>CM076572.1:77464757-78120103 GCA_034641835.2 Pinus albicaulis | reverse complement strand
AATCCCACTCAAATCTGGATGATGGTCATAAAGACTATAAAAGTGAAACACATCATGCAGACATGCATATGGATGAAGAAGACACACAAAATATTGCAGAGTGAGAAGTTGAAGCCCCTACGTGTGAGGTAGAGTAAGAAAATATAAATTCTCGAGAACCCTAATGTAACATGGATGTTGAAGATGATGACGAATCCCATTCTGATGAGACACATGTGGATGGTGACTGAAAAGTGAGTAGTGAATTGGTGAATCCAATAATAGTCCTTGTTGATGATGGTGAAGCTTCCAATAAAGAAGTGAATAACATGTGTGATCTAGTTGGTATGATTGTAGTTTATGATGGCCTCTTTGCATCAGAGTATGAAGCATTTAAGTTTGAAAATAACAAAGACATTTTTTCATATGAAGTAAGGGTTTGTAGAGATGATTGTGAATCTCTCATGAATCCAGCAACAAATGATGAATTTGGTGAAACTAAAGTTGAAATTATTAATGAGCACATGCATGCTCAAATATATTACAAAAAAGTTGATGAAAATTATGTTGATGAAATTTGTGGTCTGTTTTTCGAAACAAGGATTGATTATGGAAATATGGAAAGTGCCATGTTTTATGAAGAATTGAAGGTTGAAGCTACCACTGTAGCAGCAAGTTGTAACAACCCTGGTCAAAAATCCATGTAAAATTTAATAAAGGTAAAATAAGGCCTTGTTCATGAGACACAAATTCCAACTTGAATGTTGCACAAAAACATCCTACTGGGTGTTGATTTCGGTTTATTAATGGTTACTGAAATTGGAAAAGGAAATGGCAAAGGCTTTGATAAGGCATGAGGCATTTATTGGCATTTTATTTATGAAATTAATGGAAAACAGGAGAAAAGGGAGGTAAAAGGTCACAGGTTTCATGTGAGGAGGAAAATGAAGGAAAATAATGGGAAAATGAAGAAATTATAGGCCTCATTGATAAAATGGCTTATGAGGATCAGTTGGTGGCTTTTGCACAATCTTTTTCAGTTCAGTTTTTGGAGCTCTCATTCTATTCTCTCTCTCATACTCTTGGAATCTTTGAATTTTCTTAGAGCACCCTTGGAGGATTGTGGCATACTTTGGATTTGGAGCAAGAAGGAAAAGGAAAAACAAGAAAGCGCATCAGGACAACGAAATCGATAGCTATAGCGGGTTTTTCTTGCAGGTAATGAGTTTCATGTATGGTTCTCTTACTAGTTTTGGTAGGCATGGCATACAAATGTGGTTATTTGGTTATGATTTATGAATGGAATAGGGGATTGCATGGATTGACAGTGCTTTTTCCTAGCCTTGCTATTTTATGGATAGCCATGTTGTTGTGGGCTTTACTTTTTTTTCTGCTTAGTTTTCTTGTGCCTTTGGTTGTGGTTTGACTTATTAGTTCCTAGAAGGTTTTGTTGGACAAATTCTCAAGAAGCCAATGCTAGGTTGAGGTACTAGTCCTGGAAGCCCTGGTTGAAAAAATGCTCTAGAATCCCGACAACAACTGTGTGTTACGTACTAGACCTTGAAACCCTGGTTGGAACAAACATGTTGGAGCCCTAGACAGCTTGGTTAGAGACCAATATGGTGATAGTTAGTGATGTCTGACCGCGAAGTGGAATCACTGATTGAGGTTTGAGGTGGTTTGGCCTCTGGAATCCTTGGTTTTGTTTTGATTTATTTTTTCTATGAGATCACACATTCATGCTTGGAATATGGCATGTGGGTGACTAAATGAGAGAAATATTTGGTTCATCCTAGCTTACAGTCAGGTGGTTCATGGAAGTCCCATACCTGGTCAGCCTATGCAATCATCAATGAGAGCTCTTTATCCTTGGTATTTTATGGGTAAATATAATCGTTTATATGTGGCTTATATCGTTGTTATATCCTTGATATTTATGTTGGTTATATTTTGGTCACGATTGAGTTTTATGAAAATGATAATGTATGGCTCTCATCATGTTTTGGTTAATCACTGAATTTACAATGAATATATGGCTTAATATATGGTAATGTAGTTATTATGATGAGGCATTAATGCTTCTTAGTGATTCTCAGATAATTGTGAGACTCTTGTGCTGATGTCTAGTGTTTTAACCTGTAGAATGCACATTTGTGACATGTTCGACGAAATGGTTGTCATGGCTGGTAGGGATCCACTCAAGTCCTTGTTCAAGTATTTACATTTTTATCATTCTTTTGATGTTACTTTTAATTTCTGAAGTTTTTTGGGCAGTGGCATGAGTCGTGGATCTGAAAAAGTGGCTCAGAATCTGGAGTCGTTGGCACAGAACTATGTAAAAAAGTCCCTAGTCACAGGCATGCCTTGTTGTGGGAGCGACTGGAGGTTCTAAGTCACAAGCATTCCCATGTCAAGGGAGCTATTAAGGCTTCGATGAAGAAAAATGTCAGCTTGTTTCAAGGGTTGGTCACCTGGATGGGTTGGATTGCTCCTGGGGGTTCTCTTGCAAGTGGAGAAGTCAGGTTGGTTGTGTTTCGTCAGTTCCACTTCCTTAACTGAAATATAGGGATTTTAATAATATCATAGTAACTCTTCATCACATGTTTTCCCCGGTTGGCCAGTTACTTGGGTAGATGTGGAAGGAGGGTGTTATAGAGTGGTATCATAGCATGGTTCTGTTCTCCTTAGGTGATGTCTGGTTTATGTTTCCCTTGGATTAATGTGTTGTCATATGTACATGTCGGTTTCATATAGGTCTCAGGCTTTTGTGATTTATGTGCTTTGTCTTATGCATGGCATTGGTCATGATCGTAGTGGTGTCTCCATGTGAAATTTGATGGTGTCGTTGTTGAATGTATTTTTTGTGACTTTATGTCGGTCATCCATCGGTTATGTGTACTAGTGTTTGTATGTTGTTATGCATACTTTAACTAGATGATGGTTGTTGTGAATGAAGTCATGGTATGTGGTCAGCATAGTCATGCCTTGATAACTGGATAATGGTTGAAAATATGTTTATATATATATATATATATATATATATATATATATATATATATATATATATATCTGTGTGTATGTATGTATATGTATATGTATATGTATTGCGCTAATCTGCCAGTCTTGAAGATGAGATATCCTCTCCGAGCTATACTAAGGTACACTGGTTTGTTTATGATTTAGTTTATATGACATTATATACCTTCCCAGAAAAAGAAATCAAATATGACTAACAAGATGGTAGACTACAAAGATTCTCCCTATGAATCAGATGAGTACTGTGGTTTTGGGAACTCTTCTAACTTAGCAAACACATTGAGGAGTTTTAAGGAGGAAATAAGGATTTGCAAAGAAGATAATGACAAAATCATGTAGGCATAGGAGGATATGACTACTGGGGCCTGTGGAAGTAGACCCCATAGTGGGCATAATTTAGATAGAGAAGACACGAGCAAGGATGTCAAGTTCTTGGATACTCCAGAAAGGAGTGGTGATGGACACAAGTACTATTCTCATTCTGGTTCTCATAGGTATCATGTTAATCATTGTTATCATCCTTACAGGAGGAGTGATAGGGGATATTTTCCAGATGAGGTCAATAAAGAAAAGCCACCTACATTCGATGGGGAAATGAAGAAAACACAGGATGCAGAAGCATGGTTTACTGGAATGAAAAAGCGCATGCAGAGTGTTGGTTAGTGCAGTTGGATACAACTATAAAGAAGTGATTTCATCATTGGGTAATATTTTATGCTTTTGATTTGAATGGTATGTCTACATCAGCACATTTGAATGTATTTTCATTGGGTTCGTATAACATGCTTTTAGGTATGGATTGGTTGTATCTCCATAGGACCAAAGAGGAATGCTATGAAAAATCTATTGAGTGCTTGGATGACAATGGGGAACAGATATTCTTGCAAGGTAATAAGAAGGAAACATAAATTAGAATGGTGAAAACTATGCATATGAAGTGTAGTTGTAGTAACAAGTGTGTGTTATTTGCAACACATATTTCTAGTGACAAAGATAAGGAATTTGAGAATGCAGATATCTTGAGCAAGTAACAAGTTTTACAACAGTTTCAAGATGCATTTCCTGTAGATATTTCAAGAGGAGTTGACTTGGAATTAATTCAAGAGACTATTCAGGAAGAAGTATCTATCTAAGAGGTACTATGGTGATAAGGAAAAGAGTTTTATGAGCTAAATATGGAATCTATTATCGACAAGGAGTAAACTAGCAGATTTCTAGAGTTGTTGAGATATGTTCCTTACCTCAAGGAGGAGAAGGCCAAAATTCAACGATTCATCAATGGGTTGTTGATAACATTCAAAGACATGATTGAGTTTTATGATCCTAAATCATTAGAGGAGGCCATTTGGAAGCTAAAGCATTGTTATGAGAAATCAAAGCATAGATATGAGACTAAACATGACATGGAATAATCTTTGGATGAAAAGGTTCATTATGCGTGGTATTTGTTTTAGCCCTTCAACTCATTGGATTCTTTTTTTTTTCATGGTATTTGTTTTTCTCAACTTAGAATCCCTAAATTTCCCTAAAAGGTCATGACAATGTAACTTTTGGAGGCATTTTTGGACAACCCCCGACCCCAAAAAAAAAGGTCATTAGAATAAAAATTTTAGAAGTTGTTGTTAAATTATCGCCTCCAAATGTTCAATTCTCATGAATTTTGGGGGAGGGGGGTATTTTGGTGTATTGAAGGCAAGGGGACATAAGGGTAGCATGGATGGGTATAAGTGAGAGGTTCGTGCATGGTTTACTGAGATCTATAATCCTAACATTAGACAATGAGAAGGAGCCTTAGGGCCTTATGGCATTAGGGCTAGGGGACCTATAAGTAAGGCAATGAAAGAAATTGATAGGGGAACCCCCAATAGTTGTGATAAGGGGATTATTGACCACATTATCACAACCCATAAGCACTTAACCCATAACCACTAAAGTCCCTATCCCTTTAACCCCAAAGCCATAATACCTTAACCCCTACACTCATAACTCATAACAAATTAAGCCCTTCATCCCTTAAACCCCAAGCCAATAACCGCTTAACCCATAACCCCTAATTCAGAATCCTTGAACCCCATAAACCCTAATCCCATATCCTCTTAAACATTAACCCTTAACCCCTGACCCCTTAACCCGCTGACTCCTAAATACCACAACCCTTAGGCACTTAACACATAAATCCCCTAAACTGTAAGCCCTTGATGGCTAACCATTGACCCCTAATGCACTTATACACTAAGCCATTAACCTCTAACCCTAAAACCCCCTAGACCTCAACCCCCTAACCCCTAAACCCCGTAATCCATAACCCTTTACCCTTTACCTTTATCCCCTTACTCCTAAACCCTTAAACTCCTTAACTCCTAGAACCCATTATCCCTTCTCCCAAACCATAGGTGCTCCAACACTAATCTTCTTGGGCATATTATGATTTTTCCCGCTAACCATTTGAAATACAACATCTAAGCACTAGTAGGGTCGAAGGAAAAGAGCTACAAGGTCCCAAAATCTGATCTGCATTTTATGGACAATCACATTTCCCCCAAATATCCTCCACGTATTTTCCTTGTTGTATTCGAGTTTGAATAAACTTATTAATAAATTCAATCCCAATCCAAAAATTTTTGGTGAGTGATAGAGAGATAATTACCCCACAAATGAAGTCCTTTGAGATGAGATGATTGGGAGGCTGATTTGATATATCTTCCCAAGCCTTCTGCAGTCATGATGAAAAGAAAGGGAGACATGGGATCTCCTTGCCTAATACTTCTATATGGATTAAAGGTTTTGGAAAGGGATCCATTTATCATGATAAAAAATAACGTCGAAGAAATGAGGGAGGAGACACAACTGATCCATCTGGAATCGAAACCATAAGCCTTGAAGATACTGTGGAGGTAGGAAAAACTAAGGGGATCATAGGATTTGGTTAAGTATAGCTTGATGAACATACCAAGAATTTTAAGTTTGTTAAGAGAAAGGGAAAATTCCTGGGAAGTGATTATTCCATCCAAAATTTGGCAGCCTTCAAGAAAACTAGTGTGTTTTGGAGATATGAGACTGGGAAAAAGAGGTTTTATCCTTTTCACCATAATGGTGGAGATAATTTTATAAATGAAATTACAAATGGAAATATGGATAATTTTATAAATTACATTAAAACCATTTACATACCCATTCTCATTTTTCACATGAATATTCTCATTTGGAGTGTAGACATTCTCATTTGGAGCATAGCAATTTTCATTCAGGACACACACATTCTCATTTTGAGCATATCCATTCTCATTCGGGACTTAAAATGATTAAGAAAGTGTCCTTATCAATCTGAATCACAAAAAATCTAAATACCCAACATCTACAATCTAAAGGAGACAATCCCAAACAATGTTGTTATAAAAAGGTCAATCACAGGCTCTTTATTCTACAGGCATGAGTTCCTTGCATATCATCCCCTTTTATAATGTATTCAAGCACCACCACTCCCTCCACTATCCAATTTTTCCTCACTGTTTCCTTGCTCTGCATGGCAAAATAATAAGCCAACAATTTCCTCAACACCCAAATAATTAAATAAGGATTTGTATAAATTATGTGGCCATTTAGCTATATACCTGTGTACTTTTCCATATATTTGGGTCGATCATTTATTTCCTGACTGTAGTGTGCCATGCTATAGTAGTTTCTAAAAATTTCAAGCAAGAGAGAGATATAACCCTTCCTTACTCGCATTATGTGTTAAACACCATAAACCCCTTCTTAAACCATCAGGTCATGTGTTTACTTCTCTAGTCAAAGCTCTCAATGGTCCAACAAATTTTTTTTTTTTCGAGCATCTCGAGTCCTATATTTTTTGTTATGTTGGTGATGGTAACTCAAACCATTACTCTTGGAAATTTCCTCTCCTTTGTGGTCTCCTTTCTTATGTTGATTAAATGTTGTTATGATGGATAGGGTGTCAAATTAGTAAAGTTATGGTTTCCTTATAATATTATATGTTTATGAATATTATTCAATATTCTAACACCATTGTTTTGGAAATAACACTTTAATTCAATGATGGATTGGCATGATTACAAAGCAAAATGAAATGATATTTATAGATATTACTGATTGAAATGAGTTTTGAATATATTTTCAATTGGCACAAAGAATTTATGCATAGATATCTAAAATGTAATTTATAGCAGTGTAGAGATCAAGAATATCAATCACCATTTGAGGCATAAATTTTATGTATGAATTGGAAATGAAGTGATTAAAAATGGTAATATAGATTTAAAGGGGCATCAAACCCATAAGAAAATTTCAAAAGTACCTTATTTTTGTCCCTCAACTCAGAATTGTTTTGATTATCCCATCATTCCTTGCATTTGAATGCTAAATCTTGACATGGAATGAAAGAAGAATCCATATATTACAAATATCAAAATTTCCACAATATCCCACGTGTATGGTGGTTTAGTTAAATGGAAAGTTGTTTAAATAGCCAACTATCTACACATGCCCACATGTTGCTAGGGGTTATTAAGATAAACCATCCTGCATGCTGCCATTAGGATCGGCTATCCTCTATTGTCCATCTGTTCAATATGTTGTGTTGTATTCCACATAGTAGAGTACCAAACTATAATACATGAACACTTTTTCATATTCCACATAATAGAGTGCCAAACTGTAATACAAGAAAAATTTGTCATATTCCACATAGTAGAGTTCCAAACTATAATACATGAACAATCTCTCATATTCCACATAGTAGAGTGCCAAACTATAAATCAATGTTAGTTTTCCTTGGAAATGAAAATACCTTTTGAAATGGAAACAATAGAGAAATACAATATACTTTGTAATTCTTACATCTGAATCATGGAATACTATAATTGAAGATTTATTTATTTATTGATATTATCAACAATGTGGGTATACCTAAGTTGTTGTTCTTGGACTAATGTTTCTGACAATCCTCAACTGAAATAGAAAAATATGGCCCATTTGAAATGACTAGATCTTGAGGCAGAACAAGAAGGATAGTCACGTTCACTTTTGCAACAATCTTCTCCTTCTCAATCCGATCAAGAGCAAACAGCTGAGAAAAAAACATCTCCATGTAATCTTCCCAACTTCACTGCTAGGTCTCCTCCACAACCCCTTGGCATTTTTGTTCAACAAAACTACAATCATTAGTAAATACAACAATGCAACATTAAACATCAAATGCCTCATCAATAAAATAAAAAACCAACCCCTCCTGAAGTGAAATAAAATCAAAAGGAAAGGAAGTTCTTCTATTTGCATGTAGGTCTTCTAAGTCAGACATTGCCATTGCCTGCACATAATGTCTCACAAAATCTGGCTCCCATGGACCCTTCTCTAATTGAACATGCCTCAAAAAATATTGCCCAATATCTCACTTCAAAAAAATTTCTGAACTAAGACCAAAAAATCAACATCTATCTAATAATTTGCCACCAAGAATTACAATTGTAGGAATGGTTGCCGCCCATAATCTTGTAAGTAAAATATTCTTTATTCAATTCCCATGAAAAAAAATGCTTTGAAGTTTTACTTTATTTATATGACAAGAATATTCATACAAGTATTATTGTTTTGATCATATTACATATAGGAAGGGGCTGAAGTTCATGATAACATCGATGGAGTTTTTGACACTGGATATCGTATTACTGTCGATTAATGGTCAATTGTTTCTAGGTGTTTTATTCAGTCCAGTAATCATTTGGTTCTCATCTTCTTCTTTATACTTCTTTGTATGCCTATCCCTTGACATTTTGGATTTATTTACTTGATCATTTATGTAATGACCCTGGTCGTATGGTAAACAAGTACATATTGTGTTAAGGGTCTCAGTGATGGCACATTTAGACATATAATGTAAATATTACCATAGTCATCTCATATCAATATGATATTATATATATTTTGTTATATTTGGAAATACATATTGAGATTAAATTCACATAATTATAATAAATATACTAGAAATAATAGATACACTATATCTATAAATAAATTAATACATGAAATCTAAATAAAACCTTAACCACTAACATAAATTAATAAATAAAATCTAAATAATACCTTAAACATAATGGTCATTCCATAAAGGACCACATACAGACCTTTAAACCTTTATACCTTTATACCTTTAAACCTTTAAATACATTGGGTAGGACCTCAACAACAATAACCTAAAGTTGAACTATACTAAATATTCAAAGTTGAAATATACATAATTGATATCTGTAGTGCACAATTATAAGCTATAATGGATTTCAGTGATGGAGAGGGGAATTAAACATCGAGACCTTGTAAACCTGGGCTGTGGAGGGAGAAGACTGAACGCAACCATCAATGATTAGTAGATAGTTTGAAATAGTGAAAAAGTTCTTTTTTCCCTCCCACACACACCTTGTCGACTAGGGAGGAGGGAAAATGGGAGGCAGGAAAATGGAATGAAAGAGGGTGGCCAAAGGAAACTGTTTTCTAGTGACGCGTTAGGAGGGACATGGGGAAAAATGAGGTTGTGCCAGAAGGGTAAGTTCTAACTAACCAGAAGGATGATTTGAGGAGAAGAATACATAGGGAACACAACAAAATAGGGGAAAAAGGAGAGAGAACAAAATGGGAATGGAGGGGAGAGGAAATAATATATGGAGGAATACTGAAGAGCGAAAAGTGAGAAGAAATCAAGGGACATAATCAAGCATTCTGATGGCAGAGCTCAGGCTTGAACAATAGTGGGATAGAGCTGCAAGACATGGAACGTCGTAGCACCAATGGTAAGTTAGATCCATTCTAGTTCTTGTTTGACATCTACCAGTTCATTGAAAACGAATAAAAACCTAGGGTAAAGATCAACGAGGTGTATGGACTAATAAAGCTAACCATGTCTAAAATCTCAATCACTTATATTATTCTTACTATTATGAGTCCTATTTGTGGCACTGACATTGCTATGTCTACATAAGGAGGCTAGAACCCTTAATCTCTTTGTGTGGGGAATGATCCTTCAGCAGTGCCAATGAGTGGATTTTTCTTTACATCCTAGCGTGTCACTGCTTGGATGGGATTATTCCCACTAGGGAAAAAATATTGAACCCTTTATTTGATAGAGAATGTCTAGGATCATTTTATGTTTCATAATAGTGTGAAATTCATATCACATAAGAAACAATTGGAATAGTTTTCAGGTTCCATAACAGAGTAATATAAATTTAAGCATGGATATTGTTGGGTTATCTAGGGATCCTAATTAAATAGTCGGGTGGAAGTGTATTCTTTATCAATTTTAAGTACTGTTTCTTATTGTAAGTCCCATTCATAAAATGAAAAATAAAGTGATTAGAACAATGGCTATGGGTTGTGGCCATGACAATGAAGGGATTTTTGTTGGAGCTACAGGGATTCTAGGTCTGAGCCAAGGGATACTCTTGTTTCCATCTCAGACAGAGGCACAGTTCAGCAAATGAGTTTTTACTATTTAGTCGATAGGAGCATGTCTGAAGCCTCTAGTTCCCTAATTTTTGGTGCAACTACAGTACCCAAATCTGCACTTTTTACAGTGCGCTCGATAAGTCTCACCTCCATCTCTGCCTCTATGTTTAGGGTGGATGCTACTAGAAATGGCAGAGTTATTATCGATTCTGGAACCTCTGTGGCTCATTTGGTTGAGTCCGCTTATACTTCGAGATGGTTTCAGGGCAGGGACTAGTAACCTAAAATCTTCAGTTGGGTTTTCTCTATTTGATACCTACCATGATTTATCAGGGCTAAAAACTATGAAAGTCCCAACTGTGGTATTTCATTTCCAGTGTCGAGTCGATGCTCTCTGCCTGCTACTAATTATATCATTCCCGTGGATAGTTCTACCATTTTCTTCTTTGCCTTTGCTGGAAACACTGGTGGGCTCTCCATTTTTGGCAATATCCAGCAGCAAGGGTACTGTGTAGTGTTTAACAATCTGACAAATCATGTAGGATTTAAAGCTAGTTCATGCCTGGTACAGGGGAGCTCTGTTTATTTGATTTTGAATTTTACTTGTATGGTCTACCCAGATTAATCTTCTTATATACCGCCCCTGCTCAATCATTATTTGAAAAATTGGTTAGCAATTTGAAATATATTCTCATGCCTGCAAGGCACTAAGGGATTGGGTTTTAGCTAGAGTAATTGGAGGAAGAGGAAATGAGGGAAGCAACTATAATCATGTTGATTGGGTTACAAACATTGATGGAAGAAATTTGATGACATATTATTTCTTTAATCTTTGTGGGGGGAAATCATTTGGTGTAGAAGAAAATAATCTGTTGCTTGATAGGGTGTAGAGGCAGAGTAAATGGCCTTGTACCAAGTTAGAAAGGACTGGAAGAAACTCCAGAAATAGGTCCATTGATGGTGGATTTTATTCATAGTGTTGTACATATTCCATTAAGTGTAACACACAAAATTAGGCATTGTTAGTATGGTTAATTTTTTATCCCTGCTTGTAACATATTATGAAAGTAGACCAACAATTTCACAAATTTTAAACTCACGACATATTTTGAGGGGATGCTATTCATTTACAGTTACATTATTTATTATAGGTTGTACCATTTCCTTCCTTGTAATATGGTCTACAAGTTTTTCTAGGGGTTGCTCTTCATTTACAATTATATTTTTTTTTATAGAGTGTACCATTTCCTACCTCGTAATATGGTCTACAAGTTATTATATGGGATCATTGAAACCTAAAGCTAGAAAACTGATATACATTGATCAATAATCTCACACAAATATAATTATACTTTTCTCAAAATTGAGGATGAAAAGTTCTATAGGGAAACTTTAATATCTATCCTTGGTTGAATTGTGAACTTTGTTACTACAACCTACTATTAAAAATGAAAGAAACTAGTCAACCAAGAACGAGACAACAAAAGAGTTATACATACACTATCAAGACTCAAGAGGATCACTCTCTCGAGAAACAATCTTTGGAAAGAACAAAGTTGAAAAGGATGTAGCTACAATTGGATCTGCAGTAATGTGTGGGATAGTTGGTTGTCCACCTTTTCCTTCTATATCAACTTAAAAAATTCTTGACCTTGTCAAAATTGGCCCTGGGCTTTGAAGCTATAGTTCCAGTTTACTGAATAGGTGTAAAATGCATTTCAAATCTAGCTTCTGCATCTCCGAGTGCACCTTCACGAATCATGTGAGAAGTACCTCCACCTCCTTATTTGGGAGGATGAAAAATAAGTCTTGCAATTCCCTTCAAAAGTTCATGGTAAATAAAAGAAAGATTTACATTAGAGAAATGGGCAATTTTATTACCCAAAAACCCATACGAAATAAAATAATACAAAACTACAACCAAATATATTTAAAATATATTGAAGAGTATAAAGAATCAGATTAAGTAGGTCTAATAAATGAATTACAGTAAATCTACAGTCATAATGAAAAGCATATAGTCTAGTAAAAATTTAAACTCAAGTAGGAAAACAAATTTGAATCCATCTGAACATGTATCATCCTTCAGTTTAAAGTTTGAACTATTTATCGCTTGCATCTTGTGTATCACATTAACATATAGAGGCATGCTAAGCACCTAACATTTATCTTTGTGTTAATGAAGTAATTTGGTAGCTCTAAGAAGAACATGTGTATCATGCCCACAAGCATGTATTTTTCCAATATTCACACACTTTTTCTCCCTTTCCACAAGCTCCTTCACATCATACATCATATTTTGTAAATTAGTGAAGGACAATGACCCAAGAAGGAAAAAACAGTAGTGAAAAATATAAAGATGACTTCGATAAATGAAGAATAGTGAAAACAAACATAATTCATACATTGCAATATTTGGTTGTGGGATGGAAGCATTTCTATTCCTTTATAATTATCACACAAGGTTGCCTCAAGCCTCACGAGTCACGTACCTAGTCTCCTTGTTAGAGAATGGCTAGGATTGGATGCATATTAGGATGACCTTTGGCATATTCATAAATATTTTTTATAGGACCCAAAGTGTTATTGAAACATTTTTTGGTAGAAAATACTAATATATCCATAAAATCCCCTTGGTATGAATGAAAAAGTTTCTTTAGGGAGCATGGCACTCACCCTGAACCACATTTCATTACCAAGTTTGTTCTATCATTTTATCTTAAGAAAACTTACAATTTTATCTCAGGAAATTGTCTAGAGACTTAGTCTTCTCTCTGGGTTTTGTAGGCCAAGGTCACTCTTGCAAATGAGATTCTTTTGCAGGTGGTAATAACCAGCTGAATGGATTTTTCTGTCTCTCAGGTGCCAGTCACCAGGATTTTTTATCTTGATGCTGTCAGCTACTTGATTAGCACAATGTTGCAAGTTTCTTGTGCCAAGTTCCTTCCTTGTTACTGTTGATGGCCTAAAAAATAGGTCTGTGTGGGGGCATCTATCTCTTGGTATGATGAATTATTTCTTCCTGATGAGAATGATTACTGAGCCATATATTGTCGTGGAAGGGAAGGAAGGGTTTAGTAGGTTGTTGTTAAATCCTAGCTTGAATTGTTGGTCAACAATTTGAAATATATTCTCACGCCTACAAGGCACAAAGGGATTGGGTTTTAGCTAGAGTAATTAGAGGGTGAGGAAATGAGGGAAGTAGCTATAATGATGTTTATTGGTTACAGACATTGATGACAGATTTTGACTTTAATATTTCTGCAGGGAAATCAATTGGTGTAGAAGACAATACTCTGTTGCTTGACCAAGTCTAGAGGCAGAGTAAATGGCCTTGTACCAAGTTAGAAAGGACTGGAAGCAACTCCATAAATAGGTCCATTGATGGGTGCTTTTATTCATAGTGTTGTACATATTCCATTAATTCTAACACACAAAACTAGGCATTTTTAGTATGGTTAATTTTTTATCCTTTCTTGTAACAGACTATGAAAGCATACCAACAATTTCACATTTTCCAAACTCACAGCATATTTCGAGGGGATGTTATTCCTTTATAGTTACCTTCGTTGTTATCGGTTGTACCATTTCCTTCCTTGAAAGCTAGTCTAAAATTGTTTCTAGGGGTTTCTCTTCCTTTACATTTATATCATTTTTTATAGAGTGTACCATTTCCTACCTCGTAGGATGGTCTACAAGTTATTATATGGGATTATTAAAACCTAAAGCTAGAAAAATGATATAGATTGATCAATAATATCACATAAATATAATTATACTTTTCTCAAAATTGAGGATGAAAAGCTATATAGGGAAGCTTTAATATTTATCCTTGATTGAATTGTAAACATTGTTACTGCAACCTACTATTAAAAATGAAAGAAACTAGTCAACCAAGAACGCGAGAGAAGAAGAGTTATACATACATTTTCAAGACTCAAGAGGATCACTCTCTCAAGAAGCAATATTTTGAAGGCACAAAATTTCAAAGGATGTAGCTACAATTAGATCTGCAGTAATGTGTGGGATAGCTGGATGTCCACATTTTCCTTCTATATCAACTTCAAAAATGTCTGACCCTGCCAAAATTGGCCATGGGATTTGATGCTATTGTCCCAGTTGACTAAATAGGTGTAAAATGCATTTCAAATATGGCTTCTGCGTCTCTAAGTGCACCTTCACGAATCATGTGAGTAGTACCTCCACCTCCTTCTTTAGCAGGTTTAAAAATAAGTCTTGCAGTGCCCTTTAAAAGTTCATGGTAAAGAAAAGAAAGACTTACATTAGAGAAATGGGCAGTTGTATTACCCAAAAACCCATATGGAATAAAATAATACAAAACTACAACCAAATAGATTTAAAATTTATTGAAGAATACAAAGAATCACATTAAGTAGGTCTAATAAATGAATTACATTCAATCTATGACCATAATGAAAAGCGTATAGTCTAGGTAAAATTTAAACTCAAGTAAGAAAACAAATTTGAATCCATCTGAAAGTGTATCATCCTTCAGTTTAAATTTTGAACTATTTATCACTTGCATCTGGAACCTCTGTGGCTCGTTTGGCCAAGTCTTCTTATACTGAAATGAGGTATGGTTTCAGGGTAGGGACTGGTAACCTGAAATATGTAGGTGGGTTTTCTCTGTTTGATACCTACTATGATTTATCAGGGCTAAAAAATGTGAAAGTCCCAACTGTGGTCTTTCATTTCTAGTGCCGAGCTGATGCCTCTCTGCCTGCTACTAATTATATCATTCCCATGGATAGTTATGCCATTTTCTGCTTTGCCTTTTTTGGAGACACTGGTGGGCTCTCCATTGTTGGAAATATATAGTAGCAAGGGTACCGTGTAGTGTTTTACAATCTAAAAAATCATGTAGGATTTAAAGGTTGTTCATGCCTGGTCCAGGAGAGCTCTGTTTATTTGATTTTGAATTTTACTTGTATGGCCTGCCCAACCTAATATTCTTATATACCGTCCCTCGCTCAATCGTTCTCTGAATCATTGGTCATCAATTTGAAATATATTCTCATGCCTGCAAGGCACTAAGGGATTGGTTTTTAGCTAGAGTAATTGGAGGGTGAGGAAATGAGGGAAGCAACCATAATGATGTTGATTGGGTTACATACATTGATGGAATAAATTTGATGACAAATTTTGTCTTTAATATTTGTGGGGGGGAATAAATTGCTGTAGATGGAAATACTGTGTTTCTTGACTAAGTCTAGAGGCAGAGTAAATGGCCTTGTACCAAGTTAGAAAGGATTGGAAGCAACTCCAGAAATAGGTCCATTGATGGTTGATTTTATTCATAGTGTTGTACATATTCCATTAATTTTAACAAACAAAATTAGGAACTGTTAGTATGGTTAATGTTTTATCCTTGCTTGTAGTAGATTATGAAAGCAGACCAACAATTTCACATATTCCAAACTCACAACATATTTCACGGGGATATTTATTCCTTTACAATTACATTCTTTTTTATAGGTTGTACCATTTCGTTCCTTGTAATATGGTCTACAAGTTTTTCTAGGGGTTGCTCTTCCTTTAGATTTATATTGTTTGTTATAGAGTGTACCATTTCCTGCCTTGTAAGATGGTATACAAGTTATTATATGGGATCATTGAAACCTAAGGCTAGAAAACTAATATAGATTGATCAATAATCTCACACAAATATAATTATACGTTTCTCAAAATTGAGGATGAAAAGTTATATAGGGAAACTTTAGTATTTATCCTTGATAGAATTGTAAACATTGTTACTGCAACCTACTATTAAAAATGAAAGAAACTAGTCAACTAAGAACGAGATAGTAGAAGAGTTATACATACAACATAAGGAACCTAAGAGGATCACTCTCGAGAAACAATCTTGTGACATAAAATTACTGAGATGTAGCTACAATTGGATCCATGATATTCAACGTGGGATATTCAGATGTCACACTTTCCTTCTATAACAACTTCGAAAATACTGTCTATAAAAATTAGCCCTAGGATTTGATGTTATAG
The DNA here is from genome assembly GCA_034641835.2 of Pinus albicaulis. NCBI lineage: Eukaryota > Viridiplantae > Streptophyta > Pinopsida > Pinales > Pinaceae > Pinus > Pinus albicaulis. The sequence goes on along the minus strand of CM076572.1, from coordinate 78,103,609 downwards.
TCCCAGTTAGTGAATAGGTGTAAAATGCATTTCAAGTGCGGCTTCTTCATCTCAGTGCACCTTCACAATCATGTGAGTAGTACCTCCCACCTCCCTCTTTGGCGGGTTAGAAAAATGATCTTATAGTTTCACTTCAAAAGTTCATGGTAAAGTAAAGAAAGATTTGTATTGATGAAATGAAGGTTATGTGCAAAAACCCATATGAAATAAAAATAATAAAAACTACACAACTAAATAGATTTAAAACAGGCCAGAAGAATGTAAAGCATCAGTTAAGTAGGTGTAATTAATTACGGTAAATCTATGGCCATAATGAAAAGCGTATAGTCTAGGTAAATTTAAACTCAAGTAAAAAATAAATAAATTGAATTAATAGAATCATGTATGTCACTTCTATTTAAAGTTTGAACTATTTATCACTTGCATACGGTGTATACATTAACATATGAAGGGCATGCTAAGCACTGCCATTTATCTTTGTGTTTATAAGAAGCAATTTTGTGACTGCGAGAAGAACATATGTATTATGACCACAAGCATGTATTTTTCCAAATATTCACACACTTGTGCTCCCAATCTGACTCCTTCACATCATACATGGATGTTTTATTAATTGACAGCCCAAAGAAGGAAAAAAACAATAGTGAAAACATAAACAATGCCTCTTTGCATGCTCCAATATCCACATGATTTTGTAAGCGGGCATCCATGAATACAACAAGGGTGACTTACGCCTTTGACAGTTTGGAATGTGGAGAGGTGGATAAATGTAGTAAAAATTTTGAGTTTTGATTATTATGACTTTTGCGGCACCCCATTTGGTAGTGACCTACGAGGAAAGTTATGGATGTTGTGTCACAGAGCCCAAACATCTACCAATGGTCACTTCACATAAACAAATTATACGAAAAATTCAAAGAGCCATCTGTGAACAAAAATATATAACAATGTCTGAAGGCACTAATGGCAGACAATTAGAATATAAATCTTACCATCATTTCCACCAATTTCTAGAAAAAAATATTTTCCCTACAAATGCATAAACATGACCATAGTGAGATCCAAGACCAGGTCCATGCACAACTACCATGCCAAGGCATCAAGTTTTCAAACAACATAGTATAGAATTCCAAAAATATACTAGAATGTTCTTCTCTACAAATTTCAATTATGGATTTCAATATAAAATTATTACCTATGCCATCGTGCTTTTTGTTGAATTATATCAAGGACATGAAAATCTCTTTGATGAAAACTCTGCCCAAGGATAAATACACACATATAAAATGATGTAATCAACAACAAAGAAAGAGATTAGTTTAGGATCAAGCAAGAAAACCACTTCCTGTGAAAAAACATAACACGGACAAAAGATAAAGCACACACAGATTCACAACCATGCTACCAATAAGTTGCGGCATATGCGGCATGGGGTGATAGTCCCAAAGGATGGATGTAAATCAGTATTATTAATGAGATCATTGGACATGTGTAAAATCAAAACATATAGTTAAACAATTAACTTGTGTAGAGATAAATTGGTATTCATGTCCTCATATTCTAGTAATTAAGGGATGCACTACCACATCTGGAATATTGAGAAGACAAATCTGTTTGTTTTAGCATTTTTTTCCCTCCAAGCTTGGTTTAATTTTAAACGCAAAGACATGAATGCGATGAAATGAAATGGAACAAAAAAAAAATTTCACCATCCTATCCTACACTTTAAGTTCCATGCATATGCTATTATCTGCGGAATATGAGGAGACAAATACGTGACGCTAACCTTTTCTTGTAAGCTTGCTTTTAATTTAGACATATGGAATATAAATGCGATAACATAGTTTTAACGAGAAAAATGAATTTAAACTATCAATAGTTGCATATTTAGAAGAGCCCAACAATGATCTAGAAGCATTTGATTAACAATAGGTGTTAGAACTAAGTTATGCAACTGATGTTGGTAGCATGGTTGTGATCCAGGTGTTCTTTAAAATCTCTTTTAATTGTGTTATGTTTGTTCACAAGAAGTGTGGGTTTTGCTTGATCCTAAACTAGCCTCTTCCTTTTTGTTGATTACATCATTTGCGGATAATGATGCGAACTTTCATCGAAATATCTACACCATCGGTATAACTCAACAAAAATCACGGTGCTCAGGTGATGATTTTATGTTATCTTATATTTGTTGCGGAGAAGAACATTATAGTATACGATTGTAAATTCTATACTATGCGTTTGAAAACGATGCCTTGGCTCGAGTAGTTGTGCATATTACTAGTGCAAATCTCACTCCTTGATGTATATATGTATGGAAACAAGTTTTGCTGGCAATTGGTGGGGGAGTGATAATTTTGTTATATCTTTGGCCTTTGTTCGGTGCTATTGGTGTGCATATTGATATATATTTTTTTTGGTAGGATGGCTCTTTAATTTTATATAATTTTTTCATATAGCGACCATTGATAGATTTTTGGAGCTCTGGATACAACTAGAACCTCTAAATATCGTTATTTCTCTTGTTTGTTTCCTCTAATACCACTTCATAAATATATACATATAAACTATTGTTTGAAAAATAATTTGAAGCAGTTCTTTCTTCATAATCATAGTATGAAAATACTATGTGATTATATGAGCTAGTATCATGTACTAGCACTTGACACATTTCAATTGTCTTTTATGATGCAAGGAGAAGTAACCTAAGAAAAATTCTAGTATTTCGACAATTTTGGTTAGTGAGAACAAATTATTTATGTAGCCTGCCCTTTGATATAATTCTTTTGTAATATTTCTTCATAAAATGAAAAATAGGAAGTGATGGGAAGTTTTCCATGTAAACGGATAATGGAGGTGCTTTAGTATCTCAGGACAGATGCAAGCAATGCATCAAATGAACAAAAGTAAGTCACTATATTAAGTTTCATGTTATAATATGACCCTGTATTGTTGTACAAGTGAACAGTTCCTATTTATGTATTATTTTTTAGAACTGATGGCCTTTTTTTCTACTTAATAATACTTGATCTCAAGATATATGGGTACAGAAACCTTTCAAAGTCATTTGGCGTAAACACTCAAGGGAAGCAACTAGGTAATTTTATCAGGTTCCATCCAAGACCATCGAGCTTTAATCAACTCTTGTACATACGTGATGGTGATCATAATGGTTTAATTCATTATGCTGGCACTTCATATGGTGAACACCCATGGATGAATCATGTCCTAACAAATGTATTATGAGGAATTATCTCAAATATGTTTATTCACACCACAAATTTGTCTTCAATGAAAATGTTTAATTGATCCAACCATAGCAACAAAACGAGTACGGTAAAAGTTTATCATAAGTCCCATTCCTTATTTATATCCGAGTTTATTTTCATTAAAATATATACAAGGGAGGGATACCCAAAAAATATCATCTCATCCATTAGTTAGACTACTTTAAAATATGACATGATTAATTTACTTTCCTGATTTTTAGAAGGCATTGGCATTTTGAGTGTCCAGTATTTAATGGTCGAGTTTTTGTGATGACATTCCAAAATGCTTTTGTTAACCAAATCTGATATACTTCCATATTATAAAATTAAGAAAAAAATACAAAAAAAAAACTAAATTTTAATGCTTCAATTGCTATTTTCTTAATTATGAAAATTAAAGTACAAATTTTTGAATTTAAAATGTCTCAATTTCTATTTGCTTGATTATGAAAATCAAATACAACTTTTAAAATTTAAATACCATATCGGCCTCTCTTTGCACCTTTTGGGGCACAAATAATTAATGACATACTTCAAATTTTGCGATTACCCTCTTTGACACACGGAAGGGATGCCCGGACTACTGTGCTCTCCATATATAAAAACTCATAGAGAAGCCTTTGCATATGGGTATATAGGTATGCATGCATTTTCATACTAAACTTAGCTGACACACTCCAACAGCTTGATTTTTTTCTCTGTTACAAGTAAAAATTTGATTATATGATATATTTTTGGTTTATTGAAAATGTTGTAGTGGAGATATTGATGCTCAAGTCTCAAAAATATCGACCAGATATTGTATGGATCAACTTAAGCTTCCTATCAAAAGAGCATGGAAACCTTCGTTTCATGAGAAGCAAGCAACACTATTTTATACATTTTTCACTTCCAATTTTTCTAAGTACGACGATACCTATTTTAAGTTAGTTTACGATAAGAAATAGCTTCCTATTATAAGTTACTTGTCAAGAAATAGGTTATTACTTACTATTATTTGTTTAAAAATTTTACTTACGGTATCAATTAGTATTATTTGTTTTGGCTATTTGTCTTAATTCATCAAATTGGTTGGATGGACTCAAGACTATGAAGGGCTGAAATTTGAAGTTGGTTGTAAATCATACATGTTGACCGGTGCCTACTAGTGGCAGTCAGCTCTTTGGGTGGTGGTTGTATTGCTTTGTGATTATAGTTAATTTTCTTTGTATGGCTAGGTGTAATTTGTTTGTGGATTATTCTTTATTATTAGCTTTTTGTGCAAGTCAAGCTACCAAGGGTGTCGCAGTGAGCTAACTCCATTGAGTTATTTTTTTATTAAGTTAAAAATAAGGGCTTGCATGAATATATATTCTACAATTATTATGCCATTATGTGTTGAACATTTTTTAAAAATCAATGCCTATTACACAATTTCAAGAATTTGCCACTTAACTCCTCACTTAATTCTTTAAAAGGGTGCTAGCTCAATGGAAGAGCACACCTGCCATGTAGGGAGGTTGGTGGTTCGGTTCCACTGTACCTTTACATGAATTATTCAATGATATTGTATATTTTTTTTAATTAAACATTTTATATTGATTTATTTTAATGGTGATATATTTTTCTGGATTCATTGTTTTATATTCTCTCCAAAGAGACAATAGATAGGATTAAAAACTTTGTCTCCATAAAGACAATATGTCTTTAATTCCAAATATTGTCTTTGGAGAGACAATAAATGAAACTGTCGCTAGAGAGACAAAAATGAAACTGTCTTTGGAGAGACAAAAATGAATTTGTCTTTGGAGAGACAAAAATGCCCAATGATATATATTGTCTTTATAGAGACAATAAATATTTTAAAACGATTTAATTTGAGACACCCGCTTAAAGACAATATTTAAGACAATACACAAGTTTTCTTTTGTCTCAAATTAAGAAAATTTACCCAAAGATTGTCTTAAATGTTTTCTTAAAACCTCCCTTTATGTTGTAGTGAAATCATGACCGAAGTAATCTTTAAGAGTAATAGAGACAAGTCAAGACAATGATAATTATCTACAAGAACAACCACCGGAAGGAAAAATTTGACAGTGTCAATATACATTTATACATATGACATAACCTTTCTTGCAAATATATTTCTCTTGCAATGCATGAAACAATGACTGTGTTGACTACACAGGTCGTGGACAGGGTCGACAATTATTCCCGTTCACCAAGTTTTCACGTTGATAATTTGCGACCTCTAATTAGTTTTAGTGGGGCCTAGGAAACACTATCCTTTGGCTAAATAAAATTTTTAAATTTTTAAAAAATAAATCATTTATGTTTTGTACCATGCTTCTTCTTCTTCTTTTTTAGTATAAGTTACTTAAATATTATTATTTGTTTTCAATTTATTTTATTAAAAAATATAAAAATATCCTTAATTCATCTTAACTTATGCGCAGTTTCAAGTTCGTGGATATAACACTTAGACAAGTTTTCATTTATTTTGGAAATTTCCAATCACTTGAGTAAATTGGCTTTCCATCTTAGCTAGATGGTTATGTGTCAAAATTTCAATTTCCTCAAAGTGGTGAGGTTGAATAAAAATATTATAGTGATTTCAGTTAATTGCTCATTTGCTACCAAGCTTAAATATATCAGTTTGGGTTATTTCATTTTTTTTGTCAGCAAATACTTAATGTCATTACGCAAAAGAAAATACTACATGTCAAGGCATGTTAAACCATTCATAAATGCATGAGTTATTTTTTTTAATTCACAAATTATAATAGAAATTTGCACTTCAAGTTTTTTAAGGAGGGCATAATCTAACAAATTACAATACTTTGACTAGACAGAGGCTATATCATAAATTTTCATTGGATTTGTTTAAAACAAAAGAAGATAACATTTGTACTTAATTGGGAATGTAATAAATTGTAAAGACAAGGAAGAAACATAATTTATCAAATGACATTAATTTGACAAAACGAAACTGAATGCAATCTATTTAATCCATTTATATGAATGAGTATAGAAATTAATTTTTCAGATTAACAAAAAAAATGAATATGAAGCATAACAGAGAATAAGTAAAACAAGACAATAAAATTTTATTTTTTTTAATAATGGGAAAATTGAATATGAAAAGATACTTCTGTGTCATATTATATAAACAAGAAGATTTCATATAATGTTTTAAAACATTTGTGCAATTTAAAAAGTAAAGATTTTGTTATGGTAATATCACTATTAACAAAAAAAAGGCATTCTTTTGTTTGAAATCAATATTTTTGTGGATGAAAATAATAATGGTCATTCTTCTTTCAACATTTTCATTTGAGATCTATATGATTTGTAGTATTGTTTATGAATTTGATCATACCTCCATTAGGAAAACTAATACAAAGTGCTTATTAATCCTTGCATAGATTGAAAATTGTAGCATTGTGTTAGGTGACTAAAAATTGAACAAGAAAGAATGAAGATGATACATGAGTACATAAGAAAAACTTTCTAGCTAGAGATTTGGGTCATTTTGTTTTCCTTCTTGTTGTTTTCATCATCTAGGATATCATTGCCACCATTGAGAGTGAAAATACCATGAATCTATAAATTATGCAACATATAAATTGTTGCTATTTGTTTTTGTAGATTTTTGTGGTAATCGTTTTATCTAATTTAGGAAGTATTTGCTTTAAAACTAGCATTTTTATAAGGCAAGAACGTAGAGTGTTGTTATCATGAATTCTTATAATGAAATTGATAAAAAGTAGAAAGAGAAAAGGTGTTTTTTATTTGCATTGAATTCAAAATATTGGTGTATCTTCTATTATTACAGATGATGACATTGCACAAATAAAGAGTGAAAAAACTGGTTCAAATGGTGTAGAGTATGAATTTGAAAAAACAAATATTCCTTTCACCTGTTAGAAATAAGAATAGTCAACAAATGTATAATGAAAAATAAGTTACTTTGGAGTGAAAGATAAGTAGTTTTTTGGGTGTGTAGTTACCTAGATTTGTCTATCAAATAATGTATTGAGGTATTTTTGTCTCTCAATGTTCAAATGCATTATGACGTCACCTATGTTGTATGGAATGTTTTTCCCTTGAGATATTTTCATTGTGTTATGTTTTTCAACAACATAATTGGCATATCTCCACTTTGTAGCTTTTGTTCCATTTCATTGTAGATAAGTGAAAAAATTTCAAATAGTTGTAGCTGTGATATAAAGTACCCAAAAAAAATGTAAATTTTGATATTTCATAGAGACGGTAAGCTAAAATGCATAAGGCTAATGTGTGAACAGTGGAAGGGTGATCATATTATTGATTCGTTATCATATTTATATATTTCATCTCTAATTTCCATTATGTATTGCATTTCAACTTTTGGAATTATTTTTACAAGTGTTGCAACTATTCTAATTGGGAATGTTTATACGTTTTCTCCCGATTGTTTTATTGTTGCATTGGGAACAAATCTATATTCTACAAAAAAAAATTCAATTTTTTATACAGTGTTTGTACTATATAATAACATAGTGCAGTCACAGTCACCATGATCATAGTTTGTTTCCACAATATGGAAATTTGTGACTAGAAATCCTTTTCCAGGAAAGATAATTTGATTGTGTTTTTTGATGAGGTCACTTGGAACAACAATTCTGATTGTCATTAATCCTTTTTTATTAGTCAAATCGACATGTAGTATTAGAATTTTTTTTTTCTTTGTCCAAAAATATGTTATAGACAACTATGATATTGCCATGAAACATGTTTCGTGATTTGTGGATGTTTAATTCTTCAATTGATATTGGAGTAGTTAACAATGCAGTTTTTTTGCGTGTTTAGCTCATCCAAACCAATGTCAATTATAATGATCCAACGTTGATATGTATATTGCAGATTCAACAGATGAAAATAAGAAATGGGTATAGATTGAATTGGACTACTACTTTTTGTTGGTGTTTTTCTTTTTGTGATGTTGCAAGGTATTTGGAAAAATGCAATTAGTGACAATGGATACATTGAAACGAGTATATAAGTGGAAATAAGGAATGAAAGAGAAGTAGAAATAGTATTTGTAAATACTTTCCTTTTATGTTTTTGGTCATTGTAGCATTGATCCAATTTTCTTCTATAGTAGAAAGAAAATTGCATTAGAATCTTCTTTGCACATGGATTTAGTGTACGGTTGCAAAATAACATAAACAAATGGTTATGCTTCAACGAAAACAAAAAAGATAAAAAAATGATTTAATTGAAAATTTGGAAATATTTTAATATATTTTATGATTAATTTGGATACATATGGTCCATTACAAGACAAATTGTCTCCTGATATGATCAATATGTATATATCGTGTATATCTTGTTGTTTTGTGTTCTGTTAGAACATACATTATCAATGAGAAATGTTGCGACATAGGTATTTATATCTAGAAGAAAATGGAGGCTATAGCTATGCATATATTCTGTTTATTTATTTGTTCTACTGGTACTTTGGTGCATGTTAACATTGAAATATCCTACAATGACTATTGTTTTATCAATATATACATTGCATAATGTTTTTTCAATAATATTTAGTATATTCACCAATGCGGCATTGGGTGTTTCATAGACATTGACAATTGTAATATGCATTCCATGTAGAATGATAATTTCTATGAATTATTTTACATTGTCTTCTTGAAATTGGATATGTTCGACAATTCTTATGTTTTCCTTCAAGCATCTCCAAATTTGCAATGGCTTGATATGCAATTGAAGGTATTGAACTTTTCTTTTAGGATATCTTGTTTCAAATGTGTCTCTTGTAAACACAAAATTTCAGCATCCATCATATCATAGTCATTCAGGACATCACTCATATAGGTTTCTAGGTTGCGTGTGTTTAGAGAAAGAACTGATGTGCATGAATGCGTGTGCCAAAAATGATAGTTATAATCTAGTTTTGATTTTTCACTATGCCATAGATGATCGATTTCAATTGTTATTTTTTGCTCGACTTTGAATTTTTGTTTCTGTAGAGGTTTTAATAGGAACAAGTATTTCATGTTCATAACATGATACAAGGTTGTGTATAATAGTGCATGAGTGTGTATTCTAGTAGGATCGAATGCAAGATTGTCTAGTGTCATGCCTTGTGAACTATGTATTGTGCATGCACATGCCAATTGAATAGGAAATTTCTTTTGTATTTTGATATATCCTATCTTTGTTGATGGTGTTATTGCTTTTTTTACTCGCAATATGTATATCCAATATTTGAAAATTCCTTCACTATATAAGTGAGCCAATTTTCTTGCTTGGTGATGCCCTATGTTTGTATTAAAGAAATCAATCGATATGACATCAATTTTGTTTGTTTTTGTATAGGATTTAATGATTCCATCTTCTCCATTAACAAGGACATCATGTGAGTTCATTATAAACAAATATCTCAACTAACATGTTTAATTCCATGACTAGTTCTGAATGCAATCTTGTTGTATCTAAATGTGAAGGGAAATCGCGACGGTTTTCTTCTTATTGGTCGATTGCATTGATAAAAAATTTGTCAGTGGGAACAATTGACAATATTTTCTTATTGTGAAAAGCAACATATCTATTTAAAAAAACATATATAAGGGAATGTGGGGTCAATAGATGCAGGTCTAACATAATTTTTGTTCAAATATAACCAATCATATTGTGTTTGAGTGTTTTTTCACGTTCTATTCAATATTGAGAATAATTTTTCATCATTTTGGTGCATAGTAGTATTTATTTCCTATCATTTTATATTTTCTTTCCAAAAATCATATGGAATCGGTTGTTTGTTGAGAATAGGTTGTTCAAATATCAAGTAATATTGTATATATTGTACTTGATAGAGATCACTGCAAAATATAATGTCAACATTTTTGAAGTATTATTTCTATACATGTTTAATGTTTCTTAATCTATCATTAATGAAAAACAATAAATGACTTCCTAGCAGAGAGCCTCATCAATGAAAACTACTCTCAATTTTTGGTAAAGATTTCTGAGTGCATGTAATGTTTCATTACTAAGTCTTATAGTTGTATATTTGTTAAAAGGAATTATTGGTGTAGAATGGATAGTTGTACCACCTGCATTATATGCAATTTCTCTTGTGTGTTATAGTATCAACCCCTTTGTTTTCAAAGAATCAGTTGAATGGTGTGCATCATAAAACCGTATAAGCATTTGGAATATTACTTTGTTGTCAACATTTTCCTAGTTCATGCTCCTCCAATTAGGAATAGATACAATGGTTTTTCCATGTTCATACATTTTTTCAGCTCAATTTCTTTGATAATTGCTTGTTGTTCCCTATTGAGAATTATTATTAGTTTGTGATATTCCAAATTCTCAAGTAGAAATGGATGCTCTGACAAATGGAATCCAATATTCAATTGTATTTTTTTTCAATGGTGATGGGAACATTTCAAGTATATTTGAAAATCATATTTTTTCACTAGTGTTCAATGGCTTTGTGTTTCTTTATTGTATATATGGGATGTATGGAATATTTTTGGATTTCTTGAATTGCATTTTCCAAATTTTCCCATAGTGCATTGATGTTATATGTGAATTTAGATTCATTTATTTTTATTGTGCCTTAATGTAGGATATATGTGGCTTCCCATGGCATCAAGTTATATTTCAATACATTCTATTTTTTTTCAAATTGAACATATAGCAAAAGCTTTTCCCTCCAATAGTTTTCATAGCAAAAATTATTTTTTTATTTGATGAATCTATGAGTTTTTCTTTCTTTATTTTTGAAATGGGTGTGCCATGTTTTTATACCTTGAGAAAAATTAAGAAATGAATGCATTCTTTATAGCATTAGGTTGACTAATATAATAATCAATAATCAAATTACACATTACATTTTTGGAGTTGTCATCTTCCTGTTTTGGCATGGATGATGGTTTGAAAATAAATGTGTGTTCATCCATTGGTGTTGTGTTTATAAATTTGCATTTCCATGAACTATGATTCAATGGAAGAGAGAGTGCTATATGCCATGGGCCAAATACCCTGGGAAAAATTCTTATTAATACCATGGGATAAATACCATGGGCCAAATACCATATTTATAAAAGAGGTATGGGAAATAGATAAATATGAAAGAGGTATAAATAGGTAAGGTAAATAAATAAAAATATATAAAATGCTATTGGAAATAAACATCTAACTATATACCAAGCCTATGGGAAAAATACCATGGACCAAATTATTATTAATACCATTAAAAAAAACATTATTAACCCTATTATTATTATTATTATTATTATTCAATATAATATTCATATTAGTATCTTATAATATTAATATTATTAAATTTAATATATTTGTATCGATACAATATTAAATTAGTTATATTATAATATATATTAATATAGCATGCTACATATATTAAATCTAGATATATATGGGAGAGAAGAAAAAATACATATGATACAGGTGGAGAAATAGGGGGAGTGAAAAGGGAGAGATGGAGATAAACTGAATGAGAGGGGAGAGGAGGAATAAAGAGAGAGAGAGAGAGAGAGATAGAGGGAAAGGTGTGAGAGAGGTAGATAATGGTAAGATAGGGAGAGGGAGACATAGATATGGAGATGGGAGAGAGAGAAGGAGAGGGGGAGGGAGAAGGAGAGAGGATTAGAGGGTAGAGAGAGAGAGAGCGCGAGAGAGAGAGAGACAGAGAAAGCGAGGGAGAGAGAGGAAGGATGAGAGAAGGAGGAGAGAGGGAGGGATAAAGAGATTGGTTTAGAGGGGGATATAGGAAGGGAATAATAAATATATAAAGAGTGAGAAGTGAGGAGAGAGGGAGTGACACGGGAAAGATGGGGAGAGGGTGTATATGTTTAGGGGTGAGAGAAAGAGACATAGAAGTAGAGATGGAGACAAGGGGGAGAGAATGAGAGAGAAGGAGAAAGGGAGGGATATAATAACATAGATGGAGAGAGAGATATAATGAAGAGAGAGAGAGAGAGAGAGAGAGAGAGAGAGGAGGGGAGATAAAGGGAGGCAGGAGAGAAAGGGAGAGAGAGGAAGGCCGATAGATAGGAATTTAGAGAGAGGAAGAGAGTGATCGGGGAAGAGAGAGGATTGTATGGGGGAGAGAGAGATATAGATAGAGCGATAGATGGGGGAAGAGAGGGGGAGGTAGGAGAGAAAGGGATATAGAGTAATAACAAGATATGGGACTTGAGACAGAGGAAGAGAGATGGAGGTCTATAGGAGGATAGATGGATGGAGATAGTAGGATATAGGGAGGTATAGAGAGATGTATTTGGAGGGAGAGAGAGGGAGGGAAGAAGAAAGACATAGAGAGTGAGAAGTCGAGAGAGAGAGATGGAGTGACAAGGGAGATATGGAGAGAGTGTGTGTATTTTTGGGGGTGAGATTAAGAGACAAGGAAGGATATATGAAGAGAAGGAGGGAGAGAAAGAGAGAGAGAGGCATATATTAACCAAGGGGGCTTCATTGCAGGAGAAATATTATAACACATGCGTTCATATTGGGGAATATATAATGAGGAAAAAAAGAGGCATAATATATCTGGGGATAGGGGGTAAAGAGTTTTTATATTGGAAGGTATAAAAAATGGAGCTCAAAGTTAGTGAAAAAAATATAAAGGCGTATAAAAAGGTTTAATGAAAAAATGGCCAATACCTACAATATATAGTGAAATTAGGGGATTTTTAAATTGGGACAGTGTATTGAGTTTATATTGGTAGGGGGTTAAATAATTTGATTTTTAGATTCATTTTATAATATGTACTCAAATTAAAGGTATTTTTTAATATAGTATGATCACACATTATATGTTAAAGGTTCTTTCAGTGAAGCCCCAGTGATAGTAACAAAGTTGGAAGGTGGAGATAGAGAGAGAAAGAGAGAGAGTGAGGGAGAGAGAGAGAGAGAGAAAGGTGGGAGACAAAGGAAGAGAGAGAGGATGTGAGAGGGTGAAGAGAGGTATGGAAAGACATATGGATATGGATAGGGAGAGACAGGGGGTAAGAAGAAAGACATAGAGAGAAAAAGGTGGAGAGAGAGAGAGAGATAAGGAAGATGGAGAGAGAGGGAGAGAGGACACCAAGAGGGAAGAGTGATAGAAGCAGGGAAGAGGTAGGGAAGTGGAAGAGAGAGAGAGAGAGAGAGAGAGAGAGAGAGAGAGATTGGAGAAAGAGGTTGAATGGTTTGGGGTTGTAATAGAGAGATAGAGGGAGATATAGATATAGATGGAAGGTGAAGATAAAGAAGAGAGAGATGGAGACAAGGACTGAGGAACAAAGAGATTGATATATATGGATTGAGAGAGTGTGTGTGGTTTGGGGGTGAGATAAAGAGACAAATAAGGAGAGATGGAGGTAGATATAGATATATATGGAGGGGGGAGAGGGAAGAATATTACTTGCACTAGATGCACTGTTTTTAGTGTAGATGGTGAATTCTAATCCTATTTTATTCCTTGCACTAGATGCATTTATTTTAGTGTAGATGTTAATTTCTAATTATGTTCAGTTATCACTAGATGCATTGATTTCAATGTAGATTATTTCTAATCCCCTATTTGATTCTTGCACTACGTAAGTGATTTAATTGTAGATGGTGATTTCTAATCCTATTTGATTTCTTGTACTAGATGCATTAATTTCAATGTAGATGTTGATTTGTAATTATATTTTATTGCTTGCACTATATTCATTTATTTAAATGTAGATTCTTTCTAATCCTATTTGATTACTTGCACTAAATGCATTGATTTTAGTGTAGATGGTGATTTGTAATCATGTTTGTTTTCTTGCACTAGGATTAAGAGACAACGTAGATATGTAGAGAAGGAGAGAGAGAGGCATGTAGTAAAAAATTTTGAAGGTGAAGAGTGATAGAGAGAGAGAGAGAGGTGGGAGAGAAAGTAAAAAAGAGAGTATGTGAGAGAGTGGATAGAGGTAGGGGAAGAAGATGGAGATGGAGGGGGAGAGAGAGGGATGTAAGAAGAAATAGATAGAGAGATAAAGGTGGAAAGAGATATAGGGAGTGATAAGGAAGATGGAAAGAGACGGAGAGAGGAAAATAGGAGGGAAGAGTGATAGAAGCGGGGGAGATGGGAGAAGGGGGAGAGAGAGAGAGAGAGAGGATTATGGAGTGATAGATAAATATATTGGAGAAAGAGATTGTATATTTTGGGGTTCATACAGAGAGACATAGGGAGATAGAGATATTTATGTAAGGTGAAGAGAAAGAAGAGAGAGATAGAGGCGTGGAGGGAGGGATAGAGAGATTTATAGCTATGGAGTGAGAAAGCATGTGTATTTTGGTGGGTGAGATAAAGAGACAAATAAGGAGAGGTGGATGAATATATATAGATATAGATGGAAAAGGGAAAGGGAAGAATATTTCTTGCAATAGATGCATTCATTTCAAAGTAGATGGTGATTTATAATCCTATTTGATTGCTTGCACTAGATACATTGATTTCAGTGTAGATGTTTATTTCTAATGTTATTTTATTACTTGCACTAGATGCATTGATTTCAATATAGATGATTTCCAATCCTATAAGATTTTTTGCACTAAATGCATTTCTTTTAGTGTAGATTTTGATTTCTAATCCTCTTTGATTCCTTGCACTAGATTCATTAATTTCAATGTAGATTTTGATTTCAAATTATATTTGATTTCTTGCACTAGATGCGTTGATTTCAATTTATATTATTTCTAATCCTATTTTCTTTCTTACAATAGATGCAATAATTTGAGTGTAGATGTTGGTTTCTACTCCTATTTTCCTACTTTCACTAGATGCATTCATTTGAGTGTAGACGTTGATTTCTAATCCTATTTGATTACTTTCATTAGATGCATTTATTTAAGTGTAGATGTTCTTTTCTAAACTTACTTTATTTCTTGCACTAGATGCATTGATTTCAGTGTATATGTTGATTTTTGATTTGATGTAATTGGATGTATGATGGTACATTAATTTTAAATTCATTGGATTAATAATGTGAATTGATTTCAATGTAAGAATAAAACATTATTGACAATGTGCATTGATTTTTGTATTATAATAATTAAACCTATTAATATTGGAGAGCAAGAGAGACAAGGTATGATGTTCACTACAAAAAATCGAGCTAAATATTTAAATGATTTACAATTTCAATTGTCCTTTTCATATAATCAATATGAAAAGATGAAAAAACTAACAAGGGTGGAAATAAGAATAGTAGAAGAAAATAGTTTAAGATTGATCACAATGAAGACTATTTTTAATTGACAGCATTCTTATTATTCCCATTTTCTCTCACTCAACACTATTACATTGCCACTTTGCATTCAAAAATTTTATTTCATTATTTTTCATCATTAAATTTATTTTACAATATCTAGAACCTCAACAAATTTAGGCAACTAATAAAAATTAAAATTAAAATGACCAGATAAATCTCAGACATATCATATGTTCGATAGATTTTCGTTGGCCGAACACGACTGAAACTAGCCTAGATCCATCTTAACTCTGGATCTAGCAAACACCGAGAGAGATCAATTCTCCAATATATATATATATAATACTTTTATTTTATTCATATACACTATTTTTCTATAATTGTTAAGATAACAAATTTTTAAAAAATATAAAAATATCTTATCTATTAGTGGTCAAATATGAATTTATTATAAACACCTTAATTAATGCCATATAAAAATAATATTATAATGATGTTTAAATTGGATAAAAATTACCATTAATCCAATAGTACCTTAATTGTTTTATTATATGTTATGTGGAACACATCTCCACATATGAATATCTAATTATAATAACAGTATAATAACTTATATAAATAAAAACCATAAGTAGGAATAAATATAAAGAACAAGATACCAAAATCATAAACAACATTACTATCAATTTAGAAGATTATGCAAACACATTAATGAAAATACTTTAATTTAATTGGGTGAATTTTTTTTACCTTTCTTTGAACCAAGTGTATTTTCATATACATGCTGATGTTATGTGTATGTATTCTCAACATTCTTTTCAAATTATCCATATATTTAATAAAATATATCTTATGTACTTACCTTATCTTTACTTATTTTTGAATTGTTATAATAAATTTGTGTCTAAATCATAATGATTTGGATAGACATGGATGATTATATATAATTGTTGTAATATATATTTTATAATTGTTACTTATTTATTGAAATCTATTATTTATTTTATATTATATTTTATATTGTAAACAATTTCAATTAAAAAAAAATAGAGCATTCTTAAAAAAAAGGGCAAAAAATAAAGTAATTGAAGCCTTCTTAGATATAGTAAATTTGAACATGGTAACCATAGAATTTGGTATGCAATTTTTTTGTGGAATTGTAATTGAATCTAATATGTTAATTTTTTCATAGGGTGAAAATTATTATCTGAGCATAAAAGGAAAAAAATGATAATGATCTTATATGATAATAGTGACTAATGACAATAAGTGGATATTAACAATTTCTCAATCTATATATTTTTATATATATATGAGGAGCAGGCATAGGGGAGGTTACCGAGCCCAGCAAGGGTAATGTGGTTCAAGAATTTTTTCTCAAGAATCGTCTGCCACCTTTTACAACGTTGTTCTGTTGGAAACTCAAAGAAATTCATAAGCTTGAGACACAACCAAGGGTTGAAAGACAATCCATCTCTATTTCAATGCTCATGGAGGCTATGTCGGCTTGGGTTCCTCACCCTAGGAATATTAAGGGAAAAAATAAACAATACCTAAACTCCATGGATCATTATTGGAAAATGAAGACCCTATTATGCCTAGTCCCACAGGACAAACATTTGGAGAAGTACAATATTTTTGCATCCTTGTAGGACATCAAGAAAATGCTCAGGAATTAGGAAAATGATAGAATCAACTCTTGTCTGGAACATGTATAAAGCCACATAGCATGTGATTTTTAGGGGGGTGGGTTGATGGATCCTCCTAGTTCTAGTGCAAGAGATCGAACAAATATGTCTTCATCTGATAATGATTAGAGATCTCAGTGGGTGAGGTGCAGTTCGATGGGTTTTGTGAAGGCTCCTGGATCATTAAGCATGGAACTTGGCATTTATTGTGACTTGCTCATTGCATGTTGGTCTGCATAGTGGTTCCTGTCCATTGTATACTACGAATTTTCATCACTTTTGTTCATCTTGTTATATGTTCAATGGTCAATTACGACACTTAAGTTCTGGTTGGGTATTATTAATTTGGTTATTATGCAAATGGGTTATGAAAATTTTGTTTGGTTATGTGTATTTTGGCTAGAATCTCTATGTTTGAAGGCCATCGATGTCCATCATATTTACAAAATATGTTTTTTACCTTTGTGCGAGTCAGTTGGGTAATGTTTTGGGTAATGTTATAGGCTAGTTCTAGCATTGTCTCTAATGAAATATGGGTTATAGATTCTTTGATTTTAGTGGTATTCGAGACTCTATTTAACTGATTTAACGATGTAATTTGTTGAGGAGAAAATGCATCGTCCATGGTCTCTTTGGAAATCTATGTAAATCTATCTAAATCCATGTAAATATGGTTTTTTATTATGAATACAAAGTCCTAATTTACATCCCAAAAAAACTTAATAATAAGAAGAGATATTTTTAATAATAATTAGAAAAATCTTATTGTATTAAACGTGTGTTCTTTTTATTATGTTTCGATAAAGTGAAGATGAGTAGAAGGTGAAAAGGGAATTCTCAATTGTTCAATTGACTTTATTCAATGAACTTATGTTAAACTTATTTCATTTTTTGTGAAGAAGACATTATCAATTATTTAATGAACATGTAACGTGAAATTTATGTTATTTTCTTAAATATATTGATAATATTTTGTGTACATATTTGAAACTTACTTGGGATGATAGTAAACTAATTTTTTATGGGTAATTCAATTAACTTTTGATAATATCAACCTCATTTACTTTTCTTGGGTAGACATTTTTTCATGTGTATACAAAGTTGACTTTTCTAACTATTTTTCACTACATATTTCTAAAAATGAAACTTTATATTTCCAAACTATTTTTCACTAAAATTAAAAATTATATTTCCAAACTATTTTTTACTACATAATTATAGAAATTAAGCATTATATTGCTATTTTATTATTTAAATTTAACTTTTCATTATATTTGCAATAAATATAATGTTAGTGTAATAAAATTAATTAGTAGATACATGTTTTTTTTCCTTGTTCTAATATGAAATTAATAAATGTTAATTAGATATTGAATGTATATCTATATAAATAATATGTTTTAAAATCATTTTATACTATTCATTAGTCATATCAATATTTAAATACTATATAAATAATAATTATTAATTAATTAAATCATAAATAATATTTAAATTTATAAAAATAGTTAAAATATAATTATTGTGTTTTTATTCTAAAAAGGTGCTTATCTTATAATAATTTGGTGCTAAAAAATAATATTTTTATGGAAATAAAATGTTATATAAAAAATCAATATTTTAATGAAATAATAATGTAAGCTTTTGCTTCATTAATATTATATATAAAAATAATAATTTTTACATCATAACATATAAATCAATTTATTATAATGTTAGTGTAATATAGACAAAGAAGCATAGCTAGCATTCCCTTTTGCTTAGCTTAATTATTAAACTTTAAAAAGTATGAATTACATAAAATGTCTAGATCACTATATATAAACTACATTTGCAATTGTATAATTATTATTCAACGATACCTTGAATTAAAACCTGATTTAGGAATTGAAGAGAGTTAAGCAAACGAAGAAAAATTGTGTGGAAATTTCTTGATGGTAGCATAGAGCACACCACACGTCTCATAGGAAACGTTATGTGTTTATGTTACACATTAGATTATTCATGTGGTCTTGTGTGTTGCAAAGACCATCAGGCTTCCCACAATAATAGTTTTCAGGGGAGTAGCAACTGATATGCAGAATAGCGTTGTTGGAATTTCTGAGAATTCCAGAACAACAATGGAGAGAGTAATACTCTCCTCTTAACATAGATAAATTAAAATTTCACTCACAGGAGACAGAGTTTCAAATCAGAAAACAAACTTCTATTCCTTTTAAAATAAACTGTTACAAATTCTTCCTCACACAGAGGGATTTACAAAGATGTTGACTGCTGCTAACGCATTTCACAAACCTTCATTGTCTCTCAAACAAAACACTCTGTCTCTCTGAAAAATGTAGCCACATATTTAATCGTATCATAAATAATAAAACAATTATATTTGCCTCTCAAGACTTTTTTCAATATATACACACAGACATATTATAACACAAAACAAAACTACATTAAACCCATCCGCCCATTTATACTCCTTATTAAAACCTTTGGTAATGATTGTGTGACGGTCCGTTTGAAGGACACTGACACAAAATGACCAAACTAAAAATTACGATTGCGATTGCAAACGTGGATGCAATGGGCATTGTTTAAATCCGCCCTATGAATAAATCGGGTCCGGACTTAACATATAACAAACGGCCATTAGAAAAACTCCGATGCCGATTGAGGAGCGAACGCGATAAGCTTTTATCAAATCTGTTTTATAAGATCATCGGGTCCGGGCTCATATCAATACATATGGTTCAAACCAAAATTCCGATTGCGATTGGAAAACGGACGCGATGGACCAAATTAACTCCGTTTCATAGTATGGTCGGGTCCGCCCTTTGGTTAATGCAATTGGGGGCATAATCAAAATGCTCCCGATTCAAACTTGCGACTGTGTAATACAATGCCGCGTGGTCTGTGGGACCACCCACGGACCTCGACTTTGGTGGAGGGCGATTGTTATATAAGTTCCGATTGCGATGTGTGTAATCGCATCAGGCCTTAACAAAGGCTGTGGTATATGTATGTTTTACCTCCGATTGTGATGAACGCATCGGACCTCCAACATCAACAAGACAACATGTGATTAAGACTTGTGATTACCGCCTAAGTCATTTACTCACTTGGTCTGGTAAGGCTTCAAAGCTGATTCAGCATGTCAGAAGCTCACAGCTTGTGAGACTTTGAGGCGAGCATTTAGTCTGCTCATTGAAATCGGCTACTGCCTTAGATTAAATATCAAGGGGGTCGATTCTCATCTACTCTGTACTGCACCTGTGCGGGCTTTCCAATCCTTTTGCAATTGAATTTAAGTAAGCGGCAACTGCCTTTGCTAAGGCTTCGTAATGCGATTGATCTCTCAAGCACGCAATTACGATTCATTGACTTTGTGAGTTGGAATTAATTTCCAACACTCCCCTTAATTCAAGCTATTTAGGTTTTTAATGCATACCGTACCAGTGCAAATGTTCAAAACTTTGCGTAAGTGGCTTTGTGAGGATATCTGCAAATTGATCCTCTGTTCTGCAATGTTGCAAAACTATCTCACCATTGTTAACCAATTCACGTATGAAGTGAAACTTGGTGTCAATGTGCTTTGTCCTTTTATGAAAAACTGAATTTTTAGACAATGCAATAGCTAAGCTATTGTCACAAAAAATCACTGTCCCTTTTACATGTTTTTGGCATAAACTTCTCAACATTTTTCGCATCCAAACTGCTTGACACGCTGCTGTTGTAGCTGCCACATATTCCGCTTCTGCTGTAGGCAATACTCATTAGGTACATTTCTTAGAAGCCCATGAAATGTCTGAACCCATGTAACTTATAACCGAAGTATCTTCAGATCATCTGCACTCGACCAATCCTTTGTAGCGATTGCATCAACTAATCCCGAACATTTTGAGGCGATTATATACAATACCAAACCTTTTTGTACCTTTAACATACCTCGGAATTCTTTTTGCTACCTGCCAATGTGCATCCTTTTGCTTTTCCATGAATCTGGAAATCAAACTAACAGCATGCATTATGTCCAGCCTAGTTGCAGTCAAATACATAAGGCTGCCAACTATGCTCTTGTATAAGCTAGGATCAAAATCCTTGTTGCTGTCCTCTCTGTTGAGTTTTAATCCCATCACTGTGGGAGTGATCGTTGCTTTGCTTTCCTGCATGTTAAATCTTTCAAGCACCTCATTAACATACTTTGCCTGTGAGATAAAAATCCCATTTTCATCTTGTTCTACTTCTATTCCCAAGAAGTATTTCAACAAACCCATGTCAGTCATTTCAAATTCTTCCTTCATGACTGTTTTAAAATTTTCAATAAGGCAATCATCATTACCTGTAAAAATAACATCATCAACATATAAGACTACAATCAATATTTTTCCATATTTTTCTTTGATGTAGAGGGTGGGTTCTCCCTCACACTTTTCAAATCCATTTTCCAGTAGATAGGAGTCTATTCTACTATACCACGCTCTTGGCGCTTGCTTCAGCCCATAAAGAGCTTTCTTCAACTTGCACACTTTGTGCTCTTGGCCTTTATTTTCATAGCCGAGAGGTTGTTCAATGTAAACCTCTTCCATTAACACTCCATTTAGGAATGTTGACTTCACATCCATTTGGCAAACTTTCCACTTGTTTTGTGATGCTATGGATAGCACTGCTCTTACGGTTTCCATTCTAGCAACCGGTGCGAAAGTTTCCTCATAATATATCCCATGCTTCTGCTTATAACCTTTGGCAACAAGTCTTGCCTTGTGTCTCTCTATTTTTCCTTCAGCATTACTCTTGGTCTTGTAGACCCATTTAACTCCAATGACATCTTTACCTTTTGGGAGTTCAACCAAATCCCAAGTCTTGTTTCTTTCTATGGCATTTATCTCCTCATCCATAGCTTCTATCCATTTCTTATCCTTGATAGCTTCTTCGAAATGAACATGATCATCAACATGACAATATAAAGCAAACAAAGAATTGATACCTTCATTTGCTATATCTTGTTCATATATGTCTTTCAAATTTCTGAACTTCTTACCTTTTTCATTAGATGTACAAGTGCTTGAAGAAGCACTTGAATTTCCTCCTTGTGGTGTGCTTGGAGAAGCACTTTCATTTCTCCTCAAGGGTGTGCATTGCTGCTCTTGTGTTGGTGCTGCTGTTTGGGGATGTATTTCAGCCAACTCATCATTATTTTCATCATGAGATAAACAGTGTTTAACATTCACTGTTTTCTCTATGCTTCCATCCCAAGCTTCCTCTTCAATAAACTGAACATCTCTGCTCACAATAAACTTCTTGGTGGATGGGTTGTATAACCTGTAAGCCTTGGATTCCTCATTGTATCCAATGAAAATACATTTCTCCCCCTTGTTGTCCAACTTCTTCCTTAGCTGATCCGGAATGTGTGCATAAGCCACACATCCAAAAACCTTCATATGTGTGACACTTTGCTTTGTGCCACTCCATGCCTCTTCCGGCACTTTGTTCATCACTGCTTTTGTAGGGCACCTATTCAAAATGTATGCTGCACAATGTATAGCTTCAGCCCAATAATCATTAGGCAAATGCTTTTCCTTTAACATACTCCTCACCATGTCCATTATGGTTCTATTCTTCCTTTCAACTACTCCATTTTGTTGTGGAGTATATCTAGTTGTAAACTTCTTATGAATACCATTTTCTCTACAAAAACGTAGAAAATCTTTAGAGATATACTCACCTCCTCTATCAGTCCTTAGGACTTTGATGTGCAGCCCACTTTGGTTTTCCACAAGTGCTTTGAAATTGCAAAAATTTTCAAACACTTCACTTTTATTTTTCAAAAAGTAAACCCAAGTTTTTCTTGTAAAATCATCTATGAATGTTAAGATATAGTGGCTGCTAGCAAGTGATGGAGTTTGCATCGGTCCACACACATCTGAGTGGACAATTTCTAAGGGTGCTTTTGCCCTTATGCTTTTCCCGGAAGGAAAACTTTCTCTGTGTTGTTTCCCCAAGATACAACCTTCACAAAGGCTGTCTGGTTTCTCTATCAATGGTAGACCTCTTACCATTCCTTTTCTATTCAATAGATTAAGACCTCCAAAGTTGAGATGTCCAAATCTCAAGTGCCACAACCAATTATCATCTTTTGGTTCGCTTTGGAAAGTCTCTTGTGCCACTACTGCTTTCTCTTCACCATTCTTCAAATCTGCTCTCATTCTGAGAGGGAACATCCTGTTCCTCGTCATCTTCACTTCAGCAATACATTGTTTGCTGGGTGGTTTATCCATGATGGTACAAACATCATCCTCAAAGAAAACATTATACCCCTTATGGACAAGCTGTCCAATACTTAAGAGGTTACACTTGATTCCTGGAACATAATAAACATCTGCTATGGATTTCTTTGCACCTTTCCTTGTTAAAACATTTACATCTCCTTTTCCCATAACAGAAACTTTGCTATCAGTTCCAAGTGTGACTTGTGACTTCACACTCTCATCTAACATAGAAAACATTGCTAAGTTTCCTGTCATATGGTTACTGCAACCGGAGTCTAGAAACCATAAATCCTCACTTTTTTCTTCAGCCATATTACAAGCTAAATTTTTTTTATCTTGGCTGATATTTTCTCTAGTGAAATTTGCACTAGTTCTACTTCCCATATCATGCTGCTTCTTTCTACATTCATTAGCATAATGACCATATTTTTTACAATAGTGACATTGGACATTGGATTTATCATACCTTTGTCCTTGAGCATTCTGTTGACCACTCTGTTGGCTGCTGCCTTGGCTGTGGCTGTGATTTTGACTGTTGCACCTTCCATGTGAATGTGAAGGGCTATTCCTTCCACCTCTGTTTTGGCTTCTACCTCTTCCTCTTCCTCTGCCTTGCCCTCTTCCTCTTTCGAAAGACATTTGGGTCTTAAAGGCATGCTCAAGATATGAGTTTTCACTCCTACCCAATCTCTGTTCATGGGTCATCAGTGATGCATGTAGCTCATCCACTGAAAACTTTGTGAGATCCTTAGTCTCCTCTATGGTGGTGACAATCACATCGAATCTTGAGGGTAGACTGCTCAAGAGTTTTTCAACAATCCTCTTGTCTTCAAGAGTCTCTCCATGAGATCTTATTTGTGTGACCATTCCAATCACATGAGTGAAAATTGAGTCAATAATATATGACTCTTTCATACAGAGAGTCTCAAAGTCTCTCATCAACAACTGAAGTTTTGTTGTCTTCACTTTTTCCATGCCTTGATAGGTTGTCTTGAGAGTTTTCCATGCTTCTCTGGATCTCATGGTTGCTGCTATCCTCGGAAACACACTCTCATGCACTGCTTTATACAGTAAGAAGAGAGCTTTTGAGTCTTTCTTCTTATTGCTCTTCAGCATCTCTCTCTCTGCCTGAGTTAAATCATCTAACTCTTCTTCATTTGCTGGATCTTCAAAGACATCCTCAACAAATTCCCATAAGTCTTGGGAGACAAATAAAGCTCTCATATTTATTGACCAGTATTCATAATTTTTCCCATTAAACAGTGGGAGGTGGATATTTTCCATACCCATACCAGTGCTGGCTCCAGCCATTCTGCACTCTTAACTATGATTCAAAAACACTTGACTGTGTATATAAAATAACTGACTATTCTGCAACAGTAACACAAAAACTATATAGACAAATACCTTTGGATTCTTTTTGGCTGAGTCTTCACTCTGCTGGAGAAGCTGTTGCAACAAAGAACTCCTTTCCTTCAGCTTCTTTGACCTTCAAAGAGCCTGGACTAGATATGATACCATATTGGAATTTCTGAGAATTCCAGAACAACAATGGAGAGAGTAATACTCTCCTCTTAACATAGAGAAATTAAAATTTCACTCACACGAGACAGAGTTTCAACTCAGAAAATAAACTTCTATTCATTTTAAAATAAATTGTTACAAATTCTTCCTCACATAGAGGGATTTACAAATATGTTGACTGTTGCTAACGTAGTTCACAAACCTTCATTGTCTCTCAAACAAAACACCTTGTCTCTCTGAAAAAAAATACACTGCTGTGTATTTTTTAATTCGCACTACTGTGCATACAAACTAAAAACTTAATTACATTGGCCTTTCGGGCCTTTTGTTTTTTATATGCCCCGCTCATTAAAAAAAACATTACCAACTATATTAAAACTTTAAAACAAATCTATTAATAAGACTTTCGGGCCCACTTTACAGTACACTTTGAACGCGCGATCTAAATCTATTTAAAACATTCATCGGGTCTATGTTTTAAACATAATAAAACGACCAAACTAAAAACTGCGATTGCGATTGCAAACGCGGATGTGATGGGCATTGTTTAAATCCGCCCTATGAATAAATAGGGTCCGGACTTAACATATAACAAAAAGCCATTCGAAAAACTCCGATGCCGATTAAGGAGCGGACGCGATAAGCTCTTATCAAATCCGTTTTATAAGATCATCAGGTCCGGGCTCATATAAATACATATGGTTCAAACCAAAATTCCGATTCTGATTGGAAAACGGACGCGATGGACCAAATTAACTCCGCGTCATAGCATGGTCGGGTCTGCCCTTTGGTTAATGCAATCGGGGGCATAATCAAAACGCTCCTGATTCAAACTTGTGACTGTGTAATACAATGCCGCGTGGTCTGTGGGACCACCCGCAGACCTCGGCTTTGGTGGAGGGCGATTGTTATATAAGTTTTGATTGCGATGTGTGTAATCGCATCGGGCCTTAACAAAAAGCTGTGGTATATGTATGTGATACCTTCGATTGCGATGAACACGTCAGACCTCCAACATCAACAAGACACTTGAACTTTTTAAAATATTTCTGCTGTGAAATATATATGAACCGTTCCGCTTGAGGAACTCACCACATCAACAAGACACTGTGAGTAAGACTTGCGATTACCACCTACGTCATTTACTCTGCCGATTATATAGGTAAGGCTTTAAAGCCTGATTCAACCTGTAATCAAAGCTCTACACTTGCTGGCGAGACTTTGAGTCTGAGCATTAAACTCTGCTCTTGAGTAATCGGCTATCGCCTTGGATTAAATATCAAAGGGGTCAAATCATATCTGTTCTGTACTTCTCATGCGCGGCTTTCCAATCCTTTTGCAATTTCTTTAAGACAGCGGCAACCACCTTTGCTAAGGCTTCAATGTGCCGCAGTTCTTTCACTTCTGCAATTACTGCTGATTGACTTCAGCAGTTGGAATTAATTTCCAACAAGCGTCTATCTTTTCTTTCTATGTCAACACCACAAAACATTAATGGTATATGATATCAATCAAGAAATAAATAAATATCTAGGGCATGTGCATTTTTCTTAGAAGAGGAATTTTGCATCTGTTGTAGGTTTCTTTCAACGAATATTTGTAACCTGATCAAGCACCAAATTTATTGATAGGATACATGCATATTGAATACTTAGGATGATCCCGTCTAACTTAAAAAATGGGTTGTCAATTATAAATAGTATTCATGTGTCCTAGTTCCAAAAATAAGTGTAAATATGACCGATGTAAAGTTCAGGCTTGACAAAGACAAGTGAAGATGATGAAAGTTATCTTCGGGACTTGAACATAGACACCAGTAGAAGATATTCACATGAAGAAAGAATTTGGCGGCATCCGTATACAGTGATACATAATGACATAGAGATATTTCTATTGCAATGCATGAAACAATGACTATGTTAAATTCGCAATTCGAGGATGGGGTTGGCACTTCTTCTCGTTCACCGTGTTTTTGCGGTTATTGTTCGTGACCTGTGGTTGTCAGAGGAATAATAGTTGATATTACAGAATTTCATGTGCATTCTCTTCCTCTATGAGCACCACAAAATGTCCATGGTATATGATATCAATCAATAAAGCATGATCTAAGTAATATTTATGAATAATAGAGACAAGTCAAGACAATGATAATTATCTACAAGAACAGTCACAGGAAGGAAAAATTTGTCGGTGTGATTATACATTTATAGATAATGACATATCCTCTGTTGCAAATATATCTTTCTTTCAGTGAATGAAACAATGACTGTGTTGACTGTGCAAGTCAGGGATGGGGTCGATATTTCTTCTCGTTCACCAAGTTTTCACGTTGATCATTCGTGGCCTCTGATTAGTTTCATTGGGACCTAGGAAAAACTATCCTTTAGATAAATTAAATATTTTAATTTTTAAAAATATATCATTTATGATTGGTACCATGCTTTATTTTTTTAAATATAATTTTATTATTTATTTTCACTTTATTGTATTAAAGAATATAAAAATATCCTTTAATTCAACTTAACTTATGCGCAGTCTCAAGTTCGCGGATATAACAATTAGACACGTTTTCATTTATTTTGGAAAATTCCAATCACTTCAGTAAATTGGATTTGTATCTTAGTTGGATGGTTTTGTGTCTAAATATCAATCCCCTCAAAGTGGTGAGGTTGAATAAAAATACTATAGGAATTTCAGTCAATTGCTCATTTGCTGCCAAGCTTAAACAAGGTTGGCTGCATAGCTGCTAGTCCCTACCTGAAGGGGAGACTGGTGGTAACGAGCCAATCCAATTGTCAGCTACTTTTGAGTCCAGTTCCTGATCAAAGTTATTCTTGATCAAAGTCGTGCAGCTTCTTCTGCAAGTTCCCAGTTAGCATAAATATCGAATACTTCCCCATAAGCCTGTTGAGTGACTTCGAATAAGAGAAAAGAAATATCCTGCCATCATTTTGCAGAACCACCTTGCTCACTTTTGGGTCCATTGATATGTGATCGTGGGGTTCCCAAAGAGGTGTGATTTAAAAACCTTTCCGTAGCTGATCACAGAAAAAGCAAAGAGTTATGCCTTCATAAGGAAACAACACACTGAATCTCTCTGTGTAAAATTACACTTTTGACAATTTATATCAGTTATTAAAAAACCAGGGAAAAGTATTTTTTTTTTTTTGTAAATATAGTAGGGCCTCACTATTTTCTATTTATATTTGCAAAGTAGGCTACAAAAATATAAATTTAGTCTGTGGCCTCAACATGCCTGAAGGAAACCAGGTCTGTTGGTCATCTTAGTGCATGAAAAGCATACCAAAATTGAAATATTTTCATCCGTCTATAACCCACATGAGCTATCTGTTCTAGAGCATACATATCTACATTCTGGTAATAGAAAATAAGTTCATTCAAAATTGCAAATTTCATAAAACAATAGTATTAAAGGAAGCACTAGCCATCGGAAGAAGAAACAGGAGCTGGGTCTTTGACATTACACCCTGGAATGTCCACTTGTTGGAGCTGCTAGAGCTGCTTTTCCATGCGGCCTACCCTATCATCAAGTCTACCCATACGGTCAACTGCCTGGTACTGGGTAATCTTGATATGATATAGTTGGTTCTGCATATCCTGTAGCATGTCTATAATGCAGGGTTCTGACTTTGTTGAGTCAATCTGAGCCTAACCTGGGGGGGAACTCGGCATAGCCTTTGCAAGAAGGAGTTTAACTATCCAGTAGGAGTGGATAGTCTGTTGGAATAACGTGAGATTAAAGAACTAGGAAAAAATATTTCATTTGATTAAATTGTAAGTTGTGATTACTATTTTCAAACTGAGTAAAAATCATGTCTAAGAAACGATTGGAAATTGAGTAAAAATCCCGTCTGAAGAGCTACCATTAGACCCCACTTTTCCTTCAACGTATTTTACAGTGACAAAAGTTAATCTCAAATTCTGGACACACAGAAATCAATAAACCGTGACCACACATGTACATGATACTGATAAATTTACATGGAAAATGAAAAATACTGGTGTGTTTTTTACCACGGAAAATGCCAAAAACACTAAATGTAAATATTGTGGATGGTAAATCCACAATTTTCAGCAGTGGATGTTCAACAAAATTTCTAAGTAAACAAATCCATTTTTCGCGTTTTACAGGGTCATAGGTTTATAGGTGCGAAAATCAAACTGTATTGAAACCATTTTTATCTTATATGTGGATTCAACTCTATAAAGATGGATTTTTCTTTCTTCGAAAAAAATATTTTTGCCAAGTAACAAAAATATACTGTTAAAAAACATATTTGTATTTTACTTCAAAATTATACAAGTAATTCCTTGAGCATTTTTTTCAATTGTTACCACATGCTTGAAATTGCAATTTTAAGCATGCAAAATCAGAATATCATAGTGTACACCTAAATTAAATTACAGTGATAGATAATCTGACCTAGAAATTCCAAGCTTCACGTGGAGAGAGTTTACCCTATTCTGGAAGTGGAGGTCAGTGAATTTGGCTCTCTAATCAATGATACACTGAAAAAACCTACAGAAAGAAATCAAAAATAAAATAAAAATCAATGATAATAATATTGATATAAAAACTTAAATAATTGAAAAAAATTAAATGATAATAATATTGATAATAAAAACTTAAATAATTGAAAAAATTTAAATAGTAATATTGATAGTAAAATATCAAAATTTGAAAAAATAAATAAATAAGTGAAGCTTTGGGTTCATAAGTCATGATGAATGCAATCCATGTGCTCACCTCCACGTGCCCCCACCTAGATACGGTTGTTTTAACTTTTATAAACAAAATTTTGCCACGTACCCCCACCTACATACGGTTGTTTTAAATTTTATAAACAAAGTTCTGCCACGTATAGACCATTGTTATACAATCTGAAGCCTCTCATTTGAAGACTAATTTTAGCTTTGTCCATTATGGTGCTAAAACTTCTGTTACGAGTGGAAAAAAGTCTAGCTTCGAATCAATTTGGTCGACTGTCACTTTAACGGGCTCTGGATATGGACTTTTAGCTAGGTGATCTCAATCTATAATTTGTTATGAATATCTGCTTCACAGTGAGTCAATTAATCCTCTGTATTTCTCGTATGACACCGAACAGGGTTAACATGTGTACCTAATCCTAATACCGAATGAAGGGTTTGATAAGGAGCTCAATACCTCGCAGTTTCCAGTCAGTGCCAGGAATTATTGTATAAGGTGAGCACTTTCACATTCATTGGGATTTTCTCCCCGTTAATAGCCCTACCCTCTATGTTAGCATGGCTTCTTCATCACCTTCTCCCACAACAGCATTAAAGTTAAAGGTAACATTATTCTGAATATCGTCCCTTCCGACACGTTTAGATCAAGCAGCAAACTAGGGTAGTTCGATGGGGGTGCTTGATGACCTTTCAAGGGTTACGAGATCCGAGAAGTGTCTAAGGATCACTGTCTTTTCAGTCAGAAGGGGCCCTGCCTTAAATTTCTTCGTTGTTGTTACAATTTCCATGAGAGGTGCCTGGATTTGTTCAGCAGGCAGTTACTTTCAGGTTTCTGTTGTGTATGCACTGTGCAGGGTTCTGATTCCTTAGCTTCCTAGCAAGAAAATTTATTTTTTAAGCCTATCAAATTTGAGGTATATTAAATAATAATCATATGTTAGTTGTTTGGGCATCTTGATTTCTGAACATTTTAAGATCTGGCCGAATCCTACTTTCAATTGGAGAATGTGAGATGTTTTTACAAACTCTACCTACTTTGTAAATGAGGGTGTTACTAAATTTGATGCTTCTGATAAGAGGAGTGGTGCCATTGTCTTTGTTGCTACTAGTTATAACATTTGGATCGCCCTGCATAATGTGTGGAGGGGATTATATTCTTGAAAATCTAAAATTATCCACCATTCATGTACAATATATTGTAATGCACAGGGATATTGTACCATGGGCCTTTTCATGTCATTATCCTAAACATTTTGCTGAAATTCTAAAAAGGCTTAGTGCCAATTTTCGCAATTACCCTTGTCTCGACAGTCAGGTATTGCGGCTTGCTCCTTTCTATTCTTGAAAGTGTTATAACTTCGTACATTTTCCATGCATGTGCAATCATGAAATGATTACTTTCATTGTTACAAGTGCGCTCTAACTAAGCATTTCTTATTGATAAGCTTTGCATTTGGTTTTCGTTTGTGTAGAGGCTTTTCACGGACAAGTTAAACGATTACAGAAGTGCTTTTTCATGAATTGAAGCATCTCCAAAGGTTGGAGAGAGCACAGAGAAGATAGATATGGTGGCCTCTTGTCATCACAAAATTCTCTATGATGATTTAGAGAAGTTCCAAAGAATTTTGGGAGAAAATATTGGCATGGGAATCAAAAAATTTGTTGGTGCAGTGAGTATAATGAGAGATGTCTCATATGAAGCACCCATATGACTTGAGTTTCCTATTCAAATTGGTGTTCTTCTCTGTAGGAGAAAATCTACAGTTGGCCACCCACGGTAAAAAACCTTGGAGTGGAATCCATGACTTGCGGTTATCGGTAAGTTACAGAGTCCCTAAATTCCGCAAATGTTATGGTTTCAAATTCAGTTTTAAGGCTTGTAATTAAGACTTGTATACTCCCATCTAAACTATACACCTCCAGATTGCACAGTATTCCCCAGTATGATAGCCATTAATGAATTTATAATTTGAAACGAAGATAGTATTCCACAGTAGGATAGCCATTAATGAATTTATAGTTTGGAACAAAGACTAAAGTATGAACAGCAAGATACCTGAATAAGCTCCAAAAAATTGGATTGCAGTTCTCTCCGAAGTTGGGCCAAATCTAGAAACCGAGACCGAGACGAATGCAGAAGCACAGTACAGCTAGGCATCACAAAGCAAGCATCAACTGTATAGTGCACCTAAGCAGCTAAGGTGGTCACAACACCTATTGATTCTATGTTGATAATTGGTGTTGTCGACAGATTGTTGTTTAAAGAAACTGTTCCTGAAACAAGCGTTGATCCTGGCACTGCACCTCCAGCACCAACAACTATCGATGTCTATGAAGCAGCCCTTGAGGCACACTTTGAAACATCCATTGAATAAACACCACCAGTGGCATAGACAAGTGCAGATTTCCATGGTTAACATGCACAATTACTGACACCGTGTGGCTAACATGGAGAGAACCACGCAGAGTGCTGGTAGGTAAGTAAGATATATTGGTTTATACGAGCCCCAATATGATTTAGAAAGTAAGATATATTGGTTCATATGAGCCCCAATATGATTTAGCGATTAGAACCTACTTTATCACTAACATTTCCAAACATTTTATGTTTGCTAACTAATGTTAGCATTACATAACACAAACTAAAAATACAATAAAAAAATTTGTATCAATAGGCATTTAGCCTAGGTTTCAATAGGTCTTGCCTTGATATGAGGCCAAAAAAGACCTCCAACTTGCGTGTTGGTCAAGAAAATAATTTGGTAAAGCTTTATTGGTAGAATAATAAGTTATAAATGAAAACTTTAGGTTATACTGACTTTGTTTTTGTTGGTTTTTGTGCAGGAACTAATTCACATCCTCAAATAGATTACAATATTCCCTGCCATGCTGCAGGCGGTAGGGACTAAGGGACTAATAAACTAGTTTGGGTTATCTCAATTCCTTTTTCTGCAAAGACTTAATGTCATCACGCAGAAGACAATACTACATGTTAAACCATTCATAAATGCATAAGTTATGTTTTTAAATTCACAAATCACTTCAAGTGCTTGCAAGACATTATATTCTAACAAATTACAATATTTTGACTAGACAACGACTATATCAAAAATTTGTATTGGAGTTGTTTGAAACAAAAATTGATAATATTTTTACTTAATTCGAAATGTAATAAATTGTAGAGACAAGGAAGAAAAATAATATCAAATTACAATACTTTGACAAAACATGATTGAATAAAAGCTATTTAATCCATTTATATGAATGAGTATAGAAATTAATAGTTCATATTAAAAAAAAAAAAAAAATTTGAATATGAATCATAACAGGGAATAAGTAAAACAAGGAAATACTATTTTTTTTTTAAATAATGGGAAAATTGAATATGAAAAGATACTTCAAAGTCATATTATATTAACAAGAAGTTTGCATATAGTGTTTCAAAACATTTGTGCAATTTAAAATGTAAAAAAATTGTTATGGTAATATCACTATTAACAAAAAAAAAATTGTCATTCTTATGTTTGACATCAACATTTTTGTGGCTGAAAATAATAATATTCATTCTTCTTTCAACAGTTGCAATTGAGATCTATAATGATCTCGAGTATTGTTTATGAATTTCATCATACATGCATCAAGAAAACTAATACAAAGTACTTATTAATGCTTGCATAGATTGAAAATTGTAGCATTTGGTTATGTGACTAAAAACTGAACATGAAAGAATGAAGATGATACTTGAGTAGATACGACAAGTTTTCTAGTTGGAGCTTTGCCTCAATTTTTTTTCCTTCTTATTGTTGTCATCATCTAGGATCTCTTTGTCACCATTGAAAGTGAAAATACCATGAATCTATAAATTACGCAATGTATTTGCTTCCATTTGTTTTTGTAGATTTTTGTGGTAGGACATTTGAGCTAATTAAGGAAGTAGTTATTTTAAAACTAGCATGTTTCTAAGGCAATACCATAGAGTGTAGTTATCAAAAGTTCTTATAATGTAGTTGATAAAATGTAGAAAGAGAAAAGGTATTTGTTTGTTTCACTTAATGAAAAATATTGATGTATATTCTATCATTGCAGATGATGACATTATGCAAATGGAGAGTGCACAAAAAGATTCAAATGGTGTAGAGTATGCATTTGAAACAACAATTATTCCTTACACCCGTTAGAAAAGAATACTAGTCAAGAAATGTATAGTGAAAAATAAGCTATTGTGGAATGAAAGATAAGTAGTTTGTCAGGTGTGTATTTACCTAGATTTGCCTATCAAATAACATTTTGAGGTCTTGTTGCATCTCAATGTTCAAATGCATTATGAATGTTTCCTGTGTCATATGGAATGTTTTTCGCTAGAGATATTTTCTTTGTGTTATGTTTTTTAACAACATAATTGGCATATCTCCACTTTGTAGCTTTTGTTCTGTTTCATTGTAGATAAGTGAAACATTTTCAAATAGATGTAGTTGTGATATAAAGTACCAAAAAAACGTAATTTTGATATTGCATAGAGACTGTTATTCATCAGTATTTTTCACTTGTTGGTGATGACTAGTTGTAACAGCCAAGTTTTCTAGCAGCTGATCTAAAAATTTGTCAAATTTGCCTCATAAAATTTTTTCACCCTCTTACCTTTCATTCTGCCCATGATGAGATTAAACCTCATTATCAAATCCTATCTAGCCTCAGCCATACTATTTTTCCCATCAGCTCTAAAGAAACAATCCAAATATGTCCAAAAAGTCTCCCCTAAGTTAGGTAGTGGCGCTTTAGGCATTTCTCCCTTGGAAAACCACTCTAAAGCCAAATAACCTCTACCTGCTATAGACCAGTCATAACAAACCTTCCCATTCTTCAAATAAAGTTGGTTACAACCCTAGATCGTGCCACTAATACACCCTCAAGTCTCAGCAATACATATACCATAGGTCAAAATTATTTTAGGTGTTTTTACAGTGCTTTAATGGATCTTTCAAGAATAGAAGTATACTAACATTCCCAGGAGACACTATTTAGTTCCACATGAGAAGACAGCTGCTTCTCAATGTTACTTTGACCCTGGCATGCAGCTACAGAGCAGAGAATTGTTTCATAAAGCTCCTGCAATCACAATTAAAGCATGAAAAGACAGTGAAAGGAAAAATGACAATGTTAAAGGTTGATGATATGGCATGACTAAAATAACCTCCTTCATTCTATAAGCATAGGGTTTTAAGGACTGAAGAACCTCCTTCATTTTATAAGTAGAGGGTTAAGAGCACCTCCTTCATCTATAAGCAGAGGGCCAGTGGACAAAGTTTGATGTTAAGAATCTGCAATAACTAAAGGACATTTTTTGGGTGCAGTGAGACAGCAACTAAGGGTCTCTGAAGAAAAATTATGTTTAAGGTTGAGGCAAAGAAATGGGCTTTAAAAATTATTTTCATGAGTTCAATATTAATTGAGCTACAGTGTGAAGCCAATAGGTTCATCATCATTGAAGAAAGATTGATAAACATATGGCCAAAAGAGTCAAATAGTCTTGGGCTCAAGCTAATTTATGCCATCATGTATAAGAGAAGCCACTATCAGCATGATTCATCAAACATCCTTCTTTGGAATGAGACAAAATTTTAAAGGAAACCAAGCATTTGTCAAAATAGGCCTCCTTCATCTATAAGCAGAGGGCCATAGTAGTGATTGATTCAAGGGTTTGGACTGATTAAGAGACAAATGGTAAGAGCAGCAGAAGACAGTTGAAAGCTTCTGAGCAGGAAAATCTTGTCTAAAACAAAGGAAAAGCATGAGTGCTATAAAATGTCAAAGAAAGTTGGCTTATCTCCTATCAGGGTTTGCTTTCAAAGACAGTCTGAGAACCAAGAAATGTACAAAATTAGCTAAGGGGTGTGATTTCCTTAAAAAGATACAAAAACTCATCTCCTTGATGAACAGGCTTAACATTTAGTCTCTATTCCTTTAAACAAAACAGAGTTCATAAGTGGTTGAGAGATGAGCCATGACATGAGCCTAAGAGTGATGATTTCTCTTCAAAAGGTATTGTTCTCCCTATTCATAAAGAATTTTCTCTCAAAAATCACTCATCATAGTAGACAGAACGAAATTTGAGTTTAATTCTCCCAAAAGGCATTGCAAATAAATACACAAACTCACAAATATGTAAGAAAGATTATGGCATGAGTATCAATATTTTGGAACAACATTCAAAGCCAATAATGCAGGCCACTCTCACAAATGAAGGCATTCTCCTTATGAAAATAAGTCAGAGGTACCTTTTTGTTGCAGTTGGAATAGAGAAGAAGTTTTCTGAAGAAGTACCCTCTTGATGGACAGATGATAGTAAAGCCCAGGTTTCTTGCAAACCTCCTTCACAGAAAACAAAGGGGCAGTTTTCCTTGTTCACTTTCTAACTCTAGTACATGATCTCCTGTTTTATTTCTACCCATAGTCAAAAACAAACTCCAACAGCACCTGCCATCTCATTTTGGTTTTCACAATGAGCATGACCATATCCAAAACATCAGGAGAAAACATGGTCAATGTAGGTTTCAAAAGGGTGAAGCTATCTCCATCATAGTGTTAAAGAAAACCTCACATAACACCAGGTCTTTCTACAGGAATCCCTTTTTCAATAGGAAAAACACTAAGTGATGTTGATATTTGAAGATGCTACTTTTTTCTATTTTATAAAACCTTTTTCAACTGATCACAAGTGATAGAAGATGAGCCACAGTAGCTCAGAGAAGAACTTCCTTCCACAGTACAGGTATCAGAAAAAGAGGACATTTTTTCATTCCTTAAATGAGAAACAGTCAAAGTTTTAAAATTCTCAAAAGGGTTGTTTCATTTCAAGAAGGTGTCAGGCTTAGTAAAAGAAATGCTCATTTCCACTATGAGATTTATCCAGACAAAAGAGTATCAGGTTATGTTTAAAGGATAAAGGTTTAAGTTTGTTTAAAAGTAGTGACTGTTTCGAAACATCTTTCAAAAAAAAACCTCACCAAACAAGTATGAAAGGGACTTTAACTTTTCCATGTTTAAAAGGAGGTAACGACCGTTGCCAAGTGTTATTTTGAAATTCCAAAATGCAAACAACACTCCTCTTGCTGTTCATGAGACCGAAGAAAGAATTTTTGAGCGAATTCACAAAGTTTTTCAGGCTTAAAGATTTCGCAGCGCGCTTGTACAGTTGTGCAGCGCATTCAGGTGCATTTTTACAAAGGGAATACACTACCACGTGGCGCGCCTGTAGGCGCCGGTCATGTCGGCCCGACAATGACCCGACAGCCTCCTTTTGCCTGACACTCTCTCATTCTAAACATGTCATGCATATTTCAAGCCATAAAAACGCCTCCAAAGGTTTTCAAAGCTACTCAAACCCTCAAGAAAAACTCTCCATCAAAGTTTCGAGGTATTCTAGGTGCCTCCTTGGTATTTTTAAATTTCTAAAAAGATGTTGAATGCTGTGTTTTTCAAAAGACTAAATGTTGATGAAAGGGTGAAGGTCTTGGTAGGAATTTCAAAGTGATTTGTTAAAAGTTATTGAAAAAGTCTGTCACAGTGGGAGACTGGTAGAAGTGATTCATTAGTTTCAAAAACCTAACAAACTGCCCTCAAAACAAGTTGAAAGGTGGAAGCAGTTTTAAAGGAAGAAAAACAGAGTTTCAAACGTGAAAATAGTGGGCCTATTTTCGAAGAACGGTGATCATTGTTAAGTGTTTTCTCATTTCAAAAAGTTTCCTCGGTGTGGTAAAAAGAAAAGTCATGTTTCTTCATCAGTGATTTTAAAGACATTTGAAGATCATTTGCTTCCCCGAAATGGTGAAAAATGCTCGCTTTTTCTACACTCTGCCCAGTCTATCAGCAAAGCTTATATTCTGGTTTTTTACACACAGGCCTATTTTTGGAGGACTTAGAGACATCAGATTGTGAAAATTCAAGTTGTTCCAGAAAGTAGATACTCAGATATTTCCAACTAGCTATCATGAGCCTCGTTTCGACATCAGGAAGGCTGCCAAAAGTTACCGGCAAGTCAAGGGACCTTTTGCTGATATATTTTTTGAGTATGTTTGTAAAAATTGAACCTTTAAAAACTACTTTTTCCTCATGTGTGTAGCTATTTTTACACATGAGAAGTTATGAAAAGTCAATATTTTCCCTCTTTTAGCATTTTTTAGATATTTTATGAGATATTTTGTGCCTTGGGCTTTGCAAAGCCTTAAGGACAAGATTAGATATTTTGGATAGGCCAATGAGAGTGCAAATTGAACTAAGAGGTTTTCCTCGCTTGAGTGTTAGAAAATTATATATTATGGAGCATTGCAACACATAAAATATGCGGAAAATACAAGCACGCAAAACACATAAAACCAGAGAGACACAAATATACGTGGTTCACCCAGTTTGGGCTACGTCCACCTCGAACAGCCAGTCCTTCCTTTCTATTATCCAGCAAAACGAAGAGGAAAAACCTACAGCAGATCCATTGTAATATCCTCTGTTCTTTATCACAGTCTCCCTC
The DNA here is from genome assembly GCA_034641835.2 of Pinus albicaulis. NCBI lineage: Eukaryota > Viridiplantae > Streptophyta > Pinopsida > Pinales > Pinaceae > Pinus > Pinus albicaulis. The sequence goes on along the minus strand of CM076572.1, from coordinate 78,065,377 downwards.
TCTGTTTCTCGCTCCAAGAATACACATACAATACATAGCCGCAATAAAATACCCTCATATATACAAGGGGGTTGCCTTCTAGGGAAAAAAACCCTAATCTAAACATAACTTCTACCATCAGATCATTTGCCTAATGAACGGCCCATATTGAATAGAAATTACTATACTTTTACAAGCCAATTTTACATCTGTTTTAAGCTTCGGGGGCGCTACCCCAGAAAACCCCCGCCAGGGGGGGGCTCTGAAAAGCGCTGCCGCCCCCACCTGGACCCCCCATGGCAGCGATTATTTACGCGCACCGTTGCCACCCCTTTTAAGGTACAGGGGTCCAATGTTGTGATACAAAGTAAACAAGATAATCAGGCTCCACACCCAACATTGAACCTATATATTCCAAAGGCTTTCATTGTAAACAAGGCTGGAAATTGATGATAGAAGCAATATATGGTCATATAAGCTTTGGAAGAAATACTTGTCTCGTGCTTTTGGATAGTCTCTTGGATGTTCTTGGATGATGAAAGAGGATTGTTGTTGGATTCCATGACTTGGTAGAATGGTGTAGTGTCTCTCTCTTTTTTTTGTTTCCTAGTTTTCATTCATAAATCCATGTTTCTTGCTTGCTATAGAACAGTAGAGAAAAAATTTGAGACATGCCCTTGGAGGCACCTCAAATTTCCTGTTTCTTCATAGCTTCCATGTTTTCTTCATCCTTAGTCACATTAAAGAATTCTTGATTTCTCTTTAATAACTTAAGGATATTGTTTCTTATTTCATTCATGGTTTTATGCATGCTAAGTATGATTTACGGTACGCCTTGCTTACTCATGGCTAGCCATAGCTCCATCCATGAAATTTCTCTTTGACTGATTAGATTGTCATTTGTTGAACCAAGGAGGTCTTGTTCTGATCTTGCCCTTTGTCTAAGACTATGTAATATTGTTTTCAAAGTGCCCAATAACTTGAAATACTGTGTTTAGGCATTCTGGCATAGTGATTTAAGTTGTTTCTCTGTCTTAAGTGTATTTCCCCAAATTCTGATAGCCATTTCCCAAAGTTAGAGAGTTATATATCTCTATGCATGGCTTGAATGTTTATTTCTATGTATTGATTAGATTATAGTTACATTTCTCATGATTAATGGTTTTCCCTACCATGTTTATGTCAGCTATTAAACTATTTATGCTTGAAATCCTTTGTTGTTCCCAAACTTGATGTCCATTTTATTCAATTTTGCCCAAAGATCCTTTCTACCTCGAATCAAATCGGCCCTTCAACAGCCTTGTATCACCATCTAATAGCTTTCTTGACCTTTTCGACCCCATAGCCTTGTTGATCTGACATCTTTTTACCTATCTTATATCTTTGATCAGTTTCATCCCTCACAACCTAAAAACCAAAACCAAAAAACCTACTTCATAACTAGCCTAAAATCAGAACACAATAAGCAAACACACAGATATCCCTTACACATATATAGAGAGCCCTCTCTGAGTCTAGGAAAGCTAGGTATTTGGGCTCCAAAGATTGGTCTGATGTTACACTGTCATTTAGCTTGCCAATCAGCCAAATCACGGGACCCTAACATAATGGCAATCATGGTGGGACACTAAGTACATGACAGTCTAGCGAACTCTTATAGACTCTTTAGTCCTTCAAACATTAAACTTATACCATCAACCTATAGAATCATATAGAGTAAACTCTTGGTTTCACCATCTTAGGAAAGTGATGAATCAGGTTTGGAACACTCTTACAATCTAGGTTGCACATAAAAACTCAGAAAACCCCAAAAAAAAAACTCCCTTAGATTGGTTTTTGACAGTATTGGTGGTGGACCATACACATATACCTCAAAACAACTAAAAATCCACCTGGCGACTCCACCAGCCTCCAATAGGCCTTACTACTTTACTAAACTCTAGGCTACTATCTGATTGAGACACCTCATCGCCACACTAACATAATGGCGATCACGGTGGGACTCTGAGTGATAAACAAAATTATTTTCCCTAAATCTTTAGAGACCTTTGAGAATACTATCTGGCTTACTTATCCCACCGCTCACTAACATAATGGCGATCACGGTGGGACTCTGAGTGATAAACAAACTTAGTTTCCCTAAACCTTTAGAGACCTTAAGAACACTATCTAATTGACTTATCCCACCGCTCACTAACATAGTAACGATCACGGTGGGACCTTCCAAGTTAGTGACAATCAAGGTACACCTTAGTAACTCCCGAAGTCTCAATCAAACTTAGAAAACTTAAGTGTTTTTTGAAGAGTAGAAGCTAGCTCTTTCACCATCTTAGCAAAATGATGATTCAGATATAGGAAACTCTTACAAACCTCATAAGCTACATAAAACTCAAAAAAACCCCAAAACATTCCCAGATTGGCTTTTCCCTAGTTACAGGTGGTGGACCATAGCTACATATTTACAAAAACAATCAAGTTCCACCTGGCAACTCCACTAGCCTCCAGTAGGCTTATTACTCCACTAGTCCTTATAAAATATCCTGGGAATGCATTAAGCAATCCTAGTCATGTTGATGGTGGACAGCACAGTCCAAATCCTCCACCTGGCGACTCCACAACCTTCATTAGACCAAAAGACTCCACTAGTAGAGAACTTTAGACTGATTGAAAAGACACAGTGACCCTATCTGATTAACAAAGATGGATCCAAGAACATGTTGTAGCCGCTACAACACCACCCAAAATTTTGGGTATATTTAAAATTTCGAGTTCCCCCTCTGCTTGCTTAGGCGTTAAAGTGACATCCCACCGACCTATCCCCAACCCCTCATGAGATTTCTCACCATCATGATCAGATGTTGTTGCTACAATCACGCCAAATGTGGGAGGGATCATCCATCATACGCTCGAACACTCTTACCACAGTCGCGCCATGTGTAATGAGATTTCCATGCATACATTTTAATGGAAACCTTTTTGTGTATTGACGATTAAAGGCCCTCTCGTCATTGGTCATTAAGCACGTTGTTGAATACTTCTCTTAAGCTCGTAAGTCTTATATGTTTATCTAGGGACACCATTTTCAAAACAAGTAACTGTGATGTGATAATGTTCCATATAGGTTGATCCCACGGGCGATATACTCATAAATGTCATCACCACACCGATGAGAAGGATAAGAGTAGTACGAGTTGAAACATGAGAAGTGGAGGACATCTATTGCATGTATGCAGGAAATAAGACCATGCCAGTCAAGGGCACTTGCGGTCACAATGGGACTTGAGAACACATTCTAGGCTATAAGTTTGTTGGCTTACTTGAAATATCAATGGAAATGCCCATGGCCCTTTTGGTGTTGTGCCCATTAAAGTTGCGACCTTGACTCAAGGTGACAATACCTCTGGATGTAGCAAACAGTTCAAGCTGCTAATATATATTGTGCATGCATTCATGCTTCGGCGTACATAATTTGTTCTTGTCAAGAATGGAACTCTTACATTTCCACCACTGTCTGGGGTTACAGAGCCAGAGCCAGTTGAAGAAGGTGAACACTTAGTTCAGGTGAGTGGAAAGCTCATCATCTTGGACATGTTGCTCGAGAAGATGCATAGTCAAGGACATCATGTCTTGATTTCTTTTCAAACGACGCGAACAACAAACATTCTTCAGGTTACTTAGAGCTGTGAAGGTATTCTTATGAGTGTCTTAATGGATCAGTAAGAGCAGAAGAGCGTCTTGCAGCTGTGAAAATCTTTGGTGGCAAAGCATCAACACTGCCAGAGTCAAGTGACATCAGAAAGGCCAATGATGATACTTGTGAAGCATTTGTATTTTAATATCTACTCGAGCCGGTGGTGTTGACGATAAGAATTATAACAGGAAACACCGTTGAGGAGGTGATTATGCAAAGGACCCACAGAAAATTGCAGCTTAGTCACAATGTTATTGGCCATGATGATGTCGATCCAGAAGCACATAGATCAGACAGTACAACAGGTGATGATTTGAGGTCCATAATAATTTATGTCCTGTACAAATTTGACCCATCATGACAACATAGAAGGAAGCTCTTGGTTATAAGTCTTTAGCTTTTCAAGGTACATCTGAGAGTCTGAGTGTTGTACCAAACTCAGCTAATGGTGAAGTACATTTTTTCATTGGAGATTGTACAAATCCTATAAAGGCCATTCTTCTGAACCGACCATAATTTTGAGTTGTGTTGACAACTCTGGAAAATTTGGGAAGGGAAGCAATGTTTTCTAGACCTAAGCTACATAGTGGGTGCAAACCAATGGACCAAGGTTATGATTTTAAATATTATGCAATGAAACCAAGGTGCAAGACCATGTAGTTTCCAAACCATATAAAATGGTGGATCAAGACTATATGAAAAACATTACAAATGAGCTTAATATTTATATGGCGAATATAGTGATCAAAGCTTATGTTGACAACATGGGACGAAGTGTATGATCAACTTATAGAAGTGTGTTATAATAACTATGTTGTGTTACAAATGGGCGCAAATGTTCGATGGCAGGTTTTCTACCAATGGTAAATGTTTGGAGCGGACGTATATATACATATATATATCGGTCAAACCTCACCATTAAAATATGGAGTAGAACTAAATATGGGCGCAAAGGCTTCTATGCATGGTGGTCGCATTTAATAATAAAAAATCTGGAGCATATATATTTAGTGGTCAAACAATGTTTGAGATACGAGCGGGAGGGTATATACTCCTGAAATCAAATCAATTTAAAACAATGTTATGCCTGGCTTCTACATTCGGTTTGAGAGATGGTAAGCACAAAGGAAACACCCTCTGCACTCCCTTGGAGTCCACATTCTTCGATGCTAGCAAGAGTAGCGCCTCCACAGTGATGAATATCATGCGCAATCTTCGATCATTACTGGAAATGATGAGTTTTATTGAGTGGCCAGTAAAATAATTTGCAAACCTCCTCGGCATTAAATTATTCAAGAAAAAAAGGTTCGATGGCAGTTTTCAATTTATGGTGAATGTTTGGAGCTAACATATATGTACAACAGTCAAAATTTATGATTAAAACACGGATCAGAGCTATGGAAAAGTTTTATTATTTAGAGGAGATATATAATATTTGGTCAAAATATGATTTTAAACATGGAGGAAAACATTCTGATGGTGGGTTTCAACCTATCATGAAACATGCAGAGCGGATATATAGTCGTCCAAAGTTGTGTTTAAACATGGAACGAAATAGTAGAAAAAAACCTACAGTGGCATGTTGTAATAACTAGCGTGCGATGGGTGACAATCTATAACCATTATTTTAGGCGGTGCAAGACCATATGGTTTCCAAACCATAGAATATTGGAGCAACGAAATCATATAAAAGGACGTTACAAATGGGCGATGGTGCAGTTTTAATCTGTGATAAAACATGTGGGGTAGGTCTATAGTTTCATTCAACTCTATCTTTGAAACATGGCGCATGAAGATGTTTCAAATTGGTGCAAATAGTTTTAGTCGTGGAGCAGATATACATGGTAGTCGCGTTCTATGATTGAACATTCGCCAGGTCGCAGAGATAGCACTTCACCCAGGGCCGCGACTTAGCAGTTTTTGCAACCCAACGACCCCATAAACCCATGGTCACAAGTTGCATGTTTTCCCAGGTCACAGGGTTGCATAATGATCTACCCATGGAAAGCTGTGACCCAAGGAATTCTCCGACCCTGCGACCCCATCAGAAAACGTATATTCATGCACTATAATCGGCTCCATAATGATCGTCCACGTGTTTTTTCATGCTGAGCTAGGTAGCGTGAATTCCTACTCCCCTCCCCATGTCGCGTTACATGAATGCAGCCTACCCAATGCATGCTGCCATGCACAAGAGAAAACTTTGCTACTACGCGCAAACAACGGAGCAGGTTTCCCAATGCATGCTACCATGCACGAGCGATAATCGCATTGCTACGTGCAAACGACGGAGCGTGTTGATGCTAGCTAGGGCGCTAGAGCATGTTTAACAGGTGTCCAAGGATTGCTCAATCTTCGCGAAGAGTTTTGGATCCATTTCAATTGCCTGCGATTGTTAGAGGTTTCACATGGAGTGATATCAAATATGTTTTTTAAATTACACCAGTTCTCACCTATAAACGAGATGTAGAATTCTATGGTAGAAAAGCCCCTTAGTTTCAAGCAGGGAAGAAGCTGTGCTAAGATTGTTCGATCCAACAGATTTTTATCATGGAACTCATTGACCATTACCAGGTGGAAGATAATAGTGAACCAATTAGTGACAAAGCTCTCAAACCTATCAAGAAGCAATGATTGACAATTCTCGGCAAGACTGATTTTGTTTTGGCATACGTTCGATTGTTAATAGTTCAGGCTTTATCTATTTCGCTTGGGCCACCCAAATAATCATAATTCTCCAAAGGGCGTTGTTTTAAGCTTGGCCTCCACGTGTGGCAGATCTAAGGTGTTTTGCATCCATTGGCAGCTAGCGCACTTGGAAGGAAAGAGCGAAGATCTAGATAGCAAAGTGATCATGTGTTGAAATGCGCGAAGGTCCCATAACCATTACACACAAGATATGTCACTGTTGTTTGACTTTACAGGAGTTTGGAGTGCAACGCAAGGTTTGGTTGTCAAATATGTGGTGATATTTAACGTATACCATAGCACGATTATAAAAAAAACCCTGTGATCCATGTTGGTTGCTGCCCTAAAAAAGAATGCGCACTCCAAAAGAATTGAAACACCGCATACATCTGTTTGACGAGAAGGAAGAAACGTTGGTGGCTATATCGTGCCTCCCTTAATACATGTTATGGAGAAAGGTTTCAGCGCGATCAATACGCATGATCCCGCTTTCAAAATCGATGGTGTGTCCCATTTAGCATCGGACAAAATACATTGAAAATGATAAACCTAACATACCAAGAGAACGTGCATGTTGCTGCAGCGGTAAAAGGTGAAAGGAATCGTTGTTGTTTGTAACAGGTCGCTGGAAGAGGAAACATTGTGGTGCGATGTTGCATTAAATCCCATCACAGCGACTCTGTTTAACTGAGCGCGGGCACCCAGATGGCTCAGATAAACATCGCACTTATCATTTGTTCAACGAGCGCACAGGGAAATCATCCCTAGGGGAAGATAAATCACCAAGTTGAATTTTGTGTAGCAATAAAGAGCACAACCCCTGGCTCAGAGCAACCCAGGTCACTGAGTCGCAGCACACCCATAGTCCAATAAGGCGCGGCTTGCCTGAATCCTGTGCGACCCTGTGAGGTTGCAAATTCAGTCGAGGTCGCTGAGTCGTATATCTATGAAACCAGTATGAAACGCGACTTGGCAGTAGCAGCGACCTTGCGACCCACGTAGAGATCAAGTCGCGTGACCCCTCCAAGTCGCTGAGTCACGATGCATGCTACCGGATGGAAAATGCGACCATGCGACTGTGCGACCTCTCCAAGGTCGCAAGGTCACAGAATGATATGTCCACAAGAGGCTGCGACCCATGAAATCTTAGACCATGCGACCCCGCTTCGGAATGGCCTCTCTTCTCAAAGCTTATATCGCCTATAGAACGGGACTATACAAGGGCCCAAGCTAATCGTTAAAATCCCTTGATGTTATCTCTCAATATGCTCCTTATGCATCTGTGTTTTCTTTTTATTGTATCTTTATTTTTTATTCAACATGCATAAACATATTTATGTGGGTGAGGCTAATGGCTAATCTAATATTCTTACACGCAGGTAACATGAGGAGATTATGATGATGACCCAGAAAAGGAAGTTTGTCGCTTACCCAGGAAATGTTGGTTCATGTGGCGGGAGCTAATACTATCTCAACAAGAGAAAGGTAGAAGGGATAAAATCACAGGTCGTAAATTTGCCAAGGTCGCAGGTCGCGGATTGCTGAAGTTCGCAAGGTTGCACATCTGCCGAGGTCGTAGGTCACAAATTTACCAAGGTCACAGATTTCTTCAGGTCGCCAGGTCGCGGAGTCATGTTCCATGCCAAATGCTCGATGACGCGACCCAGTGACCTAGCGACTGGGTCACAGGTCACATATATGCCGAGGTCGCGGGTTGCAGATGGCCCAAGACTGGGTTGCAAGGAAACCCAATGGTCAGGAAGATGAAAAGTCAAGGAAGCCCAAGGGGTAGGTTTTGTATTATAAATACTCCTTCGAGAGCTTGTAAAATGATCTTTTGTTTGGGACTCGAGCTGAGTACACTGTATTATCTGGATTATACATTTGAGCATTAATACAAGCATTTTTGAAAAATCCATTTTGTGGATCTGATTTTGTTTTATGTACGAGCGCTATTGAGTATTATGTTTTTAGTTTCTAAACATCTTTAGATTAAGGGAACTGTATCTTTAATTTATATCACTATTGCATAACAATTTGTTGAGTATGTTAATGGTGGTTGAGTTCATTTCACTTTCTTAACGAATGCTGATGGCTTTGTTTATTAGCATTTGTCTTACCATTTAAAACTTTTAGGAAGTGAAAGGCATTCTTGCCATGAGGAATTGTTTCCTTTGTGGTCAGAACAGTCTACAATACAAGCGTGACCCTAATGAAGTGTTGTTAACAACACTTCCTTTGGTCTTCATGCTTTATTATTTCCTCTTGCTACTCATAGTGTCGTATTGTACATTTAATGCATCGATCATATGTCTTGTATTATTTGATTAGGTGTGTATCCACTGTTTTATAGAATTTAAGAGAGACCCAAAGAAAGGAGAAATCAGTGGTAGCCGGACCCACACCCCGGACGGGATCCCTAGTCCAAATGGTTCAAGGTCTAATTGGGACCTTTTACCAAGGAGATCCCCTGCTGTTGGCCGGACAGATTTTCCCGTCAATAGAATTGGCGCTAGAAGGAGGGTATGATGACAAGCTGAACCCTGAGAGCCTGCAACTAATCTCATATCTGTAATGGCTCGTTCCAAAATCATTCTCTCGAGATGTTTGTCAGAGTTTTATGAGCCTCGATACTTCATCTCCGATGAACTTATGTATCACTTGTCCGAGTTAAAATTTGATGGTGAAAGTTGGGTGTCCATAACCCAACACCTTTTAGATTTCTATGACTTTGGTGAGTGCTACGAAATTGAAAATGAATTTTTGATATGTTTTCTTTTCTTCCTCACCCTCGAAGGTCGCGCTAAGCAATGGTGCCGCACATTGCCGAAAGCTTCCATCCATTCGTTTGAACAACTCGCCAGTGAATTACAACGAGCTTTTCACAGGTATGATTTTCAAAGTGTATTGATAAAGCTAAATGACATCAAAATGGAGCCTCAAGAATCTTTAGATGAATTCTCTATCAGATTTTTTCATTATTGTTTTGAGTTCCCTGAAAAGGATGCCGATTGGAAGCTATTAAGAGAACAGTTCACGTATGTGATCCTCATTTCCCTTGAACAGTTTTAGTTAGCAACCTAGCCTGAGCCTAGTGTTCCCTATGATGATTCGCAAGTCAACGGTTGTTCTGACTTTGAGTCTTTCACGCACCATGTCGAATCAGAGTTTGAAAACCCCAGTGGCTCATTATCCCTCTCGGTTCATGAAACCTACCTCGAGCCCACTTGATGTCTCCCTGGACACAGTCCTAAATCTGATTCACATATGGATTATGAATCGACTCCTATCCCAAATGCAGTCGTTTCCCTTACAGGGTCTGCCAAATCATTGTTTTCTCGGAATGACACGGATGTGTGTGTTGAAAAGCCTTGTATGGTTAACACCCCTGCGACTCAATCTGTTCGTTCATTATTCCCCGATTTTTTTCTCGATCCCGCTACACCAGTAATTTCTTCGAGACATTCAAAATTTCCCTATACTGGTATTGGCGACAATCATAAGCACGCAAATGGTGTTTCACACTCATATTTCAAAATCGATAAATCTTTTAGATCTAATTTTTCTCACTCTGAATCTTTAGACAGCCATAGGAGCGATTTCCTGTCTGGGAAACCTTAAGATGTCTTCTTTATTGACCCATCCCAGTTGGTAACTCCCAGGGAGCCTAACTTGCTAGGTACCCAAATTGATCAAATCAACGGTTACATCAATCCCTGCTTATCTGAAAACATACTCCATCATACCGCTGAGGACTATCACTCGCATCTCTTTTCCGACCATATGGAGACACTAGAATTCGATGATTCACTTTGGGAAAATTCAAGTACCCATCAGAAAATCAAAGCACCTCAGCTTCTGCCGAATGTTTCTTAAATGACGATCCCCAAGTACCATGTTCCTCCCAGCATAACTGCATCGAATTCACCCCACCCTGGCAAATCTAGAGAATCTGATACTTTGGATTATCAATCTATCAGTGCGCAAACATTTGACTGAACTGATACAAAGCCCACTAACATCCTGCAACCCACCACCATCCATGATCACATCTACTCGCCTATTGATCTCACCAAACCATCAACATTGGGCAACCCCCCGCTCGAAGGTCCAGGGTTTGATCCTCACACCCTTGACGAAACCCAGGAGCAACCCCGAACTAGTGTTTTCAAAAATAGGGTTTCTGCACTCGGATGCACAAGCATTTATAATTCGCCTGGCACATGCTTATTGTTTCCATTCCATAAAATTGATGGTCCTCAACACCATGATGAGCTTGCCGGTCAACTCGACCAACCCTATTCGGTGGATGTGCCTACAAGTAGGCAATGGCTTACCCAGCGCCCATCAGACCTAGGATTGTGGATGAATGAATGTGTGTCATTTATAAATGTTGAGTTTCAAGAACGTATTGCTGTGTATCAGGATGAGAGTGGAATTCATCTTGCACAATCTTTTCTGGCATGTTCTTTGGTGAGTATCCATGATCTTCTTGACGTTGCACCTGCTCTTCGGGTAAGTTTTGTTGTTACTACACTTTTTTGGATGCTAGCCCTAATCCCGAGCAGTGTTGTTGCTGCTGGATGGGAATTAATGTGGTGGCTACACTGGAAAGTTTATTTTACATGACTCGACCGCATCATTGGTTAAACTAGGGTTTTAGGTGTAGGCTAGCTAGGACCTGTTAATAAAAATTTGTTAGATCAAATTTGTTGATTAGGTTACTTGCCAAATTTTTACTTTATGATTTAAAATTGTGTTTGCTACCTTTGTTTACGATTAATATCTTAGGCATTATCATGTTACAAGTATTTTCCTTTCATTTCCTTTTCAGTTGCTTGTTGCTACATAGATAATCACTGCTTGTATTGCGCCTCTTTTCCACCTAATAAGTTTGAATGGCCCATACCCGTAGCCTAAGCCTTGTGCCCAGCATAGTCTTGGACATCTTAATGACCCTTTTTACACGCTTCACCTATTGTGGTAGATGGGATGTGAAGGTTTGGCACTAGGGCAAACCCAAATCAGGATATCTTTCAGTTTCTGTAAAACAAGAAACAACCTCTCTTGCTCGTAAAATAAGTTGGGATCCCTCATCCGCCTATGAAAAATAAGTTCCATGAGCACACGAAAATAAGTGCTTCAAGCACATGAAACAAATAAGTGTAAAGGATCAAGAAAGGCTTCCTGCGCAGAGAGGTAATGCAACAACTTCGTCGGGGTACTAACCAGGCTCGCTGGCAGTGAAGCAACGTTTGTGATTCCTTGAAGTGACTCCACCGGGGTACTATCCAGGCCTGCTGGTAGTGGAGCAACAACGGAAACTTACTTTAAAAATCCTGAGAATAATAAACCCACTTCCTTGCTCTTCACATTATCAATAGGCTACTGGCGTCTATGAGCTTTCTCTTGGATGTGTTTCTAATTAGTGAGACCTAGCTAAGGCACACGGATTAGGAATACCTGTAAAGGGCTAAAATAATACAAAGGGTACCTGTGGAACTTGTTCAATATTGCCTTGCATCACTCTCTGGACTCAAAGTATTGTTGTGATATTGACAGAGAGGCTGGATTCTACCAGTGGTTCACCATTTGTTGTAGCCGCTACAACACCACCCAAAATTTTGGGTATATTTAAAATTTCGAGTTCCCCCTCTACTCGCTTAGGCGTTAAAGTGACATCCCACCGACCTATCCCCAACCCCTCATGAGCTTTCTCACCATCATGATCAGATGTTGTTGCTGCAATCACGCCATATGTGGGAGGGATCATCTAGCATACGCCCGAACACTCTTACCGCAGTCGCGCCATGTGTAATGAGATTGCCATGCATACATTTGAATGGAAACCTTTTTGTGTATTGACGATTAAAGGCCCTCTCATCGTTGGTCATTAAGCACGTTGCTGAATACTTCTCTTAAGCTCGTAAGTCTTATATGTTTATCTAGGGACACCATTTTCAAAACAAGTAACTGTGATGTGATAATGTTCCATACAGGTCGATCCCACGGGCGATATACTCATAAATGTCATCACCACACCGATGAGAAGGATAAGAGTAGTACGAGTTGAAACTTGAGAAGTGGAGGACATCTATCGCATGTACGCAGGAAATAAGACCGCGCCAGTCAATGGCACTTGCGGTCACAATGGGACTTGACAACACATTGCAGGCTATAAGTTTGTCGTCTTACTTGAAAGATCAACGAAAATTCCCATGGCCCTTTTGGTGTTGTGCCCATTAATGTTGCGACCTTGAATCAAGGTGACAATACCTATGGATGTAGCAAACAATTCAAGCTGCTAAGATATATTGTGCATGCATTCATGCTTCGGCGTACAAAATTTGTTCTTGTCAAGAATGGAACTCTTACATTGCCACCACTATCTGGGGTTACAGAGCCAGAGCCAGTTGAAGAAGGTGAACACTTAGTTTAGGCGAGTGGAAAGCTCATCATCTTGGACATGTTGCTCAAGAAGATTCATAGTCAAGGACATCGTGTCTTGATTTCTTCTCAAACGACGCGAACAACAGACATTCTTCAGGATTACTTAGAGCTGCAAAGGTATTCGTATGAGTGTCTTGATGGATCAGTAAGAGAAGAAGAGCGTCTTGCAGCTGTGCAAATATTTGGTGGCAAAGCATCAACACTGCCAGAGTCGAGTGACATCAGAAAGGCCAATGATGATACTTGTGAAGCATTTGTATTTTAATATCTACTCGAGCCGGTGGTGCTGACGATAAGCATTGTAACAGAAAACACCGTTGAGGAGGTGATTATGCAAAGGACCCATAGAAAATTGCAGCTTAGTCACAATGTTATTGGCCATGATGATGTCGATCCAGAAGCACATAGATCAGACAGTACATCAGGTGATGATTTGAGGTCCATAATAATTTATGGTCTGTACAAATTTGACCCATCATGACAACATAGAAGGAAGCTCTTGGTTATAAGTCTTTAGCTTTTCAAGGTACATCTGAGAGTTTGAGTGTTGTACCAAAGTCAGATAATGGCGAAGTACATTTTGTTGCTGGAGATTGTACAAATCCTATAAAGGCCATTCTTCTGAACCAACCATAATTTTGAGTTGTGTTGATAACTCTGGCAAATTGGGGAAGGGAAGAAATGTTTGCTAGACCTAAGCTACACAGTGGGTGCAAACCAATGGACCAAGGTTATGATTTTAAATATTATGCAATGAAACCAAGGCACAAGACCATGTATTTTCCAAACCATATAAAATGGTGGATCAAGACTATATGAAGAACATTACAAATGAGCTTAATATTTCTATGGCAGATATAGTGATCAAAGCTTATGTTTGAAACATGGGACGAAGTGTATGATCAACCTATAGAAGTGTGTTATAATAACTATGTTGTGTTACAAATGGGCGCAAATGTTTGATGGTAGGTTTTCTATCAATGGTAAATGTTTGGAGCGGACGTACACAGATATATATATATATATATATATCGGTCAAACCTCACCATTAAAATATGGAGCAGAACTACATATGGGCGCAAAGGCTTCTATGCATGGTGGTTTCATTTAATAATAAACAATCTGGAGCATATATATTTAGTGGTCAAACTATGTTTGAGATACGAGCGGGAGGGTATATACTCTTGAAATCAAATCAATTTAAAACAACGTTATGCCTAGCTTCTACGTTCGTTTTGAGAGATGGTAAGCACGAAGGAAATGCCCTCTCCACTCCCTTGGACTCTACATTCTTCGATGCTAGCAAGAGTAGCCCCCCCACAGTGATGAATATCATGCGCAATCTTCTATCATTACTGGCAATGGCGAGTTTTATTGAGGAGTGGCCAGTAAAATAATTTGCAAACCTCCTCGGCATTAAGATATTCGAGCAAAAAAGGTTCGATGGTGGTTTTCAATTTACGGTGAATGTTTGGAGCAAAAATATATGTACCACGGTCAAAAGTTATGATTAAAACACGGATCAGAGCTATGGCGAAGTTTTATTCTTTAGAGGAGATATATAATATTTGGTCAAAAGGTGCTTTTAAACATGGAGGCAAACATTCTAATGGTGGGTTTCAACCTATCATGAAACCTGCAGAGCAGATATATAGTCGTCCAAATTTGTGTTTAAACATGGAACGAAATAGTAGAACAAAACCTACAATGGCATGCTGTAATAACTATGGTGCGATGGGTGATAATCTATAACCATTATTTTAGGTGGTGCAAGACCATATGGTTTCCAAACCATAAAATATTGGAGGAATGAAATCATATAAAAGGACGTTACAAGTGGGCGATGGTGCAGTTTTAATCTGTGATAAAATATGTGGGGCAGGTCTATAGTTTCGATCAACTCTACATTTGAAACATGGCACATGAAGACGTTGCAAATTGGTGCAAATAGTTTTATTCATGGAGCAGATATACATGGTAGTCGCATTCTATGATTGAACATTCGCCGGGTCGCAGAGATAGCACTTCACCCAGGGCTGCGACTTAGCGGTTTTTGTGACCCAGCGACCCCATCAACCCATGGTCGCAAGTTGCATGTTTTCCCAGGTCGTAGGGTCATAGAATGATCTGCCCATGGAAAGCTGCGACCCAAGGAATTCTCTGACCCTGCAACCCCATCAGAAAACGCAGATTCATGCACTATAATCTGCTCCATAATGATCGTCCATGTGTTTGTTCATTCTGAGCTGGGTAGCATGAATTCCCACTCCCCTCCCCATGTCATGTTACATGGACACAGCCTGCCTAATGCATGCTTCCATGCACAAGCAAAAATTGTGCTGCTACGCACAAACGATGGAGCAGGTTTCCCAATGCATGCTGCCATGCACGAGCAATAATCGCATTGCTACGCGCAAACGAGGGAGCGTGTTGATGCTAGCTGGGGCGCTAGAGAATGTTTAACAAGTGTCCAAGGATTTCTCAATATTCGCAAAGAGTTTTGGATCCATTTCAATTGTCTACGACTGTTAGAGGTTTCGCATGGAGTGATATCAAATATGTTTTTTAAATTACACCACTTTTCACCTATAAACCAGATGTAGAATTCTATGGTAGAAAAGCCCTTTAGTTTCAAGCAAGGAAGGAGCTGTGCTAAGATTGTTCGATCCAATAGATTTTGATCACGGAACTCATTGACCATTACCAGGCAGAAGATAATAGTGAACCAATTAGTGACAAAGCTCTCGAACCTATCAAGAAGCAACGATTGACAATTCTCGGCGAGACTGATTTTGTGGAGGCATACGTCCTATTGTTAATAGTTCAGGATTTATCTATTTCACTTGGGCCATCCAAATAATCAGAATTCTCCAAAGGGTGCCATTTTAAGCTTTTCCTCCACGTGTAGCAGATCTAAGGTGTTTTGCATCCATTGGTGGCCAGCGCAATTGGAAGGAAAGAGTGAAGATGTAGATAGCAAAGCGATCATGTGTTGAAATGCGCGAAGGTGCCATAACCATTACACATGGGCTATGTCGCTATTGCATGCTATTTTTTGACTTTACAAGAGTTTGGAGTGCAACGCAAGGTTCAGTTGTCAAATATGTGGCAATATTTAATGTATACCACAGCACGATTAAAAAAAAAAACCCCCGTGATCCATGTTGGTTGCCGCCCTAAAAAAGAATGCGCACTCCAAAAGAATTGAAACACCGCATACATCTATTTGACGAGAAGGAAGAAATTTTGGTGGCTATATCGTGCTTCCCTTAATACATGTTATGGAGAAAGGTTTCAGCGCGATCAATATGCATGATATTGCTTTCAAAATCAATGGTGTGTCACATTTAGCATCGGACAAAATACAGTGAAAATGATAAACCTAACATACCAAGAGAACGTGCATGTTGCTGCATGCGGTAAAAGGCGAAAGGAATCATTTTTGTTTGTAACATGTCACTGGAAGAGGAAACATTGTGGTGCGATGTTGCGTGAAATCCCATCACATCGACTCTATTTAACTGAGCGCAGGCACCGAGATGCCTCAGATAAAAATCACACTTATCATTTGTTCAACGAGCGCACAGGGAAATCATCCCCAGGGGAAGATGAATCACCAAGTTTCATTTTGTGCAACAATAAAGAGTGTGACCCCTGGCTCAGAGCAACCCAGGTCGCTGAGTCGCAGCACACCCACAGTCCAGTAAGGTGTGGCTTGCCTAAATCTGCGACTATGCGACCCTGTGAGCTCGCAAATTCAGTCGAGGTCACTGAGTCGCATATCTATGAAACCAATATGAAATGCGACTTGGCAGTAGTAGCAACCTTGCAACCCACGTAGAGAGCAAGTCGCGTGACCCCTCCAGGTCGCTGAGTCGCGATGCACGCTGCTAGATGGAAAACGTGACCATGTGACTGTGTGACTCCTCCAAGGTCGCAAGGTCGCAGAATGATATGTCCACTAGAGGTTGCGACCCATGAAAGCTCCGACCATGCGACCCCGCTTCAGAATGGCCTCTCTTCTCAAAGCTTATATCGCCTACAGAACGGGACTATACAGGGGTCCAAGCTAATCATTAAAATCCCTTGATGTTATCTCTCAATATGCTCCTTATTCATTTGATTTTTCTTTTTATTATATCTTTATTTTTTCTTCAACATGCATAAACATATTTATGTGGGTGAGGCTAATGGCTAATCTAATATGCTTACACGTAGGTAACATGAGGAGATTATGATGACAACCCAGACAAGGAATTTTGTCGCTTACCCAGGAAATGCTGGTTCATGTGGCGAGAGCTAAGACTATCTCAACAGGAGAAAGGTAGAAGGGATAAAATCACAGGTCACAAATTTTCCAAGGTCGCAGGTCGCGGATTTCTAAAGTTCGTAAGGTCGCACATCTACCAAGGTCGCAGGTCGCAAATTTGCCAAGGTCGCAGATTTCTTCAGGTCGCCAGGTCGCGGAGTCGTGTTCCATGCCAAACGCTCGATGACGCGACCGAGTGACCCAGCGACTGGGTCGCAAGTCGCATATCTGCCGAGGTCGTAGGTTGTAGATGGCCCAAGACTGGGTTGTAAGGAAACCCAACGGCCAGGAAGATGAAAATTCAAGGAAGCCCAAGGGGCAAGTTTTGTATTATAAATACTCCTTCGGGAGCTTGTAAAACAATATTTTGTTTGGGACTCGAGCTGAGTACATTGTATTATCTGGATTATACATTTGAGCATTAATAAAAGCATTTTGAAAAAATCCCTTTTGTGGATCTTATGTTGTTTTATGTACGAGCGCTATTGAGTATTATGTTTTCAGTTTCTGAACATCTTTAGATTAAGGGAACTGTATCTTTAATTCATATCACAATTGCATAACAGTTTGTTGAGTATGTTAATGGTGGTTGAGTTCATTTCACTTTCTTAACGAACGCTGATGGATTTGTTTATTAGCATTTGTGTTACCATTTAAAACTTCTAGGAAGTGAAAGGCATTCTTGCCATGAGGAATTGTTTCCTTTGTGGTCAGAACAGTCTACAAGCGTGACCCTAATGAAGTGTTGTTAACAACACTTCCTTTGGTCTTCACGCTTTATTATTTACTCTTGCTACTCATAGTGTCGTATTGTAGATTTAATGCATTGATCATATGTCTTGTGTTATTTGATTAGGTGTGTATCCACTGTTTAATAGAATTTAAGCGAGACCCAAAGAAAGGAGAAATCAGTGGTAGCTGGACCCACACCCTAGATGGGATCCCTAGTCCAAACGGTTCAAGGTCTAATTGGGACCTTTTACCAGGGAGATCCCCTACTGTTGGCTGGACAGATTTTCCCGTCAACAGGACACAAAGGAGATGTGCTCCGATGAGCAGAGAACATATCCCTGGATTTCCACACAAAACTCCTAAAGACATAAATTGGATAGAAAAACTACCTATCTTTCGAGATGAAAATGTTGACGACCCATTGTTACACCTCATCAATTTTCATATACATGTATGGAGGTTAAAGGTTGAATGGCATGAGGACTTCCTCATGAAAATGTTCATGGATACATTAGAAGGAAAGGAAAGAGAATGGTATGAAGGCCTAGAACCTGGCATCTTGTTTTCTTTGAAGGATTTCCATAAAGTATTTTGTAAACACTATATAGGGCATTGTCCATCTCTATCATTGGCTGAAAATTGTTGTGATCAATATAAAGACCTCATACAACACCTTGTAAGCGTTGATGAAAACTTAGGAAATTGGCATCCTAAGGATTATTTAGAGGAGATCCATAATTTTCTTACCCAAAATAACCATCAAGATGACCAAGAAGAGTTTATCCCAGATGAAATCCATCAAAAAATAAGAGAGGATCCACAAGAGCTCTTTGAAAAGGTTGAAACAAATAAAAATCCATCTTCCCTTCCTTGTAAAATACAAGAGTAAATTCAGCCACAAGATCAAATTCCACAAAAAATGGAAAAAAATTGTTTCCCAATCTAAAGAAAATAGAAAATACCTCCTCCTTTAACTGAAGAGGAAATAGTTCAACTTATAAACATGCAGACAACCTCTGAAACTTCATATAACCAAAACTTTTCTAATCTTTCTCCTGTTAATCTTGCATATCATAAGTCAAAAAATAGATTTGTAAATCAATTTGAAGAAAAGAAATATGATAGTCCAATATGCATGGTTTGTGAAATTACTTATGTTAATGATTCTCCAAGGTTTGATCAATATGTTGATGATTATGATTTCCAAACAGAAGCTAACTTTGCAGAATACCCAGTTTTTTTATTTTTGGGAGGAATCTCAGTTTCATAAACTTGAGAAAAGTGAGCAACCATTACAGGTCATCTATGACACTGATGAGGAGAGCCTTGAGAGTTTAGAAGTAAGTGAAGAGTCTCGGACTTTTTTCCCTACTTCACTTCAATCCATCAAAGATAACATTCACATAATTGGAAATCAACAGTTTTTCAGCTTTGATGATGAGGTTGAGGAGGATGATGAAATTCTTGAGCATGTTGTAAATGAGAAACCTTTTCCTGAAATGGTGGAGGAAATCATTTTGGACATGGAATATTCCTTAACTCCAGATTTGCATCCACCAAGTTCCATTGAGTTACAAATTGCAGATGAAGAAATAGAGGTTGATAAACACATGAGAGTTGTCAGACTATCCTTTCAAGATAATTTACTGTCAAAGTGTATCCCTGCTCATCAACCAAATGACCTTCACACAGTTTTCAGTCCACTTAATCAGAACACATCAGCTTGGAAAGAAAACTACACTGCAATATATGATGAGTCTGACAGTTCAAGTGATCATGAGCAAGGGGACGAGTTTCTTTATCAGGGGAGTCCCAAATATAGCCAAGTGGAAGAAAGAGTAGTCCTGAATGAAGCCTATATATCAAATCCTCTAGACTAGGTATTATTCCAAGATCCATTTGTTGTTTTCCTTGAGAAATCTAAAGGAGTAGTGGGTTCTATCATGAACAAGTTGCTACCAAGAATGAGAAAAAACTTAAGCACTGCTGTCCAAAAACAAGCCAAATGGGAGTGGCCTTTTCATTACTTCAGCATCATGAAAGAACTAAACCAAGATCAACCATGCAATAATCTACTTGACTGGCTATATTGGAAAGAAGAGTTCACCAAATGAATGTATGTTGTGTATAGTTTATACTAGGATAGATAGATAGCTGTGGAAAATAAGCTCATCCTAGTAAGCATCTTTTCAGTTTTAGATTGTTTGAAGAAAAAGTGAAAATAACAAAAAATACAAAAATAGTAAAAAGTATAAAAAGAGGGCAGTTTCTAAAAAGCAATGGTACAACCCCATACCCAAAAATATTCATGCTAAAAGCGAGCAAGTCTAAATGCCGCTACTAGTGCTCAAATGTCTTGTTCAGTTATCTAGCCTAATCATAACTGAACATGTTTTAAATTTATTTGCTAATAAGTTAGTGAGTGGAAAATATGGTCAACATTGTGTAAGCTTGACTTATCAAAGAGAGTAGATTAGGAAAAGATACTGGTTCCACATGCTCAAAACGGAACCAAAGAGGGAAGCGGGGATGAAAAACAAATTGTGCATCCTAGCCCTGTTTTTCCTAGTTTCCATTTTATGCAAAATAATATTTGTGTGCAGCTTGTCTTTCATGCCGCAAGTACATGACAAATCAGACTGTCTAACCCTGATTTGATCATTTTCAATTTCATGTTTTATATTAGAGAACAAAATCCTGTCAAACATCTTAACCTTGACAGTTGATCTAGCATAGGTAGAGTAATGAAGGAGTTAATCAATTTAATCTGAACTCTCGACAGATATAAGTGTAGAATTAGATAGGTTCATTTTCCAAAAATAAAAAATATATATTTTCAAAATGGTTGCTATTCCAAACGCACCCAACGGAACAAAAAATGTTAGGAAAGATAGTGGGGTAGGTAGAAATATCATTGATGCTAATCATGTTGTCATTTTTCAGAAGTAGCATCAAGGAAGAATGAAATTTGCACCAATGGGTAAGGCACTGGTCTTCATAAGCCAAAGATCTGAAATTCTCATTAGGGGAATTTTGAGGTCTAAAATGGGCCTCCTAAGAAAATTATAAAATAATAGTGGAAAAAATCTAATAAGATTTGATGACATCATCAAATTTTAGAGGGAAAAATGAAAAAACTACTTTTTCAATTCATATTTTCAACTTATCTCCCAAATTTTTTACTCAAATTTCGAGCGGGAGTACTCATTGGATGCGGAATTTAATTCCTCATCCAAGGAGTACCCATGTTGCATACTTTCGATGGGTCCTACTACATGAAAAATGAGAAATACATAAAAAAACGTGATTACAATCACGTTTTTTATGTATTTCTCATTTTCGTGTAGAAGAGTTCATCGAAAGTATGCAACATGGGTACTCCTTGGATGAGGAATTAAATTCCGCATCCAACGAGTACTCCCGCTCGAAATTTGAGTAAAAATTTTGGGAGATAAGTTTAAAATACGAGTTGAAAAAGTAGGTTTATTATTTTATTATTTTTTTAATATTTTTACTTTTTTACTCCAAAAATGGTGAATCATCCATTATAGATGACATCATCATCTTGAATCCTATTGGTTGTTATAAAGTTTATTTTTGTTGTACATTTTTCTTATGAGGCCCATTTTAGACCTCAAAATTCCCCTAATGGGAGCTGCCCTCCCCAAATGGAGCCACTTTTAGTCATCAGTATGTTTCACTTGTTGGTGATGACTAGTTGTAACAGCCAAGTTTTCTAGCAGCTGATCTAAAAATTTGTCAACTTTTCCAGCTGGAAAACACTCATAAAATTTTTTCGCCCTCTTACCTTTCAGTGCTCCCATGACGAGATGAAACCTCATTATCAAATCCTATCTAGCCTCAGCCATACTAGTTTGCCCATCAGCTCTAAAGAAACAATCCAAATCTGTCCAAAAAGTCTCCCCTAAGTTAGGTAGTGGCGCTTTAGGAATTCCCCCCTTGCCAAACCACTCTAAAGCCAAAGAACCTCTACCTACTATAGAACAGTCATAACAGACCTTCCCATTCTGCAAATAAAGTTGGTTACAGCCCTATGTCGCACCACTAATACACCCTCAAGTCTCAGAAATACATATACGATAGGTCAAAATGATTTTAGGTGGTTTTACAGTGCTTTAATGGATCTTTCAAGAACAGAAGTATACTAGCATTCCCAGGAGACACTATTTAGTTCCACATGAGAAGACAGCTGCTTCTCAATGTGACTTTGAGCTTGGCATGCAGCTAAAGAGTAGAGAATTGTTTCATTAAGCTCTCATGATCACAGTCAAAGCATGAAAAGACAGTGAAAGGAAAAATGACACTGTTAAAGGCTGATGATATGGCATGACTAAAAGAACCTCCTTCATTATATAAGAAGAGGGTTTTAAGGATTGAAGAACCTCCTTAATTTTATAAGAAGAGGGTTAAGAGCGCCTCCTTCGCCAGTGGACAAAGTTTGATGTTAACAATCTGTACTAACTAAAGGACATTTTTTGGGTGCAATGAGACAGCAACTAAGGGTCTCTCAATAAAAATGATGTTTAAGGTGGAGGCAAAGCAATGGGCTTTAAAAATGATTTGCATATAGTGTGAAGCTAATAGGTTCATCATCATTGAAGAAAGATTGATAAACATATGGCCAAAAGAGTCAAATAGTCTTGGGCTCAAGCTAATTTCTGCCATCATGTATAAGAGAAGCCACTATCAGCATGATTCATCAAACATCCTTCTTTGGACTGAGACAAAAGTTTAAAGGAAACCAAGCATTTGTCAAAATAAGCCTCCTTCATCTATAACCAGAGGGCCAGAGCAGTGATTGATTCAAGGGTTTGGACTGATTAAGAGACAAATGGTAAGAGCAGCATAAGACAGTTGAAAGCTTCTGAGCAGGACAATCTTATCAAAAACAAAGGAAAAGCATGAGCACTATAAAATGTCAAAGAAATTTGGCTTATCTCCTATCAGGGTTTGCTTTCAAAGACAGTCTGAGAACCAAGAAATGTAAAAACCTAGCTGAGGGGAGTGATTTCCTTAAAAAGATACAAGAACGCATCTCCTTGATGAACAGGCTTAACATTTAGTGTATGTTCCTTTAAACAAAATAGAGTTGATAAGTGCTTGAGAGATGAGCCATGACATGAGCCTAAGAGTGATGATTGCTCTTCAAAAGGTACTGTTCTCCCTATTCATAAATAATTTTCTCTCAAAAATCACTCATCATAGTAGACAAAAGGAAATTTGAGTTTAATTCTCCCAAAAGGCATTGCAAATAAATACGCAAGCTCACAAATATGTAAGAAAGATTATGGCATGAGTATCAAGATTCTGGAACAACATTCAAAGCCAATAATGCAGGCCACTGTCACAAATGAAGGCATTCTCCTTATGAAAATAAGTCAGAGGTACCTTATTGTTGCAATTGGAGTAGAGAAGAATTTTTATGAAGAAGTTCCCTCTTGATGTACAAATGACAGTAAAGCCCAGGTTTCTTGCAGACCTCCTTCACAGAAAAACAAAGGGGCAGTTTTCCTTGTTCACTTTCTAACTCTAGTACATCATCTCCTGTTTTATTTCTACCCACAGTCAAAAACAAAATCCAAAAGCACCTGCCATCTCATTTTGGTTTTCACAATGAGCATGACCATATCCAAAACATCAGGAGTAAACATGGTCAATGTAGGTTTCAAAAGGGTGAAGCTATCTCCCTCATAGTGTCAAAGAAAACCTCACATAACACCAAGTCTTTCTACAGGAATCCCTTTTTCAATAGGAAAAACACTAAGTGATGTTGATATTTGAAGATTTTGCTTTTTTCTATTTTATAAAACCTTTTTCAACTAATCAAAAGCGACAGAAGATGAGCCACAGTAGCTCAGAGCAGAACTTCCTTCCACAGTACAGGTATCAGAAAAAGAGGACATTTTTTCATTCCTTAAATGAGAAACAATTAAAGTTTTAAAATTCTCAAAAAGGTTTTTTCATTTCAAGAAGGTGTCAGGCTTAGTAAAAGAAATGCTCATTTCCACTATGACATTTATCTGGACAAAAGAGTATCAGGTTATGTTTAAAGGATAAAGGTTTAAGTTTGTTTAAAAGCAGAGACTGTTTCGAAACATCTTTCAAAAAAATAACTCACCAAACAAGTATGAAAGGGACTTTGACATTGCCATGTTTAAAAGGAGGTAACGACCATTGCCAAGTGTTATTTTGAAATTCCAAAATGCAAAAAACACTCCTCTTGCTGTTCACGAGACTGGAGAAATACGTTTTGAGTGAATTCACAGAGTTTTTTGGGCTTAAATATTGCGCAGCGTGCCTGTACAGTTTTGCGGCACGTTCATGCGCACTTTTACAAAGGGAATACACTACCGCGCGGCGCGCCTATAGGCACCAGTCACGTCGGCCCGACAGTGACCCGACAGCCTCCTTTTGCGCGACGCTCTCTCATTCTAAACATGTCGTGCATATTTCAAGCCATCAAAATGCCTCCAAAGGTTTTCAAAGATACTCAAACCCTCAAGAAAATCTTGCCATCAAAGTTTCGAGGTATTCTAGGTGCCTCCTTGGTATTTTTAAATTTCTAAAAAGATGTTGAATGCTGTGTTTTTCAAAAGACTAAATGTTGATGAAAGGGTGAAGGTCTTGGTAGGAATTTCAAAGTGATTTGGTAAAAGTTATTGACAAATTCTATCACAGTGGGAGACTGGTATAAGTGATTCATTAGTTTCAAAAACCTAACAAACTTCCCTCAAAACAAGTTGAAAGGTGGAAGCAGTTTTAAAGGAAGAAAAACAGAGTTTCAAAAGTGAAAACAGTGGACCTATTTTCGAAGAACAGTGATCATTGTTAAGTGTTTTCTCATTTCAAAAATTTTCCTCGGTGTGGTAAAAAGCAAAGTCAAGGCTGCCTCTTTGACCATAAACAGACCTTAGTGTGTAAAGTTGTCATTTCCATTTGAAGGTGTTTGTCAAAATCTGTGTGAGAAAACAATGAAGACAAGGAGGGTGTTTTGATTGGGAGGATTTTTTTTTTGCCTTTGTCTAAAATACAAGGTTGTCCTGTTGTCCTCAAAACACCTAGAGCCATGTGATCTTACACAAACACAGAAATCACTTGACTGTGTATGCATTTTAGTTGACTATGTGATTGTTATTGAATTTACTTGTTGATTGGCATACAAAAGAAGAAGAGTAGTGTTCTGAGAGAACAGAGACCTAATATCAAAGAAAACATTTTACACAGCATTTAAAACAAATTTGCCTTGATCAAACAGTGATTGGCAGAGAAGGCAGAGTTTTTTTTGAGAACACATTTCAAGAAATCCTTTTTGAGGTAGTCTGGTTTTGTAGAGAGCATCCATAACAAGATGCATCCCAGGCAGGATAGTATGAGTGGATTGCATAAGAGATATGAACCTATTTCCACTGAAGAAGTGAATGCCCACCCATCAGTATTGTTCAATTTCCATGAGGTCGGGTGTTTATATTTTTGTCAAAGGGTGCAAGAGGTGAAGATTTTTTCTCCTTTGACACACCTTTGCGCTTTGAGGTTCCGAGACAAGCATTTCCAGTTGGCAGGCCTTGACTTCAAATTCTCCCCGAGATCCATCTCCAAGGCTACTAAAATCCCCTATATTGGTGAGAAATGGTTTAAGCAAATCCATTTGGACTCAGATGATTACAAGCCCTTCCTAAAGCCTGAGCACAGAGAATCATGTCCTTCTATTTTCCCTTTCTCATATCTTTTATCCAGTTACGCCCCTCTCATGAAGATTATCATGAAGTACTTCACTTGTGAGGGAAGATTCTCCCATTTTTATGCATATCACATTCGAATTCTCATGCATTTCACTAGGGCCATATTGCTAAATATTCCTTTCTTCTTACACAAGAGAATTGAGAAAATGGCCTCCACTGTCTAGAAGAAACCTCCTTCACAGCAAATAGCTTGTCTCTTCCATCACTCTCTCATCAAAATCATCATTCTTCATCAGCTTGAAAAGAGAGAGGTCTCTTGGGATGTTTTCATCACTCATCCAGATTTCTCCACTGTCCCTCCAGTCCATACATCCCCTACATATCCTACTCATCATCCATCGCCTTCTTCTAGCAAACATATTCCTAAAAAGCTCAAATTTACTACAGAACAAGAAGAAGAGCCTGAAGAGGGAGAAGAGCATGATCATGATGATGAGGAAGAGGATGAAGGGCAGCAGCCTGATGAACAACAGTAATGGGAGGAGGAAGAAAGTACTGAATAGCAGCATGACAGTGATAAGGGTGAACAATAGCATGACAATGATGAGTAAGGACAGCCAAAAGATGATACACAACAACCTCCTCGGGAACAGCAACCTCTTCAAGAAGAACAAAATACTCAAAAGAGAAACAAGGCGACAAAGGTAAAGGGGCCATGCCCTCTTCTCCTAAAAAGGCCAAGCCCCGGACAACAAAGAAGAGAGTGCCTAGAGTGGTCACTCCAAATGTGACAAGGGCTGTCCGAAGTAAAGGAAAATTGCCAAAGAAGCACATCATTGATTTTCCTAGGAGGAAGAGCACTAGAATAGCCACCCAAAGCAAAGTGAAGGGTAAGGAAGAAGGCAATCATAAACAAGAGAGTGCATTCGACATCATCCCAATCCAAAGCGATGATAGTGATAATGAGGCCCGAATTCTAGAAAACCTCTTGATCCATAGAGAAGGCCAAATTGATGCTTTGAAGGATGACCTTCATAGAGCTAGCAATTTCAATCAATTTTTGCAAATCCAAAATAGGCAAATGAGTGTCCATATGGCTGTTTATGAGACACAGGCGACCAAGTACAAGAAGGAGGCCTCCAAAGCCCAAGCAAGGTTGGAAGAACTCATGGGCGAGTTTGATGAAAGTGAAGGCGAAGATCAGCCTAGGCGAAATAGGCCAAGAACCATGGGGCTTAAAAAGGCCCTTGAGAAGCAAAAAGAAGAGGAAAAAGCCCTTCTCCAATCTACCCCTCTCACTGCATTGTTTGAGCAGGAGATAGAGAACAATAAAGAGGCATGGCTTGAAAGAGTAAATGACCACTTGGATAAGAAATTGGAGAAGGCAAACAAGGATTTAGATCTTCAAATGAGAATGACGAGACATTATAAAAAGTTAAATCGGTTTGCCCAGTGCAAGTTAAAGGTTGTTCAAGAAAAGCTCAAGGAGACTAAAGGGAAGAGCCCAGCACAGAAGGTGAGGAAAGACACATCAGGACTTCATATTTTGGCCTCTGCTTCACTACATGTTTCTAAGAACCCTTCAGGGTCATGCTCACCAATTTTGGGTGATTTGCGACGTATTTTGGTTTTTTGGCATTTTTGGGCTTTTGGCCAAAACTCATGGGCTTCGCCATTTCAGTTTGGGGAATCATCAAAGGAGGAGAATGGTATTATTGGATGCCATAATTTCAGGAGCACACACTCAGCTATTTTCAGGACATTTTAAGATCATTTTCTTCCCCGAAATGGCGAAAAATGCCTGCTTTTTCTACACTCTGCCCGGTCTATCAGCAAAGCTTATTTTCTAGTTTTTTACACACATGCCTATTTTTGGAGGACTTCCAGACATCATATTGGGAAAATTCAAGTTGTTCCAGAAATTAGACACTCAGGGCTTTCCAACGAGCTATCATGAGCCTCGTTTTGACATTGAGAAGGCTACCAAAAGTTTCCGGCAAGTCAAGGGACCTTTTGCTGATATATTTTTTGAGTATTTTTGTAAAAATTGAACCTTTAAAAACTACTTTTTCCTCATGTGCGTTTAGCTATTTTTACACATGAGAAGTTATGAAAAGTCAATATTTTTCCCTCTTTTAGCATTTTTTAGATATTTTATGAGATATTTTGTGCCTTGGGCTTTGCAAAGCCTCAAGGACAAGATTAGATATTTTCGATAGGCCAATGAGAGTGAAAATTGAACTAAGAGGTTTTCCTCACTTGAACCTATATATTCCAAAGGCTTTCATTGTAAACAAGGCTGGAACTTGATGATAGAAGCAATATATGGTCATATAAGCTTTGGAAAAAATACTTGTCTCATGCTTTTGAATAGTCTCTTGGATGTTCTTGGATGATGAAAGAGGATTGTTGTTGGATTCCATGACTTGGTAGAATGGTATAGTGTCTCTCTCTTTGTTTTGTTTACTAGTTTTCATTCATAAATCCATGTGTCTTGCTTGCTATAGAACAATAGAGAACAAATTTGAGACATGCCCTTGGAGGCACCTCAAATTTCCTGTTTCTTCATAGCTTCCATGTTTTCTTCATTCTTAGTCACATTAAAGAATTCTTGATTTCTCTTTAATAACTTAAGGATATTTTTTCTTATTTCATTCATGGTTTTATGCATGCTAAGTATGATTTACGGTATGCCCTGCTTACTCATGGCTAGCCATAGCTCCATCCATGAAATTTCTCTTTGACTGATTAGATTGTCATTTGTTGAACCAAGGAGGTCTTGTTCTGATCTTGCCCTTTGTCTAAGACTATGTAATATTGTTTTCAAAGTGTCCAATAACTTGAAATACTGTGTTTAGGCATTCCGGCATAGTGATTTAAGTTGTTTTTCTATCTTAAGTGTATCTCCCCAAAGTCTGATAGCCATTTCCCAAAGTTAGAGAGTTATATATCTCTATGCATGGCTTCAATGTTTATTTCTATGTATTGATTAGCTTATAGTTACATTTCTCATGATTAATGGTTTTCCCTACCATGTTTATGTCAACTATTAAACTAGCTATGCTTGAAATCCTTTGTTGTTCCCAAACTTGATGTCCATTTTATTCCATTTTTCCCAAAGATCCTTTCTACCTCGAATCAAATCGGCCCTTCAACAGCCTTGTATCACCATCTAATAGCTTTCTTGACCTTTTCGACCCCATAGCCCAGTTGATCTGACATATTTTTACCTATATTATATCTTTGATCAGTTTCATCCCTCACAACCTAAAAACCAAAACCAAAAAACCTACTTCATAACTAGCCTAAAATCAGAACACAATGAGAAAACACACAAATATCCCTTACACATATAGAGAGAGCCCTCTCTGAGTCCAGGAAGGCTAGGTCCTTGGGCTCCAAAGATTGGTTTGATGTTACACTATCATTTGGCTTGCCAATCAGCCAAATCACGGGACCCTAACAGAGACAATAAGCTAAAATGCATAAAAATAATGTGTGAGTGGTGCAACGGTGAGCATATTACCAATGCCTTATCATCTTCAGACCTTTCATCTCTAACTTGCATGTGTATTGCATTCCAACTTTTTGAATTACTTTTACAAGTACTACAATTGTTCTAATTGGGAATGTTTTTATACTTTCTCCCAACTATTTTATTCTTCCATCAAGAACAAATCTATATTTTTCACAAACTCTTTCAATGTTTTATGCGATGCTTGTACTGTATAAAAACATAGTGCAGTGAGAGTCGCCACAGTGATAGTTTTTTTTGGCACAATATGGAAATTTGTGATTGTAAATCCTTTTCTTGGAAAGACATTTTGATTGTGTTTTTCAATGAGATCACTTGGAACAACCATTTTGATTGTCATCAATCCTTTTTTATCAGTAAAATAGACATGTATTATTAGACGTGTTGTTGTTTCTTTGTCCAAAAATGTGTTGTATATAACCATGACATCGCCATGAAACAAGTTTCGTGATTTGTGGATGTTCAATTATCCAATTTATATTGGAGTAGTTGACAATGAATTTTTATGACATACCGATCATACAAACCAGTGTCAATTACAAGGATCCGATGTTGATATGTATATTTCATATTTAACATATGCAAATGAGAAATGGACATATTTTGACTTGAATTACTACTTCCTTTTGTAGTTGTGTTTCTTTTTCTGATGTTGCATTATTTTGCTACTCCAGGTTGCAAGGTATTTGGGAAAATGCAATTAGTGACAATGGATACATTTAAATGAGTTTATATGTGAAAATAAGGAAATAAAGAGAAGTAGAAATAGTATTTTTAAATAATTTCCTTTTATGTTTTTGGTCATTGTAGCTTTGATCCAATTTTCTTCTATAGTAGAAAGGAAATTGCGTTAGAATGTTATTTGTACATGGATTCAATGTATGCTTGCAAAAGAACATTAATAAATGGTTAAGATTCAATGGAAGCAAAAAAGTGAAAAAAATGTAATTGAAAATTTGGAAATAGCTTAATATGTTTTATGATTCATTTGGATACATATGGTCCATTACAAGACAAATTGTGTCATGATATGAACAATATGTATATATTTTGTAGATATTTTAGTGGTGTGTTATGTTAGAACATACATGATCAATGCATGATGTGGTCATATAGGTATTTGTATCTAGAAGAAAATAGAGGTTGTAGCTATGCATATAGTCTATTAATTTCTTTGTTCTATTGGTACTTTGGTGCATGTTAACATTGAAATATCCTACAATGAATATTGGTTTATCAATAGATACATTGCATAATTTTTTTTCAATAATATTTAGTATATTGGGTACTGTGGCATAGGGTGTTACATAGACATTGATAATTGTAATCTACATTTCATGTAGAATGATACTTTCCATCAATTATTATACATTGTCTTCTTGAAATTTCATATGTTCAACAATTCTGATGTTTTATTTGAATCATGTCCAAATTTTCAATGGATTGATATGCAATTGAAGAACGGGAAAAATTTAGGGGCTAATATTCGCAAGTGGGCTAATATTCATGTTTTTTCCAAAAAAAATATACAGCAATTTCCATGTTACTAAAAATTGAATTTGGCCAAATTTTAAAGTATAATATTATTTTAGCTTAAAAATCTCCAATATTATGCATTGTCCAATATAAAATAATTAGAAATATAAACATTTTTACAAATTAATAATTAAGAATTTTAAAATTCAGATATTGGAGACTAGTAAGAATCTCCAAGGTCAATAAACTTTAAAGTAAAAATTCATCCTTAAAATTTTCCCTAAATTGAAGATATTGAACTTTTGTTGTAGCATATCTTTTTTCAAATGTGTCTCTTGTAAACACAAAATGGCAGCATCCATCATATCATAGTCGTCCAAGACATCATTCATATAGATTTCTAGGTTGCGTGTGTTTAGAGAGAGAACGGATGTGCATGAATGTGTTTGCAAAAAATGATAATTATACTCTACTTGCGATTTTGCACTATGTCATAGATGATCCATAGTTTCAATTGCTATTTTTTTCTTGACTTTTCATTTTTGTTTCTGTAGAGGTTTTAATAGGAACAATTATTGCATGTTGCTAACATGAGACAAGGTTGTGTAGACTAGTCCATGAGTGTGTATTATAGTAGGATCGAATGCAAGATTTTCTAGTGTCAGGCATTGTGATCTATGTATTGTGCATGCACATGCCAATTGAACATGAATTTTTTTTTGTATTTTCATAGAGCCTATCTTTGTTGATGGTGTTATTGATTTTTCTACTCGTAATATGTAGATCCAACATTTGAAAATTCCTTCACTATATAAGTGACCCAATTTTCTTGCTGGGCAATCTCCTATGTTTGTATTGAAGAAATGGATACATATGAAATCAATTTTGTTTTTTTTATAGGCTTTAATGATTCCATCTGCTCCATTAACAAGGCCATCTTGGGAATTGTAATTACCAACAGAGATCTCAACTAACATATTTAATTCCATGACTATTTCTGAATGAAATATTGTTGTATGTAAATGTGAAGGGAAATATCCATGGTTTTATTCTTCTTGGTCAATTGCATTGATAAACAAATTTTCACCAGGAACAATCGACAACATTTTCTTATTGTGCAAAGAAACATCTCTATTTCTAAAAAAATAATAT
Organism: Pinus albicaulis; assembly: GCA_034641835.2. Taxonomy (NCBI): domain Eukaryota; kingdom Viridiplantae; phylum Streptophyta; class Pinopsida; order Pinales; family Pinaceae; genus Pinus; species Pinus albicaulis. The sequence goes on along the minus strand of CM076572.1, from coordinate 78,033,665 downwards.
AACGAAAAGCAGGTTCAATAGGTGCAGGTATAACATATTTTTTGTTAAATATAGCCAAGTGTTTGTTTGCATTCTATTCAATGTTCAAATGATTTTTCATCCCTTTGGCACATTGTAGTATGTAATTCATATAATTTGACATTTTCTTTCCAAAACTCATATGGAAACGGTTGTTTGTTGAAAATAAGTTGTTCAAATATAAACGAACCTTGTATAGGTTGTAGTTGATAGAGATCACCGAAAAATATAATATCAAAATCTCCAAAGTATTTTTTCTAGACATGTTTAATTTTTCTCAATCGATCATTAATGATAAACAATAAATCACTTCCTAGCGGGGAACCTCATCAATGAAAAATTGTCTCAATTCGTGGTAAAGTTTTCTGAGTGCATATAATGTTTCATTTATAAGTCGTAAATGTGGAGACTTATTCAAAGGAATTAGTAGTGAAAAATGGATGGTTGTACCACCTGCATTATATGAAATTTTTCTTGTGTGTGTTAGCATCAACCCTTTTTTTTTCAAACAATCAGTTGAATGGTGTGCATCATAAAGCCATATGAGCAATTGGAATATTAATTTTGCTATAAAAAATTCCTAGTTCCTCCTCCTCCAATTATGAATAGATACATTGGTTTTTCCGTGTTCATACATTTTTTCAGTGCAATGTTTTTTATAATTGCTTTTTGTTCGCTATTGAGCATTATTCCTAGTTTGTGATATTCCACATTTTCAAGTAGAAATCAATGCTCTCACAAATGAAATCCAATATTCAATTTTATTTTTTTTTCCATGGTGATGGGAACATTTTAAGTATATTTTAAAATCATATTTTTCACTAAAGTGTTCAATGGTTTTGTGTTTCTTCAATGTATCAATGGGATCTATGGAATTTTTTTGTATTTATTGAATTTCATTTTCCAAATTTCCCCATATTGGATTGATGTTACATGCGAATTTAGATTCATTTATATTTATTCTGCCTTCATTTAATATATAAGTGGCTTCCCATGACACCATATTATGTTTCAATATATTCTACCTTTTTTTCAAATGGAACATATAGAAAAATATTTTTCCTACAATAGTTTTCATAATCAAAATTATTTTTCTATTTGATGAATTGTATGACTTTCGGTTTCTTTATATTTGAAGTGGGTGTGACATTTTTTTATACCTTGAGACAAATTTAGCAAGGGATACAAATTTAGGTTGACCAATTTAATAATCAATAATAAAATTACACATTACATTTTTGGAGTTTTCATGTTCTTGTCTTAGTAGGGATGAAGGTTTGAGGATAAATGTGCATTCATCCATTCGTGTTGTGTTTATAAATATGCATTTCTATGAACTATGATTCAATGGACATATGATAGACGTGGAGAAATAGGGAGAGTGGCAAGGGAGATATGGAGATAAATGGATGGAGAGGGGAGAGGGGGAATGAAGAGAGAGAGAGAGATGGAGAGCAGTGAGATATGTAGAGAATGGTAAGAAATGGAAAAGGAGACATGAATATGGAGGTGGGAGAGAGACAAGGAGGGAGGGAGGGAGAAGGAGAGAGGATTGGAGGGTAGAGAGAGAGAGAGAGAGAGAGAGAGAGAGAGAGAGAGAGGATGAGAGGAGGAGGATAGAGGGAGAGATGGATATATCGATTCGAGGGGGATACATGGAGGGAAGAATAAATACATATTGAGTGAGAAGTGGAGAGAGAGGGAGTTACAAGGGAGAGATGGAGAGAGATTGTGTGTGTTTAGGGGTGAGATAAAGAGATATAGAAGGAGATATGGAGACGAGGGGGGAGAGGAGAGAGAAGGAGAAAGGGAGGGATATAATAACATAGTTGGAGAGAGAGATAGAATGATGAGGGAAGAGAAAGGATTGGAGGGAAAAATAAGAGAGAGAGAGAGAGAGAGAGAGTGGGGAGGTAGAGGGAGACATGAGAGAAATGGAGAGAGAGAGAGTGGGGAGGTAGAGGGAGACATGAGAGAAATGGAGAGAGAGGAAGGATGATAGAGAGGACTTGGGAGAGAGAAAGAGAGTGATGGGGGAAGAGAGCGGATTGTATGGGAGGGAGAGAGTGAGTGAGAGAGAAAGATATGGGGGAAGAGAGAGGGAGGTAGAAGATAAATGGAGAGAGAGGAAGGACAAGAGATAGGAATTAACAGATAGAAGGAGATAGGGAGGGATAGAGATATGGAGTTGGAGGGGGAGAGAGGGAGGGAAGAATAAAGACATAAAGAGTGAGAAGTGGAGAAAGATAAGGAGTTTCAAGGGAGATATGGAGAGAAAATGTGTATGTTTTGGGGTGAGATTAAGAGACAAAGAAGGAGAGATGGAGAGAAGGGGGGCAACAAGGAGAGAGAGAGAGAGAGAGGCATATAGTAACCATGGGGGCTTCACTGTGGGAGAAATATTATAGAATGTGGGTTCATATTGAAGGGTATATCATGAGGAAAAAATGACATAATATATAATTTGGGGGATATATAGGGGGTAAAGGGTTTTTATTTTGACAGGTATAAAAAATGAAGCTCAAAATTAATGAAAAAATATAAAGGGGTATAAAAAATGTTAATGAAAAAATGGATATCTACAATATATAGTGAAAGTAGCGAGATTTTTAAATTGGGATGGTGTATAGGGCTTATATTGGTAGGGTGTTAAATAGCATGATTTTTAGATGAATTTTATAATATTCACTAAAATTGAGGGTATTGTTTCATATGCTATGATCACACATTATATGTTTTGAGTGAAGACCCCATGATAGTAACAAATTTGGAAGGTGAAGAGAGAGAGAGAGAGAGAGAGAAGAGAGGTAGGGAAAAAGATATGGATATTGACAGGTAGGTAAGAAGAAATACATAGAGAGAGAAAGATGGAGAGAGAGAGAGGGAGTGATATGAAGATGGAGAGAGGGTGAGAGGACATCAAGAGGGAAGAGTGATAGAAGCGGGGGAGATGGAGGGAAGGGGAAGAGAAAGAGAGAGAAATAGGGAGAGGAGAAGAGAGTGATAGATAGATATATTTGAGAAAGAGGTTGTATGGTTTGGGGTTGATATAGATACAAATAGAGATATAGATCTGGATGGAAGGTGAAGATAAAGAAGAGAGAGATGGAGACAAGGAGTGAGGGAAGCAGAGATTGATATATATGGAGTGAGAGAGCGTGTGTGTTTGGGGGGTGAGATAAATATACAAAGAAGGAGAGATGGAGGAAGATATAGATATATATGGAGGGGGGAGAGGGCATAATATTTCTTGCAACAGATGCATTGATTTCAGTGTATATGGTGATTCCTAATCATATTTCATTGCTTGCACTAGATGCATTGATTTTAGTGTAGATGTAATTTTTAATCCTATTTGATTTTTGCACTAAATTCATTGATTTAATTGTAGATGGTTATTTCTAATCCTGTTTGATTGCTTTCACTACATGCATTAATTTCAATGTACATGTTGATTTATAATTATATTTTATTTCTTGAACTAGATGCGTTATTTTAATTGTAGATTGTTTCTAATCCTATTTTATTACTTTCAATAAATTAATTTATTTTACTATAGATGGTGGTTTGTAATCTTATTCAATTGCTTGCACTAGGATTAAGAGCCAAATAATGAGATACAGAGAGAAGGAGAGAGAGAGAGAGGGATATAGTAAAAAAGTTGGAAGGTCGAGAGAGAGAGAGAGAGAGAGAGAGAGAGAGAGAGAGAGAGAGAAAGAGATAGGTGGGAGAGAAAGGAACAGAGAGGGTTGGGAGAGAAAGGAACAAAGAGAGGATGTTAGAGAGTCGATATAGGTAGGGAAATAGAGATGGAGAGGGAGAGGGAGAGAGAGGGATGTAAGAATAAATAAATATTGAGATAAAGGTGGAGTGATAGAGAGGGAGTGATAAGGAATATGGAGAGAGAGGGAAAGAGGACAATAAGATGGAAGAGTTATAGAAGCGGGGGAGAGGAGGGGGGGGGGGAGAGAGAGAGAGAAAGAAGTATGGAGTGATCGATAGATATATTGGAGAAAGAGAGTGTATGTTTTCGGTTGATATAGAGATACATAGGGAGATAGAGATATTGATGGAAGGTGAAGAGAAAGAAGAGAGAGATCAAGACATGGATGGATGGATAGAGAGATTGATAGGTATGGAGCGAGAGAGCGTGTGTGTTTTGGTGGGTGAGATAAAGAGACAAAGAAGGAGAGATGGAGGTAGATATAGATATAGATGGAGGGGGGAGAGAGGGAAAAATATTTCTTACAATAGATTCATTTATTTCAGTGTATATGGTGATTTATAATCCTATTTGATTGCTTTCACTAGATGCATTTATTTTTGTGTAGATGTTGATTTCTAATGATATTTGATTACCTGCACTATATTCATTGATCTATATATAGATTATATCTTGCACTAAATGCATTTATTTCAATGTAGATAGTGATTTATAATCCTATTTTTTTGCTTGCACTAGATGAATTAACTTCAATGTAGACGTTGATTTACAATTATATTTGATTATTTGCACTACATGCGTTGATTTCAATGTATATTATTTCTACTCCTATTTTATTCCTTGCCCTAAATGCATTGATTTCACTGTAGATGGTGATTTATAATCCTATTTGATTTCTTACACTAGATGCATTAATTTCAGTTTAGATGTTGGTTTCTAATCCTATTTGCTGACTTGTAGTAGATGCATTGATTTGAGTGTAGACGTTGATTTCTAATCCTATTTGATTGCTTGCTTTATATGCTTTGATTTCAGTGTAGATGTTCTTTTCTAATCTTATGTTATTTCTTGCATTAGATGCATTGATTCCATTGTAGATGTTATTTTCTAATCTTATTTTATTTCTTGCATTAGATGCATTTATTTCAATGTATATGTTGATTTTTGATTTGATGTAATAGCATATATGATGGTACATTAATTTTAAAGTCTTTGGATTAATAATGTGCATTGATTTTAGTGTAAGAATAAAAAATTATTGACAATGTACATTTATTTTTGTGTTATAGTAATTAAACCTATTATTATTGGAGAGAAAGAGAGACAACGTCTGATGTTTACTACAACAACTTGAGTTAAATTTTTAAATGAATTATGATTTCAACTGTCCTTTTCATATAATCGATATGAAAAGATGACAAAACTAACAAGGGTGGCAGTAATAACAATAGAAGAAAATAGTTTGATATTGCTCACAATGAAGACTATTCTTAATTGATTGCATTCTTATTATTCACATTTTCTATCATTCAACACTATTACAATGTCACTTTGCATTCAAAAAAATTATTTCATTATTTTTCATCAGTAAAGTTCTTTTACAATATTTATCATATGAATAAACTAAGGTAACTAATAAAGTTTAAGATTAAAATGACCAAATAAATATCTATATGATTATATTAATCTTATATATATTGACATATTGTTGATAAAATTAATTATATGTTCGATAGATTTTCCTTAGTCTAATACGACTGAAACCATCCTAGATCCATCTTAACTCTGGATCCATGAAGCACTGAGAAGGATTAATCATCAAGATATATATATATAGATATATATAATACTTTTATTTTATTCCTATACACTAATTTTTTTTATTTTAATCACTTTTTAAATAAATAATTTAAAAATATATATATAAAAATATCTTATCTATTATTTATCAAATATATTTATTAGAGACACTTCAATTAATTCCATCATAAAAACAATATTCTAATGATATTTAACTTGGGTAATCATGACATAGTACCTCAATTGTTTTAATGTCTTTTATGTGGAACAAATCTCCACATATGAATATGTAATTATAATAAAAGTGTAATAACTTATATAGATAAAAATCATGATTAGGAATAAATATAAATAAAATGATACTAAAATCATAAACAACATTACTATCAAGTTAAAAGATAATGAAAACACATTAATGAAAATACTTCAATTTAATTGGGTGACTTTTTTACATTTCATTGAATAAAGTGTATTTTCATATACATGTGAATGTTATGTGTATGTATTTTCAACATTATTTTCAAATTATGTCTATATTTTATTACATATATCTTATTTACTTTCCTTATTTTTACTTATTTTTGAATTGTTAAAATAAATTTGTATCATCTCAATCATAATGATTTGGATATAGATGGATTATTAGATATAATTTCCGGGGTTTTAATATATATTTTATAATTGTTATTTATTATTTAGAATTATTATTTATTTTATAATTATAATTTTGATCATAACTTACTATATTATATTTTATGTTGTAAGAAATTTCAATTAAAAAAAATAAAACATTCTTAAAAATAAGGCAAGAAATAAAATAATTGAATTTTTCGTAGAAATAGTAAATTTGAACATCTTAACCATAAAACTCATTAAATTTGGTATAAAATTTTTTTAGTGGAATTTTAATTGAATGTAATATGTTAACGTTTTCATAGGCACAAATTATTTTCTGAGCATAAAAGGAAAAAAAAATGATAAGGATCTTATATGATCATAGTGATTAATGACCATAAGTAGATATTAACAAAAATTTAATATATATATTTTTATATATAGATGAGGAGCAGACGTAGGGGATATGGTCGAGCTCATCAAGGGTAATGTGGTTTAATAATTTTTTCTGAGGACTCGTCTCCCACTTTTTTTAACTTTGTTTTGTTTGAAACTCATAGAGAGATTCAAAATATTTATACACAAATAGGGATTGAAAGACATTCCCTTTCTAATTCAAATCTCATGGAGCTTATGTGAGCTTGGTTTCGTGACTCTAGGCATACTAGGGGAAAAAATAAACAATACGTAAATCCCATGGCTTTTCATTGCAAAATGGCAACTCTGTTCGACCTAGTCGTGAGGTACAAACAAGTGGAGAGGTAAAATATTTTTTCATCCTTAGAGGACATAAAGAAAATTCTCATGAATTAGCAATTTTTTTTGGATAGAATCAACTCTTTCCTGGCACATGTAGAAAGCCACATAACATCCGAATCAGATGGCGGGGGGTGATGGATCCTCCTGGTTCTAGTGTGAGGGCTCCAAAAAATATGTCTTCGTCTGATAATTATTAGAGAGCTCAGTGGTGAGGTGAAGTTCAATGGGTTTTGTGAAGGCTCCTGACTCATTAGGTAGGGAACTTGGCATCTATTATTACTTCCTTGTTACGTGTCATTCTGGATAGTGGCTCCTGGCCCACTCTGCTAGGCATTGTCATCGCTTTTGTTCATCTTGTTATATGTTCAATGGTCGGTTGCGACACTTAAGTTCTAATTGGGTATTCTTGGTTTTCTTATTATGCAAATGGGTCATGAATTTTTTATTTTTTTTATATGTATTTTGAGTAGACTCTCTATGGTTTTAAGGTCATCGATGTCCATTGTATTTGAAAAATATGTCTGTTATCTTTGTGCGGGTCTATTGAGTAATGTTACATACTACTTGTGGCATTGTATCTAATGAAATATGGGTTATATAGTATTTGATTTTAGTGGGATTCTAGACTCTATTGATTTGGTTGAATGATGTAATTTGTTGAGGAGAGAATGCATCCTCTAAGGTCACTTTGGAAATCTATATAAATCCATGTAAATCTAGTTTTTGATGAATATAAAGTCTTAATTCACAAACCCAAAAAATACTAATAATAATAATAATGATAATAAGAGATATTTTTAATAATGATAATAATAATAATCTTAATGTATTGAAATTGTGTTTTTTTATTATGTTTCAATAATAAAGTGAAGATCATTAGAAGGTGGAAAGGGAATTCTCAATTGTTAAATCAACTTTATTCAATGAATTTATGTTAAACTAATTTTAATTTTTGTGAAAAAGGATATTATCAATAATCCAATAAATTTTATTTAATGAACTTGTAATATTAAATTTATGTCATTTTCTTAAATATATTGATAATATTTTATATACAAATTTGAAAATTACTTAGGATGATAATATACTAATTATTTATAGATAATTCAATTAACTTTTGATAATGTCAACCTCATTTATCTTTCTGGTGTAAAATTGTTTTCAACAAAGTTGACTTTTCCAAACTATTTTTCACACATATTTGTGAAAAATAAACATTATATTTCCAAACTATTTTTCACTACATATTTGTGAAAATTAAACATTATATTTCCAAACTATTTTTTACTACATAATTATAAAAAGTAAACATTGTATTGATATTTTATTATTTAAATTTAACATTTCATTATATTATCAATAAATATAATGTTAGTGTAATAAAATTGATTAATAAATTGTTTTTTCTGCCATGTTCTAATATGAAATTAATAAATGTTAATTAGATATTGAATTTATATCTATATAAATAATATATTATAAAATCATTTTATATTATTCATCAATCATATCAATATTTAGATACTATATAAATAATAATAATTAATTAATTAATTAATTAATATTATTAATTAATTAATTATTATTATTATTAATTAATTAAATCATAAATAATATTTAAATTTATAAAAATAGTTAAAATATAATTATTATGTTTTTATTGTGAAAAGGTGCTTATTTTATAATAATTTGGTGATAAAAATAAAAAAAAAATTATAGAAATAAAATATAATATAAAAAATCAATATTTTAATGAAATAATAATGTGAGTTCTTTCTCCATTAATATTATATTAATTTGCGCATCCTAATATATAAATCAATTTATTATAATGTTAAGGTAATATAGACAAAGAAGCATAGATAGCATTCTATGTCGCTTAGCTTAACTAGTGAACTTTGAAAAGTATGAATTACATAAAATGTCTAGAAAAATAGTGTTTAGTATATATAAACCACCTCAATTGCATAATCATGCATTGAATTAAAACCTTAATTAAGAATTGATGAGAGTTTCAGTGCGAAGTGAAAGTTAAGCAAGCGAAGAAAAATTGTGTGGCAATTTCTTGATGGTAGCATACAGCACACCGCACATATTTGAGGAGGAATTATGTGTGTATGTTACACATTAGATGATTCATCTAGTCCCGTGTGTTACAAAGACCATCAGGCTTCCCACAATAACAGTTTTTAGAGGAGTAGTGGTTGATATGCAGAATAGGTTGTGCGTTTTCGTGCTATGTAAGCATCACAAAACATTATTGGTATATGATATCAATAAAGAAATAAATAAATGTCTAGGGCGTGTGCACTCAGCTTGGAAGAGGAATTTTTCATCTGTTATAGGTTTCCTTCCATGAATCTTTGTAACCTTATCAAGCATGAAATTTATTGATACATGTGTATTGAATACATAGGATGATCCAGTCGAACTTAAAAGATGAGTTGTCAATTATAAAGAGTATTCATGTGCCCTAGTTCCAAAAGGGAGTGTAAAGTTGACCGAAGAGTATTCATGTGCCCTAGTTCCAAAAGGGAGTGTAAAGTTGACCGAAGTAATGTTCAGGCATGACAGAGACAAGTGAAGATGATGAAAGTTATCTACAGCTGTTGAACATAAACACGAGTAGAAGACAGATAATGACATAGCCTTTGTTGCAGAGATATTTCTCTTGCAATGCATGAAACAGAGACTGTGTTAACTTCACAATTCGAGGACGGGGTTGTCACTTCTTCTTGTGCACCGGGTTTTTGTGGCGATTGATCGCGACCTCTGGTTGTCAGAAGAATAATAGTTGATATGAAGAATTTCTTGTTCATTCTCTTTCTTTGTCAGCACGGCAAAATACCAATGGTATATTATATCAATCAAGAAAGCATGCTGAAGTAATATTTCGGAATAACATAGACAAGTTAACACAATCATTATTATCTACAAGAGCAGACATAGTAAGGAAAAAATCGACCGTGTCAGGATACATTTATACATAATGAAGTATCCTTTGTTGCAAAGGTATTTCTCTTCTAATGCTTTAAATATTGAGTGTGTTGACTGGGAAGGTCGAGGACGGGATCGAGACCTATTCCTGTTCACCTAGTTTTCATGCTGATCATTCGCGACCTCTGATTATTTTTAGTGGGGCCTAGGAAAAACTATCCTTTGGATAAATAAAAAATGCAAGTTTTTAAAAATAAATCATTTATGTTTTGTACCATGATCATTTTTTTAAATCTATATTTCTCAAACATTATTATTTATTTTCACCTTATTTTATTAAAAAATATAAAAATATCCTCTAAATCATCTTAACTTATGCACAGTCTCAAGTTCGTGCAGATAGCACTTAGACACATTTTCATTTATTTTGAAAACTTCCAATCACTTCAGTAAATTGGTTTCCCATCTTAGTTAGATGGTTGTGCGTCGAAATTTCAATGTCCTCAAAGCCGTAAGGTTGAATAAAAATACCATAAGAATTTCTATCAATTACTCATTTACTGCCAAGCTTAAATAAACTAGTTTGGGTTATCTCAATTCCTTTGTTGGCAAAGACTTAATGTCATCATGCTGAAGACAATGCTACATGCCAAATCATGTTAAACCATTAATTAACGCATGAGTTATGTTTTATGTTTTTAAATTCACAAATCATAATAGAAATTTGCAATTCAAGTGCTTGAAGGAGAGTATAATCTAACAAATTACAATACTTGGACTAGATAGAGACTACATCAGAAATTTTCATCGGGGTTGTTTGAAATAAAAGTAGATAAAAGTTGTACTTATTTGGGAATGTAATAAATTGTAAAGATAAAGAAGAAACATAATTTATAAAATAACAATACTTTGATACAACATAATTGAATTCATTCTATTTAATCCATTTATATGAATGAGTAGAGCAATTAATTTTTCATATTAACAAAAAAAAAATTGAATATGAAGCATAGCAGGGAATAAGTAAAACAAGACAATACTATTTTATTTTTAATAATGGAAAATTGAATATGAAAAGGTACTTCAAAGTCCTATTATATTAACAAGAAGATTGCATATATTGTTTCAAAATATTTGTGCAATTTAAAAAGTAAAAATTATGATATGGTAATATCACCATTAACAAAAAAAAAAAAAAGGTCATTCTTATGTTTGACATCAATATTTTTTTGGATGAAAATAGTAATGTTCATTCTTCTTTCAACATTTTTATTTTGGATCTATAATGATCTAGAGTATTGTTTATGAACTTTTATCATACTTGCATGAGGAAAACTAATAAAAAGTTCTTATTAATGCTGGCATAGATTGAACTTTGTAGCATTTTGTTATGTGACTGAAAAAAGAACATGAAAGAATGATGATACCTAAGTAGATAAGACAAACTTTCTAGTTGGATCTTTGGCTCGTTTTTTTTTCCTTTTGGCTATTGTCATCATCTAGGATCTCATTGTCACCAATGAGAGTGAAAATACCATGAATCTATAAAGTACGCAACATATAAATTGTTGCCATTTGTTTTTGCATATTTTTGTGGTAAGACATTTGAACTAATTCAAGAAGTAGTTGTTTTAGAACTAGCATGTTTCTAAGGAAAGCATGTAGAGTGTTGTTATTAGGAGTTCTTATAATTTAGTCGATAAAATGTAGAAAGAGAAAAGGTCTTTGTTTTTTTCACTTAATGCAAAATATTGACGTATCTTCTATCATTGTAGAAGATGATATTGGGCAACTGAAGAGTGCACAAATAGATTCAAATGGTGTAGAGTATGCATTTGAAACAAAAAGTATTCCTTGTACCCATTAGAAAAGAATATTGTTCAAAAAATATGTAATGAAAAATAAGTTACTCTGGAATGAAAGATAAGTAGTTTTGAGGCTGTTTAGTTACCTATATTTGTATATCAAATAGATTTTTGAGGTCTTTTTGTATATCATTGTTCAAATGCATCATGAGCATCGTCTGTGCTACATGGAATGTTTTTCCCTTGAGATATTTCCTTTGTGTTATGTTTTTGAGAAACATAATTGGCATATATCCACTTTGTATCTTTCATTCCATTTCATTGTAGATAAGTGAAATGTTTTCAAACAGTTGTAGCTATGATATAAAGTACCAAAAAAAAATGTAAATTTTCATATTGCATAGATACAATAAGCTAAAATGTATAATACTAAGGTGTGAGCAGTGCAAGGGTGAGCATATTACTGATTCCTTATCATCTTCAGAGCTTCCGTCTATAATTTGAATTGTGTATTGCATTCTAACTTTTTTAATTATTTTTACAGGTGATGCAAATGTTATAATTGGGAAGGTTTCTATGTGTTCTCCCAATTGTTTAATTGTTGCATTGGGAACAAAAATTTATTCTGCACAAATTCTTTCAATGTTTTCTACTATGTTTGTACTATATAATAACATAGTGCAGTCAAAGTCACGAGGATCATATTTTTTTTTGGCACAATATGAAAATTTGTCACTAGAAATCCTTTGCCTAGAAAGATATTTTGATTGTTTTTTTCGATGAGGTCACTTGGAACAACCATTGTGATTGTCATTAATCCTTGTTGATCAATAAAATCAACATGTAATATTAGAAGTATTTTTTTTTCTTTGTTGTGTAACCAGCTCCAAAAAGAGAAGAAAAGAAATATCAATGCCTTAGAAATGAGCCTCTTCGAGGGGGCAACCTCCAATACATTACATAAATGAACAATTCTTGGATGATACAATTTACAAAACCTCCTTTCTATATATAGGAGTCCATGGGGCCATAATGTAATCCTAGTGGGCCACAATGTAATCCTAGGCGACCTAACAATAATAATTTAAGGGCACAATAATAACAAAATGGGGGTTACAAGGGTACAATAATAACAATAAGGGGGTTACACTAACAATAATAAGGGACTATACTAGTGATATAGGGACCTAACATGCCCCTCTCCTTCAAAAAAGTGTTGTCCTCAACGCTTGAGTAGCTTCGGGTGCTTCTGTATAAAATTCTCATTCTCCCATGTAGAATCTTCAGTGGGTAAGTTCTTCCACTTGATGAGATACTCTGAAATTGATCGATTCCGTAGGTGTCGAGTTCTTGTTTCCATGACCGCTTCAGGTTCCAATATGATTTTTCCTTCCTCATCAAGTTCTGGCAATATTTTTGAACTGGAAGATTTTCACCTATAACCTTTTTTAAGCATGAAACATGGAAAACTGGATGTACTCGCGAAGAAGCAGGAAGCTCCACTTTGTATGCCATAGAACCAATCTTTTGCAACACCTTGTAAGGACCATAGTACTTTGGTGATAGTTTATTATCCTTCTTAGCTTGCTTGAGGGACATTTGTTTATATGGTTGTAGCCGTAAAAATACCCAATCTCCTACATCAAAACTTCTCTCGCTGCGATGTTGATCTGCTTGTTGTTTCATTCGATTTTGTGCCAAACTCAGGTTATCCTTTAAGAGTTGGAGAACTTCTTGCTGATGCTCGATGTGATCTTCCACTGCTTGAACCTTCGAATTTTCCCTTAAAGATGATGTGATCGATGGTGGATGATATCCATAAAGTGCCATAAATGGGGTCATTTTTGCTGCAGTATGGAAGGAAGTGTTATACCACCATTCGGCAAGAGGTAACCACTTGACCCATTGTGTTTGTTTATCAGATACAAAAAAACGAAGATATTGTTCCAAACATTTATTTACTATCTCAGTTTGACCATCAGATTGAGGATGATAAGATGAGCTATGAGCTAATTGAGTACCCAAACAAGAAAATAACTCCGTCCAAAAATTTCCGGTAAAAATGGGATCTTTGTCGCTCACAATAACCCTTGGGTTTCCATGTAGCTTTTGAATTGTGTCCATAAATGTAGTAGCAACTGTACTTGCTTTAAATGGATGAGATAATGCACAAAAGTGTGCATACTTGGTAAGTCTATCAACTACCACCATGATGACACTCTTTCCTTTAGACTTAGGTAAACCTGTGATAAAATCCATTGAAATATCCTCCCAACGTTGACTTGGAATGGATAAAGGTTGTAGAAGTCTTGGGGTCTTAATTGTATCAACTTTATTCTGCTGGAAAACAAAACATTCCACCACAAACTTTTGAATATCAGATTTAAGGCCATCCCAAAAAAATTCTTTCTTCACCCTGTGGTAAGTTTTTAAAAATCCCGAGTGTCCTCCTAAAGGAGAAGTGTGCAATTCCAGAAGAATCTTTTGTTTTAGATGGGAATTCTTACAAATATATAAGCGATCTTTGTACCATAAGGAATCATTTTTCCAACTAAATGTATCAGATGTACTAGGATCTTGCTGCAACTTTTGGATGAGTGTCCATACATCTTTTTCCTTCTTCCATTCATCTCTTGCTTCAGTTATCCAATCTGGTTGGATAATAGAAATGGCACAAAGCAATGCTTCCACTTCTTCATCCTTTCTTGAGAGTGCATCTGCAACAACATTAAGCTTTGCTTTTTTGTACATTATTTCAAAGTCATAACCCAACATCTTTGTGACCCACTTTTGCTGCTCCTCTGACGATAGCCTTTGTTCCAAAAAGTGTTTAAGACTATCATGATCGGTTTTTACCTTGAAGTGTCTTCCCATTAGGTAAGTTCACCATTTCTTTAGTGAATGCAATATTGCTAACATTTCCTTCTCATAAATAGGTTTCTGTAAATACTTTCCTTTGATTGGACGACTTTCAAAAGCAATGGGTCTTCCTTCCTGCATTAAAACTGCACCAATTCCATTTCCTGAGGCATCACATTCCACAATAAAGGTTTTTGTGAAGTCTGGTGTAGCTAAGACCGGTGCTAGGCACATTGCCTCTTTAAGACGTTCCAAGGCCTTAGTTGCTTCAGGAGTCCATGAAAATGCATCTTTCTTCAATAATGTTGTTAGAGGTGCTGCTATTCTCCCATAATTCTTAACAAACTTGAGATAATACCCTGTTAACCCGAGAAATCCTCGCAACTTCTTTATGGTTGTGGGGACTTTCCATTCCTTAATGGCTTTAATTTTGTTGGGGTCTACTTTAACACCCTCGTGAGATACAATATGACCCAGATATTCCACCTCTTGTACTCCAAAGAAACATTTGGATTTTTTTGCATATAATTGTTTCTCCTGCAATAGTTTGAGCACCCTGTCAACATGTTCAACATGATCCTTCCAAGACCTGCTATAGATTAGTATATCATCAAAAAATCCTAGCACAAATTTTCTAAGGAAGGGTTTGAAAATGGAATTCATCAACCCTTGAAATGTAGAAGGTGCATTGGTAAGGCCAAAAGGCATGACCAAAAATTCATAATGACCCTCATGAGTTCAAAATGCTGTTTTTGGAATATCTTGAGTCTTCATTCTAATTTGATGATATCCTGAACGAAGATCCAACTTGGTAAAATAAATTGCTCCATGCAATTCATCCAATAATTCATCAATCACAGGAATGGGAAATTTATCTTTAATGGTGAGCTTATTGAGCTCCCTATAATCCGGACACATTCGCCATGATCCATCCTTCTTGTGTACCAATACTACAGGAGCAGAGAAAGAACTTTGAATAGGTTGAATTATACCCGCCTCTAACATTTTGCAATCATACGTTCAATTTCGCTTTTTTAGAAGTAAGGATATCTATAAGGCCTGATGTTTGGAGGAACACTTCCTGGAATCAAATGAATAGCATGATCATGATCACGAATAGGTGGGAGTCCTTTGGGAGTTTCAAATACCTTGGAATGATTATCCAAGACTTGTTGGAGATCTGCAGAAATAGATGATTTTGATGTCGAAACTTCTAGAGAGCATAATTGTGCAATTACGCCTCGTTGTTCTTTCTTTAGAAGCTTTGTCATGACATTAGAGCTTATTATCCTTCCTGGCTTCCCTTCAATACCCCGTAATTCGACTTCCTTTCCTTCTGAAAAAAATTTCAAGAAAAGTTCTTGAAAATTAAAAGCTACCGTCGCCAAAGATTGTAACCATTGTACTCCTAGTACAACATCAACACCTCCCATAGGAATGGAAAGAATTGGACTATTCAATACATATTCCCCCATGGTTAGCTTGATATTATGGCATTTTCCAGAGCAATTTATAGTTCCTCCATTTGCAACCATCACTTGACATTCTGGTGCTGGGTATAGGAAACAATTTAATTCCTTGGCTACCTTATAATGAATAAAATTATGGGTGTTACCTGAATCAATCAACACTATTACCCTTTTCTTCTTTATATGTCCTTCTATCTTGAGAGTTTGAGGAGTGGTAATTCCTGCCAGTGCATTACAGGATATGGTCGGATTCATTTCTTCCTCTTCTAGGGGTGGTTCCTGGTGTATATCCTCTTCTTGTTCATTTTCTTCTTCTTCTTCACAGTCTATGTAAAATAATTTCTTCTCAGCACACTTATGACCTTTAGTGTATTTGCTATCACAACTGTAGCAAAGCCCTTTTGCTCTTTTTTCTTCCAATTGTTGTGGTGTCAACCTTGTGGGTTGTGGAAATCTAGGCGTAGCAACACTTCCTTCTTTATAGAATTGAGTGGTAGGCTTCCTTGTCGCCATAATTTTACATTCAACTTTTCTTGCCAACCTGAATGCCTTCTCCAATGAATCAGGTTCCAAAACACGAACTTCATGTTCGATGTTATCCTTTAGAGTACCTAAGAAGAGATCAATCTTGTGTTCCTTTGGAATATTAGTTACCCTTATATTCAATTTTTGGAAGTCCTCAATGTGCTGCCCCACTAAACCCTTTTGTTTGAGATTTATCAATTGGCTAAAGAAGGTGTTGCTCTTTGTATCCTCATAGTGTGCTATCATTTCCTCCATAAAAATTGACCAAGTGACACTTTTTTTACGGGAGCAAAGCCATTGATACCATACAAATGTATTTTGTTCTAAATGTAAAGTTGCAATGCGTACCTTTTGTGTGTTTTGTATGTTATGGAGATCAAAATATTGCTCCATCTGTAGTATCCATGTTACAGGATCCTTTCAATCAAACTTCCTTATATCCATTTTTGGAATATGGTGGTTCTTCCCACCAACATTAGAGTTTATCAAATCACAATTAACATTGATTTTGTTCTCATCATGAGGTTCTTCTACTATATTTTCACCATTAGGAAACCGTTCTTGTATCAACTTCGTCAAACCTTCGATGTCTGTTTTTAGATCATTCTTCATGTTTTCCATCTTAGCTTCCATGCCATCCATCTTCTCTTCCACACCTTTCTTCAAAACCTCCATTTCATTTTTTGTTGCTCTTTGCGAGAGTGAAATTTGTTGCACTTGCTCTTGTAATTTTGATAGATCATGTTGTAATTCTTCATCTTCATGAGTCATAGTAGACCCTTCTGAAGGCTTAATGGGTGTTGAATTATTTTTACGAAGCATATTTTAGAACCCAATACTGATATGCCCTTGGAATCAATTCAAATTGATTCTTCAAACAAGACTTATGCAATTCGGAAAAAAAATACACACCTTTTTCTTGCTTTTGAGGAGCTCGATATTGAAATTGGATTATCTCTGTAATTGAAAATCTTCAATATCTGAAATGCAACCCTGTAGTAGCCCTTTGAAGCTTCTTTCAAATGCCACAGGTCTGACCTAATTTGGATTCTCCAAGGAAAAGTTGTGTCCAATCTCCCACAATGACCTAATTCTGGACTGGTTCAGTAGAGCGAACTTGTACGACTTGCCACGTGTCACTGTTTTGTCATTTGTCTCTGAAATTGATAGCCAAGAAACTGCAGTCCATGTACTTGCGACCAATTTTTACGGCACTCAAATCCACTGCCCAGAGAGAGATTTATTGAACTTTTCCCACGATCACCTCTTTGAGATGCAATTCTGGAGCCTGAAAAAGCACTACCTTCCACAGATAATATCTCCGAAAATATTGCGAACCAAGCTCTAAAATTTTTTGACGAATTTCCTCAGGATTTTAGCTTCGCACCATACAAATTTCAGATTCTGAACCTTCGTAGAAAAAGTTTTATAGCGAAAATTCCATGATGACCTGTTTAGGAGCTTGAAAAAAGACCTAACTTCCACAGATGATTTCTCAGAAAATATTGCGAACCAAGCTCTGAAATTTTTAGACAATCTTCCTCAGGATTTCAGCTTCGCACCCTGAAAATTTCAGCTTCTGAAACTTCGTAGAAAAGAAGTTATAGTGAAAATTCCACGATGACCTGTTTGGAGCAGCGAAACCCTAGAATCCAAAGCTCTGATACCAAATGTTGTGTAACCAGCTCCAAAAAGAGAAGAAAAGAGATATCAACGCCTTAGAAATGAGCCTCTTTGAGGGGGCAACCTCCAATACATTACATAAATGAACAATTCTTGGATGATACAATTTACAAAACCTCCTTTCTATATATAGGAGTCCATGGGGCCGTAATGTAATCCTAGTGGGCCACAATGTAATCCTAGCCGACCTAACAATAATAATTTAAGGGCACAATAATAACAAAATGGGGGTTACAAGGGTACAATAATAACAATAAGGGGGTTACACTAACAATAATAAGGGACTATACTAGTGATATAGGGACCTAACATTCTTTGTCCAAAAATGTGTTGTAGACAACCATGACATCGTCATAAAACAAGTTTCGTGATTTGTGGATTTTTAATTCTTTGATTGATATTGGAGTAGTTTACAATGCAGTTTTGTTGCGTACCGATCAGGAAAACCAGTGTCAATTACAAGGAGCCAATGTTGATATGTATATTGCAGATTTAACAGATGAAAATAAGCAATGGGAATAGATTGACTTGCATTACTACTTTTCGTAGTTTTTTTTCTTTTTGTGATGCTGTATTATTTTACTGATCAAGGCTACAAGGTATTTGGAAAAATGCAATTAGTTACAATGGATACATGGAAATGATTTTATATGTGCAAATAAGGAATGAATGATAAGTATAAATAGTACTTGTAAAAACTTTCCTTTAATGTTTTTGGTCGTTGTAGCTTTGACCCATTTTTCTTATATAGTTGAAAGCAAATTGCATTAGAATATTCTTTGCACATGGATGCAATGTACATTTTTAAAAGAAAATTAATAAATGGTTAAGCTTCAATGGAAGAAAAAAGGGGAAAAAATGATTTAATTGAAAATTTGGAAAGAGTTTAATATGCTTTATGAATCATTTGGATACATATGGTCCATTACAAGACAAATTGTGTCCCGATACAACCAATATGTATATACCTTGTAGATATTGTAGGTGTGTGTTAAGTTAGACAATAAATGATCAATGAGTGATGTGTCCACACAAGTATTTGTATCTATAAGAAAACTGGGGTTGTAGTTATGCAAATAGTCTGTTAATATCTTTGTTCTATTGGTACTTTGGTTTATCAATAGATACATTTCATAATTCTTTTTCAATAGTTCTGGTTTTAAGCTCATGTGATTATCAATAATATTTAGTATATTAGGCAATGTGGGATAGGGTATTGTAGACATTGACAATTGTAAT
The DNA here is from genome assembly GCA_034641835.2 of Pinus albicaulis. Lineage (NCBI taxonomy): Eukaryota > Viridiplantae > Streptophyta > Pinopsida > Pinales > Pinaceae > Pinus > Pinus albicaulis. The sequence goes on along the minus strand of CM076572.1, from coordinate 78,014,232 downwards.
ATGCATTCCATGTAGAACGGTACTTTCCATCAATTCTTATACATTGTCTTCTTGAAATTCCATATGTTCGACAATACTTATGTTTTCTTTAAAGCATGTCCATATTTTCAATGGCTTGATATGAAATTGAAGGTATTGAAATTTTTTTTAGCATATCTTCTTTCAAATGTGTCTCTTGTAAACACAAAATGCCAGCATCTATCATATCATAGTCTTTCAGGACATCGTTCATATAGGCTTCTAGGTCGCATGTGTTTATAGAGATAAATGAAGTGCATGAATGAAAAAAATGATAATTATAAACTATTTTTCATTTTTCACTATGCCATAAATGATCTATTTTTATTTCTATTTTTTGCTTGACTTTGAATTTTTGTTTCTATAGAGGTTTTAATAAGAAAAAGTATGGCATGTTCCTAAAATTATATAAGGTTCTGTAGACTAGTCCATGAGTGTGTATTCTAGTAGGATCAAATGCAATATTGTCTAGTGTCAGGCCTTGTGATCTATGTATTGTGCATGAAAATTCCAATTGAACAGGAAATTATTTTTGTGTTTTGATATAGCATGTCTTTGTTGATGTCTTTTTTGGTTTTGCTACTCCCAATATGTAGATCCAATCTTTGAAAATTTCTTCACTATATAAGTGAGCCAATTTTCTTGCGTGGTGATGTCCTTTGTTTGTATTGTAGAAATTGATCCATATGACATCAATTTTGTTTGTTTTCGTATAGGATTTAATGATTCCATCTTCTCCATTAACATGGTCATTTTGTGAATTTTAATTAACAACAGAGATCTCAACTAACATATTTAATTCCATGACTATTTCTGAATACAATGTGTTTGTATGTAAATGTGAAGGTAAATCGCCATGGTTTTCTTCTTCTTGGTCGATTGCATTAATAAAAAATTTGTCACTAGAAACAATTGAAAACATTTTCTTATTGTTCAAAGCAACATCTCTATTTTTTTTAAATAAAAGGGAAAGAAAGCTCAATAGGTGCAGGTATAACATATTTTTTGTTCAAATATAATTGAGTGTCTTATGTTTGAGTTTTTTTTCGCATTCTGTTCAATATCGAGATTATTTTTTCTTCCTTTTGGCACATTGTAATATGTAATTCAGATAATCTTACATTTTCTTTCCCAAACTCAAATGGAATCGATTGTTTGTTGAGGATAGGTTGTTCAAATATCATGAAATATTGTATAGGTTGTAATTGATAGAGATCACTGAAAAATATAATGGCACATTTCCAAAGTATTTTGTCTAGACATGTTTAATGTTTCTCAATCGATCATTAATGGAAAACAGTAAATGACTTCCTAGCAGGGAACCTCATCAATGGAAACTTGTCTCAATTCTTAATAAAGTTTTCTGAGTGCATCTAATGTTTCATTACTAAGTCTTATAGGTGCACAATTAATAAAAGGCATTTGTGGTGCATAATGGATGGTTGTACCACCTGCATTATATGCATTTTTTATTATGTGTGTTAGTATTAACCCCTTTTTTTTCAAAGAATCAGTTGAATGGTGTGCATCATAAAACTGTATGAGCATTTGGAATATTACTTTTGTTGTAAAAATTTTGCTAGTTTATACTCCGCCAATTAGGAATAGATACAATGGTTTTTCCATCTTCATACATTTTTTTAGTGAAATGTATTTGATAATTTCTTGTTGTTCCCTATTGAGAATTATTCTTAGTTTGAGTTATTACACGTTTTCAAGTAGAAATGGATGCTCTGACAATTGGAATATAGTATTCAATTGTCGTTTTTTTCCATGGTGATGGGAAAATTGCAACTATATTTGGAAATGATTTTTTCTTTTCTAAAGCATTCAACAGTTTTGTGTTTCTTCATTTTATCAATGGGATCTATGGAATTTTTTGGATTTCTTGAATTTCATTTTCCAAATTGCCCCATAGTGGATTTAAGTTATATGTGAATTTAGATTCATTTCTTATATGTGGCTTTCCATGACACCAAGTTATGTTTCAAAACATTCTATTTTTTTTCCAAATGGAACATATAGCAAAAACGTTTCCCTGAAATATTTTTCAGAGTCAAAATGATTTTTATTTGATGAATAGTATGAATTTTGGTTTCTTTATTTTTGAAATGGGTGTGCCATTTTTTCGTGCCTTTAGAAAAATTAGCAAGGCATACATTCTTTATAGCATTAGGTTAACCAATTTAATAATCAATAATCGAATTACACATTACATTTTTGGAGTTGTCATCTTCATGATTTATGAGGGACGATGGTTTGAGGATAAATTTGTGTTCATACATTGGTGTTATGTTTATAAATATGCATTTTCATGAATTGTGATTCAATGCAACAGAGAGTGTTATATGCACTACTTGTTGTGTTGACATCTATTGGATATTAAGCAAAAAATTTCCCAATAAACATATCATTTCAATAGAATTTACTTTTCTCTTTTCATGTTCTCTTATTATTATTTTAAATACATATTTCATTGATCTGTCAAATTTTTTCATGTAAGATGTCAAACATGATGCAGTTGCATATGCATTAAGGACAAATTGGGCATAAATATTTCCATTCCATAGTTCTCACATGTTCTTTGAAAATTTATTGTTCCAAATGTGGGATAGCTTTTATTATAATAAAATCATTGGTTGTTTTAATGTACTTTGTATTGTTATGACGTAATCATCTCCATTCAAATGCAATTCTTCCAAAAAAAATTCTAAGTTACTATTGTTGTCATATTTTTTGGTCTGCATGATATCATGTAAAAAATTCTCTTTTTCATTCATTGTGTCATCTACCAAGGAAATTGGTTCAAAAACTTTCATGCTTCTCATGGGTGGCATTAGGAAATTGTATCTACAATGTGATATTTTTCTCATTTTACAATTTTTTGTATGGTGTTGTTGATGTATTTTTTCCGAGTCATATAATTGTTGACAAAGTTTTCAATGTTAGTGGTATTACTGATTCCATATATTGGTGCATTTTATACCCACAGAAACCCATGTTCATGTTTGCTTCCTCTATTTTGGAATTCAGTTAGGAAGTAGTGATCTACTACATTTCCAAAAAAAAATTTATCTTTAGATTTCATTTGGTTTAAGGAATTAATCATATTCCTATAATAATGAGTACATGTAACTGCATTTTTTCTTATGAGATAGTCAATGTTGCGATATTCTATTGTTTCAATATGTTTTCTTTTTCTTCTTTTGTCATGTAATCTAGTCAATGTGTTGACCAATGGAGACCGTCGACATTTAGCACTTGTAAATGTGATGAATAAATTTGGTGGTACTTGTTGATGTATCATGGCGATTATATTTTTCTTCATTTTTTACAATAAATCACAAGAAGTTTGAAATCCATGTAACAAATGTCACTTTTAAGAATGTTTCCCAAGTTTGGCTTGTATTTAATATCAGTTGCTAGTAACTTTATTCCTTTTAATTTTACTTTTCCAATTGTTATGGAAAATCATGAAATGACTTTTTCAATTATTATTCGCAATGTTTTGAAAAATAAATTAGTTGTTTGGTAAGAGAAATCACCACTATATTGCATTAACTTCCATTGCACAATTTGTTGGTACTAGTATATTTCTACATTGTCACTATTGCATGGGTCTCCAAAGAAAATGGATGGAAAATTCATTTCCTCTACATATTTTTCTCGAAAAATTCTAAGGGGCATTGTCCCTCATCTAGAGAAACTTCAATTTGCTTGTCTTGAAAATCATTGATGCGTTGGGACCTTATGTATCCATGTGCCAATGTTTCAGTTGGTGTTTCATTTTCAGAATCTCTTCTTGTTTCATTTTTGTGTTAAATGTCTATGTTTTCATTTGGAGCATTTAAAGAAGTTGATTTTGGGATGTTATCCCAATTTCTATTTATGATAATGTTTTTAGTTTTATACAGGTGTTGAGAAAGTAGTTCTTTCAATGCTTTTATGATATTGTGCACGCGAACTTTTCCTATTTAAAATACATTTTTATATTATAAGTGTCTTTTCAATGTGCCAATGACTATTGTTGTCTTCCATAGGCTGTGGCAATGAATTTTGAGAAATTTTTGTTTGGAAAATAACATTGATAATTGCTCATGTTAAATCCATTTGTGACCATTTATGGCCCTATTATATTATTTTTGTAAATACAATTATTAACGATACAAGACGCTCTTCAAGTTTAGACAGCGTGGTTACAACTAGAAATGAGTTGTTTCACCTAATCCTCGCAGGGAAAACAAATTGTGGCAATTTTCCATTTTGAAGTGCTCTTTTGCGAACTTTGCATAATACTCTTATACGAATATTTCTATGGTTATTGGATAAATTTACATATATTTCTTCCAATTCTTGTCTAATGTTTTCCATATTCTTTTCAAACTACAATGGTTTATATATTGGACATTTTGTTTCAAGTGTGTATTTTATCTTGGCTAGGTAAATTTGTCAAGGTATTTTTCTTAGACAAGAAAAACGTTGACTTTGCAATTTTTTTTATATGATTATTTATGGTTTTTTATTTCTAAATGCATTAGCTTTTTTAATCTATGGACATTGATCTTAATTTTTATATTTTTTTTCATTGGTGATATGCCATACTACAATTTGTCTTCATTCCTATGTGCATTTATTGGCATAGGTGCATGTTTGTGTGCAAGTATGTTGTTTCTATTGGAAATATTCGACAACATGTACATCATATTTGTTTTTATGTTCTTCTATTGACAAATGTGTATAATGATTATGCAATGTATCTATTTTAAATGACCCTATATTGTATGTTTGGCTTGAACAACTATTGCATTGGAAATAATTGACAATGCTTCTAGTTAGAAAGGACCATTGTTGTATGTTTAATTTTAACATTATTTCTTCCCATTGAAAACAAAATAGCTCGCCTTCAACCCCATATTTTTCATATGAAATTGCCAAATTGATAATGTTTCCTTGCCAATTTGTAATTTTTTTAGTTTTTATTACATCATTTGATAGATATTTTTGTAAACAATGCAATAAATCTTGTGCATTGCAAATTATTGAATTGTAAAAGGATTGGAAAATGTAAATTATCAAAGATTCTACATCAAATTTAGGTGCTATCAAATGAAAAAGTGCAGAGAACATGTTATCTCAAAAAATGGATATAGTATTTGTTTCTTTATGCAATCCATGGGTTTGAATATTTGCATTCATTGTTTGGAAATAAATTTGTATATATTTGCAAGAAGGATAAAAGTATTCATTGCATGTGACAATGGTTCAAACTATTTCCTTGTACAACAATGGTTCATAGTACATGTTAAGAGTGTTCTAGTCATGGAAGACTATATGCAATGGGTTTGTTTTTGCTTGAGTTGAAGAAAAAATATATTTTTTGTTGTTGTGCTCAACCATATTCCTATTGTTAATTCAACCATTTGGCCAACCAGTGTATGAAAATTTATCTCCCCATAGTCCTTGTTTGTTGTTAGTAGAACCATTTGAAGTAGGGAGATGCATCCTCCACAAATATGTTTCAACGTCATGAATTCCATGAAGTTGATAAAAGAAAGCAGGTGCTAGATCATAGTTAAAAGATTCATTCCTTCTATATGCCCTTGTTTGAGGCATATCAATAAGTGGTCAATTGTGCCATTTCATAATTCAATAAGACATATAAAAAAAATGAAAAATCAATTCAATTGCATTGAAAATAAAATCACTTGGAGTGTATGAAATTGTTTAAAGTCTAAAAAGAATATTATTGTTAAAGCATCGTCAATAGTGACATCATTGATATGTTGTTTTTTCGTTTACAAACTTTCGATTTCAACTACTCTAGCCATATTTGTATATAGTTGTTTGGTAAAAAATTTCGTTGAAATTTGTTAGCTAAATGTCTTTGTCCCGTGGTTGCAAGATAGTGAAACTTGGAAGGCAATGGATAAATTGAATTTCCAATAGACCAGATAAAATTGAATCGTATGCTCCAATGTGAAACTATCTTGACTTTGTTACATTCAAGGATTTGAAAAACACCTTTGAAAGAGAAGGAAATGTATTTTCCATATGAGTTTCTATCTCGGAAACCACGAACTTATGCCCTACAATAAAAGAGAACAAAACTTCAAGAAAGTACAATAATCACAACTGATTGGAATAAGCATGTCATGGTTTGTCTAGTTTGTTTTTCCTAGTATATTAAAGAGATTAGTTCTTATTTAAAATTCCTTATTGCATTTTTAGAAAGATGCAATTCCTAGGAAAGTGAACTTTGTCTGTGGCATAATTATTTTGATTTTTCTTGCTTGTTGCTACTTGTATTTTTCCATTGTCCACACTGATATGGATAAGTATGCATAGTAAAGTGGACACTATGAATATATTCTAAGGGTTCTCTCTCTGCTACATGAAATTAAATCTAAAGTTTTTTTACTTTAGCCATTAGATAATGTTTACAATGTTTTTTAATGGAACTGCATTGTTCAAATCAAAACAAACATGGAAAATTTTTATACTTAGGAGGTTGAATGCAAGAAACATAGAAAAATGTTTGAAATAAATTATAACAAAATATTGGCTCGCCATTGGAAGAAAATTAACCAAATTTGCATACATTGTTTTGTATATTCTAAAAGGAGAATGTTAGTCAATGTAAACAGAAGCAGTTGACCAAGTACGAGGTCAGACCCACAAAGTATTTTTCTATATGCAAATTAACATTTAAGATATTAGTTTAAGGATTTGTCTTTAGTGAGACTTTTTGAAGTTTCAGGTGCCGGAATCCGGTGAAAAATTTTGAGGTAAAATCTTGGTTTTTGTTATTCAAACTGGTTTTTTTGACTCTATATATGGATTCATCACCCTCAAAAACCTCTAGGGCACTTCGATTGTGAAAATTTAGCAATCAAACTTCTCATTTCAATAAATTCCTGCCGGAATTTAAAAAAATTACACCGTAAAAAATCACCGTAAAAAGCCTTTAAAAAGTCGCACTAAAGACTATTCATTAGTTTAATTTTAAACATGTCACATCATATGTATAAATTCAAATAATGTTTATTAAAATAATTAACCATAATACACACTACAGAAATATAGTTGAGTAGTTTAATATATTGTACATGAAACCAACACGTTACTGTTTATATGAAATTATAGAACCCACTATTAGTTTATCTATAATGGCATGGGAGAAAAAGTGTGTAAAGTGTGGAAAATTGCATAATGTGAGGGGAAATTTACATGAAACACAATAAAAATAAATTTCAATGACAATGCTTCAAAGGGAAAACCGAGAAAATTTAATAAAGACTATTAGAAAACGAAAAGATGTTTTCATATGACATAGGGTGTTGATTGATCCGGTTGCATACCATTATAATTATAATAAAACGGGAAAAGCTTCTTCAAAATTCCATATTAGTATTTATGTTAAATTTAGCCCCTTATATTTTGAACATGATGGACAATATTTTAAGGTCACTAAATATAATTTTGAGAAAGTTATTAAGGTCTTATTAGTTTTTTTCTCACAGTGGAGAGTGTTCCACAGCTACGAAGCAAAACAATGAACCTTCACATAGACATTTTTTTCACAGTACACACCAAACCATAAAGATAGAAAAGCAGTGAAAATGACGAATAAATGGTCGACTAAAAGGTTAACACCCTTTAAACTTTAAAGGAAAACCAGACAAACAATAAATATATTATAGTTTGAAAAACACAAGTTGGGACAATCATATACCCTATTAACAATGTCTTTGCATAGAACAGATTCAATTGTAGCTAATTTACCAAATTTCATGTTCTTTGAAAAGTCATTTCTATGAGCTCCTTCAGGTGTTCTGAACTCACAAAAACTATTGTTGAAATGCTATCCGAAGAATTCTCTGATAAAATGATTGTAACAGTCATGAACGTTTCGAAACTTGCAAATATTTTTTTTTTGGGGGCAACGACATGAAAACCTTTATGAATTGTTAAATTTGTAAGTAATTTCATTCAATGCATAGAATTGCATAAAATTTAGTGAAAATTGTAGTTCAATCTATATTTCAAATTTTTTTATATTTGGTCATTATTATTATTGTAATTATACTATTATTATTGTAATTATTATGTTATTATGATGTTTTGTAGGTGTCCCTCAATAATAAATTTTTAGTCATATAAAATAAGTGAAAATATGAACCTGTAAAATTACAAAGTTTTCTTCATTACCCTATAATTACAACGTTTTCCTGATTACTTGAAAATATATTTAGTATTTAAAAAGTGATTTGTTTATTTATTTTTTCCTATTTGCTTTTGTAATTAACTAAAAACATGATAATGTAATTGATAGTGGTTTCCTAAATTTTGGAACTTTTAAAATCTTATAAGAAGGGTACACATAATGTGCTACACACTTTTCTCCCTAAGTTTCCTTGCCTAATCGGGAGTCAGGAATCGCGAGTGAAACAAATTTCCAAATGGAGAAAAGTCCTGAATCCCAACTTGCTTTGGGAAATTGTGCCTCGGCCGTCATTTTTTGTTATTATTTGTCATGGATGTCAAAGTGGAAGTATCCTCAAATATTTTCCGCTTTATCTTGTGCATTAATGTGTTTGATGCCATTGATTTGGTTCAAACATTTATGTTTTCACTACATGGAAACACCAAACAAAAAAAAAGCAAATATTAAAGTACAAGTCGTAGAGAGGTGTTGGTATATTAAATTTTAATGGGATTTGTACAAAAAATTAATAATTTCTTCATGAAACATGGAATGTATCATTAATACAAACTGAACATAATCAATAGAAAGCCAAATGACAGTTTCCAACCTTACAATGGAATTTATACCACTTTCATTTAGTTGATTCCTTACTCAACGCCATTTTAATTTGTTTTGTCATCCAATTCATATTCATCTAACATCCATAAAATTCTTATTGCGTATATGAAGAGCTTTAAGAAGGAAAAAAAAGAGGCTAAATATGCTATGTTAACATATATTTTTTATTACACTCAATAGGTTGTATCGAGGAAAGACTATCAGTCGGGTGTGTTGTAGCCCAATTCGACTCAGCTAAAAGTCAAGAGAGGTTCTGAGCAATTCAAGGTTATTGAGGAATAGTTGTTAAAAGTTCAAGAAGACTTGTAATATGCTTGGAAGGATAACCACAAGCTCAACGAGGATTCATCGTCACATGTGCACCAGAACCAAAATCAAGGAAACAACAACATTGGACGTGTAATCTAAGCTAGAGGAGAAGCAAAGAGAAAAGTGTGTAAGAGGGGTCATGTCAAGTTCATTCACATGCAGAATAGTTCAAGAGCTGGACCGATGGGCACGTTCAGAAAATTACACATCGATCAAGGTTGAGCCGGGATCATTCGCAAGCTTAGGAGAGACTAGCGCTACATAATACCATTTAATGCTAATATGTCTTGAAGTAAAATTAAACAAGATTATCATTCTTTGAAGTTTGAGTACAGTGAAGGCTCGTATTCATTGTGCCAAAATCCAACAACAACCTGGGAGCACAAATTGCACGAGATTTATACCAAGGAGTGCCCCCGCAAGTAGTCTCGTTAAATCCGCTCAGTTGCAAATCGACGGTTGAAATTAACTACAGGAACACTCTCTTCAAATTCCAAAAAAATGCTTAAGTTCCCCTGAAAGTGGTTTCAAGTTTCAATAAAGGACATTATGTGGTGATAGTTGGAGCCCGCGCCCTTTACTTTCAAATTAGAGAAAGCAGAGAAATAACGTATTTACCTTAAAAGAACTTAAGGGTTTTGGAGGAGGCACAAAGGGGAAAATATATGATCAGGATCAAAGTGCAGAATTGAAGCAGATAGACGGATGGTGGAGATCATAGCACAAGAATGCAAGTCAGATAGATGGACAAGATTAGATCGTGAGATCTAAGTTAGAGATAACCGGTCAAGAATGGATATCGCAATTAAAGATGAAAGAGAATTAATGGATTGGAGATTGTGAAGAAAAGCCACGTGTCAGCCATAGGTTCCATCGAATATCTCACTTCGCAAATCTTACCGTTTACCGTCTACTTACTCCCATATAAAACTTGCGACATGCGATCTGCAGGTGGTCCCACCTCCATTCGTGCCACATCACCTTCCCAACCCCCCCCACTTTGGAAGTCTTCAAAAAACATAACGTTTAACATCCACTTTCTCCCATGTAAAACTTGCGATATGTGATCTGCGGGACCGGTCCTACCTCCGTCCTACCACGTTACCTTCCACCTGTTGCACTTCACACATCATACAGTTTAACACTTACCTCTTGTCTTTCATAATAAAATCCTCGATTTTCGATTTGCGGGTGTATGTGATGTGGTTTCAAAAGTGAACTCCAAATGTTTTCAAATCGAGAGGTAAGGAATTTCTTCTGTTAAATCGCATCGGAGGAAGAAAGGAGGATTATAATGTAAAGCTGGTGAAACTCCTTGATAATGGAATAAATTTTGAACACGGGCAGAGAGACTCAAGTAAGTGACCCGACGTAAAGATAAGGAGAAGAGAAGACTAAAAATAGAAGGCACGCATAGAAGAGGCAAAGTCGCATAGCAGGTGACATGGTGACAGTGTTCGAAACACAAAATCATGGACAAAGTTGGGTGGAGATGTGTTTATGAAGACTGTTACGACATCATAGCCGAAACGGAAGGGGACACATTAGCAAGAAATCAGACTTGGAAAAAGGATTATATTCCAAGTGTATTTTTTTTCTTTGTTAATATCGAAGCTACAATGGTGTCCTCGATTGCAATGTAATAAGTAGTTTAATAGTTTAGTCAATTTAGGAGTTTCAAGAAACTCAATCTATTACAAACTAATTTTTCTTTTATTTAAGGAAGAGAGAAAGAGGGGAGTAGTGGCCTGAGTTCTAGACCTCTTGGGGATTATATTTTGTACTTCTTTTTATGATGGGTAAATGAAAGAAGCAGTAAGTTTCCTGCAACTGTTGATAGTGATTTGTGTTTCATGTGCCATTTTTTGTCCCTTCTTATTTGAATGAAGGGAAGTAATGTAGCATCCGATCACTTAATTACATATGTGAGTAATAGTTAAATAACCTTAATTTTTGCTCCACTCCATCTCTTCTCCCTTCACAAATTCTTTCTGAAACTTGAAATTAATAGATTCTATGTTTACAACATATTATTTTGAGTTTCCTCTCTCTTCACAAATTCCTGATGAAACTTTAAAGTAATAGATTTTGTGTTTACAACATATTATTTGAAGTTTCCTCTCTGTCCATTAATTTCCTCTGAAACTTAAAAGTGGTAGATTTTTTGTTTTGAGCACATTACTTTGATTTTCCCCTGCAGTTCATCTTTTCATCTAGATATCAGTAGTGAATGGAATTATGAAACCTTTTATTATTCCAAATCATTAAGGATTTTAGAAAACTTGTCTCCAGAGGAATAGAACAAAGAGTTCATTATAAAATCATTTCTATGACACACTTATAAAATGTCTTAAGCATTGATTCCTTTGACAACCAAGGGATTTTAATTATAAATCTTCCGAGAAATCACATAAGGAATTTTTTGTTCCAAAAATTCCTTATGTGATTTCTCAGAAGATTTATAATTAAAATATTATGGATCACAGAAGCTTGCACTCTCAACCAAGGGATTGTCTCTTAAGATACAACATTTTTTGGCGCCGTTGTCGGGGACGAAGGCACGAATTTATTTTTCCCTGGGTATTGAAATCTATTTCTTGATGGTGAATAAGATTTAGATACAAATTTGGTTGTTTATTATTCACCTGGTGACTCCACTGATGAAGGTTTCATTAGATGAGGAATTCGGCACGCAAGAAAATGAGAAAGCGTCGTGAAAAATACAGATATTAGAGTTTGAATCTTTTAAAGGAAGTTTTATTTTTCATTATTATTTTGGTGGTCTATTTTCCCTTACATATCAAGAATTTTTTTCCCTGATTTATTTTCTTAGAAGATTATAAGGCCAAAAATGTACATTCTTTATTAGAGAAAGAAGATTTTTCTTTCAATTTTATTATTGATCTTAACACAACTTTATCTCCTAAATATGAAAGGAGAGAGGATTGTTGCATTAATATTCCTGAAAGTAATATGTCACAGTCTAGGCATAATGGTGAGAATTCATCATCTTTAGGTGATAAAATTCTACCTCATAAGCAATCCACTTCTTTCTTGCTTGGAACCATGGTGATTTTCAAACCCTTTGTGCTTCCCAAAATCCTTCATCAATATCCTTCAAAAGGATTCAATTTTTTACAAGTTTTTCTGGAGAGGAGGAAGATATTTTAGCTGAACAACATATCTTGGAATTTGAGTACTTTCCGGACAAATTTCAAATTATTTTTGAAGACATGGCTTTAAGGGTGTTTTTTCATTCCTTAAAGGAGGGTGCTCAAGAATGGTTCCAATGTTTGGAAGCAAGTTCAATGAGTTCCTGGCAAGGTTTTCAGGATATATTTCTTAGATATTGGGGCGAGTGTAAGTCATATGAAAAACACCTTTTCAAATTATATTATATCCAAAGGCAGAGCAATGAATCAATGGCTAAGTTTAATAGGACATCTCAAAAAATTTATTTTAGCATGCCAAAAGAGATTCAACCTCCTAAATCTACAGCTATGGTTTACTATTTAAGGGCTCTTTTTATTGTCTTGGACTTTTATCTCAAGGAGAGAAAGAATTTCACTCTAGAGATGATGTTTATTTATGCACAGGAAATTGAAGATAATTTGTGAGCTTGTAGAAATTTCTCCTGTCATGTTGAAAGAACAAGTTTTGTTGAAGACAAGAGGGCGTGTGAAGAAAAAATTGGAATTGCTTTACAAGAGAATGCAAATTCAGAGATGAAAAAAAAAATTCAAAAGGGGTCAGGGGATTCTTATATTGTTGAAACACAAGAATTCAAGCATTCTGAGGATTCTGGTTAGAAATTCGTTGCAACAATTGAACTACACGCTGAAAGCCTGGAAGATCATTACAACTTTCATAATTTTAATGATTTTGTGAATAGATGAGAAACTAGTGGAGCTTTTCATGTGTGTTTGTAGGAGGGGGAATATTTTTGTCAAGAATTGGCATTATATGAAGAACATCATCATTATGAGGAAAAAACCTTAGATTTATCTTTCTGGCCTAAATGGTTATCACCATAAACCAACAATAAATCTTCTCACATACAACCTCAAATTGAGGAGTCAAACAGTAAAGGAAGCTTCCCTGTTCAAAGAATTCTACATCAGCAAGATGTTCAAGAAAAGGAAGCATCTGAAAATTTGTCTCATCGGTTATATGATCCAATGGCTGACTATATGACAACTTTCTTTTGTCAGCAACAAATATTTGTGCAAGGGTGTGTGCAAAGCTCTGTATCTGGAAAATTTTCATCGTACATCCATGTTTTGATTTTCAAATTTCCATAGTATGGGGGGCATTAAGTCCAACACACAAATGTTTGGTTGGTGCCATTGGAAGGCTAAATTCACCTAATTAAGTTCAACCATGTATATAGATAGGATTTGTGCATAAATAAGCTCAGAAGTTGGGCATTTTTAGTTTTATTTGTTATAGGTCAATTTGGGCATCATTCCCAATGACCTGGTTAATTTGGAATCATCTCCAAGACCAATGTATAGTGCCTATCATCCCCTAAAATTTCAATTGCTATATTCCCTAAGACAAAGAAAAATATAGATCAATCAAATACTTTCATCTACAAAGGTTTCCAAGGTTTGAAGTTTATAATATATCATATGAGAGCTCACCAACGCTACCTCTAAAGGGACTAAGTGCGTTGCATATGCAGGTAGCCCCATGCAAGGCTACTCTACAAAGCACTTCCCTACATCTATGGGTGTGTTGGTCACATTGGGAGAGAAATTATCATTGTTATGGAATCTCCACTTGGCCAGTGCCTTCTGGAAGAGTTCACATGTGTCAAACTTTGAATCCATGTGTCCATTTGGCATCTACAATACTGGGAACATGTCTTGCCTATAATTGGAAATTCATTGATTTTAAAACTACCTCAGCTACTCTATAAGTTGAGCACAGATCTTAGTGTTTGGGAAGGAAGAATATGTGTAGAGAAATGTTGGTGGATTTTTCATTGAGGAGACTGATTTGAGTGACAGGTTTCTGGAGATATCTGCATTGTGATGAGGTTGGAATGCTGCTGGAGAAGGTGACACAAAATCATTCATTTGGTTGTAACCTCCCCTTCTATCATTAATAAAGAATACAACTTACTTTTCCCTATATGCATCTATATTGGCTTCGATTTTCTAGATTGCAAGATCTTAGTTGATGTATATGGTTTATGCTTTACTGATTTAGAAAACTAACTTGAATAGACATCTATATTATTGCTATCTTTTGTTGTTTAGTGTTCATTCTTGAAGGAAATATTTTTCATAGCTAGCTGGAATTTGAAGCTACAACGGAAGCAACAGAAGGAATCATTTGGAAGCGCTTGGATTCTAAGTAAGCATCTAATCCATTCTGTGTGTGTTTTCTTAGTTAGGAAAAGTAGTCATATAGTCTTTAACCTATTGTTCTATATTAGCACTTGTCTAGGGAAGCCTTTTTTATCCGTAATTCACAATTTTTTCCAACAAATTAGTGACTCCACTGGGGAAGTTACTCTTTATCCTAGGTGTTTTAGCCTCCAATTTTCTCTATTTATTCACCCAGTAGTTTTTACTCACAAAGATTAAGCTTTTTATGATCCAAATTTTCAAAATAAGTGTGTTAAACACCTTTGTTTTTCCTTTGACACTGCGCCCAATGCACTCTTGGACAGGACATAGTGCTTTGCATAGCACTGTCTCCCTTCCAGGCTTGCATTGCAAAGAACTGTCTCTCTTTAGAGACTACGTTGCCTCCTGAAGCCATCCAAATTCCCTTGAATTTGTCTTTGAATTTTGTTTCAGTTTGTTTTCTGATGTGTTTTGAAAAGCATGAGCCTCATATTGACCAGTGAATTCATCTACCTCTTCCTCCTTTGAAAGAAAATTTTTTCAATGTTTGTTTAAAGAAATTTTTTTATCATTGGCAATTTAATTTCAAAGTATTTTTATTGTCGCATTAGATCCATTTTCTTTTGAAAAAGTAAATTGTCATAAATTCTTCATTTCCTAATAGGATAAATTGTTGTTTCATTCCTCATTTTTCCTTGAAAAGAGAAATTTTTGTTTGTATTCCTCATTTCTCGAAAGTAAAAGGCATTGATTTTTGTTGATCTAGTGCACTTAGTTTCTTTTCTTCATTCATAACATTAAATGAAGTGAAAAGAAAAATCTGCATTCCCATGTAGTAATTTGTGTGTTTTGCAAAAAAAGAACAATTAGGAAATCTGCATTTAGTTTGTCTTTTTTTTTATTTGTTTGCTCGCAAATTGATTGCTCTTTCCCTCTAGTAGCTAGGATTTTCATTAAAAAAATAAAAGTGAAATATTGCTTGTAATTCTTAGTTGCATTTTAGGAATTTTCCAATACATCATCGCGATGAACCGTTGAAAGGAAAATTGTTAAGCAAGATCAACATAAAATTAATCTTAATTTACCTAACAAAGCATTGGAACCATAACGATAACATTTAGAAGGTCTAGGCTAGAGACGTATTCCAACATCGTAAAACATCGCAGATGTCATTAACTTGTCTGTGATACATTATGAGTGTGATGCCTCACTCCACGTACATAAGTATATCATAGCTTGTCCACGTACTTTCGGGGTATGTCAGGCGGTGTTACAGTACTATAAGTATAAAGGGGTGCTCTCACTATGCGGTTTCACATCAGACAACGCTAATACGCACTTGGGCCTCCACGTACCTTTGGGTATATTTGGGAGGACAAATTTTAGGTGCTATCCATCCATAGTGAACCAAGTCAGCCACCTTGTAAATTGTGATACACTGAACACAAAATTCGGGGAGATTTCCTGCCCGTACTTCTTGGTTCGCCAGGAGCTATTCTGCAGTTCACAGTTTCTTGGTAAACCCTTTTACCTAGCATTACGCTTTTATTTTGTTTTTTTTTTTTTGGTTAAAATAAATCAGTAATCATGGAAGAACAAAATCCTTTCCCCCGTCGTTCACGTAGACTAGCGTTAAAACCACCTTTACCACCAGAAGTTACTTATGGTAGGCGAAGGCGATAATGATCTGCCGAATCAAGTACAATTCATACCTCTGGTGAAATATCATTTTTCCATAAACCAGAGTTATCTCAAGTCATTTCTACACATCCCAATTCATCTACTGTTGTCGATATGGATTCTTCACAGCTACCAGTGGTCATGATCCATCCAATCAGTGAGACCATACCTCCTTGACCCGACGTTGTTCAACCAAAAATTGATTCAGATCCTGTCTCTTATTTTCCAGAACATCTAAATCCTGAAGTCATACAACCGGAAGTTGTTCCTACCTTGGTCATCCCACAAAGTTCTATAGCTATTGAATCTCCCATATCACATAGTCAACCACCTAAAATATACTTTGGGCCTGATGGTGAAATACTTTCCCCTGGTTTAATTGTGATTGAAGAAATCCCACAAGACGATAGACCTTTAACTCCAACCCATTTTGGGGACGACCTTTCCTTGTATGAGTCTTTTTCTCAATCGATACCATCTGATTTTGCTGATATTTTTCTTTTCAAACTCCCATTGATTCAAAAGGGTATACTTTTGGTCAAGTAACCATGTCTGACCAACATCTTTCGTTGAGCCATCTGTTCCAATTAATTCAGATCCCGCCCTAACTATCTTGTCAATGTTTACAACTTCACCAGAGTCACATTTTCATGGTGGCCCTTTGGTCCCATTAGGTTACAAATCATTATCTGGAATTTTCTCTGGTGCATCTTCAAATCCATGGAATTTTCCAATGTTATCATCTTGTACTTTAACTGGTAATCCTATTATAAGAACTGAATGATTTGATTCATTATACACATCTTCAACACAATATCAAGCCGGTCCTTCTGGGTCTATTCCTTCAAGTACCATATCAACTGGACTCCCAGCATTTGGAGAGAAATATTTTCCGTCTTATTATCCTCCTCATGTTGGGGGGCAACCTATGGTCACTCAATATGACTGTACTTCATCACTTTTTGGTCAATCAAATGTCAAAATGAATGTTTGTCAATGGCATCCCACTCTTCCTATCCAACCATAAACGGTGATACAATCATATCAACTAGTTCAACCTATTACACCCACATCATTTCCACTTGTTAATACATCTTTACCCCTGTTACAGAATCAAAATGTTCTACAACCTTATCAAGCGGGTCCTTCAACTCAATATCCTCAAATTTTGGGTCCACAAACTCCAAATCCTTTGGTTAATTTACAACAACCTGTATTCAGAATCCTTATTCACAAGCTAGTTTACCATTTTATGGGATGTCACAACCGCAACCTGGTTATGCCTATCAACTGAATCCAAGTCATCTTAATTTTAGTTATAACATTGGTGGACAGATCCCTTGGCATCCACAGGCGCAAATGCCTCAAACCTCATTTCAACAAGTATCATATCCAAGTTTTGGTCAACATAATCCTCAAGCATTTTCTTTTCAAAACAACCCCTATCTGGGTTACCAGCAGTAGATTCCTTATGCTGGTACTCAAAGGCCTGTTTCTCAAGCAATTCCATCTTACCCTGGCTATGCTCAACCTGACCTTAATCGACATTTTCCCTTTGTTTCAACTTTGGTGTTACTAGATTTAAATAGGCTAACTAATGACCCAATTAATTATGCTCCTTGGTGGCCAGTGATACCTCATAAATTACCCTCGGATATTCCAAAGTTCAGTGGAAACCCTGGAGAAGATTCGTCGACTCGTGTTATGACTTATCATTTATGTTGTTCACCAAACTCCCTGAATGATGATTATGTTCGACTACATATTTTCTAGCGTACGCTCATAGCTCTGGCTGCAAAATGGTACATTTAATTACCTAGAGATTCTTTTGATAATTTCATAGCCCTAGCTACTGTATTTTTTACTCATTTCCAGTTACCCATCAAATATGAAACTAGAATGGAACTCTTGAACAATTTAAAACAGACTAATGCTACGCACATCTCTAATCATATTCATGAGTGGCGTCATCGCCGTCGAATGGTTAAGAAATTTGTTCTAGATCAGCTCCTTGTTGAATGGTTCATTAAGTCCCTGCTACCATCTATAACTAAGGATGTGGCTAAGGGTGGCTTTTTCACAGAAGAGCAAGTTATCGCTCATGCCCAGTATTTAGACTTGATTTACACTCATTCCGGCATGCTCTATGAAAACAATCCCAACGAACCGAGATCTAATTTTACTGTTCCTCCTCAATTAAAGGACTTTCATGCCATAGATGGCTTGATAGGCACTGCAAGCACACATCACACTACTACATATGATCCTTCTCCTACTTCCGAAATTAATGTCGTGTCATTTGACAAAGGAAAAAATGAAAAGCAACCCAGAAGTAAGAAAAATGGGGAATCTAAGAAAAATAAAACTTCTAACTCGCATGAAAGATCATCTGATCAATCATCTAGACCTAGGAAAACTCGTTAGCCATGCATAATGTGTAATGACCAACACTTTGTTAGGAATTTTCCTCACTGCACTAAAGTCTCAAAAATCATCAAGACTTCCCATGCGTCAGATGTATTGACAGACCCATTTCCAAATCCGGACACAAAAATGGTTGTTACGAATCCATCTCCTAGTTCCCAAGTGTTAATGTTATCTATCAAAAAACCTTCAACAGATATTTTGGTGTCAACGCATAATAAGTATTATGGTATGCAAGCCATTGATCAACCTACTACCTCGACAACGAATCCATCTACAGAATCAGTACCGCCTACTGCTATTCTTGAATTGACAATCAAATAACCAAAGGGAGTAATTCATAAATCAACATATAATCCTCGAGCAAGAGCTACACAAAATTATAATATAGTTGAATATTTGGCTCAATCTCGTTCAGTTATGTCTACTCTTGAGGTATTACAAAATTGTCCCTCCCAAAAATAGGCTTTATTGTCAGCTATTGGTGGAATTGATCCGACTGATTCTAATATTTTCATCTTTAATCATACGGGCTATGTGTCACAATTACCAGTTCTCCATTCAGGTAAATTTTCTCAATCACCTTGTTCATCGCACTATTATTGATGAGGGAGCATCTACATGCATTATGTCTTTAAATTGTTGGAAGTCACTTGGCTCACTGCGTTTATCACAATCATCAATGACGTTGAAGGCATTTTCTAGACTTACATATAAACCTTGTGGTATTATTAATAACCTACATGTTGAACTAGGGGAAAAACAATGAATATTGATGTTGAGGTTGTTGACGGACCCCTTGACTATAATATTTACTTGGAAGGCCATGGGTATATGTAATGAGTGCAATTCTTTCTACATATTTTAGAATGATTTCATTTCCACATAAAGGTACTATCACAGTCATTAATCAGCTATCCTTCTTTGCCTCTACTTCACAGGTAACTAGAAGCATTCCATTCGTTCACATACCCCAACTAGAAATTCAGAACATTGGTGTAGGAATCTTAAAGGATTCCACTTTAATGGGAACCTTTTCATTACCGCCACCCACGACGTCGACATAAATTGCAAGTATAGAGACCTTCTACATGATCCCTTCCACTCTATCTAGCTTAAGGGAGAGTATGGGTGATTTTGATATTTCTACGTTCGATGAGTTTCTGCCATCCAGCCATATTGAGCTGGCATAGCAATCAATCTATCTGGCTTGGGAGGAAAATTCGAAATCAACGTTGCCGAGTGTTTGGGTTGATCATTCCTTAGATTTTGGTACTCCATCTGATCCATTTTCTTCAATATTCCTGACACATGAGAATATTTTGGAAGCCATGATTTCAAGAGGAGAACCATGGGAAGATTATCATCATCATTTCTATTTTCCTAATTATGAATAAAATAACCTTAGTAAACTATATCACCCATCCATCAAAAATTTATTTTCGAATTATTTACCCATTAATGCAATCAATTCCGAGCGAAATCTGTCAAATATTGAAGAAACCATTTCTATCAATATTTTTACCAAACCTGGCATTGTAGAAAATATTCATGTCGGTGTATCTTGTTCTCCATCAGAACTCGAATCATATTTCTCTCTCTTTCGTGAATCTCATGATGTATTCACTTGGTCTTACGAGGAAATTCCAGGCATAGATACTAGTATAGTTAAACACACTATTAATATGTATCCTGATGTCAAACCAGTGTGTCAACAACTTCGTTCTGTTCATTCGAAGAAAGCCGCTGCCATCAAAGAAGAAGTTGAAAAATTGTTGCGTGCTAGTTTAATATACCCTATTCCTCTAACTGAATGGGTTTCCAATATTGTTCCTATCATGAAAATGTAAGGAACCATTAGAGTGTGCGTCGATTATTGGGATGTCAATATTGCTTGTCCAAAAGACAACTATCCTACTCCCTTTATCGACCAGATAATTGACGATTGTGCTGGATGCAAAATATTTTCGTTCATGGATGGATTTTCTGGCTACAATCAAATCAATACCCACCCAGATGATCAACATAAGACAACATTCATCTGTTCCTGGGGCACATTCGCTTATAGGAAACTACCATTTGGTTTAAAGAACACTGGGGCAACTTTTCAGAGATAAATGGACTATGCTTTCAATGACATCAAGAACATTTTTCAACCATATCTAGATGATTTACTAGCGCATTCAAGAAATTGGACTAATCACCCGATGCATTTGAGAGCCATTTTCTTACGCTGCCGACACTACAAAATACGCCTCAATCCACATAAATGTGTGTTTTCTGTCAGTTCTGGTCGTTTGCTTGGATTCATAGTCTCAAAATAAGGAATTCAAATCGACCCATTGAAGGTTCAGGCCATTCTTGATTTTCCTACACCTTCAAACTTACTTCAGATACAAAAACTTCAAGGAAAGGCCAACTTCCTAAGAAGGTTCATTCCAAACTATGCCGAAATGGATAAAGCATTTACTCGACTATTGAAAAAATGGGTTCCCTTCCATTAGGACCAAGTTGCGCAAGCTTATTTTGATGCTATCAGGGACAGTCTTGTCCAAGCATCATTAATGTATCCCTGTAATTATCAAAGTGATTATTTCCTATATATTGCCGCAACTAAAACGACCATTGCTATGGTATTGGTCCAAGCAGAAAATGGAATTGAACATCTGATCTATTATTTGAGTCCTAATCTCAATTATACAGAAGTTAAGTATTCATACGTAGAAAATATTGCCTTGGCAGCTGTTCAAGCTGTCTAAAGATTTCACCATTATATCTTGCTCTGAAAAACCACTTTAGTTTTGGATTGCAACCCCATGAATTATGTCTTATCACGTCAATTTTTGGGGGGGAAATATTCAAAATGGATTTTCATTTTGTAGGAATTTGATTTGGAATTCATCAAATCCAAGTCAAAGAAGTCTTTAGTTTTGGCTGAGCTTCTCTATGACCCTCCCTCTGATAGTACTGCAACTACGTCAGAACCATCAATTCCTGACGAGTCTCTATTTCTGATCAGATCATCTTATCCTTGGTATGGGGATTTCATCATTTATCTCCAAACCCAAACTTTTTTACCTGATACCTCTCGCTCTGAATAGTGACGTATTCGATACCAAGCCAAATATTATCTGATCGTCGGCGATACACTTTATCATCATGGTGTCGATACCATTTTAAGGAGGTGCCTCAATCATGAGGAGTCCAAAAAAGTGTTAAATGATTGTCATGTTGGAGCATGTGGTGTACATTTATCAGATTATGCTACCGTACAAAATATACTCCGCGTCGGCTACTTTTGGCCTACTATTTTTCAAGATTTCATCCTCACGGTCAGAAGTTGTCATGCATGCCAGATTTTTTTATCATAAAATCCACAAACTTCCAATGCCAATGCATCATGTTGTCTCTATGGGACCATTTTCAAAATGTGGTATTGACTTCATGACCTGTAAACCTCGTTCGTCAGAGGAGAACGGTTATATTATTGTCGCAGTCGACTATTTTACCAAATGGGCCGAAGAAATACCTACATTCAACAACACGGTACAGACAGTTGCATTGTTTTTCTTTAATCATGTTATTGCACGGTTTGGGGTCCCACAGGCTATAGTTACAAATCATGGGAAGCATTTTTCGCAATCACATGATGGTTGAAGTAACTGTTAAGTTAGGATTTTCACATGTAATTCTACTCCTTATTATCCTCAATCAAATGGAAAAGTTGAGGCTATCAACAAAATTCTTAAACGTATGCTTCAAATAATTTTAGGAGTTCATAAAATAAACTGGAATTTGACCTTGTACTCTGCCTATTGGGCGTATCGAACCTCGGTGAGAAACGCAATTGGCTTTACTCCTTTTGGTGTATGGTCTAGAAACTATCTTACCAATCTAATGTGAAATGTCGTCGTTAAAACTCGTGATTGACTTGTTACTCTCACCTCAAAATAAGAAGTGCATCTCCTTAACCTCATCCATCTTGATTAAATGTGTCGTGAAGCCCAATTGACCAATGAAGCACATAAGAGACGTATAAAGGTGCAATATGACAAAAATTTCCAGCCTCGCATTTTCTCGGAGGACGACTTGGTCCTTATTTACGATGAAGAAGCTGATGTAATAGGAACAGGAAAGTTTGAGCCATTATGGCATGGCCTCTATATTGTAAAAAGAGTTCTTGCTAAGGGTGCCAATGAGTTGGTTGATTATGATGGAATTCCATTGGCGCAGCCTAGAAATGGGTTGTATTTGAAATGTTACTATGCTTAATCATGAGCGTAGTAATTTTTTGTATTATATTGTATATATATGATATTGATTTGCATTCACTATCTTAATTTGTTTTTAGATTTTTCTTGATGTTAGTAATATGCTTTACATTTCATCACAGATGTCTGAATCTTCGGAACCCTTTATTGGATATGTTGATGGTGCTAGTCGTAATACGTAGAATCTATCCTCTGCAGTGTGGGCCATTTTTGCTCCGAACGGCGAGTTTATGAGTTTTCAAGGGATTTGCTTTAGTAGATCAACGAACAATATCGATGAGTATAGTGCGTTGATCGAACTTATCTATGATGCCATTTCAATTTGTATTAACCATATCATCATAAGGCTATACTCACAACTTGTGGTATTACAACTTACTAGTGTTTATACTATTAGAAATCCAACATTACATAGATTGTTCCTTAGAGTTCAACTTTTTGAAAGACACTTTGATTTTATTCAATATCAACACATTTCCAGAAATTTAAACACATTTACTGATTCATTAGCTAATCAATTTTTAGACAAAAATTTGCAACATATGTAAAGAAAAACCATTCTCATCATTGAATAGGATTGCACAATAAACATAGGAAAACACTGAAATCATATAAATAGAGAGTTATAGGTTTTTACAAAATTTGTGCCCAATACACATTGGTCATTTGACCTCAAAATGTATGCAAAATGTCACAAATAAACTAGCGGTGCTCGTGGTAACATGCTATAGATCTATCTATCCTACGAAGTAACCACATCTAGCAGTTAGGAACCCTAATAGTGTGTCGATGCAGTCTCATAGAAAGCTCTTCGATCGGAAATCCGGAATCCCGAAGGTCAAAACCTCTATGTGCTGCTAAAGTTTAGTCAGAGTCTCAGCCATATCAAGATCCTGAATGACTGTTCTCTCGATAGCCCTCTCTGCTAGGACATCCGCTTCGCGCTCTAGTTCCACTACTGGTTGAACACAAATAACATCTGCATTACATCAAACATTTAGTTTAGTATTGGAAAAACATAAAAATACAAAAACATTTTATAAACCTTAGGAAAATCATAAACATGGTCAAAAACATTCTTACCTATTATGCCCCACTGAGTGCCTTCTGGTAATGCTAAATCTGGGTCCCCTCAAAAATTGACGCCTGCGTATGCATACTCATCGATGGCGACAATCTGTCACCAGAACCAAAAAAGAATGTAGTAGAGAACACAATGATAGATTGGCCTGCATGTTGACTCATGAGTTCCACCCATCTCTGCATCTGAGGATATCTAGGACTAGCTATATCCAGTGTCACATGTTGTGGCTGCATTAGTGGAATCTGTTCCAAGGTGAAGGATATAAGGATAGAACCATAACTGAATTTTTTTTTCCTTCCTCCCTTTCCTTTATTCAGTTGTTCCTTTATCTGAGATAGAACAGCTTCAGACCAGTTGAATATTGTTGGCTCCATACACTCTAGCGCATACTGCATATACGATATATTTGCTACATGCAGTGTAACGGTGCCAAAAAGTTTTGAAATCATGAAAAGGATAGTTCTCAAGGTCAAATATCTAACGTCTCAGATGTTTATCTTTCCATATTTTCTTGGCTCTAACCCTGGATAAAAATGTTGCAAAACATAATCTCTCACTGTCTCTCCTCCAACAACAGACCCTAAGAGTGAAATGGGAAAGCCTCTCCTTAACAAACCTATAAGAAAGTACACATCCTAGACTATTATAGGAACCACTTGGTTCTTAATATGAATGCCTCTATAGTCGGATCCCATGCTTGAACTAATAACTCCAATAGTTCCATTTGTTGCCTCATCCCATATAATTTTAACTACTTAAGTAGTCTGCAATCTCTTAGGGCTCTTATTGTACCCAGATCATTTAAGGAAATCATATCCTGTTCTTCATGTTCTCTTCCCCTCCATGTAATCATCATTTTAATCCGATGGAAACCTGAAATACAACCATAAGATCCATTAGATTCTATTCATTGCAAAAAACTAGGCAAATTTTGGGCATAATGAGAAAATAAAAAACTTAAATTGCGCCCAACGCACTCCCTAACAAGAGACAGTGCTTTTCATATGCAAGTACCCTTCACTATACCTTCTATGCAATACAGGTTTCAACATTCAGGGGTGCATTGCGCTCTTTTTGGGTAGAATTTACCCTAGGGGCCTTAAAACCCTAAAAATTTGCATGAATTGGAAATTAAATGAATTTTAAAGGAAAGAGGAGGTTCATATCACTAACCTAGATCAAATGGCAATGAAAACCATCCACGGAAATGATCACAATCAGTAGTTGAATTTTGGAGGCAAAATCAAGTTCAGAGCTCCAAAATGCAAATGGTAACTATGGAATGGTAAAAATAAATAGCGAAACTACTTTTAATAGTCATTTAATTATTTTCAAATTGAATATATTTCTATGACAATAGTTTTATTATGTTTTTTTATCATGAAACAGGTATTTTTAATACATTTGATCTTTTTCTGAACAGGATATACAACTGATGAATAGATTAGTCATGCAGATTTATTTCAAAGAATGACTTGACCACAAAGCATATTTTTTCTCCTTATTTTTCGAGCTTTGTTAAAAACGAAAAAGGATTTGAAGCACACTTTTATCTCTTTTTCGAGCTTCGATAATAGCGAAAAAGGAACCCCTAGAGTCTTCTTTCAACTCTTTTCAGACTCCGATAATATGAAAATATTTCCAACCACTTGTCTTTTTAAGCTTGTAAAAGTAAATGAATTGATATCTACTCAATATAAGTTTAACCCTTTTCCGGACTAAGATATATTATTTATGAAAAAGGAATAACTTGGTTAAACATGACCAACGAGGTTCTCTCAGATATTATTTTACACTTTTTTGGATCTGAGTGACAAATTTACAAAAAATTACTTATGGAGTTTTCTTTCGTCCACTTTTTCAAACTCTCTAAATATGAAAAAGGACCAAGCTATCACTGTCATTAATCTTGTTAAAACATAAAAATAGCAACGAGCTTGTCAATCATGGCAAGAATCGAGTTTCATTCATCACTAGACTCATTAAATTATTAAATAGCAATACTTTATTCACCCAAAGGGTTGAATTATAGATCAAGAAAATGTTATCCTCCTCAAGCTTGCTAAAAAATAAAGAGGTACTGGTCAAAAAATGACCGGGGAAAATTTAGGAAAAGTGAGAAAAAAATCTTTATGGTAGCAAGTCGCTCTTGAATATGACACTTCCTTCACTCCATGTCTGTGATTTTTTGGGTTGGGTAATCATCTTGACGGTTCATTCATACCTATGGTTCATCATAGCTTCACTTCGGTTTTGGGTCAATACTACCAACTCATCACAGTGTCGCCAATATGTTCAAGAGAAGTCATCCAATGAATAACTCATCCTTCTGCAATACTCGTAAACCTTTATTCTCATGACTGTCATCCCTGCAAATTGCTATATCAAGTCATACCCTTGTTTCCGAAATTGATAAATCATGTTTCACAATAAGGTGACTTCCTGTCAACAACAAATAATTATCCAGGAAGTTCACTTAGAAACATCAGATTCCAGTACCATGAGGCTTGTTACTACATCGACAAGATCCTCACTTCTGGACCTTTGACTGAAAGATTTTTTTTGGCGTTTGACATCAAATCATCTATTCACACCTTACGAAATGTACTGCAGTACCTTGAGGGTCATTTTCATTAATGGTGGTTCTATTGCATTTGTTAACAGCTCACATCATTGGCTGGTAATCAAACGATGCCTTTCCATGTTCAATGACAAATCATATATTCGCATGGCTAGACTTGTACCTGAATGATCGAGTGAACGAGATAAGAAGACCCAGGATCTAGTTTAAGCCATCCGGGCTACGATTTCAGTATTGTTGTACACATCATATGTACGGTGACTTTACATACAGATCGTCATCCAAACATGGGCCTATATCTGTAGGCATGTCTACATTGGGAAACATTCCAATTTCGACGACTTTCTGAATTATGTACATGTTATTAGATTTTTTATGTGTTGAACATGGGAATGCCTACCCTCAACAATTATGATCAAGTGGCTACCTGATGCAATGAGTGCTAAGTGGACTATTCAAAAATCATGAGAAATTAGTCAGTTACGACTACCTCTCATGGAAATGGTCATATATGAATGACTAAATTAACGCAGTTGAATCCCAAAAATGATATCTAATATAATGCACTGCAGAAACCCCTCATACTTTAAATACTAAGAGTAAAGGGATCTCTTCTTGAATGGTTCATGAGGCACAATAGTTGCTAAGGTTTTGCAAATGGGGTAGCAAGCTAAGTGGGCTTGATTGTGGAGAAAACTCCACAGTTAAGCGCGCTTGAGCCAGAGGAGTTTTGGGATGGGTGACCTCTCGGGAAGTCCTGGTTACCGGGTGAAAGCCTCGAAAGTGATGATTGACACTATGTGATTCATTTCACTAGTTGCAATCCCACTTCTTCACCCCTGTGAGCATCACCCAATGCAATGAGTGCTAAGTGGACTATTCAAAAATCATGAGAAATTATTCAGTTACGACTACCTCTCATGGAAATGGTCATAGATGATTGACTAAATTAACACATTTGAATCCCAAAAATGATATCTAATATAATGCACTACAGAAACCCATCATAATTAATGTATTGTAATATTGATGCAAGTCACCACTCCTCTTCATATCCAACTCATCACAGTGTAAAGCATATCAATCAAAATATTGTTGTTATTATTCTGACTTCATGCTTTAGGGGGAAATTGTTATAGGTCAATTTGGGCATCATTCACAATGACCTAGTTAACTGGGCATCATCTATAGGACCAATGTATAAGGTCTATCATCTCCTAAAATTTCAATTGCTATATGCCCTAAGACAAAGAACAAGATGGATCAATCAAAGAATTTCATCTGCAAAGGTTTCCAAGGTTTGAAGTTTATAATATATCATATGAGAGCTCACCAATGCTGCCTCTAAAGGGAATAAGTGTGTTTCATATGCAGGTAACCCCATGCAAGGCTTATCTACAAAGCACTTCATGACATCTATGGGTGCAATGGTCACATTGGCAGAGAAATTCTCATTGTTTTGAATTCTCCACTTGGCCAATGTCTTCTAGAAGAGTTCACATGTGTCAAAATTCGAACCCATGTGTCCATTTGACATATTCAATATTGGGAACATGTCTTTCCTATTATTGGAAAGTCATTGATTGTAAAACTACCTTAGCTACTCTATAAATTGAGCATAGATCTTAGTGTTTGAGAAGGAAGAATTTGTGTAGAGAAATGCTAGTGGACATTTCATTGAGGAGATTGATTTGAGTGACATTTTTCAGGAGATATCTGCATTGTGATGAGGTTGGGATGTTGCAGGAGAAGGTGACACAAAATCAGTCATTTGGTTGTAACCTCCCCTTCTATCATTAATAAAGAATACAACTTACTTTTCCCTATATGCATCTGTATTGGCTTTGATTTTCTATATTGCAAGATCTTAGTTGATGTATATGGTTTATGCTTTACTGATGTAGCAAACTAGATTACATATACATCTGTATTATTGTTATCTTCTATTATTTAGTGTTCATTCTTGAAAGAAATATTTTTCACAGCCAGCTAGAATTTGAAGCTACAACGGAAGCAACAGAAGGAATAATTTGGAAGCCCTTGGATTCCAAGTAAGCATCTAATCCATTCTGTGTGTCTATTCTTAGTTAGGAAATGTAGTCGTATAGTCTTTAACCTGTTGTTCTAGATTAGCGCCTATTTAGGGAAGCATGTTTTATCCATAATTCACAATTCTTTCCAACAGTATTATTTTCATTTCAGTATTTTCAGTTTAAGAATAAAGGAAGGATTCCAAAGTGTAGCAAGTTTCTAGAGGTTTTCATACTAGATCATCTCCCATTTGGGAGTAACTCCATGCCCAATAGATTATGTTGATCTACAAGTGCTCTTTGACTCCATGCCCAATAAAGCCTATTGATCTACAAGTGTTCCTTGTCTCCATGCCCAATAAAGGCTACTGATCTACAAGTTCTTAGCACTTTGCTACCAAAATGTTGTCCCCAATTGGAGCAGAATTTTGTAGTCTAATTCGACTCAGCTAAAATTCAAGAGAGGTTCTGAGAAATTCAAGTTTATTGAGGAAAAATTGTTAAAATTTCAAGAAGACCTGTGATATTCTTGAAAGGATAACCACAAGCTCAACAAGGATTCGTCATCACATGTGCACCAGAACCAAAATCAAATAAGCAACAACATTGGAGGTTTAGTCTAAGCCAGAGGAGCAGCAAAGAGAAAAGTGTGCAGGAGGGGTCAAGTCAGGCTCATTCACATGCAAAATAGTTCAAGATCTAGACTAATGGGCACATTCAGAACATTACACACCGGTCAAGGTTGAGTCGGGCTCATTCGCAAGCTGATGAGAGACTAGCACTACAGAATACCATTTAATGCTAAGATGTCTTGAAGCTAAAATTAAACAAGTTTATCATTCTTCCAAGTTCGAGTATAGCAAAGGCTCGTATTGATTGTGCCCATATCCAATGACAACCCAGGAGCAAAAAGTGCATGAGATTTATACCGATTGCCACTGCAAGCAATCTTGTTAAATCTGCTCTCCTGAAAAATCGATGGTTGACACTAACTGCGGGAAAAATCTCTTCAAATTCCAAAAAACCGCTTAACTTCCCCCACAAGTGGTTTCAGGTTTCAATAAAGGACATTACACGGTGATAGCTAGAGCCAAAGCCCTTTAATTTCAAATCATAGAAAGCAGAGAAATATTGTATTTACTTTAAAATAACTTAAGTGTTTTGGAGGAGGCACAAAGGGGAAAATATACGGTCAGGATCAAAGCACACAATTGAAGTGGAGAGATGGATGGCGGAATCATAGTAGAAAAATGAAACTCAGATGGATGGACAAGATTATATCGTGAGATCTAAGTTAGAGATAAGCAGTCAAGAATGGATATCACAAATAAAGTTGCAAGAGAATTAATGGATCAAAGATTGTGAATAATAGCCACGTGTCGGCCATAGGTTCCATCGCATATCGCACTTCCTAAATCTTGTTGTTTACCCTCCGCTTGCTCCCATATAAAACTTGCGACATGTGATCTGTGGGCGGTCCCACCTCCATCCGTGCCACGTCACCTTCCCTGCCCCCGCACTTCGCACTTCACAAAACATAATGTTTAATCTCTAGTTGTTCCCATGTAAAACTTGCGATATGTGATCTGCGGGTGCGATACCACCTCCTTCCTGCACGTCACCTTCTGCCTGTCGCACTTCACACATCGCACAGTTTAAAAATTACCTCCTATATTTCATAATAATATCCTCGATTTTCTATTTGTGGGAGGATGCAATGTGGTTTCAGAATTAAACTCCAAAGGTTTTCAAATCCAGAGGTGAGGCATTTCTTATGTTAGATCGCACCGGAGGAAGAAAGGAGGATTATAACGTAAAGATGGTGAAATGCCTTGATAATGGAAGAAATTTTGAATGCAGGCAGAGAGACTCGAGTAAGTAACCCAACACAGAGCAAAGGAGAAGAGAAGACTAAACACAGCAGGAACGTGCAAAATAATGAGAGTCGAGTAGCAGGTGAGATGATGACAATGTTCGAAATGCAAAAGCATGGGTAGAGTCGTGTGGAGATACGTTTATGCAGACTCTTAGGACATCACAGCCAAAACGAAAGGAGACACATCAGCAACAAATGAAACTTAGATAAAATATTATATTCAAAGTGTATTTTTTTTTCTTTGTTAATATCGAACCTACAATGGTGTCCATGATTGCAATGTAATAAGTAGTTTAATAGTTTAGGAAGTTTAGGAGTTTCAAGAAGCTTATGCAGTTACAAACTGCTTTTTGCTTGTATTTAAGGAAGAGAGAGAGAGGGAAGCAGTCGCCTGAGGTCTGGACCTCTTGGGGATTACATTTTTTACTTCTTTTTCGGATGGGTAAATGAAAGAAGCTATAATTTTCCTACAACTATTGATGGTGATTCGTGTTTCTTGCGCCATTTTGTGTCCCTTATTCTTTGAATGAAGTTAAGTAATGTAGTAGACGATCTCTTAATTACATATGTGAGTAAAAGTTAAATAACCTTAATTTTCACTGCTTCCCTCGATCTATGCTCCCTTCACAAATTATCTCTAACACTTAAAAGTAATAGATTATGTGTTTACAACATATTATTTTTATTTTCCCGTCTCTTCACAAAATCCTGATGAAACTTTAAAGTAATAGATTCTATGTTTACAACATATTATTTCGAGTTTCTTCTCTCTCCATGAATTTCCTCTGAATCTTAAAAGTGGTATATTATGTGCTTTCATCATATTACTTTCAGTTTCCCCTGTAGTTCTTCTTTTCATCCAGACACAACAATGAATGGAATTATGAAACCTTTTATTATTCTAGATCATTAAGGGTTTTAGAAAACTAGTCTCCAAAGGGATAGAACAAAGACCTCATGATAAAATTATTTCTGTGACACACTTTTAAAATGTCTTAAGCACTGATTCCCTTCACAACCGAGGGATTTTCTCTTAAGATACAACATTTTTGGCATTGTTTCCAGGGATGAAGGCACAAAGTTATTTTTCCCTGGGTATTGAAATCTATTTCTTGATGGTGAACAAGATTTAGATAAAAAATTGGTTGTTTATTATTCACCTAGCGACTCCACTGATGAAGGTTTCATTAGATGAGGAATTTTGTGGGCAAGAAAATGAGAAATCATCGTGGAAAATAAAGATATCAGACCTTGAATCTTTAAAGGAAATTTTATTTTTCACTATTAACTTGGTGGTCTATTTTCCCTTACATATCAAGAAGATTGTTTCCTGCTTTATTTTCTCAGAAGATTATAAGGCCCAAAATGTACATTCTTTAGTGGAGAAAGAATATTTTTTTCCGATTGTATTATTGATCTTGACACAAATTTATCTCCTAAATATGAAAGGAGAGATGAGTGTTTCATTACTATTCCCGAAATTAATCTGTCATAGTCTGGGCATAAATGTGAGGATTCATCATCTTTGGGTGACAAAATTCTACCTCATAAGAAATCCACTTCTTTCCAGCTTGGAACCAAGGTGATTTCCAAACTCTTCGTGCTGCCCACAATCCTTCATCAATATCCTTAAAAGGATTCAAATTTTTTCCAATTTTTTTTGGAGAGGGGGAAGATATTTTAGTTGAACATATCTTGGAATTTGAGTACTTTCTGGACAAATTTCAATTTTTTTATGAAGACATGGCTTTAAGGATTTTTTTTCATTCATTAAAGTAGGGTGCTAGGCAATGGTTCCAGTGTTTAGAAGTAAGTTCAATTAGTTCTTGGTAAGGCTTTCAAGATATATTTCTTAGCTATTGCGGCGAATGTAAGTCGTATGAAAAGAAAATTTTGGAATTATATTCTATCCAGAGGCAGAGCAATGAAACTATCGTTGAGTTTAATAGGAGGTTTCAAAAAATTTATTTCAACATACCAAAAGAGATTCAGCCTCCTAAAGTTGCAGCCATGGTTTAATATCTGAGGGCTCTTCTTGTTGTCTTATATTTTTATATCAAGGAGAGAAAGCCTTGCACTCTAGAGCTGATGTTTCTTTATGCACAGGAAATCGAAGATAATGTGTGGGCTTGTAGAAATTTCTCCTGACATGTTGAAAGAACAAGTTTTATTCAAGACAAGAGAGCCTTTCAAGAAAACATTGGAATTTCTTTACAAGAGAATGAAAATTCAGAGATGAACAAGGATTTTCAAAAGGGGTCAGGGGATTCTTGTATTGCTAAAACACAAGAATTAAAGAATTCTGAGGATTTTGGTCAGAAATTCATTGCAACAACTGAACTACACACTGAAAGCCTTGAAGATCATTACAATTTTCATAATTTTAATGATTTTGTCAATAGAGGAGAAAGTAGTGGAGCTTCTCAGGTGTGTTTGCAGGAGGGGGAAGATTTTTGTAAAGAATTGGCATTATATGAAGAACTTCAGCATTATGAGGAACAAACCTTAGATTTATCTTTCCAGACTTAATGGTAATCACCAAAAAACAACAATCAATATTCTCACATACAACCTCAAACTAAGGAGTCAAATAGTGGAGGAAGTTTCCATGTTCAATGAAATCTACATCAGCAAGATGTTCAAGAAAAGGAAGCAGCCGAAAATTTGTCTCATCAATTCTATGATATAGTGGCTGACTATATGAAAAATTTCTTTTGTCATAAACAAGAATTTATGCAAGGGTATGTGCAAAGCTCTGTATCTGGAAAATTTTCATTGTACATCCCTATTTTGATTTTCATATTTCCACAGTATGGGGACATTAAGTCTAACACACATATGTTTGGTTTGTGCCATTGGAAGGTTGACTTCACATAATTAACTTTAGCCACATATATATAGGAGTTGTGCATAAATAAGATCAGAATTTAAGAATTTTCAGTTGTAGTATTTTCATTTCGGTATTTTCAGTTTAAGAATAAACGAAGCAGTCCAAAGTGTAGTAGGTTTCTGGAGGTTTTTATACTGGATCATCTCCCATTTGGGGTTGACTCCATGCCAAATAAAGTATGTTGATCTACAAGTGCTCTTTGACTCCATGCGCAATAAAGGCTACTGATCTACAAGTGCTCCTTGACTCCATGCACAGTAAAGGCTACTAATCTACAAGTTAATTATCAAATCTTTCGGTGAAAATCACAATACAGAATTTTGTGTCGAAGCGTTTCGAACCAGCCAGTGTGGTATATCCCGAATTGGAGCCAGATGTTGTAGCCTAATTAAACTTAGCTAAAAATCAAGAGAGGTTATGAGAAATTTAATTTTATTGAGGAACAGTTGTTAAAATTTCAAGAATACCTATAATATGCTCGAAAGGATAACCACAAGATCAATGAGGATTCATCATCACATGTGCACCAGAACCAAAATCAAGCTACAGAATTGGAGGTGTAATCTAAGCCAGAGGAGAAGCAAAGAGAAAAGTGTGCAGGAGGGGTCAAGTCGAGCTCATTCAGGTGCAAAAAAATTCAAGATCCGGACCAATGGGTAGATTCAGAACATTACACACCAGTCAGGGTTGAGTCGGGCTCATTTGCAAGCTAAGGAGAGACTAGCGCTACAAAATACCGTTTAATGCTAAGATTTCTTGAAGTTAAAATTAAACAATATTATCATTCTTCCAAGTTTGAGTACAACAAAGGCTCGTATTTATTGTGCCTAGATACAATGGCAACCTGGGAGCACAAATTTCACATGATTTATACCAAGGAGTGCCCCCACAAGCAGTCTCATTAAATCCGCTCACCTCCAAATCGACGATTGACATTAATTGTGGGAACACTCTCTTCAAATTCCAAAAAACCTCTTAAGTGCCCCCGCAAGTGGTTTCAGGTTTCAATAAAGGACATTACGTGGTGATAGTTGGAGCCCATGCCCTTTACTTTAAAATCAGAGAAAGAAGATAAATAGCATATTTAACTTAAAATAACTTAAGGGTTTTGGAGGAGGCACAAATGGGAAAATAGACAGTCATGATCAAAGCGCAGAATTGAAGCAGAGAGATGGATAGTGGAGATCATAGCAGAAGAATCCCAGTCAGATGTATGGACAAGATTAGATCTAAGTTAGAGATAAGCGGTCAAGAATGGATATCACAAATAAATATGTAAGAGAATTAATGGATCATAGATTGTGAAGAAGAGCCACGTGTCGGCCATAGGTTCCATCGCATATCGCACTTTGCAAATCTTACTGTTTACCCTCCACTTACTCCACATAAAATTTGTGACATGCAATATGCGGGCGGTACCACCTCCACCCTTCCACGTCATCACTCTCATACATCGCACTTCGCACATCACGCTTTTTAACATTTACCACCCTCCACTTACATATAAACCTTGTGTTATGCAATCTGCAGGTGCGGTCCCACCTCCATTCGTGCCACGTCACCTTCCCCACCCCTGCACTTCGCACTTCGCAAAACATAACATTTAACCCCCGCTTTCTCCCATGTAAAACTTGCGATATGCGATCTGTGGGCGCGATACCAACTTCATCCTGCCATGTCACTTTCCACCTGTCACACTTTACACATCACATAGTTTAACACTTACCTCCTTTCTTTCATAATAAAATCCTTGATTTGTGATTTGCAGGTGGATGTGATGTGGTTTAAAAAGTGAACTCCAAAGGTTTTCAAATCCAGAGGTAAGGCATTTATTGTGTTAAATCACATCAGAGGAAGAAAGGAGGATTATAATGTAAAGGTGGTGAAATACCTTGATAATGGAAGAAAGTTTGAATTTGGGTAGAGAGACTTGGATAAGTGACCCAAAGTAGAGAAAAGGAGAAGAGAAGACTAAACATAGTAGGAACACGTAGAAGAGGCAAAGTTGGGTAGCAGGTGACATGATGACAACAATCGAAACACAAAAGCATGGGCAAAGTCGGGTGGAGATGCATTTATGCAGAATGATAGGAAATCACAGCCAAAACGAAAGGAGACACTTCAACAACAAATCGAACTCAGCAAAAGGACTATATTCCAAGCGTATTTTTGTTTTCTTTGTTAAGATCGAAACTACAATGGTGTCTTCGATTGAAATGTAATAAGTAGTTTAACAGTTTAGGCAGTTTATGAGTTTCAAGAAGCTCGAGCACTTATAAACTACTTTTGTTTGTATTTAAGGAAGAGAGAAAGAGGGAAACAGTTGCCTGAGTTCTAGACCTCTTGGGGATTACATTTTGTACTTATTTTTATGATGGCTAAATGAAAGAAATAGTAAGTGTCCTGCAACTATTGATGGTGATTCGTGTTTCTTGTGCCATTTTGTGCCCCTTCTTCTTTGAAAGAAGTGAAGTAATGTAGCAGCCAGTCTCTTAATTACATCTATGAGTCAGAGTTAAATAACCTTAATTTGCGCTCCTTCGCTCCATCTCTTCTCCCTTCACAAATTCTCTCTGAAACTTAAAAGTAATAGATTTTTTTTTTACATCATATTATTTTGAGTTTCCCATCTCTTCACAAACTCTTGATTAAACTTTAAAGTAATAGATTATGTGTTTACAACATATTATTTCAAGTTTCCTCTCTCTCCATGAATTTCCTCTGAAACTTAAAAGTGGTAGATTCTGTGTTTTGAGCATATTACTTTGAGTTTCCCCTGCAGTTCCTCTTTTCATCCAGATATCAGAAGTGAATGGCATTATGAAACCTTTTATTATTCTAAATCATTAAGGGTTTTAGAAAGCTAGAATCCAAAGGGATAGAACAAATACCTCATGATAAAATCATTTCTGTGACACACTTTTAAAATGTCTTATGCACTGATTCCTTTCACAACTGAGGGATTGTCTCTTAAGATACAACATGTTCTATGAGCTCAAAAGGGTAATAATATCATGTTATAGAATGTGATGGTGCATTAGCAATGTTGAAAAAGTCCTTATTTCTTAGCATTTAATTTGTAGATTTACATAAGGGATTTTGTATCTAGCGTACAATGGAATGTATTCTCTTGAATATGGCACAACCTAATCGGACGAATTTATTTTTGTCGCATTGTTTTTGAACTTTCTGCTACCAAAATACATAGCATATGTAGTATGTCAACATTGACTTAATGAGACCGTAGTGTACTACCTAAGTTGTATGCCCTTAGGAGTCACCAAGTTCTTATTCGCGGGTCATTGAAATATTTCCTGCACAGACATGCCTCGAACTCCATGTCCCCAAGTGACAAATATTTATAGGCCCAAAACTTTCCCAATGCATGCATGTCCATAGGACTCACGCTGGTATATGAACCTTCAACAGACTTTTACCATCCCCTTTCCTAATGCTAATATTCCTGTTCCCTTTTATGTTCTTTGTGAAACCTCTCGACTCATAAATAATTTCCTTCTCTTATGCTCTAAAGGGATAGCACTTATGTGTACTGTGGTGAGTCGTTATGGCTTTGGTAGCATGTTGTTGCAGGTCCAGCTGATTGTGGAACAATTGCAGCCAAGCCATAGCTAAATACATGTTGGGTGGGTAGAGTTTCCAATTAGAAACCAAGTTCTGATCAAAGTTGCTAGATTTCACGGTGAAAAATATATGTGGAAATAAAACTTGATAGTTCTAATCGGATAAGGCTTATCCATCTAGCTTTACTGTGACCTAGTAGTGGTAACTCCAGATTGGACATCTAGGAATATCCTTATTACTATGCGACGAAAGAGGTAGTGACATGGATGTAGTCATATTTCCCAAGATGAGTAGTTGAGCAAAGAATTAGGAGTCAGAAGGTAGTCGGGACCAGGATTGTTCGCGGGTAAAGTAGGAAAATGTATCAAGCAACGATACTGATGTCAACTAGGTCATAGGTCATGAGATTCCCTTAGAAATAAAATAACTGCATGGGACGACTAAAAAATATGTGATGTGGAGGATAAAGGGGCATGCAAAATTAGGCCATGTTGTTACAATCGAGGGTTAGGCATACAAATAACAATGTTGTGTGTGCGAATTAATATGGATAAATTTGATTCCCCTTTGAGCTAATTATTGCCACATATCCCACTGGGTCACTGCCACATGGGAGATGAACGGTTTATATTTTATATTAATATTTTAAATCTATTTTGAGTTAGGACTACCTGTGCAAAAAGTAGAAATATGTACCAATAAAGGCAACCAACTTCGACTATTTCAAAGGTTAGGGGTCACACCTATAAATAAAAAAATTATATGTGTGAATTGATATGATCGACTTCGACTCGCCTTTGATATGACTACTTCCACCTAGACCACTGAGCCATTTCCATGTGGTAGATGAACGATGTTGGTAAAATGTATACTGTCATGTGGGCCACTAAAAATATGCAATGTGGTATATATATTACAAAATATTATTTATTAATATCTTAAATTTAGTCGAGGTGGTGACTGCACTGAAGGATAGGGTCGACACCCACTAGCCTTTAAGCTCACTGTTGCAACTGGCCCATTGAGGAGCAACCACATGGAAGAAAATCGATTGACCTTTGAGTTGAGTATTGCCACCTGGGCCACTGAGATGCTACCACATGGAACATAAATGGTCTTGTTATAATGTTATACTCCCAGGTGGGTTGAGTCATTGCCACACACACACACACAGATATATATATATATATGTTAAACTGCTATATATTAATATTTTAGTTATAGTCAGGCTCGTGACTGCACTAGGCTCAATCACGTTGATGTACCAACGAAGGGACCAACCTAACTTGGTCAGAGGTCAGGCGTCGAGCCCATAAATAATAAAAATGTGTGCACTGATGTAAAGATATAACCCTGACTATCCTTTGAATTGACCACTGCCACCTAGCCCACCGAGTTGTTTCCACATGGGAGATGAGCATTGTTGTCAAAATGATATAATGTCACACGGGCCACTGAAAAGATTCCATGTGGTATTAATATATATTCAGACTATTATATTAATATAA
This sequence comes from Pinus albicaulis, assembly GCA_034641835.2. Lineage (NCBI taxonomy): Eukaryota > Viridiplantae > Streptophyta > Pinopsida > Pinales > Pinaceae > Pinus > Pinus albicaulis. The sequence continues at coordinate 77,975,798 of CM076572.1, read as the reverse complement.
TCAAAAATATTTTGGAAAATCACATAATCATTGGAGAAACAATGTGTTTCAAACTACTTAGTGTACTTAATCATCAGGAGAACAGTGATTTAATATTTTAGATTTAGTCAAGGTCGCAACCTGACTAGGTTCGAGGTCCGAGGTTGGGCAAAGAAATAACAAAACTGGGCATCCTGATGGATAGGGCCAACCCTGACTAGCCATGTTGCCAACTGAAGCACTTCCAAGTGGAAGAACACACACTTGCCTTTCAGCTGACTATTACCACCTGGGTCATTGAGCTACTATGAAGTAGAAGATAAATGATCTTGTTACAATTTTTTAATGCACGTGGGCTAAGTTGCTTCCAAATCACACACACACACACACACACACACATATATATATATACACACACTTTTCCAACTATTAAATATATCAATGTTCTAAATCTATTCAGGATCGGGACTGCACAAGGCTTAGCCGAGTTGATGTATGAATGCAGGCACCGACACCGACTACGTTAGAGGTTGGGGGTCGAACCCAAAAAATAAAAAATTGCCTGTGTCGATGGATAGGGCCAACCCTGACTAGCCTTTGAGTTGAATACTACCACCTAACTCATCGAGTCACTACCCCATGGAATATGCATATTGTTCTTACAATGTTGCACTTCCATGTGCTTCACTGAGTCACTCCCACAAAAATAACGGTGGGATAGGTACCTGTTCAACAGGAATAAATGTCCAACGCAATACAAAGTCGGACTATAGTCGGCTCCGACTTATAGTAAGGGAACATCACCTTGATAGACAGAAGGAAATCCCAACCGTCAGGACTATGAGCCCGTCAAATATTGGACAGTGAAAGTATTGTAGACTTGTCTGATACTCAGTATTCAATCATGATAGTACGAGAACAACGTGTTGCTTGGTAGAAATTGGAACATAGATAATGTGTGGACCACAATATTTCTACCGACCTGCAATAATGCACAGAACACAGTGATTAAGGAACAAACTTATGATCAAAGCTTATTTATTGAACTGTCATACCATCGTACAATACCTTAGTTCAATTCCCATACAAATGTACAATTTGGCGGTGCTCCGCCCTACTCATCATACCTTGTATATGATTGTAAAATAACACTCAAGGGCTCTCAAGAAATTAGAACAAAAATAAATATAATTCAAAAATATTAAAAAATTACTTTTTTCTCTTCTCTAATGGCTTACTTTGGAAATTACCCGCTTAATTTTTTATCAACCAACGATTAATTGAGGTTCAATGAATATTGAATGTGTTATATCCTACGAACGACCAGGATAATAAGTATACATCACATTTATATAATATATATATGACCATGTATTTTTTCAATTTTTGGAATTATTACTTGATATAATACAAAACTAGAAAATATACATTATAATACTAAGATGACACAAGACACGCACTTTTACAATAGAGTAGTAAATTTTATTTTTTTCCTTTCAATTATCACATTATACACTAACGTTAGAAAATATATATTAAATTTTTCATCATAAATAGGATGCCCAAAGAATGTCCCTATATGCATCATCAAGTTTTGCACCATATAAGTTTAATTTTTTTTTGTAAATTATAATGGAAAGCTATATATCTTTATTAGCCTTTGCATCTCAAGGGATTATTAAAATTTTGTCTCTATAAATTTAACTAAATTTTGAAGAAAATATTGAATATTTCTATTTTTGGGTTAATTCAAATATATTTTTTTATTTTTTTGGAAATATTATTTTTAATTTTTAATTAGATGAGCTAGCACTAATGGGACATAGCTTTCCTATTGGATGGAATTTTATTTTCTGTATTTATCAATGCTTGACAAATAATTTTAAAATAAAAAAAGGCTAATTTCTAAATGGCCATTTTCTCTCTGAGTGTTTTGACATTGACACTTTTTTTCATAACACTACTACTTCTTTTCGCAATGATGCCAAAAATCATGGAGTTCCAGATCCCTTAAATAAAGTGGGGGTGGAGAGAGTAAGACATAACGTTGATACATTGTGGAGAGGTATAAAGAAGCCCCTCTTGGAGCTCCTCCTCGCCATCATACATTGCCTAATGTATTAATGTTTTAGCTTTATAATTGCATGTAATAACATATGATGTTTGAATTAATGAATAAAAACTCACTGGCCAGCTCTACAAAAGAGAGTGTGAACCAAAAGAGTCTGGCTTTGCAGAATGTTCTACATTCTCAATACAACTCAACCATTATATAGCGTACATAGATGCAGGGAAGTTATAACCATACCCTGAGAAATAGAAACTAATTCCTATCCTAAGGTTTTGTGAACCAACTCTCACAAATTAAGGATTCCCCATTATCTTTCAACGCTCCTCCTTAATGGAGAAGGGGTTCACAAATATGCCTAACATCTCCCTAAACATTTCAAACATAATTTTTCCAAGTGGCTTAGTGAAAAATCAGCAACATTATCACATGTTTTACAATATCCAAGATGCATTTACTTAGATTAAACTTTCTCCCTGACAAAGTGGAATTTTGTATCATTGTGTTTAGTGTTCTTGTGAAACACCGGGTTATTATCAAGTTTTATTGAGCTCTTTTTGTTGCATATGATAATTGTTGCATCTTTATGTCCTTCCCCAACATCTTGGAGAAGTCTTCACAACCAAACTGCCTCACATGTTGTTGCGCACATAGCTTGACACTCGACTTCCGCTGAAGACAAGGAAACTTTGTTTTGTTTCTTACTACTCCATGTAATCACCCCAGATCCAATGATGAATGCATAACCTATTATGGATCTTCAGTCGTCTACATTTCCATCACAGTCGAAATCTGTAAACCCTATCGGAAGAATCAATATAAATAATAGCATAACCTATAGTTCCTTGTAGATACCTTAGAACGCCTTTTGTTGCAATCTAATGACTTTTAAGTGGTTTGGACATGAATTGACTTAGAACATTAACTGCATAAGCCAAATCTGGTTTGGTAGTGTTTAAGTAGATTATACTCCCAACTAATTATTGATAAAGTGTTGCATCTGCCTCTTTAGAGCCATCCTCGCACTGAAGTTTAATGTTCTGTTGTAGTGGTACTGCTGCAGCCTTACACTGAGCCATCGTGAATATTTCCAGTAGACCTCTTACATACTTACCCTGGGACATAAAAAAATTTCTTGAATCTCTCCAGATCTCAAGACCCAAACAATAGTTTAGCGCACCAACATCATTTATTTCGAACATCTATGACATTTGCTTCTTGATTTCTTTGATTAGATCAACAGCATCATCTATAATAATTAGATCATCTACATACAAAGAAATAAACACTATACACCCCTTTTAATCTTTCACAGTATACACATTAGGGTCGTTCTTACTTCTATCGTAACTGTGTTGTAGAAAAAATGAATCTATCGTTTCATACCATGACCTAGGTGCTTGTTTCAGTCCATATAAAGCTTTCTTTAATCTACAGACTAAATGTTCTATCTCTTTATAGAAAAACCCCTCAGGTTGCTCTAAGTCAACCTCCTCTTTCAACTCCCCATTTAAAAATGAAAATTTTACATCTAGTTGGTGAATCATCCAGTGTTTTCTAGTAGCTAAAACAATCATCATTCTGATAGTGTTTAGTTTAGATATGGGGGTAAAGGTTTATTCATAGTCAATAACTTATTTTTGTGAATACCCCATTGCTACCAATCTAACTTTTAATTTCTCTATGGTTCTATCTACATTAATCTTGGGTTTATACAACCATTTACAACTTATGGTTTGTTTCCCTTCAGGTAGTTCAATCAGCTCCCAAGTGTTTTTTTTTAGAATAGATTCATATTCCTGTTCCATAGCTTATTTCCATTCACTACATTGATTTTCTTCTCCATAACTATAAGGTTCAACAACATTCATCATACTAGTTATAAAGGATTTTTCCCTATATCTAGCAAGCAATTGAATCTACCTACCTGATCTTCTGAGCATTGGTGTGGCTTCCGACCTGTTTTGAATTTCCTTTGAAGGACTCGACTCATTTATTGTATCTGAACTTTATTCTTCTTCCCTTTTCTACTTCTCATGGTTGTTACTTGTGATCCGGATTTATGCAGGAACACAACAGAATAAACATATAACCATAAATATATATATATGCAGCGGAAATAACACTTCATTTAATTAATATCAAAGAACTGAAATTTGCTTACAGACAGAATGGAAATAGAACTAGCTAGGGCGCTGGTAGCTATCTCTGAGAAGAGATGTGGCAGCTACAGGCCTCTGAACCGAGTTACAATGAGGCTCGAGGGCCTATTTGTTATTGAGAAACAATGGAGAACTCTAAACATCCAAAAACCTAACCCTATGAGATGAAGTGCCAAAACTGTGGCCCTCGTTTGAGTAAATTAGTGTTTCAACTTCCCAGGGACGTACCTTTGGCATACTATCTCCGTTTGACGCACATGGTACATCATTAGAAAGATCTATTCGAGGAATATAAATTTCGCCACGAATATCCATTCCGAAAAAAAAATGATATTTGTTCGAGGCATGATTCCCAAAAAACATCGTTTAGGGCCTCAAAACGGCTCTGGAAGTTCAGGACCCGAAAAACTGCTAAAAATAGTAAGTTGTGCCGAAACTGAAAAACTGAAAGAGGCAATGGTGGGGCCCCAAGTGGAATAGGTGGGTGGCCACCAATATCCACCTGGATCATTCCTTCCCCCTTAGGAAGCAATGTTCACCATTGCGTTGAGTTCATCCATGAGATGAGGAAACTTCTGTTGAACTTGGTCCCTGGTGAACCACTTGCCTTGGTGCAGGAGTTGGCCAAATTTGACAACTCGATATAGTTGGATGTTTTGTTGGCGAGTTCTCTTTATTTTCATGTCCCTTATACAATTTGTGGTGGCCTGTTCCATGCAGTATGGGTTTAACTCTATTGGTGTGAGTTGTTCTGCAATGCCTGAGGTGTCCAGTAGAGGTGGGAAGTAAGGACGAAGGTGATCCACATTGAAGACTGGGTGCAGACCAAGGAATGGTGGAATACTGAGCTCGAAGGAATTGTTCCCTACAGCCTTGGTGATGGTGTACGGCCCGTATCGGAGCTGGTGAAGCTTACGATGGGGTCCAGTGAGGCGCTCCTTCTGAAAATGTAGCCATACTTTGTCACCCACCTGGAAGTTGTGTGGCACCCGTTGTTGATCATGGCATTGGATTTTTACAATATATCATGAACCTGCTAGCCGATGTGTTGAATGCACTCGATGAAGCTACTTGCTTTGTCAAATTCAGACTGGACATGAGCTGAATCGGCCTGAGCAGCTGCAAATGGTATGGCTACGTCAATAGGACATAGTGGCTAGAATCCCAAGCCCACCTGAAAGGGGCTATAGCCAATTGAACTGTGGAGAGTCTGATTATAACTATGTTGTACATATGGGAGGCCCTTGTCCCATGTGCGTGGATGCTTTTAATTGTACATGCGCAGAATGTGTACAAGCATTCTGTTAACGACCTCTGTCTGGCCATCTGTTTGGGGATGGAAAGCTGTGGACTTGGTGAGCTTGGTATCCAACATTGACCAGAGGCTGGATCAAAATGTGTTGAGGAACCTGCTATCCAAATCTGATATGATAGACTCTGGGATCCAATAGTGCACCCACACTCGTTCAAAGAAGATTTTAGATGTGGCTTCTGCTGTGATAATCTTCTTGTAGGCCGGCATGATGGCCATCTTCGAGAATCTGTCGACGAACACGAAAACACAGTTGTTTCCCTGCTTAGTAGAAGGCAGGCCCGACATGTAATCCATGGAGATGGATTCCCAAGGTCGACTAGGGGTAGGTAGCGGAGTATATAGGCCTTGCTTCTTGATGGTCGGTTTGGCAATGGCACAAGCAGTGCAGGATCTGATGTGCTTCTCGACATCCTTTTGAAGGTTCGGCCAATAGAAATACTTCTGCAGGATTGCTACTGTTTTCTCGACCCCGAAATGCCCAGCGACTCGACTGTAGTGTGCTTCCCATATCATCTTAGCACGCTTGCTTGAAGGAACACAAAGGTGTCCCATGTGACATAAAAGTGCATCTTGGAGGTGAAAATTTGGAACTTGCGTACCCCCCAAGAGTGCCTTGTAAGTTTGGCCGAATTCTGGGTCACTCTCATAGAGAAGCGGCCAATCGGAAGTCTCGTGCCCACAAGAGTTGAGAACAGTGGTGAGCGCCACGATCGGTGGTCGGCTGAGGCAGTCTGCAACATTATTGGTGCTACCCTTCTTGTACTTGATGTTCAAATGAAACTGTTGCAGATATGTGGACCAGTTCTGATGGCGATCATTCTGCAACTTCCCTTGTGTCTGTATGAACTGCAGGGGCCGGTGGTCTATGTGGATGATTGTTTCCTTCCCCAAAATGTAATGCTTCCATTGTCGACAAGCTTGCATAATGGAATACATTTCTTTGTCATAAGTGGGATACTTGCGAACTGTGTTAGACAATGTCTCACTATGATATGCCACTGGATGTCCCTGTTGAGTAAGAACTTCCCCAATAGCATAGTCAGAGTCATCTATCTCAAGCTCAAATGGCTGTTGCAAGTCTGGTAAAGTGAGCACTAGGTAGAATAGAGGCGATTTTTCAATTCTTGGAATGCCTTCTGTTGAGGTTCCGACCAAAAGAATTTTTCTCTCGCTCCTCCCTTGGTGACTTGACTCAAGGGCCAAGTGATATGAGAGAATCCCAACACGAACCTCTGGTAGAAATTAGCAAGACCCAGAAAGCTGCGAACCTCTGTTATAGTAGTTGGGGCTGGCCAATCCTGAATGACTTGGATCTTAGCTGGATCCACATGCACCCCCCTTTCATCAATAATGTATCCCAGATATTGAACCTGGGTCATGCCAAAAGTGCATTTCTCCAGATTGGCACACAACTTGTGTTGCCGCAGTGTTTGGAGGACTTATCGGATGTGGTGAAGGTGCTCTTCCCAAGTCTGGCTGAAGATAAGAATTTCATCCAAGTACACCACTACAAATGAGTTGGTGAATGGCCGCAAGATGTCGTCCATCATCCTCATGAAGGTTGCGAGAGCATTCGTCAACCCGAAAGGCATGACCAGCCATTCGAAAAGGCCTTCCTTGGCTTTGAAGGCAGTCTTCCACACATCAGAGGGTTCAATCGATACCTAGTGATACCCCGACTTCAAGTCAATCTTGCTGAAATATTTTGCACCTTTGAGATGGTCTAGAAGGTCATCAATCTGTGGGATCGGGTACCTATCCCAGACAGTGATATTGTTCAGCGCCCGATAGTCAATACAAAGTCTCCATGTCCCATCCTTCTTATGTACCAACACGATCGGGCTCCCACAGGGCGATGAACTTGGTCGGATGTGACCTTTCTGCAGCAACTCCTGAATCTACCTCTTGATTTCATCGTTCTCATAACAGAGTGCCGATAGATTGGTCCATTGGGTAGCGGCGCACCTCGGTTCAGATCAATTGGGTGCTTGACCTGACAGTGCAGAGGAACCCATGTGGGTGAGGTGAAGATGTCCCCGTACTCCTCCACAACCTTATCCATTTGTTGTTGTCATGTAGAGGAGCCTTGTCTGGAGGTCATGGCCATAGTCTTCTTCTTGCCCATGGGGTGGATCGTCAGGAAAAAAAATTTCCTGGTTTGGGAAATGAGCTTACTGCATTTTTTTGCAGTAACCAAAGAGATAGTGGCAGGAGGTGGTACCTCTCGTATCCTGTACAACTTATTTCCCAAAGTAACAATAATAGTGCGAGGCCGAGACTCATACACAGCATGACGCTTCCACAAGTATGGTTGTCCTAATAATACATCAGAAACATTAATAGGAGCAACGTCACATAATACCTCATCCGTGAAGGGCTTGATTCTATAGGGAAGGCAGCACTGCTGGTTGACGCGGAGATATCGTCCTTGGTGAAGCCACCCAATGGTGTATGGATGTGGGTGAGTTGTGGTTGGCAAGCCCAACTGCTTCATGATGTCTACTGAAATGAGGTTCTTTTGGCTCCCATTGTCGATAATGAACTATACAGGGGAGCCCTTTACCCACATCTGGGAGTGGAAGAGACGTTCCTCCTCCTATGGATCTTCTGGTTCCTCATTCTCACTCTTTGTAGTGGCAACAGTGGCGTTGGGCTCGGCATCAATAATCTGTTTCCCTTTTTCATTCCCCTTTTCAGGTTCTTGTTCGGAGTCGGAGCATGCATCTGACTCAGAAGCCCTCATATTGGCCACTAGCGACTGCTTGGCCCGACACTCACTTGTGTTGTGAGTGGAGCTCTTACGGAACTCACACCACTTTCCCGTGTCCTTCTTTGGATTTGCATTATTGTTCTTTTCATGTGGCTTCGACGGGTTGTCTTTAGCCACCATGCCTTGGCTCTGTCCTTTGTTCTGCGATTTGGAAGCACCTTTCCCTTACTTTTGATTCGTAGATCCAAAGTCTCGCTTCTTCTGTTTCAATTTCTGCTCAATCTTGGCAGCATACCAGTATGTCGTACCAAGCGAGGAGATGCCGAGGAACTCCATTTCCTCTTGAATGTATCTGTGTAGACAGTTGCGATACTTTAGCACCAGATGTTTCTCTAAATCTTCGATACCCAACTTTGTGCGCAGGGTATGGAACAGATTCGTCAGCTCATGCACATATTGATCCCTTTATTATCGCAGCGTGGTCCATTGTATGTACATGTCCTCATAGCTCCCCACGGGATAGTACTGTTCCTTTACGGCGTCTCGGAAAGAATTCCAAGTTTGTATGGCCGAGAACAGAGAGGGTTCTGTCTGGTCCTTGTTCTCACAGTAGGTCACCCACCAGTCCTTAACATAGGGGGTAGCTTTGAGGAGTGCAAAAATAATCTTCTCCCGGTCTGAAAAGTCATGAACAGAGAAATATCCTTCTAATAGATTCAACCATATATCTACGAAATCTGCATCTATCTGACCCTCAAATATGGGAATGTCAAAATGTACTTGTACCTTAAAAGGAGTCGCGCCTCCAGAGTGGCTGCTGGATGCAGATGCGCCACCGGTGGGCAGCCGTTGAAGGATCTGAGCAAAGTTATCCATCATCGCGTTCCTTTGTTTTTTGAGGGCCTCCTAGAGCAATATTTTGATAGGATCTCCTACTCCCTCATCTTTCTTTTTGTCCCCCATCGATGTCTGTCGAGGTTTGTGAGGCTGATCTAGCAAATGTTCCACCAGATCAAGCCCTAGCTCCTTATACCCCGACCTTGTTGGGGACATGCAAAGAAGGATCGAGAAAAAGCAGACCGCTCTGATACCACTGATCTGTATTTATGCAGGAACGCAAAAAAAAAACATATAACCATAAATACAGAGATGCAGTGGAAATAACACTTCATTTCATTAATATCAAAGAACTAAAATTTTCTTACAGACAGAATGGAAATAGAACTAGCTAGGGCGCTGGTAGCTATCTCTGAGAAGAGATGTGGTGGCTACAGGCCTCTGAATTGATTTATAGTGAGGCTCGAGGACCTATTTATTATTGAGAAATAATGGATAACTCTAAACATCCAGAAACCTAACCCTAGGAGATGAAGCGCCAAAACTATGGGCCCCATTTGGGTAAATTGGTGTTTCAACTTCCCAGGGACGTAACTTTGGCATACTATCTCCATTTGACACACATGGTACATCATCAGAAAGACCTATTTGAGGAATACAACTTTCGCCGTGAATATCCATTCCGAAATGGAAATATATTCCTTGGAGGTGCGATGCCCAAAAAACTTCGTTTAGGGCCTCAAAATGGCTCCGGAAGTTCAGGACCCGAAAAACTGCTAAAAATAGTAAGTTGTGCCAAAACTGAAAAAATGAAAGAGGCAATGGTGGGGCCCCAAGTGGAATAGGCGGGTGGCCACCAATATCCACCTGGATCATTCCTCCCCCCTTAGGAAGCAATGGTCCCCATTGTGTTGAGTTCATCCATGACATGAGGAAACTTCTACTGAACTTGGTCCCTGGTGAACCACTTGCCTTGTTGCAGGAGTTCGCCAGCTTTGACAACCCGATACAGTTGGATGTTCTGTTGGCGAGTTCTCTTTATTTTCATGTCCCTTATACAATCTGTGGTAACATGTTCCATGCAGTCTGGGTTTAACTCTGTTGGTGTGAGTTGTTCTGCAATGTCTGAGGTGTCCAGTAGAGGTGGGAAGTAAGGACGAAGGTGATCCACATTGAAGACTGGGTGCAGAACAAGGAATGGTGGAATACTGAGCTCGAAGGAATTGTTCCCTACAGCCTTGGTGATTGTTTACGACCCGTATCGGAGCTGGTGAAGCTTGCGGTGGGGTCCAGTGAGGCGCTCCTTCTACAAATGTAGCCATACTTTGTCGCCCACCTGGAAGTTGTGTGGCACTCGGTGTTGATCATGGCGTTGCTTGTACTTCTCATTGGCTCTGTCCAATATATCATGAACCTGCTGGCGGATGTGTTGAATACACTCGATGAAGCTACTTGCTTTGTCAACTTTAGACTGGACATGAGCTGAATCAGCCTGAGCAGCTTCAAATGGTATGGCTACGTCAATAGGACATAGTGGCTGGAATCCAAAGCCCACTTGAAAGGGGCTATGGCCGATTGAACTGTGGAGAGCCCGATTATAACTATGTTGTACATATGGGAGGCTCTCGTCCCATGTGCGTGGATGCTTTGAATTGTACATGCACAGAATGTGTACAAGCATTCTGTTGACGACCTTTTTCTGGCCATCTGTTTGGGGATGGAAAGTTGTGGACTTGGTGAGCTTGGTATCCAACATTGACCAGAGGCTAGATCAAAATGTGCTGAGGAACTTGCTATCCCGATCTGATATGATAGATTTTGGGATCCCAAAGTGCACCCACACTCATTCAAAGAAGAGTTTAGCAGTGGCTTTTGCTGTGATATTCTTCTTGCAGGCCGCCATGATGGCCATCTTCAAGAATCTGTCGACGACCACGAAAACACAATCATTTCCCTGCTTAGTAGAAGGCAGGCCTGATATGTAATCCATGGAGATGGATTCCCAAGGTCGACTAGGGGTAGGTAGCAGAGTATATAGGTCTTGCTTCTTCATGGTCGGTGTTTGGTCTCAATCTAGTCTCCTAAACTGAGCTTATTTAATTGTCAACCAGGATTTGTAAACTGCTGAAGTGAAGTGTACTGTATGTACCTAGGTGCTTGTTTCTTACTGTGTTGTGTGTAGTGTTTATGATGTTTTTGGTCTTTTGTGATGATTTATGATGTTTTTGGTCTTTTGGTGGTTTTATGTTTGCAGGAAAATGCCTAGAAAGCTAGTGGAAAGAAGCTGGTGATTAAAAATAGAATTAAGCCTAATTGATGGAATGACAAATGGCAAATGCAATTGGGAATACTGAAGCAAAATTAAATCTAAACTATGACTAAATAAAAGAAAAGCTTGATAATGACTTTTAAACAAATGATTCAAAACACAAACTAAACTTGAGAAATGATCACTAAGTATGCAAATTCTCTAAATAGACAGTGAAACAACCAACTTACAATGATGCAATACTTTGTCCTTGATTAGAGATTTGAAACATAATTAGAGGAAAGACATTGTTATCATCATAAGATCTTCTATTCTAGAACTAGCTCCTATCTCTATTATGCAATTTAATTGAATGTCACAAAACCTTTACTCAAGAGTTGTTGATTTCTTTTCAAAGTAGGCTTTTGAGGGAGGATTCTGTTTATGAAATGATAAGGAAATTGCAGAGATACTTCAGGCCTTATAGTGATGTTGTCTTCTGTTCATGTGGTTATGGATCATTTGTAGATTTTAGAACAAGAAGAGGTTTGTGAATAATGAAGGTTGTCTTGTTAATCCTAACAACTGAAGTAATCTATTGTGCAATGGAAGACAATTTGAATATGGAGTGCAAGTACAATGAGTTAATCTAAGAATGAACCTAAGATGCCACTAATCTAGAACAATGCTGAACTATAAGTCATCATCAAACTTGAAACAAAGTAATTGAACATGAATTAAATGCAATGAAGCTCCGGAGCATTATAACTATGCTAACATGCATTATTCTATGAAGTTACACAATCTGTTTGTTCATCATTAGTGATATTTTGGAAAATTTCCTTCTTTTGGAAGAGGTAGAACAATTCTGACTCTGTAATTGAGTGCAATTGTAAGAAAATAGACTGAAAGCAAATGAAAAACTAAGATATCATATCCATACCCTACTCGTCATTATGATGTCTTGGGCAAGCGTTTAAGAGCAAGAACAAAGATGATACTTAGTACAAACACACAACTAAATCATTCATTATCACGGTCATGTCTTGAACTTCTTAAGAATTTCTTGGAAGAGTTTCTTCTTGTGGAAGAGTGATTAGAACAAGTGTAACTGTGATAGTGAAAAGCAAAAACTACAATAAATCCTACAGTACTATAGCTATTCATCATTCATCATTATAATCTTTTGGAAGAGTGTCTTCTTGTGGAAGAGTTAGAATGAATATAACTACAGTAGCTAATTAAAAACAACTATAATTCAACTCCTAATCCTACAATACTATAGTCATTCAACATTCATCATTATAGTCTTTTGGAAGAGCATCTTATTGTGGAAGAGTTAGAATGAGTACGACTACAGTAGCTAATTAAAACAACTATTAATTCAAATGCAAAACGTAAAGGCAGCTAGGAAACTTATCTAATTTATGCAAAATAAATCTGTGGAAGAGGCAGGGGCCCTCTACCACCTGACGGAATTCAACTCCAAATTAAATCACGCTTCAGAAAAACACGGTCTGCTCCATTAAAGATGAAATAGTTTGAACATAACACTCTGCGTCTTCAGAAATGTAGCACAGAGTTTAAACAAAATCTAGCATCAAATCTAACATAAAATCTCCAACCTAGCTCTCGGTCTCCCAAGTCTTTATAAAGAAAATGCACATAACAATAATTGCAACAATTCAGGAACACTGTCTTTCCTTATCGGAATCACGTTAGGACTCTTTGAAGTGGTTGCGTGAAGAGAAAAAGACATCTGGACTGAGACAGTCCTAATAGAAGTCTTCCTTCCTAAATGTGTTCCCCACGTTCAAAACCATACCCAGAATTCGTTTCTTCCTCCATGATGAGCAACGAACCATGTATACATGACGTGGATCATGCCCATATGCGGTTTTTCTCAAGAGGCCACCTGGAACATACTCAAACGTGAAGGCAGCTGCAGAATCGCCGGTTAGCTACGGAATGTCTGCATTCTGCAGCTAGTTCCGATCAAAATGCTTTACAATGGCAAAAATCACAAAACTTAGCAAGTCAGTTATGTAAATCATTCTAGAAGTAATTTTAACTATATTCATTGATCAATTGGGTCTAAGATAGCAATGGACAAGGGAAAATGAGGTAAAATGAGGTGAAGGAAAGCACAATTTTGAGGCTCAACATACCCCCACTGCTGCCTCTTTGCATGTCCTCATGAAAATTATCCTATGAACTCAGAGGCTTCTGCAAGGACATCTAATCCTCTCCTTCTCCTTTGTCTGGAAGCTAGAGATCTTCTGGGTTTTCTGATAACAAGTTTGAACCTTAGGTTGGTGAGTGCCCTGATTAGCTTCTTGTTCCTTTTCTTCAACTTCTCATTGGTCTTTTCCACTTTGTTTATATGGAGGGATAAGGTTGAGTTCATATCAGTTTTGAGCTTGACTTGATCCTTGAGAATTTCATTCTCATTTTTTATGTGTCTATTTAGTAATTCCAACTCATACCTATCCCTTCTTAATATATCTATTTCAGACAGTGGAGGACTGGGGGTTCTCTCTCTGCTTTCTGAAGCTCTCCTCTCTAAAGTTTCCACATAGTCATAAATTTCCTGTTGAGCAGGGTCAATTTCAGGGGTTCCTTCATAAAATTCTTCTTCAATATCTTCTTCCATGGATGTTTCCTCGTCTTCTATATCAATCACCCCTGTTTGTTTGATTAGTGTTTTCTTCAGTTTCCCTTTGAGTCTGTGGCTTCTCCTAGGTTGAGAAGATCCTTCTCCTTTCTCCATGGCAGATTTCTTGATTACCTTTCCTTCCTTAATTTGCCTCTTGATTTGGGTCAACTTCTCCAAAATGATTTCATCACTGCTCTCTTGGACTGGTTTGTCAATTTCAACTTTTGAAGCCCTCCATTTCCTACTTCTCTTTGTAGGCTGTGATTCAGGTGATGGTTCTTTTGCTTCTTCAAAATGATTTCTTATCAATAAATCGTCCCATGTATCATTTGTTTTAGCTAGATGATGCTCAATCAAAATTTTGACCAAACCATGATGATATAGGGTTGTCTCTAAAAATTGAACTCTTCTCTGAACACAGGAAGCCATCTTCTTCAGACTTTGAAGCAAGAAATATGGTAGGTTTAAGTCTTCCCCCAGAAAATGCATCATTAGTCTAATGTGGTAGACATAAAATGTTCCATATCTACCCTCACATGTAACAATTTTTTGCAAAAGAAGTAGTATGTTTCTCCATTTGTTTTTCAATGCAGAACTGGGAATTCCTTTCTTGAATACACTGACATCCATATTTGGTGATTTTAAAATTTGTTTCCAGGAGTCATTGTGGAATTCTCTATTTTTAAACCATTTTTCTCCAGTTCTGAGTAATCTTGTAGCCTCTGCAATGAAAACTTAAGTGACAGTAAATTTTACATCTCCTACTTCAACTTCGGTTCCTTGAAATGATCTTGCAAATGTTTTAGTGACTTCCTTGTGGAAGCCATTAAATTTCTCCAAAAATTGAAGCCATCCTATTTGTTGTAACATTTCTTTGCATTGTGGGTAGCCTTCTAAATATTTTGAACCCACTGGTTCAGTCCTTACGATGAAACCCATGATTTTTTTTTTCAATGTTCAAATTAACACTCTTCTACCCACAAAACAATGACTTTCACTTTTGGATTGAAATAGCTTCAAGCTCTAAATGAAAATGGCTTCAATTTTGGAATGACATACCTCTGATTTATAGTGGCAACAGCTTCAAAACCTCGGGCTGATATGCCTCTGTTGACAATTGAACTTTGGATTGATACATCTCTGTTTGACAGTGACAACTGGCTTCAACTTCTTCACTTCAATACCTTTGGCTCTTGGTAGCAAATGGTTTCGAATTCAACACTGCAACACCTCTGTCTTTGGTAGCAAAAGGTTTCAATTTCAATCACTGCAACACCTCTGTCTCTGGTAGCCAATGGTTTCGATTTCAACACTGCAACACCTCTGTCTCCTAGTAAGAATGCTCAAACTCTGCCCACAATGATACTTTGTATACCCACGGAATCAAATGGCTTCAAATTCTCACGCTGTTATGCTTTCAAATTTTACCCTTTTGCTCTGCTCTGAGTTTACAATGCTCAACGCTATTCAAACTGATATCCTTTGGCTCTGCTCTCGGTGATAATAATATCTCTGTCTTTGGAATGGAATGCTGGCTACAGAATGAAGTTATGGCAGTGGTCACGGAATGAAGTAGTGGAGTGAGGTGGAGGGAATGTATTAATGATTGAAGAGACGGCGGAGGATTTTACGACGGCAGAGGAAATCATCATTGAATTATTTGGTTAAGAGACGTGGAGAATTCAAATACCTCGGCCATTTTTAACCGCTTAAATGATATCGGATATGAAATTTGAAATGGAATATTTTAATCCAAAGTCTGTAGAGGGTTTGTTGGTGTTGATCAATAAAAACAATTAAAACAACCTTTTCGAACAATCCATAACTAAACTATGCTAAACTTTTATGAAATGCCATTATAATTTAAACTTGTTACCTCTGCCTTTCATTTGATTTTTTTTTTAGCCTTTTGTCTTCTTGTTCACCTTTGGAGGAGTCTTCATAATTTTCTTGATGCTTTTGATTCATGGATACACTGGGTCACTTTGTTGCAATTCTGATGTCTGCTGGTTGATGCCTTCAGGATTTGTAGCTGCGGAAAGACTGTCTGGCTGCAGAAAGGCTGATCAGCTGCAAAATGTCTACTGAGCTGCAGAATGTTCCTGTAGAGCACTTTAATCATGGAAATGGAGTGTTTTTGGAATATGGGTGAAATGTTATGTGGTATGAATGAAAATGGATGATGGATTATGATATGTATGAAGTGGATGATGAAATGGAATGGATTCAGTTCATGAAATGGAGCGAAAGAACATAAGAACTATACTGCAATTCATGACATGTTTTATTCACTTACAACAAGATATCAAATTTTGTATTTTGACATGAAAATGAAATGGATGGAAGATGGAATGAGATGAATGAAATGTGGAATGGAGTGAAATATGAATGATGGATGAGATGGAGTATGGATGAATAAGTGGATGGAGTGAAATGAAATGAAATGAATCATAAGCACTATGGAACTGAACTTATGATTTTTGTAACAGTTGCTTGTAAAAACAAATATGGGAAAAGTTAGAGTGTCAGAGAGACTCTGATTTTCACTCTATCTTTTCTGTATAAACATGCCAATCAATGATTGGTTTTCATGTTTATACCTTTTTTTTTTTTTTTTTCAAAAAGAACTGCTTCAGAAAATTTAATCAAGTTGATGAAGAAGAGGGACTCTTCTTCATTAACTTCACATCATTACTTCCTTGGAACTTCTTGACAAACTCTTCTCTTGAGAGTGGCTTGTGGTATAGCTTCAGTCTATGACCATTCACAAGAAAAGTGACCTCTTCTTCATCTATAGTTCTGATTTTTACTGCCCCATTATCAAAAATTTGAACAATTTCATATGGCCCAAGCCAATGTGTCTGAAATTTCCCTCGAAAATCCTTGAATTTTGAATCAAACAAGAGAGCCCAGTCTCCCTCTTTGAATTTCTTCTCCTTGATGTACTTGTCATGCCATATAGCCCTTTGCTGTTGGACTAGACTTGTTTTCTGAACTGCATCTTGTCTGATCTCATCCAATTCATTAATTTGTTCCAGTCTATGCTTTTGTGCCTCCGTTAGATCAAGTCCTAGCTGAACTGCCATCTTGAATGTTTGAATTTGAAACTCTATGGGAAACAAAACTTGCTTTCCATAAACAAGCTCATAAGGAGTATGTCCTGTTGTGTTTCTCCATGTAGTTCTATAGGCCCACAAGGCTTCAGGAAGCCTATCTACCCAATCTCTTCTATGTAGATGAACAGTCTTTGTTAGGATTCCTTCAATGAATTTATTAGTAGATTCCACTTGACCATTTGCTTGTGGATGATAAGGAGTAGATGTTCTATGTCTGATTTTATACTTCTCCATCATTTGCTCCACTAGCCTTGATGTAAATTGAGCTCCTTGATCTGTAACAATTTCCCTTGGGACACCAAAACGAGTAAAAATATCCTCAAAAAGAAAAGTAACTACAGATGCTTCATTAGCAACAAGTAATGGTTTAGTTTCTACCCACTTAGTAACATAATCAGTGCAAACTAATATATATTTCTTTTGTCTTGATGGAGGACTAATAGGTCCTACAAAATCCAAAGCCCATTTTTCAAAAGGTTCAATGTGTACATGAGGTTGTAATGGCATCTCACCTGAAGGAGAAGGTTTCCCTACCCTTTGGCAACTGTCACACATTTTTACATACTCCCTTGCATCTTTAAACAAAGATGGCCAATAATATCCTAAATTAAGGATCTTATAGGCTGTCCTCTTATCTGCAAAGTGTCCGCCACAAGGTTCATCATGACATGCCTTGAGAATTTCAGGCATCTCATATTCACGAACACACCTTCTAATAATCAAATCTGGACCTGTCTTGTACAACTCATTAGCGACCCATGAATATCTTGCACTATCATTAATGATTTTTCTTTTATCCCTTGTATTCATAATTGAAGGAAATTTTCCTGAAACTAAATAATTGGCAATATCAGCAAACCATGGAGTTTGAGTAGAGATTGCAAAAAGATATTCATCAGGAAATTGATCTTCAACCGGAGTGTCATATTTGATATTTTGGATTCTAGACAGGAAATCAGCCACAGTGTTTTATTTTCCAGGCCTATCTAGAATAGTAATGTTGAATTCTTGTAATAGTAACAACCATCTTATAACTCTGCCATTAGTGATTGATTTATTCATTAAGTATCTAATGGAAAAATGATCAGTGTGAACAAAAGTTTCATAGCCTGTTATATAGTGTCTAAACTTGTTTATGGCATGAACAACAGCTAAAAACTCTTTTTCAGTTACAGTATAGTTTAACTCTGCAGGAGTCAAATTTTTACTGATATAATAGATGGCATAGGGAATTAAATCTTTCTGTCCCAATACTGCTCCCAGAGCTGTATCGGAAGCATCCGTCGAGATATGAAAAGGTAACTTCCAGTTAGGTCCCCTTAATATAGGTGCTTCAGAAATTTTGGTTTTCAGGGTTTCAAAAGCTAACTGGCAATCAGAACTCCACTTAAATTCACAATCTTTGGTGAGTAATTTGAAGAGAGGAGATGCTATTTTGGTGAAGTTTTCTATAAATCTCCGATAGTACCCCGTAAATCCTAGAAAACTTCTTACATCTCTTTGACAACTTGGAATGGATAGGTTAGAAATAACTTCAACTTTCGCTTCATCAACTCTAATCCCATCCCCCGAAATGTGGTGCCCTAAAACAATACCTTCAGTGAACATCATAAAACATTTTTCATGACTAAGAGAAAGGTTTGCTTCTTGACATCTTTTTAAGACCTTTTCCAAGTTTTCTAAAGCCTCTTCAAATGTATCCCCATAAACTGTAAAATCATCCAAGTACACCTCTACACAGTCATGTATCAGATCAGAAAAAATTCCTAATACTGCCCTTTGGAATGTTGCAGGTGCATTGCACAATCCAAATGGCAATACTCGGTAGGAATAGGTACCCCAAGGACAAGTAAATGTGGTTTTATCTTGGTCTTCAAGTGCTACTTGGATTTGATTGTAACCACTAAACCCGTCTAGGAATGAAAAGTACTTTTTTCCAGCTAATGTATCTAATACTTGATCTATGAAAGGTAAGGGAAAATGGTCTTTAAGAGTAGCTTTATTCAGTTCTCGGTAGTCAACACACACCCTCCATTTTCCATTTTTCTTTGGCACAATTACCAAAGGAGAAACCCACTGACTATCTCAAATAGGATAGATGAAATTAACATTTAACAATTTTTGCAATTCTTCCTTAACAATTTCCCTAAGATTTGGATTCATCCATCTTTGAGGCTGTCTGATTGGTTTGCAATTTGCCTCTATATAGATGTGATGAGTACAAGTCTTGGGACTTATCCCTTTCATGTCGGTGTATTCCCATGCATATGCAGAAGAATGTCTCTGTAATACTTTGACTAACTCTTCTTGTTGAGATTTTTCTAGGTTTTTGTTTATGTTCAAGGTTTTGCCTGGAAAATTTTCACTTGTAGAGCTGCCAAATTTGTCCATAGAATGAAGAGACATCTGCCTAGATGACAAAAACTCGATATTGGATCCCTCTTGAAATGATTCATGTTTGTGTTCTAGAGAGGATTCAAAATTTTCTAGAGTATTCAGAATTTGATTATCTTCACTAATTTATGAAATTGTGAAGAGTGGTTGTAAATATTCTTCATCCTCTATCCATTGAGTGTCATCTAGATCTGTAATTGTCCTAGCTGGAGGATATAAAGTGAATTTCTTTGTTGAACTACCATCAAAAATATACATATCACCGGACCTACAACTAATAAAAGCATCAGCTGTAGCCAACCAAGGTCTTCCTAGTATAACAGGATGGCCTCCTAGATTATTCTTAGGAGTTAGGATCATGAAATCCATAGGGTACTCCCAAGAGTCTAGGGACACTGGAATATCTTCTATTACCCCATCTGGTCTGATCACAGATCTATCTGCTAATTGTAATAGTGTGGGTGTAAAGAGAAGATTAGGAAGTTTCAGTTTGTCCATGATTTGTCTACTCATGATGTTTATTGCTGCTCCTAAGTCAATGAGTGTGTTTTGAATTTCAATTCCGTTGATGTGAATTTTGACAACTGGATTTCCTGGGTCAAGGTACTTTGGAATAGTAATCTTACCCATCATAATGTCTGCTATTTGTCCTACCAGTTGATTTTTCTTGGTTTCTCTTATTCTTTTTCTTGTTGTCTTCATACTCAACTCCTTTATTGTTTTGGCTAAAATTGGGATTTCCTTGATGGCTTGCAATAATGGAATTTTAATGCAAACATTTTTCAATTCATCTAAGAAATCATAATTAGGCACCATGATTTGTTTTTCTACACCTTTATCAATTTGTAATCTTTCCGGGAAGGGAGGTATAGAAGTAGATGTGGATGGTTGCTCTAATACTGGAGTTGGATTTATTGGATCTTTTTGTTTCAGTTTTTCAATGTTTTGATCTTGAAAGGATGTGTCTTCCTCAAGACTTTTATTAACCCGAAGGGAATCTTCCTCAGAATTATCTTGTTCTTGTATGATCACAGAAGGTTTCCTCTTCTCAAGTATCCTTCCAGACCTAAGTTGAACATCACTAAGTTCTAGAGGAGTAATTAAATAAGTTGGAAATTGTTGACCTTCTATCATGTATGTATTCTGAGGGTTATTATTATTGGGGTTTGGTATGGGCTGAGCTGGCAATTGATTGGATTTTTGAGGAAATGGTAATGGAAGTGGTTGATTTTGATGTGGTTGGTTCTGATGATGTTGTTGAGGATTTTGTTGAAAATTGTTGAAGATTTTGAGGGAAATTTTGTTGAGGATTTTGAGGATAAAAATGTGGATATGGTGGATAGGATGGTGGATACTGATAATATGGAGAGTATCTTCCATAGGGACTTTGTGTTCCTTGTGCCCAAGATTGCGATTGATTTTGAAATTGGGGCCAAGGTTGCTGCCAAGAATTCCAAGGTGGAGGTTGACTATACATTTGATCATGGAATCCTTGTGTCTGAGGTCCCTGCCAAGGTCTTCTAGATACAAAATTAAGAGACTCTGTGGAATCTGTAGGAGTTTCTTCCTGAAAAATAGCCTTGAGACCAGGAAGAGAAGGACAATTCTTGGTCTCATGCTTCTCAGAACAAATGACACAGGTTTCTACAACTTTTACATCCAAAGGACATTCTCTTAAGGCATGTTTCTTTCTACATTTGGGACAAAAGATTGCCAAGGCATCAGATTCAGCCTTTTGCTTGTTTTGTATCTTAAGGGTGTCTATTTGTTCACTAAGACTCCCTAAGATATCAGATTTAAAGTCATCAAGCATGTGTCCTATTTCTGATCTACTTACTGTCCCAGAAGCAGATTTACTTGCCCTTGCAAGAGCAGGATCTCTTGGACCTTTGACAGTTTTGGATTTTCCTCTGGAAAGGTTGATACATAACTCAGATATTTCAGGTAATGTAAGTTGTGATATATCCCCTTTTCCCATCATATTTAGGATATCCAACCATTCATCCCTAATTGTTTTCAACAAAAGAGCTTTTAAGGTGTCTTGATCTAGATTTTCCATTTTTGCCCTTTTGATGTTGTAATTAAATCTTTCCAACAAATCTTCTAAGTTTTCATCTTCTTTTTATAACATCTTGAACACTTCTTCCTTATGATTAACCGGCATACAATAATCCAAGTATCTCTCTAGAAATGCTTGTTTCATGTCTTCCCATGTTCTAATAGAACTAATGATTAGACTCATAAACCACTTCAATGCTGCTCCCTTCAAAGTTGAAGGAAATAATTTCAGTTTTTGAGCATCTTGTAGGTAGTCATAAGTCCTACACAGCACTTCAAATTCGAATAAGAAAGTTTCAGGATCTTCAGTTTTAAGTCTATAGAAGTTTGGAAGGACAGAGGGTGAAATGTTTTTCATGGTTGTATTGGTTTCTTCATCAAGTATAGGGAACCCAAAAGAGCTTCCTATTCTACCTCTTCCTCCATCTGCACCTCTACCTCCTTCTCCTCTTCCTCCTTCCCCTCTTCCTCTACCTCTACCTCCTCCTCCAAATAATGTGTGTTCTCCATTAAAAACTCCTCCCCCTCCTTCTTCTGCCATGGTTGACTCTCCTGTGGAAGTAGAAAGGTTTGTGTTCCTAACAGGAGTTTTTAAATATTCTTCTATGGCAGGTTCAGTGGATGAAGTGGAAGGCTTCTCTAATGGAATAGGTGACCTTAGATCTTCTAGAAGTCCAGGATCAGTAAAGGATGGAAGATTGGTTTGAGTTGAAGGTGTACTAGCTCTGGATCTAGATGAAACAAGTGGTGTTCTAGAAATCAAACTTCTGCCTCTGCTGCTTATAAATCTTCCCCTTGAATCTCTCTCCCTATGCATAAAATTGCTTTTGGATGCTAAGAAACAAAGGTTACCTAGTTTTCACTTCCTCGGCAACGGCGCCAAAATGTTTGGTCTCAATCTAGTCTCCTAAACTGAGCTCATTTAATTGTCAACCAGGATTTGTAAACTGCTGAAGTGAAGTGTACTGTATGTACCTAGGTGCTTGTTTCTTAATGTGTTGTGTGTAGTGTTTTGTGATGTTTTTGGTCTTTTGTGATGATTTATGATGTTTTTGGTCTTTTGGTGGTTTTATGTTTGCAGGAAAAATGCCTAGAAAGCTAGTGGAATTGAGCTGATGATTAAAAACAGAGTTAAGCCTAATTGATGGAATGACAAATGGCAAATGCAATTGGAAACACTGAAGCTAAATCTAAACTATGACTAAATAAAAGCAAAGCTTGATAATGACTTTCAAACAAATGATTCAAAACACAAACTAAACTTGAGAAATGATCACTAAGTATGCAAATTTTCTAAATAAACAATGAAACAACTAACTTACAATGATGCAATACTTTGTCCTTGATTAGAGATTTGAAACATAATTAGAGGAAAAACATTGTTATCATCATAAGATATTCTATTCTAGCACTAGCTCCTATCTCTATTTTGCAATTTAATTGAATGTCACAAAACCTTTACTCAAGAGTTATTGATTTCTTTTCAAAGTAGGCTTTTGAGGGAGGATTCTGTTTATGAAATGATAAGGAAATTTCAGAGATACTTCAGGCCTTATAGTGATGTTGTCTTCTGTTCATGTGGTTATGGATCATTTGTAGATTTTAGAACAAGAAGAGGTTTGTGAATAATTAAGGCTGTCTTGTTAATCCTAACAACTGAAGTAATCTATTGTGAAATGGAAGACAATTTGAATATGGAGTGCAAGTACAATGAGTTAATCTAAGAATGAACCTAAGATGCCACTAATCTAGAACAATGCTGAACTATAAGTCATCATCAAACTTGAAACAAAGTAATTGAACATGAGTTAAATGCAATGAAACTCTGGAGCATTCTAACTATGCTAACATGCATTATTCTATGAAGTTACACAATCTGTTTGTTCATCATTAGTGATATTTTGGAAGAGTTCCTTCTTTTGGAAGAGGTAGAACAATTCTGACTGTGTAATTGAGTGCAATTGTAAGCAAATAGACTGAAAGCAAATGAAAAACTAAGATATCATATCCATACCCTACTCGCCATTATGATGTCTTGGGCAAGCGTTTAAGAGCAAGAACAGAGATGATACTTAGTACAAACACACAACTAAATCATTCATTATCACGGTCATGTCTTGAACTTCTTAAGAATTTCTTGGAAGAGTTTCTTCTTGTGGAAGAGTGATTAGAACAAGTATAACTGTGATAGTGAATCAGCAAAAACTACAACTAAATCCTACAGTACCATAGCTATTCATCATTCATCATTATAATCTTTTGGAAGAGTGTCTTCTTGTGGAAGAGTTAGAATGAATATAACTACAGTAGCTAGTTAAAACAATTATAAATTCAACTCCTAATCCTACAATACTATAGTCATTCAACATTCATCATTATAGTCTTTTGGAAGAGCATCTTCTTGTGGAAGAATTAGAATGAGTACGACTACAGTAGCTAATTAAAACAACTATTAATTCAAATGAAAAACGTAAAGGTAGCTAGGAAACTTATCTAATTTACGCAAAATAAATCCGTGCAAGAGGCAGGGGCCCTCTACCACCTGACGGAATTCAACTCCAAATTAAATCACGCTTCAGAACAACACGGTCTGCTCCATTAAAGATGAAATA
This sequence comes from Pinus albicaulis, assembly GCA_034641835.2. Taxonomy (NCBI): domain Eukaryota; kingdom Viridiplantae; phylum Streptophyta; class Pinopsida; order Pinales; family Pinaceae; genus Pinus; species Pinus albicaulis. The sequence goes on along the minus strand of CM076572.1, from coordinate 77,951,643 downwards.
GTTTGAACATAACACTGTGCGTCTTCAGAAATGTAGCATAGAGTTTAAACAAAATCTAGCAGCAAATCTAACATAAAATCTCTAACATAGCTCTCGGTCTCCCAAGCGTTTATAAAGCAAATGCACATAACAATAATTGCAATAATTCAGGAACACTGTCTTTCCTTATTGGAATCACATTAGGACTCTATGAAGTGGCTGCGTGAAGAGGAAAAGACATCTGGACTGAGACAGTCCTAATAGAAATCTTCCTTCCTAAATGTGTTCCTCACGTTCAAAACCATACCCAGAATTCGTTTCTTCCTCCATGATGAGCAACGAACCATGTAGACATGACGTGGATCATGCCCATATGCGGTTTTTCTCAAGAGGCCACCTGGAACATACTCTAACATGAAGGCAGCTGCAGAATCGCCGGTTAGATACGGAATGTCTGCATTCTGCAGCTAGTTCCGGTCAAAATGCTTTACAATGGGAAAAATCACAAAACTTAGCAAGTCAGTCATGTAAATCATTCTAGAAGTAATTTTAACTATATTTATTGATCAATTTGACTCAAGATAGCAATGACAAGTTGAAAATGATGTAAATGAAGTACAGAACAATTTTGAGGTCTACCACGTATTGGTGCAACGGCACAAGTAAAGGATCTTCAAGGTGCTTCTCGGCATCCTTTTTCTCGGTTCAAACAGAAATACTTTACAGATTATATGAGCTGAATTTAAAATGTCGAAGTATTGGATCAGAAAGCTCGAGATCATCTGTTAATGCTGTTGAAATACAAAGATGTTCTAGTGACATAGCAGATCTTGAGGTGTGAAAATTTGAACTTGTATACTTCTGCGAGTGTCTTTTGTGGTACAATAATTTTAATACCATAGATATGTAATAATCAAGTCTCATGCTTCCATGATAGTTGGAGTACGTGGTGAGGGCCATTTATCGTATCGCTTGTTACCTGCAATATCATTGGTGCTTACCTTCTTGTACTTGATGTTCGAATGAATCGCTATATATGACCTACTTCTGTTATGATCATTCTGCAACTTCCTTGTAATCAGATGTGGAACTAAGGTGGGCCGGTGTGTCCTGTGTGATGATTGTTTCTTCTAAAATGTGTCACGTTTACAGCCAGACAATGGAATATATCTTTGTCATAAAGGGATATTTGCGAATCTGCGTCGAGGCAATGTCCACCATAGATATGCCACCCGGATGTCCCCGAGTAATCACTACCCCAATAGCATAGCCGCAGGCATCCGCCCCTGACCGCCGGTTATGCGCCTGGTGTTATAATCGGAGGGAACAGGATTAATTGGGTGGAACACCTTTTGCTGTAGGTTCACCTGAATATTTTTTCTTCCCTTCGGGGTGACTAATTCGAAGTCCGGCGATACGAGAGAATCCTACCATTTAACTCAGAAATTAGCAAGACCCGTAGTGCTGTGAAGCTCTATTATAGATAATGGCTAATCCCGGTCGACTTGATCTTAATGATCCACATGACCCACCTTTCATCAATAATGTATCCCGTATATTGAACTGGTCATGACAAGCGGCCCCTCCAGATTGGCACACAACTTGAAGCCAGGAAGTGTTTGGAGGACTCCGCTTGGTGGCAAGAAGTTGCTCTTCCCAAGTCTCCGCTTCAAGATAAGAATGTCGCGTCTACACAATACTACAAATGAGTTGGTGAATGGACGCAGATGTCATCCATCATCCTCATGAAGGTTCCAGAGCATTTTTTTAATCCGCATGACTAAACATTCGAAAGGCCTTCCTTAGCTTTGAAGGCGCTTCTTCACATCGGAGGGTTCAATCGTACTGTGATACTCCTACTCGTCAATCTTGCCGAAACATTTTTCACCTTTGAGTTGTTCTAAGGTGATTAATCCATGGATCGTACTTATTCCTGCATAAAGGATCCTTTGTTCAATGTCTTGATAAGTCAATACAGAGTTCCATCAGCCCCATCCTTCTTATGTACCAACAAGATCGAAATACCTTATAGCCTTTAATCGTCTCGATTTCATTAAATTAGTAAATGTAGCCGCGAATAGATTGTCCATTGGGTAGCGCGGCGCCTAGGGTCGGGGATTAATTCCGGGTGAATGACCTTATAGTGCAGAGAACTCATGGTGATGGCGGAAGATGGAATCAATACTCCCGCCGTGAATAACCTTTTATCCATTGAATGTTGAAGCGTAGAGGAGTGCCTTGTTCCGGATAAAGTTAAAAATAATATTCTTTCGTTTCAGGCATCATCAGAAAATGCGAATTTCTCGTTTAATGAGTCACCCATTGTTTCGCAGAACCAGGCGATAGCGTAGGAGGTGGTAATTTTATCCCTGACAACTTATTTCAAAGTAACAATAACATCGCATACGACCGCTGGCACAAAGATGATTTCCATACATGGTTGTCCCATTACCATTAGGAAACATCAATAGAGAATGTCACATAATACCTCATCCGCGAAGGGCTTACGGATACAGGCGACGATCGTTGACGCAGAGATATCGCCTTTGTGGTTTACCCAGGCGGATGGTGAGTCGAGTCGGTGTTTAACCGCTTACGGTATCCACAGCCTGAGTGTTCTTTTTCAAGCCCCATCACGTATACCACCTGAATCCGCGTTGCAAGGATCTTCTTTACCCACATCTATAGAGTGAAGAGACGTTCCTCCTCCTGGCGGGGGATCTTCTCGTTCCTCCTTTCCTGCTCTTTGTGTCGCAATGCGGTGTTGAGATCCGCATCAATATGTTTCCATTTTTCATTCCCCTTTTTAGGTTCTTGTTCGGAGTCGGCGTTACGACCGAATCAAGCTCTCATCTCGGCCACCAGGCGACCGCGTCTTGCCACCACCGTGTTGTGAGTGGAGTTTGCGTGAACTCACACTTTCCCCGTGTCCTTCTTTTTGGTTTCGCGGTGTTAAGGTTTTCGTGCTTCGACGGGTTGTCTTTGGCCACCATGCCCTGGCTCTATCCTTTTTTCTCATAGCTTCTCAGCACCTTCCTTGCTTCTTTGATTTTCAGATCCAAAGTCTCGTTCGCTTGAATTTCGGGCTTCAATCTCGCAGCAAAGATAATGTTGTGATGTTGTCATACTGATGATGTCGATAACTCCATCAATTTATCAAGTGCGCATGTAATACTTTAGTACTGCATACTGAATCTTGATACCCAACTTCGGCGCAGTAGTAGTTGAACAGATTCATCACCATGTACACGCTTGATCCCGCTTGTTGTCATAAATGTTGGTCCATTGTAATGATTGTCCTCATAGGATCCCTCATGGGATATTACCCGCTCCTCTGATGCATGCCCCCTTGAAATAATCCTTCAAGTTGGCACGGCCGAGAACAAAGAGGTTCTGTTCGGTCCGCTCACAAAAGTAGGTTTCCCACCGCCTCTAACATGGGGGTAGCTGAGATATAAAAATAATCTTCTCCTTTGGCCTGGGAAAAGTCATGAATGAAATATACTACTTAATAGATTCAACTACTCATTCATGACATCTATGTCTATTTGACCCTCAAATATGGGAATGTCAAAATTTACTTGTACTCTTAAAAGGAGTCGGCCGAGAGTGGGCAGGCCGGATGTGAGGCATTGGCCGGCGGGCGCCTGAAGGATCTCGAGCAAAGTTATCCATCATCGCTGCTCCTTGGTTTTCGAGGGCTCTCGAGCAATATTTTCGATAGATTCTATTTCATGGCTTTTTCATCCCCTGGGCGGTGTCTGTCGAGGCTCAGTGGGAGGTTGACCTTGTAACAACCTAATCGTATCAAGCCCTAGTTACTTATACTCGACTATCAGGGTTGGGACACAAAAGAAGGACCGAGAAAAAGAAATCGCTCGATACCGAAGTGATCCGTACTATGTAGAATGCAAACAAAATATAACTACAATATAGAGATGAAATAGCACTTCATTTCAATATCAAAGAACCGAAATTTGCTTATTGCACGAAATAGAACTAACTATGTAATCGGTAGCTATCGAAGAGATGTATACATACCGAACCTAGTTAGGCTCAAGGACCTATTTATTATTGAGAAACAATGGAGAACTCTTAAACATCCAAAACCTAACCTTGTGATGAAGTATCAAACTATATTCTGGTTAGTAAATTATGTTTAACTTCCTGTGTGACGTAATCTCCTGGGTATACTATATCTCTGTTGATGCACATGGTACACTTATTAAATATTTATCTTATAGACTAAAAATTAAACATGTGATATCTATTTTAACTAATGATACTCATGGAGTCACGATGTCTCAAAACACCACGAATAAAACGGCTCGGTGTTCACACCCGAAATCGTTGTGAATAGTAAGAAGCGAAATCGAAAACGAAGAGGAAATGGTGGGGCCCCAAGTGAATAGTGGTTACCAACATTCAATTGATCATTCCTCTCCTTAGAAGCTAATGTGTCCCCAACAGTGCTGAGTTCACGAGATGATGAAACTTGTCTTAACTTCGGCAGAACCATCGAAGCCAGGTAGAGCACAACCTTTGACAACCCAATATAGTTGGATGTTCTCCGTTAGTGAGCAGTTTTTTTATTTTCATGTCTCCTCGATACAACTGTAGTGTACCGTTCCATGTAGTCCTGGTTTAACCTCACAGTGAGTTACCTCAATGTCCGAGGTGTCCGCAGAGGTGGGGCCAGGCGACAAAGGCGATCCACATTTCCAAGACCTGGCAGCAAACCAAGGAATGGTGAATACCGAAATAACGACTTTTCTCCCTTGGCTGTGTAAAATTTTTGGTGCGTGATTCTGTATCGGGGTCTGATTGAGTCATGGTTTAGTTGGGTCCAAGAGGTCAGAATAATCATACTTATTTAATTGAAGTTGTGTGTACCTATTGATCATAGTTATGAATTTAATATTCAATCTAATATATCAGCGAATCATCAAGTAGATGTGTAAGAATGTCATGGTTTACTTTGTCAGAATCCCAACCTGGATATGAGCTGAATCGGCCTCGAGTAACTATTAAATGGTATGGCGCTAATAGACATAGGTATCGGAATCAAGCCCACTCCGAAGGGGCTTGCGTGGCTGATTGAATGTGAGATTCGATGAATCTATAGCAGTTATGGAGGCTCTCGTCGGCAAAATGGATGCTGACCAGGGCATGCGTATCAGGTATGTTGCGATTCCGTTGACTTAATTCTCCACCGCTTATCGGTTTGGGATGAAAGCTATGGACTTGGTGAGATTGGCATCCAATATCACTAGAGGCCGACTCCAGCCGGCCGAGGAACCTATCATCCCGATCCAACATGATAGACTTTGGGGGATCCTGTGCGGCACCCACAATCATTCAAAGAAGAGTTTAGCAAAGGCTTCGTGATATTCTTCTTTGCAGCATCAGCTTACGATGGCTATCTTAATCTGTCGATGACCACGAAACATGTCGTTACCGCTAGTAGAAGGCAGTCTTACACAGATCCATGTGAGATGTGATTCTGAAGGCTTCCACTAGTAGGTAGTATACGCCTTGCTTTCGATGGTTGAGCCTATAATGGCATACAGATCTTCGATGTGTTTTCTTTAATATGTTGGTTGTCTGGCCTAATAGAAATACTTTCCCCAGGATTACTACTATTTTCTCTTTTCGACTCGAAATGCCCAACGACTTCCGTAGCTTCTGTAGTATTCCCATATCATCTTTGGCATGCTCGTTTGAAGGAACATAAAGACCTTTATTGTAACAGTATCTTGAGTGTAGTACCCCAACTTATGTAATTTCCCAAGAGTGCCTAGTAAGTGTTGCCAAATTCTTGGTCACCTTACAGAGAATTCCGCTAAATCGTGTCTCATGCCTACAAGAGTTGAGCATGGTGTTGAGCGCCATGATCGTGGTTTCCATCGAAAGTAATCAGTAACATTATTGTTACCCTTCTTGTACTTGAGGTTCAAATGAAATTGTTGATATGTGGACCATCATGAAGTATCATCTTCCACAACTTCCGCAATCAGTATGAATTGTAGATTGTTTCATTAAAATGTGTAATGCTTCCATTTTTGAGAAGTTTGCACAATGGAATACATTTCTTTTTCAGGCGGGATACTTAACTGTCGCATAACGTTCACCGTGATATGCTAATCGATGCCTCATGAGTAATAACTTCTAATAGCATAGCCGAGGCATCAATTGATCTTCAAATGTCTCACAAGTCTGTTGAAGTGAGTACTCGAAGAATAGATGTATTTTTTCAATTTTGAATGCTTATTGAGAAACACAATTAAAAGAATTTTGCCTTACCTCTCGCGACTTGTCTCAAGGGCCAAGTGATATGAGAAATCCCAACAATGAATTCAGAAATTAGTAAGACCTCGTAGTCATTTTGGAAAGCCTTTATAGAAGTCAGTTTAGCTTTCTAATCCCGAATGATTTGGATCTTCGATCCATATGCACTCCCCTTTCATCAGTTTACTGTATCCTGGAGTATTGAACCTGGCTGCTGTACAGTATTTCTTCAGATTAACAACCTAGTTGCTGCAGTTAGTTTGGTGACTTGTCTACGTGGTGAAGGTGTTTTCCCAAGTCTCAAGTTGAAGATATTGTCATCCAAGTACACTATTACAAATGAGTTGGTGAATGGCCGCAAGAAGATGTCTCCATCATCCCTCGTTTAGTTGTCATGGAGTATCTGCCAATCTGAAGGCATGACTACCATTCAAAAGGCTTTCCTTAGTTTAAAGGGGTGCCTTCAAGAATGGAGGGTTCAATCGGTACCTGGTGATACCTCGATTTGGTTAATCTTGTTGGAAATATTTTCTACCTTGAGTTATCCAAGGTCATCAATCCATGGGATCGTTGCATCTATTCCAGAGAGCAGATTCATTCAAGACCTGAGCAGTCAATATAGCTCTATCAACTGCATCCTTTTCTCCGTACTCAACATGATCGCCCCAGCGGTTTACGAACTTGGTCGATGATCATAGCAGCCCCTAATCAGCTTCTTGATTTCATCGTTTCCGCATAGAGCGCCTACGATCGCTCTATCAGTAGCGGTGACTTGGGGTCGCATCAATCGTAGTTTAACCGGTAACATAGTAGAACCCTTGTGGGTGAGGTGAAGATGTCCCTGCATTCTCCAAACCTGGTCCATTTGTTGTTTTCAGGCAGAGAGCCTTGTCCTGAGGTTGCACACAAGATATTCCTGCCCCAAGTGATCATCGGTGAAACAAATTTCGTTTAGAAATGAACCTACCTATTTTTAAAAGAACTAAAGAGTGATAGCTGGTGAGGTGGTAATACCCCAGTATCCTATACAACTTATTTCAGCAATAATAATAGTGCTTATAATGGTATTCATACGATGACACTTCAACAAGTATCGTTTAATAATACATTTAAACATCAACAGGTGGTCACCAGCATAACATCTTCACCATCTCAGAAGGTTTGATACGATAGGTAGCGCGCAATTATCAAGTTGATGAGATCTCCGTCTTGTGAAGCTATCGAATGTATGACGCTTAGCCTGTGGTTGTTTAATCACATGCACTGGCCGAACAGATAGTTCTTTTGTCTGGTTGCCGGTTTTCAATGAATGTATTTGGAGCCATTTACATTCTGTGAGTGGAAGAGGATGTTCTCCTATGGATCTTCCGTTTCCTCTTCAGTTCTTTTGTAGTGGAAATAGCAGTTGGGTCACATCAATAATATGTTTCTTTTCATTCCTTTTTCGTGTTCTTGTTCGAGTCGGAGTATGATTCACTCGTAGGTTCTATCTCGCTATTTGCCATTTGGCGCGAGCATCTACTTTGTTGTGAGGGAGTCATGGAATCCCACTACTTTCTGTTCTCTTTGGCTTTATGTGTTGTTGTAGGCTTGTTGTGTTGTCTTTAGCCACTAGTGCCTTGTCATTCTTTGTTCGGCGGTTTAGCATTCTTCTTGTTGATTCAGATCTGCGCATCAGCTCGCTTGAATTAACTGTTGGTAGTAATACCTCCAGATGCCATACCAAGCTTGCGATGTCGAGGAACTCCATTTCCTCCCGAATCGTATCTCATAAGTGCATACCGATACTTTAGCACTGTATGTTTATCAATCTGATACCCAACCTTGCGCGTAGTAAGGAAATTGCATTCATTAGCTCATGCAATATCTTGATCCCTTTGTTGTTTCAGTTGATTCATCAGAGTACTTGTTCTCATAGTTTTCATGGATAGCATCGTTTTCTATTTACATCTCGAATAATTCGTTGGTATGGCCAAGAACAAAGAGGGTTTTAATCGTCCTTTGTTCTCATAGTAGTGTTTCCCACCGCCTAACATGGGGTAGCTTTAGAGTTCGCACCGTCCTTAAAATAAGAATGAGAATATCTCTAAAAGATTCAACCATCTATTCACGACATTCAGATCTATTCTTTGATCTTCAAACATAGGAATTGTCAAAATTTACTTGTAATTTTAAAAGGAGTACGACTGTAGGATGTCATAAAGATAGCCACTAATGGCAATGCTACTGAAGGATTCTATAAAAGTTATCCATCATCGCCTTTTTTCAAGGGGTCTTCCTCGAGCAATATTTTGATAGACATCTCTACTCCTCATCTTTTCATCTTGTTAAACTGGGCTTATAGTTTGTGAGGTCGATTTCAGAATTTTCCACCAGATCAAGCCCTAGCTATACTCCCCACTCTTGTTGGGGCGTAAAGAAGGACGAAAGCAGCATCAGCTTCTCGATACTATTGATCAGATTTATGAATGCAAATTTAATAAACATATAACCATAAATATAGAGATGCGAAATGAAATAACACTTCATTTCATTAATATCAAAGAACTCAAATTTGCTTGCTGCATTAATGGAATAGAACTAGCTAGGTGCTGTAGCTATCTTCCTGAAGAGATGTATGCTGGTGCCTCGTAACTGAGTTGAGGCTTTGGTGGCCTATTTATTATTTAGAAACAATGTAGAACTATAAACATCCAAAACCTAACTTAGAGATGAAGCGCTAAAACTATACCTGTCATTGGTAAATTGGTGTTTAACTTCTCAGACGAATTTTTGTATACTATCTCCATTTGACGACATGGTAAATCATTAGAAATATAATTGAGGACTACTTATTTTCCATGAATATCCATTCGAACGAAAGATATTCGTTGGAGGCGCAACGTTCAAAAAACGCTGCTTAGTTCAAACGGTTTCAAGTTCAGCATCCGAAAAACCGCGCAAAGTTAGTAATAACAAACCTAAAAATGAAAGAGGAAATGCAGGCCTTGCGGAATAGGTGGTTACTAATATCCACTCGCACTATTCTCCCTTTAGTGGAAGCAATGGTCCCCCATTATGCCGAGGTTCATCCGCAGTGATGAGAAATCACAAATTTTCTTGGTCCTCGAGAACTACTTGGTGAGTTGCTACTAAAACTGGGACATATTGATGTTCATAGTGTTTTATTTTTCATGTCCCCGATATAACTGGTGGCTCGGTTTCATACTGGTTTAACTTATTATGTGAGTTGTTTCAATGTTCCAGGTGTCCGTAGAGGAAGTATGATTTGCTGCAACTATTGGAAGACTATACCATGAATGCAGGAATATCGAGCTCAAGGAATTTTTTCTGCTGTACCCTTGGTGATGGTGCATAACCTGTGAATGGAGTTAGTGAAGCTTGCGTGTGGGGTCTGGAGGCGCTCCTTTCCGCAAATGTAGCCATACTTTGTCGCCGCTCGGAAGTTGTGTGGCACCCGGTGTCGATTGCGACAGCCACCATTGGTTTCATCCATTATCATGAACTCGCTTGTGATGTGTTGAATGCGCGATGGGGTTACTTGTCTTGTCAACTTTAGATCGACATGAGCCGAATCGGCTCGAGGCTTGTAACAGAGACATGCCATTAGACATAGTGGTCGACCCTGAAGTTTACCTCTAGTGGCCCGCCCTTTGTGTTCTTGACAAGAAATTTGGCCGATCTATTTTGGAGCCTTGGCGAATGTCTTTCTCGAAAACTCATCCTCTTGAAGTCTTGTTGCCCAACACATAGCCCTTCCGCTCTATCTATTTTCAAAAGGCCGTGCTTACCTCATCTCCGGTAAATTTCCCCATCCCAACCTCCTTTCCTTTGTCAAAAATTCCTTCATCTCTCATTATCTCTCTTTAAAATTTCTAAAATCCTAAATTTAACCCCAATTACCCTTTATTTCTCCAAATCTCCATTCTACCCCTTTTTCAAGCATTCACTTAACAAATTGATTCAAATGAGTTAAAATGATGAAATTTATGAGCTAGTCTTAGTCCTTTCATTTAGCTCCTCATGACTTTCCTCTATAAGGACTCAAATAACAAGGATCAATTTATTAAATCATTAGGTGTTTAGCCCCTCCAAACCTTTCCACGCCGGGAAATCATCAAACCTTTAAGTAAACATGTGCACTAAGCCTAATATATTTGGTTTGACTGAATAGTTCAGCTATCCATTGTAAATCTGATCTAACGTAAGCGCTGAGTCTACCTGGTTATCCCTAATTTCGTCATAGCTAAGACTAAATTGTTTTATCTCCACACCTGCTCCATCCATAAATGACGTATTTCGCGACTCAGTCGATTCCATACGTACTGGTGACGCGCGTAATTGAAATGGCGACCATTTTGAAAAACTGCTTAGCTTCACGACAATGTTCACGGTAAAAGCCGGTAGCGAATTAAGGCGCGAATCGCCTGGACCGAGGTGACCATTCAACGCATTTATCTAAAGAAGGTACCTCGATAACCTACCTTCCGTATTTCTGGTCCTTCGTTCGCTTCGCCTTCATCAGCGATTTCATTATAATCGGCTGTTATGATCGCCCTTTCCATTACATCGCTTATTGTTCTTCAAGCCCCCACTTATCTTTTTCGCTCATCGGCCGTTCGCTTACCACGTCATTTTGTCGCATGTTCTGCATTTTTCAAAATGGTTGTCAGCAGGCTGTTTTATTTTTCGTAGCGTTTTTTATTACTTTATGATTATCAGCTTGTTGCTAAACTTCACTAGAGAAAATTTTTGTTTGTTTTGTAGTTTTTCCGCCATGTCAGCAATGCGCCTGCTTATCCACCTACGTTACCCACACCAGGCTCATGATTTTTCATCAGCGCCATTTTGCAGACATAAAGAAAATGGCTACCATGATAACTCTTTGTTGCCAGGATAACCAGATCCGGAGGAAGACGACCAGGAATTATCGGATTTATGAATGAAGTTCTGGAAGTTGCAGTAGACAAGATGTTCATTAAAGGGAATACAGCGAATTTGCTAAATCTCCCATCACCATTAAAACCTTTAGCTACTCCTTATTAAGAAAATGAGCGAATGTTTCAACAGAGAAGGAAGATTAAGGTACTAATAATGGAGATCTTGAGTTTAACTGAAGCTTCTAGTAAAGTATCAACATAGATCTTTAGGATCGATCAAAGGATCCTTTTCATATTGTATCAATTATATCGTTTTATTTACACACTGTCTCGGTAATATTTACCAGAGCAATTAAGCTAAAACTAATGCAGCATTTATGTGACAGTTTTCGCTAGTTTATTTTATTTCTCGTCAAGACACCAGGAGTGCTTCAGCTAAAATGTCAAGATCATATCTCGAGAAAATCATTCTTCCTAAGCGAGGATGAGATTAAATATAAAGATGTCAGCAGATGGGTTTCGTCAGACGTCTATTGTTTTGTTTAAAGATACATTTATGTTCACCTACCTTTCCGTAATGGATTCTAGTAGTCTACCTTTTCTATAAAGAACAAAGAAGGAACATTGTAATGGCTGTTGATGAGAAATCATGAATGTGCAAGCATTAATTCTATTTGAGACAAGTTCTGTATATTGTAAGATAACGAGATTGATATATTCAGACCAATGTTCAATTCATGGGCTATGAGCAAATTTAATTTGGTGTTGTTTTTAATATGACAAGCATAACATGGATTCCAATTCAGTTGCACTGTGATGTTTTCTTCCGTATTTGTGATTGACCTTGCCTCCATGTTATGTTCCATTTGCTTTCATCATTTCATCGGTAGGCAATGTATATAATATAGGATTCACTGAGTAGGTGCCCCATGTTTCTGCTTCCCTACTCTCAACAAAGTTTTCTTCGCTTTATATGTGTATCCTAATTGTTGACGTTAACCGATTTAACCAAAGTAGTGATGATATTTCGCTCTTCCGATGAAGCGATTAATGAACCGTGTTTAGACATGTTCTTGGTAGGATTTGTTGAATGTTGAGAACCCCAGGTCTAGTGAATTATGTATCCATTTACCAGAGCTTTTCCCATCCCAATTAAACCTTCAAGATCCCTTTGTTTTACCCCTAATCATGCTTGGGTTGTGCCCCTGAGTTAATGACCTTCCGGTTTCGATCTAAGGACGAGTTGGTTGTTCTTTCACTTTCAATCCTTTTGTGTCCCATTCAATATCTCTCACATCCAAATTTCTGTGATGATCAGCCATCGTAATGTTTATTATCGATTATAAATAAAATCTCTTTGATCTATAGCCTAATGGTTTATGTTCTTCGTAGTTATCTCGTTCGCCTAGCCTTTCTTTACTCATCTCGTTTATTGGTCCTTCTTTTTTTCTAATTCCTCCAACCAAACACAAACAACTTCACAAAAAACCATGAGCCTATAACTACCTAAAATCACAACTTAGAGCTTCAAAGTTAAACTCGACTACCATAGAGATATCTCGACCTAGGAGGGCACAGATCCTAAGGTTCCAGTTGTTCTATGTTGTATCATATTTTGGTCTCCACAACTCCGTCCAAACATGAGAACCTGAAATATACTACAGATTCTCACTGGGAATTCCGAGCATTCTACCTTAAACATCGTAAAACCCAGAAACTTTGAACTCTCGTTAAAGGATGAATTCACCTCCATTTCCCTTGAATCAACTTCATTATTGAACATTCACCATATTTTCAGACGAGTTCGGAAAGGGTTGTGTAGCTCGTATCTCCATCCTCTTTCGAGGTGACATATTCTGTAAATGCCTCACGCTGACCGTGTTGGAGCTTGTTGATTTTAGGAGACTTCGAAGGTGATAGTGCCCTAGCACTTCAGGAGTATTTTTATCTCAGAATATCCTAAGCCCTCCACTCCGGCGTACTCATTGTTCTTAAACATTAAAAGATCGCATCGTTGATCAAGAGGTTCAATGTATCATTTGGTTTACAATCGTACCTATTGGGAGTAATAGTTTGAGACAACATAAACCAGAGAGTGACAACAGAGCAGCCGTTTTGCTTATAAACAATATTCGCTGTAATTCATCTACACAAGAGCTTATTCAAACTCGACCCACCGGAAGAAGAAAATCCAGAGTATCCTCGAGTGAACTCCTACATCTAAATAATAAAATCTGGTTTTCAGCTGTTAATTTAGAGCTAATTCTACACCAATTAAAAACTCAATAAATGAAATATTTTCCCTAATTCCAGACCTTCAAAACAAGATCATTTTAATTAGGTCATTCAGTTGTTTCCGGTATCAGCTGCATAATTAGGATGTTGAAACCCTCCTTCACACCACCCACCATTTTTCAAAACTTAATTTTCTACCTATATCTATATCAACAGATCATTGTCTCAAAATATCCATAAATATCCAAATACTACCACAATAACCTTTATACTTTGATTTGAATATCAATATGGTAATTGCATGTATTCTTTATGCATTTCACCTTATTACTTGTTTAATGATTAATAACTGTAATCCCACTTACCTAAAGAGTCCATAAACTAAAGAATATGTAGATAAACGAGTGACTACTATATGAATATGATGAACAATCAAAATGAGGATCTTTGCTCAAAGTTTAGGTGAGGTGAAGAAACGGTTTAAAGGATTACCTCGCAGTATTCAAGATCTCCTTATCATTAGACATTCATAAACAAGTGAGGTTAGACAAACCGCTACCCTCCTTCTTCGAAGAATACATGTCTCTTTAAGAGGAATGATAGTGTCCATGACTACACCACTAGATTCAACAACATTTATAATGCTCTCCTCCACACATGAAACTTCCACAAGGGCGGTTCTAAAGTGAATCGATGGACGATGTCGACTTAGCCTATGAGTTTAGAGATAAAAGAGTATACCACACTGAAGACATGCAAAAAGGAGCCATAAATTGTAGAAGCAAACTTGAAGGAAAAAAGGGCAAGATTAAATGGAAGATAGTGGAAAATACAGGGATGATAATGTAGCTCGAATTTGGATCTCAAATACGAGAGACTTTCAAAAAATGTGAAGAACTTTCCAACAATGATAAAGAGGATGGTTGTCCAAAACAGAAACCAAAAACTTAACCAAACATTAGAAGAAACAATGTTGCCTTCAATAGACAAAGAGTCGTGACGTTAAATCATTCTCATTTCAAAGAATTGTTAGATGAAGATTAGGAATCGTTGAAGAGAATCAAGGGGAATACAATAAACACAAACCAAGGCAGGACTCAATCCTAAATTATGATTCGCGAAGAAGACCTAATTTCTCCGCTACTTAAGCGATGAGTGGTTTAACTGTGATTGATAGATTAGGATTTAACGTTATGTCAGTAAGTCAAGGAACAATATGAACATTAGAGCAAGAAAAGCCAAGATACTTCCTAAAACAAAGACTCTTTATAACCATCAAGAAATGCAACACCGCAATTAAAGCAACCTTCAGGTCAATAAACAAGAAATTTAAAGTTCGCGCATAAAGAGAAGGACAACTGTGACAATTTAAAATTAAAGCACCAACCAAAGAACATTAGCATTTAGCTGGTACTCGACAATTTTTCCAACCTTTGTATAGTGTAGAGAAATTGTTGTTAACTCAATGGTCAAGGCAGTAAAATAAACAGAAATGGTGCAGCCAAGATTTAGCCCACTTTCAATTTAGAGAGGACCTTGCAAAATCAAAATTTTTGTACTATTATTTAGCTGCTACTCAGATGTAATATAAAATCCAAATTTTGAAAGCATTGAACCTAGTCGAACGATTTAATCATGAATGATGATCAACAAAATTTGCTCTTTGGTCCCAAGATTGAGGGAAAATTTCCGTGAAGGGGTGTTCCACCTTTATATCACCAACGCTCATGACAAAATACTTCCACAATGCCATGCATGTGACTGTGCACTTCGGTTAACAACTTAACGCCTAAGGTAGTGATGATATTAGTATAGAAATCACTGCATCTTACAATACTTATATTCATTTGACTTAGTAGAGTAAAATGCCTAGGCCCCATCAAAACTTATGTGTCCTGACCTGACTCGCTTAAATGTATGGTCATAGATGTTAGGCGAAGTACCAGGCGGCATGTTATTTTCAAGATCATGGGGATGAACCGCATGGAATGCAATGGATGGGTATATGCTACTATTATCACTATATTTGGCTAACTTTAGAAGACTGGGAGGAGTTCACAAATTTAGCTGAAAGTAATCGAAACTCATTAAAACTCACCATTATACTTTTCAGCATACAGATTTAGACTTTATCCTTCATAGTTCATCATAATCCGAGATTACAGATCGTATAATGAAATATGAAATATACAAAACAAGATTTGAAATATAATGGCTATTTCGAAGAATAATGGTGAAGAAGTTATCTATGGGAAATCGCTGGAAAATAATCAATGAAACAGCAACTTACCTAAAACAACATGAAGCCACTTCGATTCTATGCCCATAATGAATCGCTTAAATTACCCCCTCTCAGCACAAATTAACAACTCGCTAATGTATTAATCCTATTGTGAGGATGAAGATTTATGAACAACTTTGTTGGGAATGGACTTTGATGGATCTCAGATTAGGCAAGAGGTCGAGCGGAGGTCACAGAATAATTAAAAATGATCATGCAGAGTCATCGCTATCAATCAGTATTTCAAATGCACGGTCATTACTTAATATGTTCTAATTGGGCTTTCAATCACAGGGCCCAGAGCTCAGAGATAGTCAGAGGAGACTCAAGAGTTAGTGATCAAATGTGAATGGTGAGTATTCGCAAAGAAACACCTCAAAATAGTACAAGGTGAATGATATTTCAGATTTGCTAAAACATTTGTCAATATGAATTAATGTCTACCTTAGGGGGAAAACGCAATAGCAAATGGATTAGCTTGTTTGAATAGCTTTGTATCCTAAGACC
Organism: Pinus albicaulis; assembly: GCA_034641835.2. Classification (NCBI taxonomy): domain Eukaryota; kingdom Viridiplantae; phylum Streptophyta; class Pinopsida; order Pinales; family Pinaceae; genus Pinus; species Pinus albicaulis. Next base: position 77,935,473 of record CM076572.1, on the reverse strand, counting down.
TCAATTGACTAACAGATTATCATTCGTATCAAATTCGTACCGCATATGACAATGAAAATATTATGTTTTTAATAGAGATAAACAGATTGAGGATTATAGAATGAGTTTGAATTTTCTTGATCTTAACGCAATCAGTCAGATGTTGAAATTTCGTGGAGAAGAGACACCGAATATAGAAATAAATTTTTTTCTCGAAAGTAAATCAAGAACTAACCGAAATGTTGAAAATAATGAAGAGGTTCAAGTGTCACGTACAAAGATGAATATACCTGTAGGTATGGTACCTTCGTAGGACCTTCTTCGATTACGATGTAGCAAAGAAACCTACAATAGAACATGCAGTAATCGACATAGAAGAATGCAACATAGGTAATCGAAGATGGGATCAAAATGATAAATCAAGAGTCTATACCGCAAACATGAAGAAGAATTACATTGACCTTTGTTGGAATCTATCACGTGTTTTGGCCGGAGCTACGAAGACTAAAGGCTTATGACACCAACATTGTACAACATAAGATACCGATTAAAGGAAAATCGTGTTTTCGTACGTAAATCAAGAATCAACTAAAACAATTGTCACAGAGAAAGAGATCAAAAGATGTATGATGTGTACAATAGTCCCGGCGTTTTCGATTGGTACAACTTAGTATTGCATGTAGAACAGTGTCAGGGAGACTGTACTATGCATAGACTTCGTAAACTCGAATAGAGTCGAGATAACTACCCTTGCCTAGAATGTAACATATCTTGCGTAATAGTAGTAGGTTCTAAAAGAATCTCTCTCGCTTGATGGTTTTTCAAGATACAACTGTTCTCACATTCTTTAAGATCAACTCAAAACGTTTTTTACCACTCCATGGGGTAATTTCATGTACTTGAAAATTCCTTTTGATTGATGAATGCTGGAGTCATCTTCCGTAGAGAAATGGATATAGCTTCTCTCGTAGGTGATAGACACTTCATATTTATCTACTTGCATGACTGACCTTTTCTAAAATCGAAGAAGAACACTCCGAAAATATCCGATTTTTTTTTTTGAAATGTAGAAGGCGTGGATGGTCCGTCCCCAAATCCTAATAGCACTGTCTTTGGGCTGCAAGAAGGGAACTGGGCTACATTATCCGAGAAAGGGATCGTATAGACCTGCCGCAGATTTGAGGGAATACTAACCATAATATCCAAGAAAACACTGAAGGAGCTACAAATTTTTCATCAAAGATCAATTCTTTAGAAGATCTATCCCCAATCTTGCCTTGTTGCATCTCAGGAAATGACCTAAATGCTAAATAACATGGTGGATCTAAGTGGACTGTTAGCTAAGAAATATTTTGAGTCGGGAAGAACTCGCACTCACCAGTTCCCCCGTGTTTACTGTGTACCCCCCCGACCTTCAAAATATTTTCCGTATCTTTTCATTTTCTTCCCAACACACACACTTGTAATTTTGTCACAGTAAAAATCTTAAGGTAATGAACAGCCTATAGCCTTCAGCAGTTTTGTGATGCTAATTTAGCACAACATCATGGAAAAGCCACCACGCCGGATTAAGGCCTTTAAAAGACTTTAGTGTACATTCTCGTGATTCTCACAACTACTGCTTATGTGCCAAATGTAGTGGTCAAAGATATCTGCCCCGTATTCGAGGAAAAGGGGCCTGGATTGCTGGCAATCTTAGAATACATTGAAATTAAACCTACTCAAGTTGATTGCCTATGCCTGGCCGCACTAATGGCTGGAACAAATTTATGCCTTGATATTAACATGATGAATGCCTTAGATGAGTTGGTGAAGGACGCTTGCAACAATCAACAAGGTTGAGGAGAGCGCTTAACTCACCAGACATATCCTTTATGCTTCAGCTAATGCTCCTCCTGAATCGGCCTTAAAACAGTTTATCTATAAAACCTAAAGCTATAAATTATTGTATTATGAATGAAAGTATATATTGAAAAATTCAAATGGTCATTTGCAAATGTTTTTTCTGGAATCGAAGCCGAAAGAATCAAACAGAATTTAATGTCAGAGTGGAGGCGACTCCGGAAGAAAACTACTACAACAAAGATATCAGTATCGAATATTGGCTCACACTCTTCGAGACAACTATAAATGATTTCGTTTCGCTACAGCCAAATTGAAAATAGCCTTTTCCTTCCTCCTAACCGACGACTATGTTAAGGGTTCTTTTCATGTAATGTTTAGACTTTATAGGAAAGAAATTTACTCGCTCGAGAAAACATAATGATCTCAATGTCTTCATCGTATTACTTACCAGTCGGATAGCATACCATTTAGTGGGATCACCGATTCGTTATCAATAGGTTCCTAGAAGACTTATCTTTATTCGTTTGTTGTCTGTTGAAAATATCCATCATAATGTCACGTTTTTGATTCAAATGAATGTATGATTACCATGTACGTAATAGCATTTTGATATTCGAATCGCTTATTACCCTGGTGGTATTGCTTCAGTCAATTAACAACAAAGCTCCGAGCAATTAAGAAGTTGCCAGAAGAAACAAAGATTGCTACATGTGTTGATATATGCTCAGTGGGCGACAGATCACCACGAAGAAATCCATTGCATGGCACCTTTTCCAAATGCTGGTTTATGTATTGAAGCAGCTTCTTCACTAGTCTTAGATTCCAAAGATCAAACTTGTCCAATGAGATCTAACTTAAGAGGACAAACATTTATAAGGAGAATTAATGAAACAATCCATCTGAAAGAAACAAGAGAGCAAAGGAGCAGCAGTCACGAGTACAGAAGACATAAAGAGATGCTTGAAAGAACCAAAGCTTCGATTTCAAGGTTGGAGATAAGGTTCGATGATTCGAAGAGGAGCGAGGAAAACATGGTAAGTTTTGGATAAACAGTAAGGACTATATCAAGCAATTATGGCCCTAATGCGTTTTGAAGAACTGATGGCACAATAATTGGGACTTGGCTAATGGCAGATGCTCAACATTATCATTGGATTTTCCATTTCAAAGCCATCTCCATTGTACATACATTGCAATTTTTCATTTTCAAAAAAGAAAGGAAAAAATGTTCCAAAACAATGAAAAGAGGTTCGCATGCTCAAAACATGAACCCTCAAGTAAAGTATGTATTAAATCATCAGTAACCGAGCTAAAGGAAGTATTAGCTGTCCTAATAAGCTCAAATCGATCACAATTGAAGAAGAACTCCAGCCTTCCACGATGCCTTGTGTAAAAACCGTAGCTGGGCAAACAATAAAGAGGTGACTCAGTTTATGCTCAAAACCGAGTCACGTTGAAAGAAAGAAGGATGTTTCTGCCGCCTGGTGATTCCATGCCTTCACAGCTTTGTTTTCTACAAGCCGAAGCCATGAAAGTCGACACGAATTCCGGGCTTGTCGTGTTTAAATTTTGCCTTAGAATGGGAGAGTCCGTCAGATGTTTAATCTCTGTCAGTAGCAGATTAGGTAGAGATATAGATGAGGTCAATAGTCTAACTGCCTTGCTGAGCAGTTACAGATTTAGAGAAGCTTGTTTTGAAAATAAAATGTAAAGGGTCTGTTCAAATGCACCTAAGGAAATTGTAGAATTGGTACTTTGCAGGTAGATTGCTGGGAAATGTTTTTTCTAATGTTTATATCACAACTGCAGTGCCTAAAATTGAAGAAGAAAGATGTCTTATGACAAAGCAGCATCCTGCCTACTCCAAAGATCATTCCCTGGTTTCGACTCCTCCAAGGAGAAGCCATCCCCATGGAGTCACCGTTAGGCCCCTAGGCCCCGACAAGCAATGGGTCGGGACCGTTTTGAGCTAAGAACGTCTTTCCGAAAAACTCGCCCTCCTGAAGCTCCCATGTTGCCCTAACATAGCCCTTCATCGTATTCATATTAAAGGCCCATTTTACTCCCTATATCCTCGCAATTTCCCCATCCTTACCCTCTCGTTTCTTTTGTCAAAATTCTCCTTTAATCTCCTATTATCTCCTTAAAATTTCTAAATCTCACTCTCAACCCCGCTATAATTATCATCTTCTTTATCACTACTTTCCCACCCTTTTATTTACCCCTTTGGGCCTGAAATTGCATTCAAAATGAGTTAAAATGATGAAATTTATGAGTTTGGGCCTTAGCCTTTCTCTCATTGTATTCCTCACACCTTTCCTCTACAAGACCAGCCACATCAACGCTGAACTGGGGCTAGGAGTTTAGCCCTCCAAAACCTTTTCACACGAAAAACTCATCAAAAAACCTTGCAATGCGCATTTGGGGCTCAATATATTTAAGTTCGGACGATGAAGTCTACCGACTGTGGAGTTTCAAGTCCAGCCATGAAAAGGCTAAAAATCAGTTAAGAATTGGTTGTTCAAGATGGTTTTGTGGTCTTGTCTTCCTGATTCTGGAAAGTTGCAACCTGTCTTAAAAACGGACACCGTATTTAAGTATAGTTATTGCACTTTAGGGTGGAGTGTGTGGTTTGACAAGTACCTGAGAGGCTGCCCCATGGAACCTCACTTCCATGACCAAAGGTGGGAGCTTAATGTTAAGAGAGTTTGTTGAGACAATCTCAAGTTTAATATTTAATTAAAACTTCAGCCAAGTGGATTTTAGTAGTGAAGTGAGATTCCGGAGGCGTCCCCAAATTTAGTGGACTTCCACTTCTTAGTGGAGTTAATTCCATGCTTGCCCTGCACATTTAGTGGAGGAAATTTTGGGCAAAGGTTGTTTTGGCTGTTGGAATTTTCTAATAGCCTACAACCTTTGGAACAAATTTTGTTTTTTATTTTGTATAGTTTCATCTCAGACTCAATACGCAGTTTCGCAGCCACTGAGCTCATTTTCACCGCCATTTAGCTTCTGAGAAGCTTTTGAGCAAAGAGGGCCATTTTGGGTTTGGAGCTATTTGAGTTGTGGTTATCATTTTGAGGAAAAAGCTATTTCAGATAATTTCAACCTTCCTAAGCTATTGAGGACGTTTTATGTGCATTTGAGGACTTCTACAAGTTTCAAAAGTTACAAGGTAGTAGTTCAAAGCAATTAATAGACATCAAGAAGAAACTGTTTATGGTAATCTTTCACTATTTAGTGAATTTGAAAGGGGCATTCTTAGCTTTTTTTCTCTCGCTTTCTAAATCAGTTTATATATTCATATTTGTCTATTGAGACACTTATAATCTTGTATTGCATTTGAGAGCTTTTAATACAAGAGAATGGGGTTTATTTTGGGCAGTTTGATCCAGATGGCTCAAGAGTTTTTGGGAACTTATATCATATCGTTGTGTTTTGATATTATATTGTTGAATATTGTTTTATATCCATGTTAAGTCAGCAAAAATTACACTTATGATACATAAACAAGAAAAGACATATACACCATTTGTAAGCTAAATTCTCCAAAGATAACGTCAAGTTTAAAGCAAGATTGCTTTAATTTTCAACCGAAAGTGTTTACTTTATTACTTTAGGAAGAGTTCCATATAATGTGCTCGATTCATCTCGAAAGGTGAAACATCCAAAGAATGCTCATACCATTTATGTATTAGCGAAGTTCTCATATTTTTATTTGAACTTAGAGTATTTTTGCACCATTTACATTGAAATGGATACCTTAACTTTTTCAAGTACCTTCCATTTTCGATCGATGGTATCGAAAGGTGTTTTTTGTTTATATGTTTCAGGAAAAGCAGTGAACTATAGACAAGATCACGTTGCAGCTTCTTTAACCGCTTTTTGTTATACAATTGTGTAGTAGATAAATGCTATCAACAATTGCTTAGTTTATATTTGAGCATTTGTGCAATCAACCTTGACTATTTTATTGTGAGCTTGAGATCATTTTGATAGTCGTTAACCTCTTCCAAGAGTTGAAGGTATTTGGTCAAAAGTTTAGCCTGCTTTGTTTGAAAGCGCTTGAGGACTTTCTTTGAAATTCCTTTGGTTGTTTGAACATTTGTCAATGTGTCAACTTCTTCTATATGAAGTTTCTTCTTTCAATAGATTCTTCAATGATGACAAGAATGAGTTCCTTAAGGTGAGATGACATGGTGCATTCTCAAGAGGATCAAAGGAAAGTGTTCAACTGTACAATTAAGTAGCTATGCAGTGAAGAGAAATAAGCTATTTCTTCAAAGATCAAGATGATATGGAGTTATAGCTTCTTCTGCTCAGCTTTGGTCTAAGAAAATACGCCATCTTCGTGATGTAAATCATGAGGTAAATCACCGATGCCAAGCCATTTAGGTGTTTGCGGTTGGTTCTTTTGAACGGGCATACAAGAGGTATTAGGCCTAAAATTGATAAAGCAAAAGGGCGAAGAAGGTAAAGGTTTATTGGCGATGTACAAGGTATTTTTAGTCATTTGTATTGTGGAGCTGGCCCTAAGAATATTGATGCCCAAGGCATGGTAAACTTAATGTATGGAGCAGCATATGATTCAAGAATGATGCAAATTTGAAGAGAACATTTCTCCCAAGTTTCAATTACATCAATGTCATGATGGCAAATATTCTCAATGGTCATTGAAGCCTTTGTTGCAGCAAGAAGATGAAGATGGCAGCTTATGGCAAAGCATGCAAAAGTAGCATAAAAGGATTTTTGTACATTTTGTATTTATTTAATTCATCGTTTCTCGAGATGGATGAGGAAGAAGGTACACAAGAAACAGATACAGACTACCTTCAAAGAATGCATAGATTTGCACTTTTGCTAAAAGAAGGGACATGTTGTCTCTCATTGTTGGACTTTACCCAACTCGTCCTACCAAGAAGAGACAAAGACATGGCGGAATCATGGATTCTATTATTGATGTGGAAAGGAAGCTTACGAGGAAAGTTGCGCTACAAAAGAAAAGACACCATGGATACGCAGTAGGAAGTGGATTAACTTATTGGCGTGTGTTGTCATTTCATTTTGTACCGCATTTTCAGATTGGTATGTGCATGTATTTCAATGGAAATTTGATGCCGATTTATATAAGAAGTTTCAAATTGAAGGAATTTTCTTTGTTGTTGCGGCCTCACAGATGGGTGTAAAAGATGAGTAGCGATACTACATTTATGTTGTAGAATGCTTTTTGTCTAGATTTTGATCACATGTTTTTGGGATGATGTACTTGTTGGTATTTGAAAAGAAGAGTTGAAGCGTACATGTACATAGAGGTTAAATGTAATTAGCGCAACTATAGTTCATTGTATGATAGTACGTGGTTTGTCAAGTAGACGGTTGTTTATCGACTTGTGCGATTGTGTCATATGTTTATCAGATCTAGGTTGTTGTGTGCATTTACAGGATTCGAAAATAACTATATAGTAGCATTTCATTGTCAATGGAGGTTGGAGTGTTGCATAAGGATTCTTTGGTGTTCGCTGGTGTAGAACGGCGGTCATAGGGCAGTTGTAGATTCCACAGAGTTGGTGCTGGCAGGAAGCAAAGAGGGTACAAATTTCGTGGTGGTTACCGTTTATTCGTGATTGGTGGTTTGTGAAATCAGCCGATTTTGGGATAAGTATAGACGATTCAAGAAAATTTGCCATGTAATGCTTGGCACCAGAAAATCTTGAAGGTCAAGAGAAGAGGATGTTGTTATTCTCTCATTTTCCCTCGTACTACAGTTCGCTTTCAGACTTCAAGGAGCTTTGGGTCCAAAAGCCTTTCATTTGGGAGAGGCAATCGTGAGCCCGGCCCGGCCATGAAAAAGGTTAAACAAGAAAGTGTTCAAAATTAGTTGAACCAAGATGGTTTCATAGGTCTTTCTTCCTGATTGTTTAAAATTGTCTGGAAACGAACACCGATGAAGAAGTATGACCTTTAGTGAGTGGGTTCACGGTTACGTAGGCTACCCTCCCATGGAACCTCACCATGACTGTGGGAGCTATCAAACAGAGCGCTTAAGGAGCGAATCAAGTTTAATATTTAATTAAACTTGTTATGATTTTAATATGGTGATTCTGAGGCGTTCAAATTTAGGTGACTTCACTTTAAAGGAGTTAATCGGGCAACAATGAATATTTAGTGGAGGAAATTGTGGCAAAGTTGTTTTGGTCATAAATTTCTATTGTGGGCTTCAACCTTTTGGAACGATTTTTTTTTTTTATTTTGTATTTTTCTCAGCCTTTTTTACTCAATGGCGCAGGTTTCAGAGCCATTGAGTCATTTTCAGCTCGTTTATCTTGCTTGAGCCAAGAGATGAAGGTTTGGAGCTATTTGTTGTATAGTTTATGAAATAAAGCTCTATTTCAGATAATTTCAACCACTAAAGCTAATGATAGTGCTCTGGGGAGAATTTGATGACCCCCATACCAAAAGGTAGAGAAGTTGTACACCAATAGGACATCACGAAGAAATCATCGCTATAGTAATATTTTCACCATTTAGCGAATTTAGCATTTCAGATTTTTCCATTTTCCAAATCAGTTTATATATTCATATTTGTTCATTGAGACACTTATAATCTTGTATTGCATTTGTTTTTAATACAAGAGGACAAGCCCATTTGGGAGGTTTTGATCTGCAGGAACAAGAGTTGGGGTGAATTTCATACCATATTTCTAATACTTTGATATTATATTGCTGAATATTACCGATATCCATGTTAAGTTTCAGCAAAACAATCACTTATGATACATAAATGGAAAAGACATAATACCATTTGCAAGCTAAATTTCTTCGTGAGCAATGTCAAGTTTAAAGCAAGATCATTTAATTAAACTGATGTTTAATTCTATTATTTCTTGAAAGGTAACAGAGGCTGTGCAGCTCGATTCATCCTTTCTTCAGCGAAATATCCAAAGAATGCCTTGCTTCATCTCCGTATTTAGAAATATAGTTTCATATTTTCAGGATTTGAACTTAGAGTATTTTTGCACTCATTTACAATTGAAAATGGATACCTTGCACTTTTCAAGTACCTTCCATTTTCAGATCAATTGCCGTCTGTTAGTAAAACCGGGATTCAACTAAAGGAGCCTGGCTCGGGCGTTGGCCCCACCTCACCAAGGCAGCTTCAAGACCAAAGGTTTCAGTTCGGCACTAACGCATCCATAGTTGCATTTCAGCGGACTCAATGGCTTCCATAATGGGTATTTACGTCCGAAAGGCACTATTTTGAAAAACCGCCATTTCGCCGTGAGATTAATCTTCAACAAAGCCAGGTGTAGCGGAATTGCCGCGGACCGTCTGACCGAGGACTTATCTAACGACCGATTCAACGGGTTGTACCCTGAGCACTGCCCTGTTGGCTCAGATTTCGGGGTTCCTTCCGTCTGCCGCCTAATTGGGTTGACATTCTGTTTGTTAATTCCACGGTTCTGATCTCATTCCTCCATCGCTGACTACCTGTCAGTCTCCTGCCCCCACCTTAACTGGCCCACCGGTCATTAGTTCTGCCACGCTACCCCATGGCCGTTCCACTCTTCAAACATTCTCCGTCGATATATCGTCCCATTCCCCCCCCCCCCCCCCGCAGGGGCTTTTAATAATTTTCTACGCATTTTCACTGTTGTCAGCTGTAAACTCACCAACAGTGTACCTTTATTGTTCGAATTTTCCGCTTACGTCACTAAATGCATCTGTTTAATTTCCATCGCATGTTACTTCAATACCTCATCCATGGACTTCTTCACAGCTGTTCGATGGATATAGCAGTTAATACCATGATACAACCTTGTCGCCTCAGAAACTAGATCCGAGGAAGACTGGGTCCGCAGCGCTAGATTTATGAACGTATGTCCGGAATAGAGACAAGATGTTCATTAAAGGAATGTAGGGCAGCATCAGCAGCAACTGCATCACCATTAAAACCCGAAAGCAATTAAGAAATGGAGGGCGTATCGTTTCAGCAGTAGAAAGGAATATTAATATAATGTTGATCTTGAGCTCAATCGTGCTTAGTAGTAAAGTATCGGGTCATTGCATCTTTATAGATCGCATTAAAGGATCTTATAAGAAAAAGGTGAATATCGTAGTTTTTCATCAAAGATATCGTTATATCGTAATTTAGTAACCTACATCGTTTTATTTACACACCGTTCCTCAAATATTTCACTAAAGTCGTTTAAACACGAGTATTTATGATATGCCTTTCGTGTTTATTTTATTTCGTTTGAAGACACTGTGATATCACAAATGCAAAATGCCAAGATCATATCTGAGAAAATTAGTTCTTTTCCCAAGCGAGGTGATGATTAACATAGTATGTCATAGGATACTTCGCTCGCATTTCTGTTGTTGTGTTTAAAGATACATTTAATGTTCACCTACTCTTCACTAATTTAGGTTTACCTTTGTTATAAAGCATGTATGAAACATTGTAATGTTGTTGATGAGAAATCGAATGTAAGCATTTGCTTCCTATTTGAGAGCAAGTTCTTCGTATATTGTAAGATAATCGAAGAATAGATATATATTCAGACCAATGTCTGCTTGTTGGCCAGTGAGCGTACCTGGACAGTTGTTTTTACGATAAGCATGTTTCTTGATCTCCATCTAAAGTACCAGGATAAGCTTCTTTCCATTTAGGATTGACTTGTTTTATGTTAAGGTTCTATTTCATTTCATTCTATCGGTAGGTACGGTTATAATATAGGATTTTACCTTGAGGGTGCTCTATGTTTTTACTCTACCTCAATGTTTTCTACTTATATGTATCCTAATGTTGATTAAATCGATGAATTCGTGTAGTGGATGATATTTCCGTCAAGTAAGGAATTAATGAATCTTGTTTAGATGTTCTTGTAGATTTAGTTGAATGTTGAGAATTCGGAGTGTCTAGAGTCCTTCAGATCTCCTTACTAGGATCTTTCATCCTTATTGTCCTTTCCTAATATCCTTGTTGCCTCTAATTTTGGCTCCAAGGTACTGAGCAATGACTCGTCTATTTTGGCGTATTGTGAGTTGGCTGGTTCTCCTTCATTTTCAATCCTTTTGTGTCCAATTCAATATCTCTCCTTCAAGATCCAAATGCTCTAGATGACTAGCCCAATCGAAAGCTTACACATTGATTACAACATCCTTTTCTTGACTTCACAGCTCAATGGCTTTTGATGTTCTCTCAGACCAGCTGCGTCGCTGCCTCTTTTCTCATCCTGTCGCTATCATTGGTCCTTCTTTTCGATTCCCTTCCAACCAAGCACAAACAATCACACAAACACAACCGTGAGCCTCATAATCTGGCCTAAAATCACAACTTAGAGCTTCAAAGCTAAACCTTGACTCACCATAGAGAGATCCTCGCCGGACCTCAGAGGGCTAGATCCCAACGTCCCAAAGTGGTTCTATGTTGTCTCATCTTTGGTCTCCGTCAACCTCGGCCAAAACATGAGAGACCCCAACAGCCAGGTGGCCGACTGAACTTGGAGAGCCCGAATATAATCTGTGTTCACACATGGGAGGCTCTCATCCCAAGGTGCGTGGATGTTTCTGAATTGTACAGGGCGCGCAGATGTGTACAAAGCATCGGCCGATCGACCTCCTCTGTCTCGGCCATCTCGTTTCTGATGGAAAGTCGTGGACTTGGTGAGCTTGGTATCCAACATTGACCAGCAGGCCGGATCAAAATGTGGCCGTAGGAACTTGCTATCCCGACTCTGACATGTGACAGACCGTGGGATCCCCAAAGCACACCCACACCTGCTCGAAGAAGAGTTTAGCAGTGATTCTGCCGTGATATCTCTCGTAGGGACTCGCCATGATGGCCATTCTCGCAGAATCTATCGACGACCATGAAAACACAAATGCTTTCGCTCGCGTAGTAGAAGGCAGGCTCCGAGCATGCAATCCATGGAGATGGATTCCCAAGGTCGACTTAGGTAGGTAGAGGAGCATATAGGCCTGACTCTGATGGTTGTGCTTTCGAAAATGGCACAAGGCATCGCAGACTCGATGTGCTTCGACATCCTTTCGACAGCTCGCCGATAGAACACTTCAGTGATCGCTACTGGCTTTCTCGACTCTAAAATGGTCCAAAGCGTTGACTCGACTCGTAGGCAGGCTCTGCTATCATCTTGGCATCGCCGCTTGAAGCGAACACAAAGGTGTCTCAGTGTGGCACACAAGGCATCTGGAGTTGAAAGAATGGAACTCGCATACAAGAGTGCCTTGTAAGTGTGGCCGAATTCTAGGTCACTCTCATAGAGAAGTGGCCAATCGTAAGCCTCATGTGCCCACGAGAGCTGAGCATGGTGGTGAGCACCACACCGGTGGTCGCACCGTGGCACTCCGCAACATCATTGGTGCCACCCTTCTTGTACCTGATAAGCCCAAATGAAATTGCTGCAGTATATGTGGACCACTTCATATGCCATCGGTCATTCGTCAAGAACTTCCTTGTGTTTGTATGAATCATAGCAGGGCCAATGGTCTATGTGGATGATTGTTTCCTTTCCAATGCACAAGCTTCCATTGGTCTGCGTGGGCTTGCACCAATGGAACAAGCATTTCTTTGTCGAAGTGATGCCTTCGTTAACCGCTGTCGTACAATGTAGCTCTAACTGTGATATGCCACTAGATGTCGTCGAGTAAGAACCGCCCACAGAGTACGAGGCATCTATCTCGATCTCAAATGCGTATGTTGCAAGTTCAAAGTCTCATTGAGGTTCGGCCTGGGGATGATCTTTTCTTCGCTCGCTTTGGTGACTTCCACTCAAGGGCCAAGTGATATGAGAGAATCCCAACACGAACCACTCGGTAGAAATTAGTAAGACCTGCAAAGCCGGCGAAGCTCAGCATAGTAGTCGCCGTCGCTAACTCCGAATGACTTGGATTCGCCGATCCGCATGCACTTTCATCAATAATGTATCCCGCATATTGAATCTAGGTCATGCCAAAAGTGCATTTATCCAGCATTGGTACACAACTTGTGTTGCCAGTAGCGTTTGGAGGACTCGGCTGATGTGGTGAAGGTCCTCTTCCCAAGTCTCGGCTGAAGATAAGAATGTCATCCAAGTACACCACTCAAAATGAGCTGGTGAATGGCCGCCGCAAGATGTCGTGGCATCATCCTTGCACGAAGGCCATGCGCATATCGTCACGTACCCGTAAGGCATGACCACCATTTGAAAAGGCCTTTCCTTGGCTTTCGAAGGTAGTCTTCCACATCACGGAGGGTTCAATCAAGACTGTGATACCCCAACTTCAAGTCAATCTTGCTGAAATATTTTCGCATTCCTTTGAGTTGGTCCAGAAGGTCACTCAATCCATGGGACCGGGTACCCATTCCGCAGAAACGAGCTGCTGTTCAAAGCACTCCAACAGTCGACACAGTCTCCACGCCACATCCTCCTTCTTCTATACCAACACGCATCGCCCTCCCACAGTGGCGATAGAACTTGGCCGATGTGACCTTTCTACAGCAGCGACCCGCTCTCGGATTCTCACTCGTCATCAGAACAAGGCACCGATAGATCGGCTCCACGGGAAGCGGCGCACCTGTGGGTCGATGAAATCGAAGCTCGACCCGATCAGTGTAGAGGAACCTCCGGGTGAGGAGAAGCATGTCCCTGCATTCTCTACAACCTTATCCATTTGTTGTTTTCGCAAAGGAGCCTTGTCTCGAGCAGGTCGGCTACGCCTCTATTCTTGCCCTAGTGGATCATCAGAGAAACCACGGTTTCCTGCTCGAAAATGTAGCTTATGCATTGTTTTGCAAGAACTGAAAGAGATAGCTACAGGAGGTGGTACCTTTGGTATCTTGTACAAATTCTTTTCCCAAAGTAACAATAACAACAAGCAGGCCGTAGACTCATACACATCATGATGCTTCCACAAGTATGGTTGTCCAATAATACATCAGCAAACATCAATAGAGCAACGCCACATAATACCTCATCCGCGAAGGGCCTCGAGGCTATAGGGAAGGCGGTATCACGGGTTGACGCGTGAGATCTCGGTTTTGGTGAAGCCACCGATGCGCATGGATGTGGGTGAGCTATGGCCGTAAGCTCCAACCGCTCACTCGCTATCTGCCGAAATGAGGTTCTTTTGGCTCCCATTGCTCGACAATGAACTATACCCGTGAGCTCACTCCACATCCGGGAGTGGAAGAGACGTTCTCCTCCTCCCATGGATCTTCTCGTTTCCTCCTTTCTGGGCTTCTGTGGTGGCAACAAGTGCACTGGGCTCGCAACAATAATTTGTCTCCGTTTTTCATTCTTTCGTGCTCTGTCTGCGCTCCTGAGCATGCATCCGACTCGTAAGCCCTCAGTCCTGCCACCAGTGACCTGCTCAGGCCCGACACTCACTTCAGCGTGAGTGGAGCCTCTTATGGAACCTGCGCACCTACTTCTCCCGTCTCCTTCGCTGGCATTTTCGGTGCTGATGTTTTCGGTGGCTTCGACGAGTTGTCTTTAGCCACCATGCCTTGCCTCTATCCTTTATGCTTCTGCAGCTTGGAAGCACCTTGCTCCCAAGCTTTTCTGATTCACGTACCCAAAGTCTCACTTTCCTCTGCTTTGAATTTCGCTCAATCGGCAAGATACCGTGCATGTCTGCATCAAGCTGAGTGAGATGTTGAGGAACCCATTTCATCCTAAATGTATCTCGTGGGTGGCATAACCGTGATACTTTACCACCAGTATGTTTCTCTCGAATCTTGACACCCAACTTTGTGCGCAGGGTAAGGAACAGATTTTCACCATGCTTACAACTTGGATCCCTTTGTTGTTGCGCCGTGGTCCATCAGTATGTACTTGTCCTCATAGCTCCCCACGGATAGAACCGCTCCTCACTTGCTGCCTTAGGAAATAATTCAAAGTTGGTAGGGCCGAGAACAGAGAGGGTTCTGTCTCGGTCCTTGTTCTCGCAAAGAGGCTTTTCCACTAGTCCTTAACATGTGGCTTTGAGGAGTGCAGCTGGTACCTTCCTCGACCTGAAAAGTCGCTGACCAGAGAAATATCCTTCTAATATATTCAACCATCTATCTACGAGACTCGTCAGCCTACTGGACCCTCAAATAAGGGAATGTCAAAATTTCACTTTATACTCTTTAATGTGAGCTCGTAGCTTCTAATGGCTTCAATGGATGCAGTATGTGACGCTGTGTGGGCGCACTGCTGAAGGATCTCGTATTCTATCCATCATCGCATTCCTTTGTTTTGAGGGCCTCTCGTAGAAATATTTTGATAGGATCTCCTCGCTCCTCTATCTTTCTTTTTCGTCCCCATGGTGTGTCCGGCGAGGCTGTGAGGCCGATTTTGCAAATGTCTCACCAGATCAAGCCCTGAAGCTCCTTATACCCCGGCTCAAGTAGGGACATGCAAATAAGGATCGGATAGAGCGAGCATCTCACTCCGATACCACTAATCCGAATTTATAACAGAACGCAACTAACAACATATAACTATAAATACAGTAGATGCAAACAGTACACACACTTCACTTTCATTAATATCAAAGAACCGAAATTTAAGCATACGTACGTAATGGAAATAGAACTAGCTAGTGGCGCCGGTAGCTTCAGCTCTCGAGAAGAGATGTATGCTGTATACAGCCTCTCGAACTAAGTTACAATGAGGCTCGAGGGCCTATTTATTATTTAGAAACAATGGAGAACTCCCAAACATCCAAAAAACTAACTCTAGGAGATGAAGCACAAAAACTATGATGGGCGCTTGGGTAAATTGGTGTTTCAACTTCCCAGTGGACCTAACTTTGGCATACTATCTTCGTTTGACGTACATGGTACATAATTAGAAAGATCTATCTCAGGAATGAATACACTTTCTCGCCATGAATATTCATTCCGGAATGGAATGATATTCATTGAGGCGCCAAGACGCCGAAAACGCTGCTTTACGGCCTCAAAATGGCTCTGTTTGCAGATCTCAAAATCGTGAAGATAGTAGCAGTTGTGCCGAAACAGAAAACCGAAAGAGCAATGGTGCAAGGGAATAGGCGGGTGACCACCAATATACACCTCGATCAATCCTGCTTTTCTTTCACTTCCATACACAAAAAGGAATATCCCATTCTCATTTCTTTATCACCATCATAAACCTACCATGGAACATGACATCTCTCACTAAAAAAATCTTCAGTGAGAAGAGGGATTAAACAATCTATATTATTTTTAACTTGTGAACACCACCCTACAAAGTGCACATCCGGCGTATGGCTTTTGAATCTAGTTCTTCTATCTTCCTTCAGAGAGTGGAAAAGCGACCTTTCTAGACCCAAATACTCTCACTTTACTACGTATTGAATCCATATAATGGAGACTTTCAGTAGGACTCCTATTTTTGGAAATAAACCTGGCAAAGATTCAATGCTTCAGCACCTGCAACCATTTGAAATATCATTACCTTTCAACATGATCTCATTAGTCACACCACAAGCTAATGTTATGTTCCTTTTCTTTCCGCTTACTCCATTCCGATGAGGAGCATGACGCGTGAATCGCCGTAGTTATTCCATGGTCTTTAAAATATTTCGTAAGTTCATCCTTACTATATTTCTCCCCTTGATTGGAGCAAGAGGAATTTTTATGTGCTTCGTTTGTGCTTTTCTATCATATATCCGAATCGCTATGAAAGTATTCAAATGTGTGACTTTTCTTACCTCACAAAATAAAACTCCAAGAATTTTGAAATCATCACAATAGAAAATACGAATGCACCTCCAATGAATTTTGCATTGGTCTGTCACATGGTGGCGTGTGCACTAATTCAATTATATCTCTTTTTAGTTTTTCTACTCGAAACAAGGAATTTCTTTCGTCTCGTATGCATATTTCCTAACACACGCTGCTATCACATAACATTATGTGCACATTTTTTAATGTAGGAAGACCTCTGGCCCATATCCCTTTTCGCGCGCACTGACAATCGTGGAAGTTGAAGGTGACCAAGTCTCTTGTGCCATAGCAGTCTTTGCTGTAGTCAAACCTGATGTTTCTCAAAGCCTCATCTCGGTGTTTTCTCTCACATTCAATTTGTACGTACCTCTTGAACACCTTCAAGTAATAGTCTTTCTTACCATCCAACAAATCTTTAATATAACAATTAGGTTTAAAAACTCTACCTTGAGATTCTGATCTATAATCACGTATACGTAAATCGTATCTTTGTAACTCTGCATACATACATTACATTATGGATATGTCCGATATTACCATTAGGCAAAATAACAGAATGTTCCCATACCTTTGATCCGATAACTTCTATCATTACCAAGGTAGATTTTCGTGCTCCTTTTTGGTTTCTTTAAAATATCTAAACCATTGTCTCTGCTCTATGTCATATGTGTGGATGTCCCAAGTCCACATACCAGATGTCCGCTTTCGACGTTTTCATCAAAGTTTGCCATGAACAACTCTGAAGTCTCGAACATTGTCATCATCTCGGAAATGACCTGCATGTATTTATGTCTCGTTGTTCTTCATGAAATTTATTTTTCCTACACCCCTTAGCCATATTATCAATTTTTCCACAATAAAAACATTTTACTATAGATTCATTTCTATTCGTATACATACCTTGAGCTTGATTTGGTCTTTTTTGTGGATTTCCTCTATTTTGTTGTGATGGATTTCTTTTTTCGAAGAATTTCTTCCTTTGCCTTTAACATAAGATCTCGCACTCGGCATTTTAGAGTCAATCTTATTTCTTCTTCGCATTAGTATTCTTGTCACTTTCTTCAAACTTTGGGATTTTATCTCTTGCACTTATCCCGTTGATGAAAATTTCGCAATCACTGCACTCATACCATTCATGATAATCGTAACCAACTCAGCATGATGCTGCTACTATCTCACTGATATATGCCAATTTTTTATTTAGATATTTGATCTGCTAACATGAAAGAAACAACCGTTTCATTCTCCTCAATCTCTATGGATAGAATCTGAACTTCAATAATAGAAGACGATTTATATTCCTAATCTCATATAAATCCTTTAATATCGTCCAAATTTCATTGCGATTTGCATTCTCTCGATATGCGTATGATGCGCTCTTTCATTGACATCTTCAGCAACGTCTTTTCTTTGCCCTCTTTTCTCCCAGTGATTAACTCGTCGTAGGGTGAATCAGCTCCCGTTGTTGGCTTTCGGCTCGTCCCCATTTTCAATTTTCCAAGCACTCGTGCTTCTAAAGCATAGTCTCCGTATCTTAAAAATTCCAATTAGAGTAATTGGAACCATCAAGCTTGTTGCTCTCATTCAAGGATGCTTAGATTATTTTGATTATTCATCTTGATGATTCAAAAATTTCAAGTAATCGACAAAGAGAAAAACTGTGGATTTACCCGAAATCCTTACAAAAAGCAATATCACGATACATATCTACTGATCTCCGATAAATCCGAAGTTGTTTTGCATGTTGTGCGACAAGTTCTTGACTTCTCCACACCATCAAGATTTGCTTCAGATATCTTCCTTCATTGGAAAACTTTCACCCGTAACTCTTCATCAGCGAACTTTCACTAGATCTCTTCATCGACGCACCTTCCACCGCATTTCTTCCTTCATCGTTGTTAAAACACATGCATAGACATGTTTTATATCTCCTCGATGCACTAACCGACCCAATTTCCGCGCGCAATCATGCCGTACAAAAACCCAGCAAGACTTTTCCTTTAACGACGCCCTGTGTTCTTCTCAAATCCATGTTGTCGCAAGATGATCACATCGCAAGAACAACGATGACTGTGCAACCGTTGCCGCAAGAAAACGACGATCGACGCGATTGTTCCTCAATAACTCATGTCGAACGGACCAATTACTCCGAGAAAAAAAATTTCCACCCACTATCAAGGGCTTCTCCTCGCCACCGTGATACTCGTAGGGATCATAACACTGACTTTTAATTGGTACCATGATAAAATACAATGTTTGAATTAATAAATAAAAACTCACCGGTCGCCTCAATGAAAAGAGATTCCGAAACGAGGATATTTTGGCTCAGAGAATGCTCTATATTCTCAATACAACTCAACCACTATATAGCATACATAGATGTAGGGAAGTTAGAACCATACCATAAGAAATAGAAACTAATTCCTATCCTAAGGTTTCGTGAACCAACTTCTAAAAATTAAGGATTCTCCATTATCTTTCAATAGCATCATGAAATTTTTGCAAATTATGGAAATATTGACAATGTCCAATCTGCTTTTTACTGATTCATTTCCACTTAGGGTAAACAAAATATCCATCTCTTTGTTGCGACTGGAGAATTCCTCTTACATCTGTAGTCAAAAAGCTTGGTGACAACTTCTAATGAGTGATGGCTATTTACCACTCCTGCTCAAAATTGATCCGTAATGGTGAATAAGTGGAGTGAATTTTAGTTTATTTGGGGAAGACAAGATGATTTCCTAAGGTCACCAAAATTTATTTATTATTCTCTTTTGATGTTGGATTTGGTGGCTATGTATTTTTTTGGATACTCAGCAGAATATATATTTTCTCGTAGGCATAATCTGAACCCATGATGACATGCTCGACCATCGTCATGTTCTCTTCATGTTCCCACAAATATTCTTCGCCTTCTAGGCATTAAGGGAGTGGTGTTGGAAATTTTTCTAGAGTGACTTCAACGTGGTGTTATTAATCATATGTACGTTGTTGATACGGGCTTCAAAATGTGGAGGATCAAGGGTTGCTCGTTGAGAATCTTTGTGGCTTCATGCCTCATGATGTGATTAGAATGGTGGTAAAGCTATGAAATCACGATGTTGATAATGGGGAAATTGTCAAGATCATTGGAATCGATGTTGATATAGCCATTGGGTTCAATTTTGATTATATACTATTCACCCGAATGCTTTCTCAACTTCATGTGTGTCCACTAGAGTGGGCAATAAAATCTAGGGAAAAACGACACGTGGGTGCATATCACGCGACCGTTGGGTCCATGTCTGAGCATGGTCATCGCTTTGTTCCAGCGCCATGGCCATTATTTCTGGTAGGAATGCACAAGCAGCCCCTTAGTCGCAGGAAGAGGGGCCGAGGGAGTCGGGAAGCCTCTTTGTGCGATGTGGACATGGTGATATTCAATTTTCCGCTGTGAAGTGTCCAAGCAGGTTACAAGTGAACCAGAGGCCATCCATGCCCAAGTATGCAAATATGGACACGTTTTATCTCTTAGGTTTCTCTCTCGGGGAACGTTTATTGCCTTCAAATTTAAGATGGGATTAATTGGATTGTCTGCTGTAGTCACTGTAGGTGTGCTATTTTGACTTTGATCATTGTTCTAAGGATGGATTAGGTTCAACAGCACCGGCTTTCCCAAAACCTCAATAGTCAATATCTCAGCTACAACCCCTCGCATTCAATGGCATGTATGAAGAAAATATTTTGATGGCATGAAGAAAATATTGTGATGGTGTTCATACTCACACATCACTCATCTATTAATAATAAAATAACCACTTTGTCTTTGCGGCAGCTGCTGTGAGGAAGTTTATTGTAGAGTGAGTTTTTTAAGTTTTTATTGGGTTGACCTCTACACTTTGCACAATCTATTAATAATAAAAAATGAAGAAAATATATAATTACACAGAGATAAGCACAATAATAAATGAGGTAAATAAAATTTCATATATACTAACTCTAAAAAAATTAAAATGTATTACAATTAAAGCATCAAAGAAAAGAACATTTTAAAAAACTACAATATTTATTATTTGAAAGCATTAAAATTTAATTCAACATATCAAAAATAAATCTAATTATCTTATAAATAACTTTAATATATGTTTAAAATTTAAAACTAATCTATATATTAATTTTTCACGCTTAAAAATTTAAAATGCATCAAAATTAGAAAATCATTAATACATGGGACTCTTTTCAAAGCATTAAAATGTGAAATCTAGAAGCATGACTCTTTCTAAAGAATTAAAATATTAATATTAATGTATATTTTCAAAATTAACATAGATGTATATGTGTGGGGTCATGAGAAGGAAGGCCAATGTGGTGAGGAAGCTTTCAAGCTTTCATTGTGTGGACCTCATACTTAGCAATAACCGATTTATAATAAAAATAATCATTAGTCATGTGTGGGACTACTCGTGAAGATTTTAAGCTTTCACCTCTACACTTCGCACAATTTATTAATAATAAAATAATCATTAGTCTTGTATAACTACTATGAGGAAGATTTTAAGCTTTTCATCTTCCTCCATGCTTCAGCACAATCCATTAATAATAAAAAATGAAGTGTACACTGATCATACAAAGATAACCATAACAATAAATGAGACTCGTCGTAATTGCATGTGTACTAACTTCAAAAGAGTTAAAATGAATTACAATTAAAAGATCCAAAGAAAAAAATTATTTGAAAGCTTTAAAATTTAAATTAACATATCAAAATTAAATATAATTATCTTATATATTAATTTTGATATATGTTTAAAACTTAAACTTATCTATATATTAATTTTTTCAATTAAAATTTACATTGCATCAAAATTTAAAATCGTTGTGCTACATAATATGGCATTATTTCAAGGCATTAAATTATTAAAGATAACATACATTTTCAAAATTAACACAAATACATATATTCAATCAAACCTAACATCTATATTCAATTAAGACAATAATATTATGGATGTAAGGTCGCGTAATTGAGCTATTAAGAATGCATTAAAGTGAATTATATGAGTTGACAACTATTCATTCACTTCCACAATCCAAAGCAAGAAACACATCATCATGCACTTAAATAGTTGGCATCTCAATGTTGTATGAGTGCACATAGCTTTCATTGTGCCGAGTTCTTTTCCTTATTCAACATAATGACAAATCTTCCACACAATTCATACACTTTTTGTCTTTGTTGGAACATTGACTATAGGATGCTATTACTTTTTATTTGTAATTGGAACATGAATATATCAGAATTTATAATGTAAATATAGAATTCAAATACTGGGAAACAAATTATTGAATTAACAATAATTTTATGACCAATTAAAAAGTGATTGACGCCCTCCAAAAACACTCCAAATAGCCAAATAGTCTTTTTCATCAAATTACTCTTGATAATTACAACATTGAGAAATCATTACATATCAATGCTACAATAAGAACAAACAGGGTGTGTATGAATCGTGTGGAGTGTAGAGAAAACTTTGAATAGTGAAGGCTCTTTGCACACAAAAATGTACTTTATAAGGGCATGGCATTGTTGGAATTATACTCCCAACCACCACCATGAATAAGGAATGGCGCATCCCACACTTCATTACTTTTTAATTGCAAAGAAGGATCGCAATAGTATCCAAGAACTAGAGGTGTTTTCACGCAATCCACGCAAAATAACAAACCAAGTACCTGAGGCCATCCTCTACGTTTATTTTTTGAACTATCGTATTTAACCTATCAGTATGCTCGCAGAGTGCAATAGCAAGTTTCTGCTATACCCTTAATCCCTCACCACCTATAAAAGTTATTTTACCATAGATGTGATATCCCAAGTGACCTACCATACATCCAACCGCATTTCTAATACACCCCAAACCCTTTGTTTTGCATTCAAATCGCTTTGTATTTCTTTTGTTATCCGCTTATCACACTTAATCGACGACTTAAGCCACACCTGCATGATCGCATTTTAGTAAATGTTAACAACTTACCTTTCCACCTCTGTAAGTTAAGTTGTTTGTTTTGCGACATCGATCATGCCATCGCACATCGCGCCTCGCAAGGTTTTAACTTTACCTTCCATCGCCCGCAATCTATGTTATTTGAAATGCTGATGCAATCATGCTATCGCACATTGCAATCACACATATTTATGTTTACCATCGAATCGCCCACAGTAGATGTTAAATGATATGCAATGCGAAGGTGCCACGCCACTTGGCAATCGTAGAAAGTTAATTTTTTTTAGTGTTCACGTCGCTTAAGAGTTAATATTGCCGATTTGTGATCTCGGGGATGAAGCGCTCGGACTTGATGAGGTTTCAAAGTCTGAACTCGATAAAGTTTGAAGTTTTCCATTTTATTTTTTGAACGTGTTTGGTACGTGTTTCCCGTGTAAATCAAAATACTGCTCGCGCATTGTTTTAATGTAGAAATGGGTCTTTTGACTACCCAAGGATAAATGGTTGTTGAACGTCCATTTAGCAATGAATCGCATTGATTTACAACTAGATCTTATAGGTTTCATCCATTTGATATAGGAAATGTAATTTCATTATGTTTTGAGAGAGAGAGTAGAATGAAAAACTCAGAGAAGAGTTGAATAAATGAAAAAGAGTCTCTCTTGTGTATTACGTTGTCCATGTATTATTAATTCCATAGATTTTTGTGTTCTCTGATGTTGTGGGGAAGCATCCCTCTCGTGATATTGTTTTGTCCCACATTTACAACATGGTATCTGAGCATAGTTTAGGCTCTCAAAGGAAAGAAGCATGAGTTTGCTCTTTACCAAGAAGTTGTAATATTGTTGTTTGTAAAAACAGCTTTTTTTCCAAAGAATGAGAAAGCTTCTATTTTACACAATAAGTTGAATATTTGTTTATAGAGTCGTAATGGAAACATGCGACACAAAGCTTTCAAAAATACATAATTACACATGGTTAAATGTTAAAAATTATGATTATTGGGCCATTACAATGAGGGCCTTGTTTTCTTCATAAGATATATGGATCCGTGGAAAATGGTTTTCCGTAACCAGGAGGTGCAAAAGAACGCCATCTGCTTTGACAACAAAGCTAGAAGATACTTGTTGAAAGACAATAAGAAAAAAGGACTCCAAAGCCTCTTCTCTATCTTTCAAGCAATAGACGAGAGTATTTTCCCAAGTATTGTAGCAAAGAAAAAATTCTAAGGAGGCATGGGATATTCTCAAGACAACCTATCAAGGCATGGAGAAAGTGAAGACAACAAAATTACAAATGTTGAGGAGAGATTTTGAAACTCTTTGTATGAAAGAGTCCTGATAGCATAGACTCATTCTTAACACATGTGATTGGGTTAGTTACCCAGATAAGGTATCATGGAGAGACACTTGACGAAAGAATAATAGTGGATAAAATCCTAAGAAGCCTTCCAGAATATTTGATTCCATAGTAGTGGTAATAGAAGAGACAAAGGATCTCTCAATATTTTCAGTGGATGAACTTCATGCATCTCTGGTATCTCATGAACATAGACTGAACGAATAATGAACTCATCATTGGAGCATTCTTTTAAGACACAAATGTCTTTTGGCCAAGGTAGAGGTCAAGGAATATCAAACTACCAAGGAAGAGGAAGAAGACCGCAAAGAGGTGGAAGAAGCAGAGCCATAAGCACAAGTGGAAGGGGCAAAGAATCAGAATCAAATAGAAGGCTCAAGCCACAATCAAGCACAAGGAAAAAAGGTATTATAAATCCCAAGTAAAATGTCTTTATTGTAAAAAGTATGGGCATTATGGCAATGAATGTAGAAAGAAACAAAATGACATGAGTAATAGACAAAATGTAAATTTTGTAAGAGCAGTAATCCAGAGTAATGTGTTTTTAACATATAATGTAGCACAAGAAAAACATGAAGATGTATGGTTCTTAGACTCAATTTGTAGCAAGCACATGGCCGGGAAACATAGCAATGTTTTCCAATATGGATGAGAATGTGAAATCTAAGTGACAACAGGGACTCGATAGTAAAGTCTCTGTCATGGGGAAAGGAAGAGTTTCAATGCTGACAAGGAAGGGAGAAAAGAAGTTTGTTCCGTATGTATATTATGTACCTAGCCTCGAAATGTAACCTTTCGAGCATCGACGACTCGTGAATAAGGGATACAATGTGTTTTTTTAAGAATTATGTGTGTACAATCATGGACATACCTCCATCTAAAAAGGTCATTGTAGGAGTGCATATGACAAGCAATAGGATGTTTCCTATCAAGGTTAGAACAAACTTGAAGGAAAGAGGTGTTGTTGCCGTGAGTCACACAAGAAGTCTTTCAAGAAGGAGTGAAAGAAGAAAGATGGTTATGGCATTTGAGATTTGGACATATCAATTTTGGAGGTTTGAACCTCTTTCATAGAAAGGGGATGGTAAAAGGATTATCACTCATACAAAAAATGAGACATCCTATGTGAAGGTCGCATCTTGGGAAAACAACATAGAGAATCCTTTCCAACAAGAAAGAGTATAAGGGAAAATGTACACTCGGTGATTTTCCACTCGGATTCGTGTGGACCAATGCAAACGTCATCTTTAGTCGGCAATCATTATGTCATGAAATTTATAGATGATTATACAAGAAAGACATGAATTTATTTCTTAAAACTGAAAAAGTGAATTGTTTGAACAAGTTATACCACTTCAAAGCTCTTTTTGAGAAGCAAAGTGCACACTACATAAAAGTGTTGAGAACCGACAGAGGAGGAGAGTATAACTCCAAATATTTCCTACGCTTCATGAGGGAGAATGGCATACACAAGAAATTTACCACAAGATATACACCACAACAAAACGATGTAGCGAAAAGAAAGAATAGGACCATCATGGACATGGTCACAAGTATGTCGAAGGAAAAACATTTGCCAAATGAGCATTGAGCGAAGTTGTAAATTGTGCAGCTTATATTTTAAATAGATGTCCAACCAAGGCTATTATGAACAGAGTTATGGAAGAAGCATGAAGTGAAACAAAGCAGCTTTGTCACTCACATGAGAGTATTTGGATGTGTGGCATATGCACATGTCCCGGATCAACTAAGGAATAAGTTGGAGAGCAAGGGGGAGAAGTGTATATTTGTTGGATAAAATGATGAATCCAAGGCATAAAAGCTCTATAATCCACAAACCAAGAAGGTAATAATCAACAAAGATGTTCAATTCATTGAAGAAGAAGCTTGGGATATAATTTTAGAGAAGATGTTAAATGTGAAGACATGTATGTCTCATGAAGAGAAAGAGGAATTGATTGTAGAAAATAATTCCTCCACGGTGACTCCTCCTCCACCTACACAAGCTCAACAGAAGCACACCACAAGCAAGTAATAGAGAAGTAGTGCAAAATCAAGGAAGTGCTTCTCCAAGCACACCACGAGGATCGAAACTCCCTCGAGTTCAAGTGGAACTCCAAGCACACCAAGAAGACCACGATTCAGAAATTTGAGAGAAAAATTATAAGCAAGATGAAGTAAATAACAATGATGGTTTGAATTCATTATTTGCTTTTTTTTGTCATGTTGATGACCCAACCCAATTTGAAGGTGCAACAAAAGAAGAAAAATGTGTTGAAGCAATGAATGAAGATATTGGTGTAATAGAAAATAATGATACATGGGAGTTAGTGGGCCTCACACAAGGTAAATAAGTCATTGGAGTAAAATGGGTCTATAAGAGAAAAGCAATGATGAAGGAAAAATAGAAGACACAAGGAAAGACTTCTTTTCAAAGGCTACAAGTAGCAACAAGGAAGAGATTATGAAGAAAATTTTTCACCAGCTTGCAAGGATGGAAACAAATGGAGGAAATTGTTGTCCATAGCAACACAACAAAAGTGGAAAGTCTATCGGATGGATGTAAAGTCAACATTCTTGAATGGAGTGTTGAAGGAGGTATATGATGAACAACCTCCTGGCGATTGGAAGGCAAGAGCACAACCGTGCAAGTTGAAGAAAGCTCTTTTATGGGTTGAAGCAAGCACCAAGAGCATGGTACCGCAAGATTGATGCTTACTCGATGGATAATGGGTTTTGAAAAAATGTGATGGTGAACCCACAGTCTACATTAAAGAAAATGACTCGTGAAAATCCTTATTATTGTTTTATACGTAGATAATTTAATTTTCACAAGCAATGAATTTTATCTCATTGCTGATTTTAAAGCAATCATGAAGAGTGAATTTGAAATGACTAATTTGGATTTATTGAGATACTTTTTGGGCATTGAAGTAAAGAAAAATGAAAAGGGAATTTTTGATTTCCCAAGCAAAATATGTTGCAGAAGTTTTTGAAGAGTTTTAACATGTAGAACTACAAAGTAGCAAGAACTCCAACTATCACGAGGTTGAAGTTAAGCAAAGAAGATTGCATCAAAAAATGTCAATCTAACATTGTATAAGAGCATAGTTGGCGATCTAATGTATTTGATCTGAAACTAGGCTGATATTATGTATGTTGTAAGTTTAGTTTCCAGATTCATGGAGACACCAAAGGAGACACATTGGAAATTAGCCAAGAGAATATTGAGGTATGTGAATGGAACAAAGGAGTATGGTATTTTATACTCCTCAACCGACAATTTTAAATTAGTTGGTTACACTGATGGTGATTGGGCAGGAAGTGTAAATGATAGAAAGTGTACATCTGGGTATGTGTTTCATTTGGGATCGGGGAGCCATTTCATGGGCTTCCAAGAAGCAACCAATAGTTGTATTATCAACAACGTAAGAAAAATTTGTGGCATAAACAGACAGCAGATGCCAAGCGAGATGGATGAGAAGGATATTGAGATATTTGTGTCATGAGCAAGACAAAGGAACCATAATTTATTGTGATAATAGCTCAAAGAATAGCATTATCAAAGAATTATGTTTTCCATAAGAGAACAAAGCACATATATGCCAAATATTATTTTATAAGTGAAATGGTTAATAATCATGAGATTGTTTTGTAGCATTGCAGTGACGAGGAACAGCTTTGTCGCTATCCTCACAGAGCCATTGGGATTGAAGATTTTTTTTTATCTCAAAAAAGTGTCTAGGAATGATTGATGGCGTATTAGCTAGATTAAGGGGAGTGTTGGAATTATACTCCCAACCACATCCATGAATAAGGAGTGGGCATACCCACACTTCATCAATTTTTTTTATCACGTGAGAAGGACGCAGACAGATCGAAGAACTAGAGGTGTTTTTACGCAATCCACGCAAAACAAGCAATCGAGTATTGCGAAGCCATCCTCTGCGTTTATTTTTTTGAACTACCGCATTTAACTTACCATATGCCCGCACAAAGGCAATCGCAAGTTTCTTTGTCGATACCCTTAAGCCTTCGCCACCTATGTTATTTTACCGCTAATGCAATATCCAAATGGGACCTACCATACATCCAATCGCATTGCCATATGCCCCAAACCCTTTGTTTTGCATTCAAATCCTTTTTATTTCTTTCTTATCCGCTTACCACACTTCAAATCGCACCGCAGAGCGCATTTCGCAATGTTCACAACTTACCTTTTCCGCTCTCGCAAGTTAAGTTCTTTGTTTTGCGACGCAATTGTGTCATCGCACATCGCACCCGCAAGGTTTTAACTTTACCTTCCACCACCCGCAATCTATGTTATTTGAAATGCGATGTGATCGTGCTATCACACATCGTAATCACATATTTATCGTTACCATTCAACCTCCCTCGCACGCTATGTTAAATAATATGTGATACGACGGTGCCACGTCACTTCGCAATCGGAGAAAGTTAAGGTTTTCCCATGTTCGTGCCGCTTTAAGAGTTAACATCGTCGATCTACGATGAAGCACCAAACACGATGAGGTTTCGTGAGCCAAAATCGATAAAGTTTGAATTCCGCTCTTTTATGTTTTGAACGTTTTTTGGTGCGTGTTTCCCGTGTAAATCAAAAAGTACGTCGTGCGTGTCGTTTTAATGTAAAAATGGGTCTTTTGACAACCCAAGGACAAATGGTTTTTGAACGTTTGTTCAACAATGAATCACATTGATTTACAATTAGTTTTTACAGGGCTTCAACCATTTGATATAAGAAATGTAATTTCATTATGTTTTGAGAGAGAGAGAGTAGAATGAAAAACTCACAAAAGAGTTAAATAAATGAAAAAGAGTTCTCTCCCGTGTATTACACTCGTATGTTTATTGTTAATTCCGTAGTATTTGTGTGTTCTTTCGTGTTATGGGGGAAGCATCCCTCTCGTGATATTGTTTTTTTCCATATTTACAACAAGCGTTCCAAAGGAGTTTGGGAAGTGTGAAATGGAAAAAATGTGTGGATAACATGTGTATGTACATATTTCACATTGTATCAAGTTCTTGCTTCGTCATCACGCATAACTGTCATTTGCAATTTTCATTTTCGGTTGTCGTTGATGTGTGGTAGTGGGAATAGCGAAAGTTGTGGGGAAGTGATTTACATTGTGCACAATGCGAATGTGCAGAAAAAAGTATTTGTGGAAATGTGAGTAGTGGAGAGGTGAGTTTCATTATAAGAGTTGTGGATCTACATAGGAAGCTTATAAGGAAGCAGGAATAAGAACAAAGTGCAAAATTAATTGAGGAAATTGAAGCATTCTCGAAAAACTACAAAACTCAAACCCCTCATTGCTTTAATCAATTAAGTTGCAACTATTACTTTGTTATAATAGTGAATGCCTCAAATAACACTTTGGTATGGGAACAGCTTACTTTGTTAATAGTGAATGCCTCAAATAACATATCACACAACTTACTGAATTGCTAGAGATGGGGCCTACGGCTTATTGAGTGATGAGGAAAATAGTTGTTTCCATGATGGTTATGGCATACCCACACTTCGAAGTTTGACTTCCTTGGCATAAAGCAATCGATAGTTTCGTTACTTATTGTATTCGACGATCTTCAAACGTGTAAACTTACTCCATTGTACTGTTTATATTATATTTTTTATGCACAACGTTTCATTGAATTTGTGATGTGCATCCAAGCCAACTAGCTCATAATATCATTCCAATCCTACATGGGAGAATAAGATTTCCTGTAGCTTGGGTAAGTTGAGAAGGGTGGTTAAGCAAGCAGTAAGCGTATCGAGTGGTGCTTCCATATATCAATGTAAATTATATCTTGTATATAGAGATAAATGTGGACGTAAAATGTCAATCCATCAGAAAAGTATTGACCAAAAGGAAAGCAATCCAAATTATGAGTGCTGGTCTGTTGTTCTGGCTTTTATTGAAATAAAGAATTGTCATTTACTCTGTGGAACACGTTGAAAATTTGTATTAGGATGATTGCTCTGACCCTGACGAATAAATGCACTTATCTTCGAACGAATAGTTGCTAAATCAAATCTAAGCTTCACCAACGACTCCCTCGATCTGGTTGGTGTGCTATCCCCGTCATGCCTTCCAGCTACATGCTTCCTCTAATAACAGCATCCCATTCTATTTTATGTTTAACAATCACCAAATTGATTGTTCAGTGATGCTTCTGGACTTCATCCAGTTACAAGGTGTGGGAGGAGATAGATTCAGGTGGAGAAATGGAACTTGGTGGAGTGAATTAATACTGTTCGCTTATACGCAATAAAAATGTAATAAAAGTATTCATTCCTGTCAAAACAAGTCATCAGCTGTTTACGTAAAATAAAATTAAGGACGGCGGTGTTAGCCCCGGGTTGTTTGCTTGGGATTAAAGTGACTAAGAAGGAAAGTAAAAGATAGGAAGCCTCAGCTGGTACACCGACGCAGGCTATTGAACGATGCTTACAAATATGGTGATCGTTAACTTGGTGTCTTTGTTTGCATATTGACTCTGGGAGATCATGGAGATCACTAATTTACTTGGTTTCTTTGTTGCCACTCAATATTCTTTTTGGTTTCAATGGGCCCAGCACCCTTTTAACTCTCAACCAATCAAGGCATCGTAAAGAAGAAAATAAATTATCGCACCTCCCTAGAAGACATTCATTCATTAATGTTAACATTTCTGACCAACTAGCCACCTAACTACAAGTAGACCTCACAACCGATTTTCTCCGTTTCTACAAGTACAGAGTAGCACAATTACAATTATGATCAGATCAGCAGCGTCAACACTTCAAGCTGGTCAGACTGTATCAGCAGGAGTGTAGTTTCTCTGAACTATTTTTCTTTACAGAGTACAGAAACCTATTTTTTTCGGTGTTCTCTGCAAGGACAAAAGTCGAATATCATGGCAATCCGCACTTTGAAGATATGGAAAGTCCTGCTCTTACAACTTTTAGCATTCTGCTTTTTAGCTCATTATGTTTCCGCGGAGACGAGACACTATCATTTCCATGTGGGTCATATATATTTCATCCATTGTGCTTTCTGATTAACTTTGCCTTTATATGAGTTATATTGAGGACTTGGATCGGATATTAGAAGTTATGTATTAAATTTTGATTAGTTATGATCCAATTTTCCTAGAGATTTCATTGGAAGATGATGAATTAATTCGTCTAATTTGTTAATAATAATTGCAGATCCGACTGAAGAATATAACTCGCCTCTGCCATACGAAACCTCTGATAACCGTCAATGGGCAATATGCAGGACCTGCTATAATTGCTCGCGAAGGAGATCGAGTGGTAGTTAATGTCACAAATCATGTGAAAGACAATGTTACAATTCATTGGTATGTCTAATAATTCATTGGCGAACTTTATCAGGGAATCATATTTTTTGTGGCGAATTTATAATTTACGTTTTAATTATCTGCTACCTTCGTATGCTATGTAACGGTTTCTCCGCATTCCTCAGGCACGGGATTCGTCAGATAAGATCTGCTTGGGCCGATGGTCCCGCGTACGTGACCCAGTGCCCCATTCAAACTGGACAGAGTTACATTTACAATTTCACCATCACAGGGCAGAGAGGAACGCTGTGGTGGCACGCACACATTTCTTGGTTGCGTGCTAGCTTGTATGGACCTATTATAATCCACCCCAAGAAGCACGCTACTTATCCATTCCCCAAACCACACCAAGAATTACCCATTCTCTTCGGTACTGAATTAACCAATCACCAATTTTCTTGCATCATAATCATGTTCTAATTAGAATTGTGCGTTGTTCAGAATATACAGTCTAATTAAGTGTAAATTACCTCTGGAATTAATTGGAATTTGCAGGGGAATGGTGGAATGCGGACACGGAGAATGTTATCAATGAGGCAATGCAAAATGGTGGGGGGCCGAATGTGTCTGACGCATATACCATAAATGGACTCCCTGGGCCCTTCTATAACTGCTCCACCAAAGGTATATTATCAAATTCGACCTTCAATTATATCCTAATATTCTGTATTAGTCATACCCATATCGATGCATATAATTTTGGTGTATTGTGATATATTCATATTGACTTATGGCGCAGATACATTCAAGCTGAAACTGATCCCGGGAAGAACATATCTTCTCCGTATAATCACACAATGATGATGAACTCTTCTTTGCAATCGCCAATCACACAATGACTGTGGTGGAAATCGACGCTCTTTATGTGAAGCCTTTCCAAACGAAAGCCATTCTTATCTCTCCTGGCCAAACCACGAACGTGATCTTGAAAGCTAAGTCAACTCCGCCGCCATTGAACGCCAGATTTCTAATGGCGGCACGGCCTTATGTTACAGGCAGTGGAACCTTTGATAACTCAACCACTGCCGGCATCTTAGAGTACGCGCAGGTTTCAATTTCAAATTCATCCTCTCCAGCTCTCATCTTTAAGCCAACACTTCCAGCTCTAAACGATACCTCATTTGCTACCAAGTTTAGCCAGAAGCTAAGAAGCTTGGCCACATCACAGTTTCCGGCGGCTGTTCCTCAGAGCGTTGATAAGCACTTTTTCTTCACCGTTGGTTTGGGATTGAATCCATGTCCCAAAGGGCAGAAATGCCAAGGTCCCAATGGAACCAAATTCGCAGCCTCCATGAATAACATATCCTTTGTTCTCCCGTCTACTGCGCTTCTTCAAGCCCACTACTTTGGGAAGTCAAAAGGAGTTTACAAGTTGAATTTCCCCGACAATCCACCATTTCCATTTAATTACACTGGAACTCCACCCAACAATACGCGGACTCTGAACGACACGAGGCTAAAAGTGGTTCCCTTCAACGCCACCATACAAGTGGTTCTGCAGGATACTAGTCTGGTTGGGCCAGAGAGCCATCCCCTCCATCTTCATGGTTACGATTTCTTCGTAGTTGGGCAGGGCACGGGGAACTACAATCCACGCGCTGACCCTAAACGCTTCAATCTCGTGGATCCTCCCCAGAGAAACACCGTCGGAGTTCCCAGTGGAGGTTGGGTGGCTATTCAATTCCGAGCTGACAACCCAGGTAATATTATTTACATTTATCCAACATATTCCCCTCTTACAATCCTGGTCGCATTGATCAAATTCTACTGTTCATATCTGCTTGATTTTGATAATTATTGGGTAACCTTTGCAGGCGTTTGGTTCATGCATTGTCACTTGGAGGCTCACACGAGCTGGGGATTGAAAATGGCATGGGTTGTGCTTGATGGAAATGCCCCAAATCAATCTCTTCCGCCTCCTCCATCGGAATTAAGTAATTAAAGGTAAATTTAGTGTTATTTAAGAAATGAGAATTATGAACATTAAAGGTAAATTTAGTGTTATTTAAGAAATGAGAATTATGAACATTCATCATTATTGCTCAAGATAAATCATGTCATGTTTCTTATCATATCTAAATGTTCCTATATGCAACAACTACCTTGTGCCTCATAGTTTAAATTTGTGCAGGGAGGATGAGAGGAGTGTCAAAGTGCAAGCTAGAATAAGAAGAGAAAGAAGAATCTTGTGAGACATGAGAATATTGTTTGGGGCTTGAGATAGATTCATTCTCTGCACATCTAGACTCAAAGTTTAATAAAACAAAACTCACCATACTTTGAATTTTGTAAATCAATATCTTAAAAATTATAATATCAATTTAATACATTTTACTGAATTACACATTTAGCAATATTCATTTTAAAAAATACAAATATAAATTACTATTTTAAATAAAAATATTACAACAAATTTAACAATATTCATTTAAAAAAATACAAATACAAATTACTATTTTAAATAAAAATAGTACAAAGAATCACATTAATTATCATGGCCCTCCTGTACCTTCCTCTTATTACTTTTTAAATACCTTTTAAAATGCCTAATGTTCGTAACTTATTCTTAATCACATAGTGTCAATTTTGTAAAACTATAATCTACAAGTCTCACTTTTTATACCTTTGGTGGAAGGATAGAGTATCTAAATTCCCTTGCACTTTAAGAAGCATCCTCAATTATTGTACCACCCACCTCGGTATCCAATCTAGACATCTTAGGTTATTCTAAATTGATCAAGGGTATAGAATTTTTAGGGTGGTGTTCTATGTTCACTAAAATTCCCTTGATGTCCATCACTATGTATGAGGTTCGTTGCAACCTTTGATATATTCTGTGATTTGTTGTGATTTTTTTCTTGTGGCTAAAACTTATTTTTGGTTGTCACCTAGTTATCATGAATGAAAATATTATTATCATCTCAGATCCTTATAGAATTAGATATATTTTATGAGCTAATGTGATGTTTTTTTGTCACAATGATTCAAAAAACAGTTATTATACCATACTATTGACGTTATCAATATCTGTTATGTTTATGAACTCTTTAAAAATACCACAGGAACATTTGATTTTACACTCTGATCTCCCCAGCATGGGTCGGGGTTTCAAAAATTGGAGAGTAAATTGAGCGGTTATTGTTATAAATTGTTGTATAAGATGGGAAATTTGGATGGTTTGTAGAGAATATGGATGTCATAATAGATATATATTTTGAATTTTTAGTGTCTCTAGCCACCATGCATCTAATAGGATCCATTTCAACTAATAATGTCAATAGATCACTGTGGATGATAACTTGTGACATCCCTGGCCATTTTCTTTGATTGTGGATCGGGTTACAAACTAATATTTTGTGAAATCCCTAGCCATTTTCTTTGATTGTGGATCAATTTAAAAACTAGAATACACTGTCTCTTCAGAAGACTGTAAAATTTATAATGGATGGAGGGAAAGGTTATGATAAAACTTGTAAAGTAACCCCTTAGGTTTATGTCAACTTACTCTATTGTTAATCACAGAATGCCAATTTTTTAAAACTATCATCTACAGTAAGGACTGAGTGGGTTTTTTCTTTTGTAAGTTTTGTTTGCATTGAGAAATAAAAAAAATTATAAAAGCTAAAATTATGTAGTGAAAAACTTTGTTTAAAATTTTAGAATAAAAAGTTGAGTAAGTTTGACATCATATAATATGAAATTTGTTTATGATTATAAAGTAAAAAACATGTAATCCTTTTTAGCTACAATTAGGTAATTAAAGATATGTATATAGTTTTTTTTTAGTAGAAGAAATTTGATATTCATTAACAAAAAAAAATGAAAAGAGTATGTATATAGTTAAAAACTGTTATGTAGTTACAAACTGTTAAAACTAGTAGTTGCTCCTAAAGGTGCAAGGATACACCGAAGGTATGGAAGATTGAGAAGATTATCTAGTCTAGATTTGTGAAGATTTTTCTTTGATAGTTTTACTTGAATTTTCTTGCCAAGATTTTGAAAGATTTTCTTTCATTTTTGTGCTTGAAGTAGCAAGTTTATCTTGTGGTTATGCAGATTGAGAAGATTATCTAGCCTAGATTTGAGAAGATTTGTTTTTCATAGTTGTGCTTGAAATATCCATTGGTTTCTAAAATCGAGTGTCTACATCATGAAATATATGGTAGTGGGCTGTCACAAATGTCATTTCCTTCCTACAATATTTCACCGTAGACAATTCCCTACAAATAGGATTAGGTCACAAAGTTACAAGATTTATGGTATTTTTTTATTTAATCATAAGGATGGGTGTCCTTCAAATTAAATACAAGAGTCCAAGATGGGTGTATTTCTACCAATTTTTTTGCATTTGTGGCCCCTTGAAGTGGAATGTCTATGCATCCATTTTCTATTTGAGTTTTCCTTAACCATTTTCCGTAATCTCATTTATACATTAGCATAAAAAATCTATGAATGCTAGGAGTTAATAAATTTCAAGACAATTAAAAATGTGAAATATATATATTTTTTATTTCTAAAATATTTTTTTAAATTAAATTTGAAACTAAATATAAATTATTAATTTTTATAGATTAACCAATAAATAAATAAACTTAATATTTAAATTTTATAAAATTAATTAAAATTAAAATTTTAAAATATTTAATTTAAAATTTAAAATTTATAAAATTAATAAAAAAAATTGTTTATACCATAGATGTGAAAATTCAACGACATCTTAATCCTAACTTCTGAGTTTTGATTTTTTTATACCATGGATGTGAAGATTCAATGGCATCTGAAAACTCAGAAGTTCAGGATTAAGATGTCATTGAATTTTCACATCCATGGTATAAAACAATCAAAACTCAGAAGTTCAGGATTTTAGGATTAAGATGTCATTGAATCTTCACATCCATGGTATAAAAAAATCAAAAGTCAGAAGTTCAGCATCAACCATTTAAATTTTCAAATCCTTGGTATAAAAACACACACAGCGTACTCACCATAGAAGCATGTAACCTGCATTACAATTCCATATGGCTAAAGAACAACAACATTCTTGTAAATATTATGTACATATCCTTCACAATTCTTTATATATGATGCATATAACACAACATGAATAAAAAATCTATGATTTTGATCTCTTTAGATTAGCCCTTGCTAATAAATGCATCCACTTTAGTGTTCATGCTTCTGGATAGAAATTTCATGCAGATGGGAGGATTGACTTTAGCCAAAGCCAGAAATGAGGCTGGAAGAGTCCAAATTCCATCTCCACATATGAGACCAGAAGCCACTGTAGGAACCGTTACGTCAGCATCTTTGTGGTTTATCTTCTGCCAAAAGGAAAAGTAACCTCCAAGGTAGAAATGTATAGCCATGGTCATTGGCAGGGGAATACACTAAGACACTTTTTTGGGTACACGGTCTCTTATCAAATTGATCACAATGGCTACTGCAAAGAAACAGTAACAGAGAGTGAGGCAGTGCTTGGGAAGGGCACCAAAGCCCTCTACTCCTAGAATGGCCATATTTCTGAAAATCAGTGCATAGGGGTCTGGATATTCTCCATTTTGGTCTCCCAAATTGAAGGTCTTGTAGAATATTCAGAACGTACAGGGTGCTATTATGCATCCCATGGCAGTCTCAATCATTTGACTCACAAACATAGATCTTGGGGATGACAAGGTCAGGTATCCAGTCTTGAAATCCTGCATCAGATCTAAAGCAGTGGACATTATAGACATCATCACTCCACAGGCAGCCAATCCTACTATTACACCACCATCTTCCTTCCCTACCCATGCTCCAAATATAATATGGCTAATTTCCCATAAGTTGAGGCCAAGCTCCAATCTGTGAGCCCAGACCCATATGCATTATAGAATGCCAACACTGGTGCCACTATGTATGCTACTAGTACAAAGTACCATTTCATAGGATGAAAAATTTGTGGAATGACCCCTATGTATATAGCAGCAAGGGCTACATACCCTGCTGCAACCACCCAAAGGGGTATACTGTCCTTCATAAACAACTTTTTCTATCGCTGCTCATCATAGGGTATTGCTGCATCCATTGGTGCCTCGTTCCCATCACCGGTTACCACTGGAAGCTCTCTTTGAGACCTCTTCTTCCCTTCACTGTATATATTGGTCATAGTAATATAGAATATTTTGACGAAATTGTATAATCTATCACCCAATATGAGAGCAATAGACACAAAGACCTTGTAACCTTGGAGGCCATGCATAATTTTGTCATGTGCAGTGTACCAGTCTCCTTTGTGGTTATGTATTATAGGCCACATAAGACCCAAGAGATTACTGCGCCGAACAATATGGAAAAATTCACCAAGTGGGGACATATCATCCCAGCTTTAACTTGCTTCCTGCAAAATTTAGAGGAAACACACTATAAAATCATAAATTTATGTATAGGTGGAGTAAATAAACTACACTCATCCATTTCATACATAAATTTCCTTCCATTACAATAGCATTACCTGGATAGCTTGTCTCCCTGAGGAGTGTGGAATCCATTAATGAGAACCATTGTTGTTGTACCACTTGGATAGGTGAGCTTTTATTCTACCAGCCTAGATCCATCTAACTCTGGATCTATCATGCGCCAAGAGGGATCAAATCTCTCGAGGTGCAAACCTATTTTTTGAGTGCAAA
Source organism: Pinus albicaulis (assembly GCA_034641835.2). NCBI lineage: Eukaryota > Viridiplantae > Streptophyta > Pinopsida > Pinales > Pinaceae > Pinus > Pinus albicaulis. The sequence continues at coordinate 77,897,557 of CM076572.1, read as the reverse complement.
ACTTGAGAAAAGGTTTGCACCTCGAGAGATTTGATCCCTCTCGGCGCATGATAGATCCAGAGTTAGATGGATCTAGGCTGGTTCCAGTCGGAGGCATCAATGTCACATTTTTCAAATTATTAAAATTTTTGTATATTTTTGAGATGTAAGATGGATCTAGGTTGGTTTCAATCGTGTGCTTCCAAGGAAAATATATCAAAGATATGATTAATTTTATCAGTAATATGTAAATATATCAAATATTAATATAATCATTTTAAATATGCTAAATACTTCTGAGATTAACTTGGTCATTTTAATTTTAAATTTTCTTAGTTACCTCAGTTCGTTGAGATGATAATTATTGTTAATAACTATAATGATAAAAAAATGATGAAATAATTTTTTTAAATGAAAAGTGACAATAATAGTGTTGAAAGATAGAAAATGTGAATAATAAGAACGTACTCATGTTACAATCAATCTCAAACTATTTTCTTCTACTATTCTTATGGCCACCCTTGTTAGTTTTGTTATCTTTTCATATCGATTATATGAAAAAGAAAATTTAAATCGCAAACCATTTAAATATTTAGCTCGAGTTGTTGTAGTAAACATGATATCTTGTCTCTCTTACTTTCTAATATTAATAGGTTGAACTACTATAACACAAAAATCAATGTACATTGTCAATAACTTTTTGTGCTTACATTAAAATCAATGCATATTGTTAATCCAATCACTTTAAAATTAATGTACCACCATATATCCAATTACATAAAATCATAAATCAACATATACATTGAAATTAGTGCATTTAATGCAAGAAATCAACAAGATTAGAACAACTTCTTACATTGAAATCAATGCACCTAATGCAATCAATCAAATAGACTTAGAAACCAACATCGTGACTCAATGAATCACTTCTAAAAGCATTTAAAGTAATCAACAGATTAGAAATCGCCATCTGTTAATCAAATCAATACATTTAGTACAAACAATCAAATAGTATTAGGAATAATTCAGCTGAAATCATCGCATCTAGTGAAATTAATCAAATATAATTATAAATCGACATCTAAATTGAAATCAACAAATTCAGTGCAAGCAATCAAATTGTATTAGAAATCATCACCTACACTAAAATCAATGCATCTAGTGCAAGTAATCAAATATCATTAGAAATAAATATCTACACTAAAATCGATGCATATAGTGCAAATAATCAAATAGGATTATAAATCACCATCTTCACTTATATCAATCCATCTAGTGTGAGAAATATTCTTCCCTCTCTCCACCCTCCATCCATATCTATATCCCCCTCCATCTCTTCTTTTCTGTCTTGTTCACTCTAAACAAGGTCGCTTCTTAAGCATCTAATATATCAATAACTTGCCTCCATCACCTTCTCATCTTCTTCTTCTTCCCTCGCTAATATCTCTTCTTTCCTCCTTTGTCCCTCTCTCCATCTTCCTTATCACTCTCTCTCTCTAGAAACCAACATCTACACTGAAATCAATGCATTTACTCAAATAAATCAAATAGGATTAGAAAATCGCCATCTACACTGAAATCAATGCATTTAGTGCAAACAATCAAATAGGATTAGAAATCATCTACATTGAAACCAATTCATCTAGTGCAAGTAATCAAATATAATTATAAATCGACATCTAAATTGAAATCAACAAATTCAGTGCAATCAATCAAATTGTATTAGAAATCACCACCTACACTTAAATCAATGGTTTGATGGGCATTAACATGAATAATATTTGATTAAAATTATGACTAGTGCAAATAATCAAACAGATTAGAAATCAACATCTCCACTTTTATATTTATCTATCTATGAATATTTTCTTCTGCTTCCACATATCTATATCCCCGTCTATCTATTTTGTTCCCTATCTCACCCCTTCAAACACACGCGCTTCGTACCTGTATATATATTAACTTTTCAATCACCCCTCTTCTCCCCCACATTCTTCTCCCTCTCTACCTCTCCATCTATCTCTTATCTTTCCCTCTCCCTCTCCCCCATTAATATCTCTCTTTCCTCCTTTTGTCCTCTCTCCCTCTCTCTCCATCTTCCTTATCACACTCTCTCTCTCTCTCTCTCTCTCTCTCTCTCTCTAGAAACCAACATCTACACTGAAATCAATGCATTTACTCAAATAAATCAAATAGGATTAGAAATCGCCATCTACAATCAAATCAATGCATTTAGTGCAAACAATCAAATAGGATTAGACATCATCTAAATTGAAACCAATTCATCTAGTGCAAGTAATAAAATATAATTATAAATTGACATCTAAATTGAAATCAAAAAATTCAGTGCAAGCAATCAAATTGTATTAGAAATCACCACATACACTGAAATCAATGCAAGTAATCAAATATCATTAGACATAAATATCTACACTAAAATCGATGCATATAGTGCAAATAATCAAATAGGATTATAAATCACCATCTCCACTTATATCAATCCATCTAGTGTGAGAAATATTCTTCCTTCTCTCCACCCTCCATCCATATCTATATCCCCCTCCATCTCTTCTTTTCTGTCTCTCTATCTCAAATTTCTAAACATACACTCCTTTAACTATATATCATTAGATTAACTTTCCTTCCCCATTCTTTCCTTCACCTTCCATCTATATCTCTATCTTCCCCTTCCTCTCTCCATCTTCTCCTTATCACTCACCCCTCTCTCCACCTTTCTCATTTCTTTCTTCTTACCTCTCTCTCCCTCCCTCCAAGTCCATCTCTCTTCTCCCTCCTCCACCCCTCTCACATCCTTCCTTCCTCCCTTCCTTCTCTCTCCCATCTTTCTCCTCTCTCTCACTCCCACCAACTATATGTTTACCCTCCCTCTCTCTCTATATCCTCCTTCTCCCCCATTCCATCTCCTTGCTCATTATCTCAACAATTAAACAAATACACTTCATAAATTCTCCTCTCTCCTCACTCCTCTCTCCACTTCTCCTAACATGTATTCTTTTACTTACATCTCTCCAACCTCATTCTCTCTTATCGATCCCTCTCTCCTCCTCTCTCTCAGGTCCTCTCTCTCGTCCTTCCTCTCTCCCCAAACGCATCGCTCTCTCTCTCTCTCTCTCTCTCTCTCTCTCTCTCTCTCTCTCTCTCTCTCTCCCCCATCACTCTTCCTCCTCTCTCATCCTTCTCTCTAGTTTCCTTTCCTAATTTCTCTCCTTTTTCCCTCCAATCCTCTCTTCCCTCTATATCTCTCTCTCTCTCCTAATCCTCTCTCCCTATCCCTTTTCTCTCGCTCACCCCCTCCGGGTCCATACTGACGGTCCCTCCCTCCTCTCTTCTTCTCTCCTCCCTTCTTTCCATACATCTTACTTTGTCTCTTTATCTCACCCCTAAACATACACTCTCTCTCTCCCTTATCACTTCTATTTCTTCTTAGTTAGTGTAAACTAATGAATATAAACATTCGTAAATATAAAGCAGATTGTGGAGTAAATATGAAAAGAGTTTTCTATTTACTTACCATACCTCTAGTTTAATTATATTTTTTATTATTTATTATATACTCATTTCAGATTTTTATTTATAATCCTATTTGATGGCATTGTTACGCCTATTTCTCCATCTTCTTTATGCTTCTTTTATATTTATTTATTTATTTCATACTCTTTATATCTATTTTATTTATTTATTTATTTGTCGTGCATTTGTTTATACTTTTATATTTATTTATTTACCCATGGTATTTGGCCCATGGTATTTATTTATATACCTCGGATTTTGATTGTTTGTGTTTAATTAACTCTTTTCTTTTGATTTAGGAAATGGTATTGACTTTAGTAAAGAGTAAAGATGTTTAAAATTTTACTTAATTTGGAAATTCAATGTGGTAATTTTTTTTATTAAAGGTAAATTTATGATCCATTCAAATTCATGTATATAATTTACTATCCAATCAAATTATATAAATAATACATAATTGTATTAGAAATTGATATATGTTCTAGCACGATGTGATTTTTACTTTTAATTTAAAACTTAAGCTGACATTTTGTATGAGGACGTGACCCACCTGACATCGGGGTCATATTGGGCTGTAGATGCGCCTCTCGGTGCAATCACCATTATATGATGACCCACTTCAAGTAATTTTCAGACTTAAGAAAGTTTGGCTTTAGGTTGTTTTTGTCTAGCTTTAGATAAAGCATGTGAGGGAAGCATAGTTCTAAAGAGAGGGCACAAGTCCTAAGGAGGTTATTCATCTTATTGAAGTGCTCGCTTAATAACAGTTCCTTCATGCAAGTTGAAAATTGAAATCCCAAACCCAGAAAGAGATCAAGGAATGGGAAATGATCCAACGGTTGGATTTGTTTTTATTGTAAACCTTATATGACCTTGCACAAGAGAGCTTAGGGTAGAGTTTACGTAGTTAGTCTTACTTCAGTTCAAAGAAAGGAAGTAAGATTTGTCTATAGCATTGTTTTTTTTTTTTGCCATGATAGGCAAAGATGTGATTTGGGATAGACCTGTGGCCCGTGGGTATTTTGTTATATATATATTTTTATATTTTGTTTTTCAGTTTCTAGAATTTGAATATAGAAATTTTGATAGTATGTAAAGCTTAAAGTTACCTAGGGTTTTAGGAGATTCTTTGAATATATAATACGTTACCATGGTCTAGAAAATCTAACATTTTCTTTGCTAATGAGGGTATATGGCTTTCTTGTTTCAGTTGAAGCAAGCCAATAACCTAATATTCAGAAGTGGTCCCTGCTTTCTAGGACCTTCACGTCTATATCAGAATCATTGAATGTTAGAGTTCAACCCAGAAGAAGATATCCCTACAATGATCCCAACTTGTGTCCATCTTCCAGAGTTGCTGCTCATACTCTCAGATGATCCAACCTTTCAACTAATTGGAAACAATACTAGAAAGTATATTGTAACTTGTTAAAGTGGCTCCAAAGGAATTTTAGTAAGCATGCACCTGCATATACATTGAAGTGGATATAGAAAATGGTCTACATGGGGCTACCTAGCTGAACTTAGAAAATTGATGCCATCTTGAGGAATTGAGCTATTGTTGGGTGTGGAGCCTGATTATCTTGTTTACTTTGTATCACAACATTGGACCCATGTACCTTAAAAGGGGCGGCAACGCCACCCGTAATTAATCGCTGCTGCCCCCCCCTAGAGGGGGTTTTCGGGGGCATCGCCCCCGAAGCTAAAAACAGATGTAAATTTTCCTTGTAAAAGTATAGTAATTTCTAGTCAATCTGGGTCGTTCATTAGGCAAAGGATCTGACAGTAGAAGTTATGTTTAGATTAGGGTTTTTTGCCCTAGAAGGCAACCCCTCATTTTTATGAGGGCATTGTATTACGGCTATGTATTGTATGTGTATTCTCAGAGCGAGAAACAGAGAGGGAGACTATGAGAGAGAACAGAGGATATTACAGCGGAACTGCTGTAGGTTTTGTCTCTTCATTTTTGCTAGATAATAGAAAGGAAGGACTGGCTGTTCAGGGTGGACGTAGCCCAAACTGGGTGAACCACGTATATCTGTGTCTCTCTAGTTTTATGTGTTTTGTGTGCTTTTATTTTCCGCATATTTTATATGTTGCATTGCTCCATAATATATAATTTTCTAACAATTGGTATCAGAGCCGAAGGTATATTTGGCTGATAAACTCGCAGGAAAGAAGGGTTCCTGGTTTGAGTGGGAGCAATGGCGGACGATGGTAATTTTAGGGTCGAGAAATTTAATGGCCAAAACTTTCCGTTGTGGAAGATGTAGATGGAAGACTATCTGTATCAGAAAGATCTATACCTACCATTGAGCAGAAAAACAAAGAAGCCGACGGCCATGGCAGATGCATAATGGAACATTCTCGATAGAAAGGCACTCGGAATAGTACGATTGTGTCTTGCAGCATCAGTCGCCTTCAATATTTCAAAGAAAACAACAACAGAGGGTTTGATGTAGACGTTGGCGAAACTATATGAAAAACCCTCGGCCTCAAACAAGGTATTTCTTATGAAACGACTATTTAATATGGAGATGTCAGAAGGTGGATCTATTGCAGACCATTTAAATGAATTTAATACAATTACCAGTCAGTTAATTTCTGTAGGGGTAAACTTTGATGATGAAGTTAGAGCTCTGTTATTCTTGTGCTCATTGCCAGAGAGTTGGAATGGTTTAGTAATGGCCATTAGTAACTTTGTCTCTGGATCTAGTACTTTAAAGTTTGATGATGTTGTTGGTGCTATCCTTAGCGAGGAAATGCGACGGAAAATCTCCGGTGAGACATCAGGTAATGCTTTGAGTGCAGAGTCTAGGGGAAGAAGAATGGAAAGAGGAAAGAGCTCGGGATATCACAGTAAATCAAGGAAAGGCAGATCCAAGTCCAGATCGGGGATAGTGTGCTGGAATTGTGGAAAGAAAGGACACCTAAAGAAAGACTGTAGATCTCGGAAGGGAAAAGAAGGAGACACACAGCAAGAAAACAATCATGAAGCAAATGTGACAGGTGATGTGTTACAATATGCTTTGATTATTTCTTTCGAAAATGTTACTGATTCTTGGGTTGTAGATTCAGGGGCTTCATTCCATGCCACACCTGATAAGAAATATTTTCATAACTATGTTCAAGGAGATTTTGGACAAGTTCGTTTGGGTGATGATAAACCCTGTAAAATTGTTGGAATGGGTAAAGTTCTTGTAAAAAAACAGAATGGAAACCAATGGATACTAAAGGAGGTAAGGCATGTTCCAGATCTGAAGAAAAATCTGATTTCAACAGGACAGTTAGGCAGTGAAGGTTGCGTGACAACTTTCACAGATAAAACTTGGAAGGTCACCAAAGGAGTGCTGGTAATAGCAAAAGGTGAAAAGGTTGGTACATTGTATTTATGCAATGGTATTTCTAAATTTTTTAATGCTTTAACTTCCAAAGGAGCAGATGCAGCATTATGGCATCATAGGCTCGGACACATGAGTGAGAAGGGAATGAAGATTCTTCACTCAAGAAATTTGTTGCCAGGTTTGAAGAATGTTGATTTGGATTTCTGTGAGAATTGCATTTATGGAAAATAGAAGAGAGTCAAATTTCTCAGAGTTGGGAAAGAAAAGAAGAGCGAAAAATTGGAGCTTGTGCATACAGATGTATGGGGACCTGCTCAGGTATCATCTCTCGGTGGCTCTCGCTATTATGTTACGTTTATTGATGATGCAACTAGAAAAACTTGGATTTATTGTATTCAAAATAAATCCGATGTATTTGATACTTTCAAGAAATGGAAAGCTTTGGTTGAGATTGAGACAGGAAAGAAGTTGAAGTGTCTCAGATCAGAAAATGGAGGTGAATATTGCAGCAAAGAGTTTGATAGGTACTGTTCAGAGCATGGAATTCGCAGAGAGAAGACAGTTCCAAGAACACCACAAGAAAATGGTGTGTTAGAAAGGATGAACAGAACAATCATGGAGCGTGCAAGATGCATGAGATTGCATGCAGGATTGCCTTTACAATTCTGGGTAGATGTTGTAGATACTACTATTTATCTAATAAACAGAGGCCCTTCAAGTTCCTTGGATGGTGGTATTCCAGAGGAAGCATGGACAGGTAAAAAGGTAAACTACTCTTTTTTAAAGCCTTTTGGTTGTGAGGCCTTTGTCCATATTAATAAAGAAAACAGAACAAAGCTTGAGGCAAAATCAAAGAAATGTACCTTTATTGGATATGGTGCTAATGATTTTGGTTATCGCTAATATGATTATGAAAATCACAAAATCATTAGGAGCAGAGATGTAATATTCAATGAAAAGGTCTTGTATAAGAATCAGTTGCAGGAAAAGAAACAGGAAAAAGAAAGCAAGGAATACGCGATTCTTGATGAGATATCTGAAAAAGTAAAGGTGCCTGAAAATAATAATAATCAACAACCACAAAAACAACAACTAACACAACAGCAACAGGCACTTCAAACACCTGAAAGTGGTGTTAGAAGATCTACCAGGATAAGTAGACCCCCTGAACGATACTCTCCTTCATTATATTATCTATTGCTAACTGATTATGGTGAACTTGAATGTTATGAAGAAGCAATGCAGGTTGAAAGTAGGAAGAAGTGGGAGCTATCCATGAAAGAAGAGATGGACTCCTTAATGCATAACCAGACTTGGGACTTAGTCAGGTTGCCTGTAGGTAAAACTACATTGCAGAATAAATGGGTTTACAAGCTGAAGGAAGAAGATGGAGGAAAACAGAGGTACAAAGCTAGACTTGTGGTGAAGGGGTTTGCACAAAATAAAGGTATTGATTTTGATGAAATATTTTCTCCTTTTGTTAAGATGAATTCAATGAGAACTATCTTAAGTCTTGTAGTAGCGGAATATTTACATCTTGAACAGTTAGATGTAAAGACAACATTTCTCCATGGAGATTTGGAGGAAGAGATATACATGAAACAACCTAAAGGATATGAGGTAAAAGGAAAAGAAAAATTGGTGTGCAGGTTAAAGAAGAGCTTGTATGGCTTAAAACAGGCTCCAAGGCAGTGGTATCTAAAATTTGACAAGTTTATGTCTGAACAAGGTTATACTAGATGTCACTCTGATCATTGTGTTTATCTAAAAAGGAAAATTGATGGCAGCTATATTATATTGTTATTGTATGTAGATGACATGCTTGTTGCAGGGTCTAACATGCAGGAAATAAATGTGCTCAAAAGAAAATTGACAAATTCATTTTCAATGAAGGATTTGGGAGCTGCAAAACAAATCCTTGGTATGAGGATAACTAGAGATAGGAAAAATCGCAAATTAACACTGTCTCAGAATGAGTACATAGAGAAGGTGTTGAAAAGATTTAATATGCAGAATGCAAAACCAGTTAGTACACCTTTTGCTAGCCATTTCAAACTTAGTAAGGAGATGTGCCTAAAGACCCAAGAAGACATGGATTATATGTCTAAAGTTCCATATGCATCAGCAGTTGGAAGCTTAATGTATGCAATGGTCTGCACAAGGCCTGATATTGCACATGCAGTGGGAGTTGTAAGCAGGTACATGAACAATCCAAGAAAATAAAATTGGATGGCAGTAAAATGGATTCTCAGATATTTGAGAGGTACCACAAATCAAGCATTATGCTTTGGTGGTTCAAACATTGCTCTACAGGGATATGTTGATGCAGATATGGCAGGTGACAGAGATAATAGGAGGAGCACTGCAGGATATGTATTTACTGTAGGTGGAACAACTGTCAGTTGGGTTTCAAAATTCCAAAGTGTTGTTGCACTTTCAACAATAGAAGCAGAGTATTTTGTTGCTACAGAGGCTAGTAACGAAATGAATTGGTTACAAAGGTTTATGGATGAATTGGGTAAGAAGCATGATATGGGCACACTATATAGTGATAGCCAAAGTGCTATTCATCTTGCAAAGAACTCAACATTTCATTCCAAGACTAAACACATACATCTCAAGTACCATTTCATACGGATAGTATTGGAAGATGGAGAGTTGAAGCTGGAAAAGATACACACTAGCCAGAATCCTGCAGATATGCTAACAAAAGTTGTAACCAGGGAGAAACTGAGAACATGCTCAGTTTCAATTGGTCTTCAAGGATGACGATGAAGATGACAAACAACTAGGTCCAAAGAGGAGTCATTGTCTAGCAAATGAAGCAGCGGTGGAGTTGCTACAATCAGTCTCCAAGTGGGAGATTATTGGGTGTGGAGCCTGATTATCTTGTTTACTTTGTATCACAGCATTGGACCCCTGTACCTTAAAAGGGGCGGCAATGCCGCCCGTAATTAATCACTGCTGTAGGGGGTCCAAGGGGGGCGGCAGCACTTTTTGGAGCCCCCCCCCTAGCAGGGGTTTTCGGGGGCAGCGCCCCTGAAGCTAAAAACAGATGTAAAATTTCCTTGTAAAATTATATTAATTTCTAGTCAATCTGGGTCGTTCATTAGGCAAATGATCTGACGATAGAAGTTATGTTTAGATTAGGGTTTTTTGCCCTGGAAGGCAACCCCTCATTTTTATGAGGGCATTGTATTGCGGCTGTGTATTGTATGTGTATTCTCGGAGCGAGAAACAGAGAGGGAGACTGTGAGAGAGAACAGAGGATATTACAGCGGAACTACTGTAGGTTTTGTCTCTTCATTTTTGCTGGATAATAGAAAGGAAGGACTAGCTGTTCGGGGTGGACGTAACCCAAACTGGGTGAACGACGTATATCTGTGTCTCTCTAGTTTTATGTGTTTTGTGTGCTTTTATTTTCCGCATATATTATGTGTTGCATTGCTCCATAATATATAATTTTCTAACAGCTATGATTAATGATCGGTCAAGTGCAATTGGTGCCATGAATATTTCCACTTTGCCAAGAATTGCAAGAAAGGAAACCTCATCAAGCCTAGTAGGATCTAGTGCTTCCCACTAAAGTAAAGCAGCCCATGCAAACAATGAATAGGTAAAAGAGAGGGTAGCCCTCACTTCATCCAACTCAAATCCGATGGGAAATTTCTTCAAGGTTATAGATCCAAGTAATAAAGAGGAGGTTGCATTAGGGGAATTTTGAGGTCTAAAATGGGCCTCCTAAGAAAAATGTACAACAAAAATAAACTTTATAACAACCAATAGGATTCAAGATGATGATGTCAACCATGGGGGATGATTTACCATTTTTTAAATAAAAGGGTAAAAATATTAAAAAATAATAAAATAATAAAACAACTTTTTCAACTCGTATTTTCAACTTATCTCCCAAAATTTTTACTCAAATTTCGAGCGGGAGTACTCGTTGGATGCAAAATTTAATTCCTCATCCAAGGAGTACCCATGTTGCATACTTTCGATGAACTCTACTACACAAAAATTGAGAAATACATAAAAAACGTGATTGTAATCACGTTTTTTATGTATTTCTCATTTTGCGCGTAGTAGGACCCATCAAAAGTATGTAACATGGATACTCCTTGGATGAGGAATTAAATTTCGCATCCAACGAGTACTCCTGCTCGAAATTTGAGTAAAAACTTTGGGAGATAAGTTGAAAATATGAGTTGAAAAAGTAGTTTTTTCATTTTTCCCTCTAAAATTTGATGATGTCATCAAATCTTATTTGATTTTTTCCACTATTATTTTATAATTTCCTTAGGGGGCCTATTTTATACCTCAAAATTCCCCTAATGAGGGTGTTTAGAAGGCAACTTCGTTTGAGGCACTGGAAGAGGAAGAGGAGGATATCACATTATATGTGGAAAATCAAGGTCCAAAGGGTAATGAATCAGCAAAAGAAGCCCTCCTCAGAAGAGGTTACAATCGGAAAAGGGGAAGAAGTGGTGAACAAGTGAACTCTTTATGTGGGAATCCTTCACTGGAAGCCCTCCCCTTCATTCAACTCGCATTTGTTCACTAGAGGTCAAAAGTCAAAGAAAAAACTGCCAGAAAGAGAAGCTGATAGAAACAACGCTCTGGGATCGAAAACCTTGCTAGCCAAATTAGGTTTTGCCATGAGTTCTCCAAAAGATTCTAAGGTATGTTCTTCCAATGTATCTTGCTTTGAAATCAACTGGTCAGACAGTTTAAAAGTCTTCGGACTATCAAGCAAAGGCAGATAAGAAGGAAATCTTGCATGCCCCAGGGCCCAAACCAGTGTTACTCAAGGCAACACACTGCACCACTATGGCTAGCCCCAATTTTCTAATGGGTTGTATAGCTATAGTCACAGCCCATACTCACCTTCCCCCCTTTCCCCGGCCCCCCAACTTTCTTCTTTGCTATCAAAAATCCATAACCGTTATTGTTTTAAAAAAAACAATGGATCTATGCCAGTCACTAGAAAACTTGGGCAATCTCTCAGACTTTGTTAACAGGAAGGGCCTGATGTTATTCAATTTCATACTCTAGTATCATACAAGTGAATCAATTATAGCTTCATCCCTGAACAATATGTATCTAAAAATTCGTCTATAAAACAAAACAAAACTAAAAATAAAGTTCAATTTCTACGATATTCATGGGGATATAGGGTGGCACTTTTGAACTAATGCCACTAAAATTTTTGGAACGAAAATCTGGTATTTGGTTAATTTTTCTTTTTTTTTTGCAAAAAAATTCTCCATTTCAAAACATTTTTCAGCCTTAAATTTTATAAGATCATAACACAATTGCTAACCTTAAATTTTATTGGATCAAATTTTTTGTATGAAAAAATGCCAATTTTTTCTATAAATAGAAATAAAATCTTGAGCCTTGAAGCAAATATTTACAAATATATCCTAGATATTTGTTAAACATTTTGAAATTAAAAAATATGCTAAGAAATTCACACTTACCAGATAATTATTAAACTTTACCTAAATTAACTGATCGCAGCGAAGAACATCAAGAAACTGAACCAAATTCCTGATCTTTCCCACTTGAAAGAAAATGAATTAACTGTAAAAACTCTTGAACAATATTTTATAGATGTCCCCAACTAGCATAAGACCGTTATTCTTCATTTCATTGACCAGTTGTAATGCATGGTCAGTCCTGTCAGCCTTGGTGAAGCCACTAATCAGATTAGTATAAGTCATGCTATTGGGAACAATTCCTTTAGCCTTCCTCTCCTCCATCAACCCCATAGCTTCTTCCAATAGACCCGCATCACAGATACCCTGAATCAAACTAGTGTAGGTAAAAACACCAGGGGCCACCCCCTTATCAACCATGAGAACCTGCATTTTTCTGGAAAATTTGAGCTCGCCCATCTTACAGAGCCCGTCAATGAGAGAATTGTAGATGACAACATCGAGCTCGTAGCCTATGGCCACCATCTCATTTACAAGAATAGCGGCTTCATAGAAATTTCCCTGTTGACAGATCCCGTGAATGAGAACCGTGTAAGTAGCATTGTTGGGAAAGTAGCCACTGATAATCATCTCGACCAAGAATTCGATGCCCATCTTAAAAATCCCTTTCTTGCAGAGCCCATGGATGAGCTGAGTGTATGTCACCACATTGGGGCTGCACTCTTTGCCCCTGAGATTCATCTCATTCAGGACCTTTACAGCCGTGAATGTGACCGTGTTGGGGGTTATTCCTCTGTGCTCCATCTCATTCAAGATATCCATGGTAGCATCCACCCGCCCTGTGATGCAGAAGCCATGGATGAGAGTTGTGTAAGTGACCACTGTGGGAGAAAATCCTCTAGCCTGCATTTTGTCCATAAGGCTTACACCCAACTCCAGCTGAGCATCTTTGTAGAGGCCATTGATGATAATATTGTATGTGAATGGACAAAGAGCCAGCACACAGGGGATGGGGATGTTAAGCGTAGAGAGATGTCAGATCTTACCTTACAACTGTCCCTCGAACAAACAGTGGAGAATAAAAATGTTGACAATGTAGGTGGCGAAGTGTTTTAAAGAGAAACACCTTCAGTGTAATTAAGTAATTAAAGGTAAATTTAGTGTTATTTAAGAAATGAGAATTATGAACATTCATCATTATTGCTCACGATAAATCATGTCCTGTGAAATAATTTCAAATATTTTAGAAATTTTCATTATTAATTTATTTTTTTATATATTAAGAAATTCTACTCATGAATAATAAATGATGCAGAGAGTAAGGAAACACGTTAAAAAAAATTACATGTAATGAACACAACTTTCCTTTACCACTTCAATCCCATTACTCCATATAGTGTTGTTGTAATCTATTGTTAGGTCCCTATATTACTAATATAGTCCCTTATTGTTGTTAGTGTAACCCCCTTATTGATATTATTGTACCCTTGTAACCCCCATATTGTTATTATCTTAAATTATTATTGTTAGGTCGGCTAGGATTACATTGTGGCCCCATGGACTCCTATATATAGAAAGGAGGTCTTGTAATTTGTATCATCCAAGAATTGTTCATTCATGTAATGTATTGGAGGTTTCCCCCTCGAATTGGCTTATTTCTAAGGCGTTGATATCTCTTTTCTTATATTTTTTGAGCTGGTTTCACAACATTTGGTATCAGAGCTTTGGATTCTAGGGTTTTCTCTGCTCCAAACTGGTCATCGTGGCATTTGCGCTATAACATTTTTTCTACGAAGGTTCAGAAGCTGAAATTTTTAGAGCGCGAAGCCGAAATCCTGAGGAACATCTTCACAAAATTTCAGAGCTTGGTTCGCAATATTTTCAGATATATGATCTGTGGAAGTTAGGGCTTTTTGTAGGCTCTTGAATTCAACCTAAACAGGTCATCGCGGAATTTATGCTATAGCTTTTTTTCTACGAAGTTTCCATAGCTAAAATTTTTAGAGAGCGAACCCGAAATCGAGAGGAATATCGTCGCAAAATTTTAGAGCTTGGTTCACAACATTTTCAGAGATATGATCTGTGGAATTTAGGTCTTTTTGATGCTCCCGAATTTCATCTCAAAGAGGTTATTGTGGGAAAATCTTCGTAACTCTCTCTCTGAGCATAAAATTCAAATGATGTAAAAAGTAACCACAAGTACATGGAGTTTAGTTTCTTTTCTATCAATTTTAGAGCCAAAGGAGGAAACAATGACACGTGGTAAGTTGTACAAGTTCCCTCTACTGAACCAGTCCATAATTGGGTCATTGTGGGAGATTGGACATAACTTTGTCTTGAAGAATCCAAATTAGGTCAAACCTGTGACATTTGAAAGAAGCTTCAGAGGGCTACTGCCAGGCTCAATTTTAGATATTGAGGATCTACAATTACAGAGATAATTCAATTTCAATATAGATCTCCTCAAAAGCAAGTAAAAGGTGTGTATTTGTTTCTCGAATTGCATAAGTCTTGTTTGAAGAATCAAGTTGAATTGATTCCAAGGGCATATTGTATAATATATATCAGTATTAGATTCTAAAATGGCCGCTAAAAATAACTCAACACCCATTAAGCCTTTAGAAGGCTCTACTATGACTCATGAAGACGAAGAATGGCAACATGACATATCAAATTTACAAGAGCAAGTGCAACAAATTTCGCTCTCGCAAAGAGCAACAAAAAATGACATGGAAGTTTTGAAGAAAGGCATGGAAACTAATATGGATGGTTTGAAGAAAGGCATGGAATCTAAGATGGATGGTTTGAATAATGGCATGGAAGCTAAGATAGTTGGCATGGAAGCTGGCATGGAATCTAAGATGGATGGCATGGAAGCTGGCATGGAATCTAAGATGGATGCCATGGAAGCTAAGATCGATGAAAAAATGGAAAACACGAAAAAATGATCTAAAAGCAGACATGGAAGGTTTGACAAATTTGATACAAGAAATGTTTCCTAATGGTGAAAAGATAGTAGAGGAAACTCATGATGAGAAAAAAATAAATGTTAATTGTGATTTCATAAACTCTAATGTTGGCAGGAAGAACCACCATATTCCAAAAATGGATATGAGGAAGTTTGATGGAAAGGATCCTGTGACATGGATACTACAGATGGAGCAATATTTTGATCTCAAAAATGTTCAAAACACACAAAAGGTACGCATTGCAACTTTACATTTAGAACAAAATACATTTGTATGTTATCGATGACTTTTCTATCGTAAAAAAATTTTCACTTGGTCAATTTTTACAGAGGAAATGATAGCACAATATGAGGATACAAAGAGCAACACATTCTTTAGCCAAATGATAAATCTCAAACAAAAGGGTTTAGTGGGGGAGCACATTGAGGACTTCCAAAAATTGAATATAAGGGTAACTGATATTCCAAAGGAACACATGATTGATCTCTTCATAGGTACTTTAAAGCATAACATCCAACATGAAGTTCATGTTTTGGAACCTCATTCATTGGAGAAAGCATTTAGGTTGGAAAGAAAAGTTGAATGTAAAATTATGGCGACAAGGAAGCCTACCACTCACTCCTATGAAGAGGGAAGTGTTGCTACTCCTAGATTTCTACAACCTACAAGGTTGACACCACAAAAATTGGAAGAAAAAAGAGTAAAAGGGCTTTGCTACAGTTGAGATATAAAATACAGTTAAGGTCATAAGTGTGCTGAGAAGAAATTATTTTACATAGATTGTGAAAAGGAAGAATAAAATGAACAAGAAGAGGATATACACCAATAACCAACCCTAGAAGATGAAAAAATGAGTCCGACCATATCGTTCAAATGCATTAGCAGGAATTACCGCTCCTCAAACTCTCAATATAGGACATATCAAGAAGAAAAATTTAATAGTGTTGATTGATTCAGGTAGTACCCATAATTTTATTCATTATAAGGTAGCCAAGGAATTGAATTGTTTCCTATACCCAGCACCAGAATGTCAAGTGATGGTTGCAAATGGAGGAACTATAAATTTCTTTAGAAAATGCCATAATATCAAGCTAACCATGGGGGAATATGTATTGACTAGTCCAATGCTTTCCATTCCTATGGGAGGTGCTGATGTTGTACTAGGAGTACAATGGTTACAATCTTTGGGGACGGTGGCTTTTAATTTTCAAGAACTTTTCTTGAAATTCTTTTCAGAAGGAAAGGAAGTCGAATTACGGGGTATTGAAGGGAAGCCAGGAAGGATAATAAGCTCTAATGGCATGACAAAGCTTCTAAAAAAAGAACAACGAGGCGTAATTGCACAATTATGCTCACTAGAAGTTCCAACATCAAAATCATCTATTTCTGCAGATCTCCAACAAGTCTTGGACAATCATTCCAAGGTGTTTGAAACTCCCAAAGGACTCCCACCTATTAGTGATCATGATCATGCTATTCATTTGATTCCATGAATTGTTCCTCCAAACATCAGGCCTTATAGATATCCTTACGTCCAAAAGAGCGAAATTGAACGTATGATTGCAGAAATGTTAGAGGCGGGTATAATTCAACCTAGTCAAAGTTATTTCTCTGCTCCTGTAGTATTGGTACACAAGAAGGATGGATCATGGCGAATGTGTCCGGATTATAGGGAGCTCGATAAGCTCACCATTAAAGATAAATTTCCCATTCCTGTGATTGATGAATTATTGGATGAATTACATGGAGCAATTTATTTTACCAAATTGGATCTTCGTTCAGGGTATCATCAAATTAGAATGAAGACTGAAGATATTTTGAAAACAAAATTTCGAACTCATGAGGGTCATTATGAATTTTTGGTCATGCCTTTTGGCCTTACCAATGCACCTTATAAATTTCAAGGGTTGATTAATTCCATTTTCAAACCCTTCCTTAGAAAATTTGTGCTAGTATTGTTTGATGATATACTAATCTATAGTAGGTCTTGGAAGGATCATGTTGAACATGTTGACAAGGTGCTCAAACTATTGTAGGAGAAACAATTATATGCAAAAACATCCAAATGTTTCTTTGGAGTACAAGAGGTGGAATATCCGGGTCATATTGTATCTCACGAGGGTGTTAAAGTAGACCCTAACAAAATTAAAGCCATTAAGGAATGGAAAGTTCCCACAACCATAAAGCAGTTGCGAGGATTTCTCGGGTTAACAGGGTATTGTCGCAAGTTTGTTAAGAATTATGGGAGAATAGCAGCACCTCTAACAACATTATTGAAGAAAGATGCATTTTCATGGACTCCTGAAGCAACTAAGGCCTTTGAACATCTTAAAGAGGCAATGTGCCTAGCACCGGTCTTAGTTACGCCAGACTTCACAAAAACCTTTATTGTGGAATGTGATGCCTCGGGAAATGGAATTGGTGTTGTTTTAATGCAATAAAGAAGACCCGTTACTTTTGAAAGAGGCAATGTGCCTAGCACCGGTCTTAGTTACGCCAGACTTCACAAAAACCTTTATTGTGGAATGTGATGCCTCGGGAAATGGAATTGGTGTTGTTTTAATGCAATAAAGAAGACCCGTTACTTTTGAAAGTCGTCCAATCAAAGGAAAGTATTTAAAGAAACCTATTTATGAGAAGGAAATGTTAGCAATACGGCATGCACTAAAGAAATGGAGAACTTACCTAATTGAAAGACACTTCAAGGTAAAAATTGATCATGATAGTCTTAAACACTTTTTGGAACAAAGACTATCTTTAGAAAAGCAGCAAAAATGGGTCACAAAGATGTTGGGTTATGACTTTGAAATAATCTACAAAAAAGGGAAGCTAAATGTTTTTGCAGATGCACTCTCAAGAAAGAATGAAGAGGTGGAAGCATTGCTTTGTGCCATTTCTATTATCCAACCATATTGGATAACTGAAGCAAGAGATGAATGGAAGAAGGACGAATAAATGTGGACACTCATTCAAAAGTTGCAGTAATATCCTAGTGCATATGATACATTTAGTTGGAAAAATGATTCCTTATGGTGCAAAGATCGCTTATATCTTTGTAAGAATTCACAACTAAAACAAAATATTCTTTTGGAATTGCACACTTCTCCTTTAGCAGGACACTCAAGATTTTTAAAATCTTACCACTTGGTGAAGAAGGAATTTTTTTGGGATGGCCTTAAATCTGATATTCAAAAGTTTGTAGCGGAATGTTTGGTTTTCCAACAGAATAAACTTGAGACAATTAAGACCCTGGGTATTCTACAACCTTTATCCATTCCAAGTCAACGTTGGGAGGATATTTCAATGTATTTTATCACAGGTTTACCTAAGTCAAAGGAAAGAGTGTCATCATGGAGGTAGTTGATAGACTTACCAAGTATGCACACTTTTGTGCATTATCTCATCCATTTAAAGCAAGTACAATTGATACTACATTTATGGACACAATTCAAAAGATACATGGAAACCCAAGGGTTATTGTGAGTGACAGAGATCCCATTTTTACTGGAAATTTTTGGACAGAGTTATTTTCTTGTTTGGGTACTCAATTAGCTCATATCTCATCTTATCATCCTCAATCCGATGGTGTTGACTGGATAAATCAATCTTGCGGACAAGATCGATCTCCCTAGTACCAAAAGGTAATCTAGCAACAAACATCCAAACAAACCTATGTTTCTCTAGACATATGCGATTTACAAAAGAATGCTATAAAGGTGTTAAGGTCTTACCGTAGATCCAATGCTTGTTCGAAGTAGTTGTCCTTCGGTCACTTGAAGAAGTTATCTTTATAGACCTGTAGTCACAAACAAGAAAACATTAAATAGCATCTGTATAGTAAATATTATAAATCATGCCTATCATGGTGATCAAGGAATCCATGCAATAAGTAGTTAATTAAAAATTTATTGAAAAAAATAAATTCATTTGTATTAACTTTGAATGAAATAAAACCTTACAACCTTAGCCTTGATGTTGAACAGGCCTTCCCAGGGTCCGAAGCAGGAATCTCCTCTACTCTGACAAGCCTTGCACTCTTCCAACCGAGACAGATATAGGTATGTTATCTTTCCTCACAAAATATCAGTTAAATGAGTCTAAATCCCAACATCACTTTACTCAAATAATTCTAAAGCTTGAAATCCCCTTGAGGCTACCCAAGGCCTCTTTTTATAGTGCAAAAGAGGAGGTTTCAGTTCCAACTATGAAGGGATAGAATCCTCCTTCAAAGGGATAAGCTCCTCACATCAAGGGGCTAACTCCTTAAGGCAAGGGATACATGAACCTCAAAAGAGCAGTTCTGCCACCACAAGATTCCTTCCATAGGCTTCTAGAAATGACTGAAAGTGAGCTTTTTGAGTTTACTTGCGCCTTTTTATTCTTTTACAGGGGTCTGCACTCTTAACACCGAGAAATTTCATTCAGGTATGCAGGATTCATGAACATTACGTGCGGGACTGCAGGTAAGACAAAGAGAAAGTGTGACACCAGAGTTAAAGAGATTTTTGAGAGATTTTATCTTATTTTTAGGCTTGACATGAGGAATTGATGTGTTAGACTTGTAAAGGAGGAAGTATGAGTGATAATGAGCTCATACAGATAGTAGAATGTCAAGATGACAATTTTCAGTGCAACAAATTGCCCCCTAAAGTGCAAAGTCTGGAATAGATGAAGATAGAGTTTGTCATGTAGGAAGAGTGAAGTAATTTATCATTTCAAAGATCATCCTGTGGACACCCCAATCGGAATATGTAAAAACATTCAATGCAAAATATATATATGTAAACATATAATTGTTAAGGTAGGAATTTCCATACTCAAATCAAAACTAACTAGAAAAATGATTTAAACTATTCTGATACAGGAATGATTTTCAAAACATCAACATCATAGAAATGTGTAGACACAGTATGGACGCAGCCATTTGTTTATGAATAGTCCATTGTATACATGAATAACAAAATTCCTCACAGCCTGGATTGTAGAAACTAGATCCATGGTCTTGATTTCCATTTCTCGAACCAGTACGATTCTATCCATGTGAATAAATGTGTCGAAGTCGAACATGGTAGAAACCACTTGATTACCAGTCAATAATGTAGACTGATAACAAATGAGAGAGTAACCACCAGTAATGTAATGGCCCTCAAAGTACTCAGTACAATCCATGAAATGTGAATGAATGAGCTGAAGTCGAACATGTCACGGAATCATTCGATCGAAGGTCAATGATGCAACCTGTCATCGAAGGCGAGAAACCTGCCATTGAGGCATGCAGATTTCAAGGTACTGACGATTTCTAGATCAAATTCCTAGATAATGAGCTGCAATCGATAGGAAGTGATTCGTTGTAGGCAAGCCCACAACACAAAATCATAGATCAAGTTTTTGAAGAAAAATATTGGCAAGGACTGACTCAGGGATGGTAAAAATGGAAGACAAATATTTTGTAGATGAATGGTTTGTTTGAACTGTCCTCTTGAACACATAATGGCACTGCAGATGGTTTGGTGACAATTTGACCCCAAGTTAATACCCAGAAACCGATTGAAGACTTTCAAAATGGTTTGATTAAATGTTAGGCAAAGGATTTCCCAACCCAGGTGAACAAAAGTATCATGTTCAAGAGTGGTTAACTGGCTTTTCGAATAATCAAAATACAACAAACAGGTTCATTTTTTTCTCTTTTCCCCCACCATTTTTGGCAAGTAACTCTTTATTTTTGCCAAGCTTGAGGAGGATAACATTTGCTTGTTTATAAGCGCATCCTTCAGATGAGTCCAACTTAGTTTAAGATTCGAACCCTAAGAAGGAGTGGTTCGTTCCTGTTTAAAATTGAACAGGTCCTTTACTGTTAAATTTTAACGAGTCTAGTATAGGAGAAACTCGATGTTTTTTCAATTTTAGGGAGTCAGAAGAAAAAACTTAAGAAGACCCTTGGGGGTACTTTTTCGTAAATTTAGTCTCTCGAGCCCGAAAAAGGATAAAATAATGCGGGAGAGAACTCCATTGACCGTAATTAGTCAACGTGTACCTTTTTCGTAATAGTCCATTTCAGTCCATAAAAGGGGTAAACTTATACTGAAAGGACAATCATTCATTTATTTTAACGAGTTCGAATAATCAAGTGCTTGGAAATATTTTCAATTTTCAAGAGTCTGAAAAGAGCTTAAAAGAGGATTCCAGGTTTTCACTTTTCTGTAAATTTTTGAAAGAGTCCGAAAAAGTGATAAAAGTATGCTCTTTGTTGAAAAACGATCAATTTTCCTGAAAAATCCAATTTTCTGCAAAAATACTCGAAACATTACACATACCTATTTAAGATAAATAAAAATGTTTTCAAAAATTACCTTTTTGGTCCTTAATTTCCGGTGGGTAGTCTGCGTCCATGGTTTTGTGCATGGTTTTGCACATGGTTTTGGGGTACGATGGTTTTTGGCCCCTGGTATTTTTGTAGATCCGGTCAAGGGAACTACGGTTATGTTCTAATCCATGGTTTATGGATTGGGGTTTATGTATGCTTCGACATGTATATATATGTGTTGTAACACTAAAAGGAATATAATGAAAAATCAAGCTGGTCATCCCGATTTGGGATCCAGGGGAAAATTTCTGTGTTGATCTGCTTTATGTTTTATGCTCTCGCTATTGTTTATTTTCTGTTATAAGATTCGTGTGTAGATAATTTTTGTTCAGGGTTAAAACCTACAAAAACAAAAACTAGGATTTTTACAGAGCTTCAGCGGGAATTTGGGTAAATACCTATTTTCCGGGAACTAAACAGTGATGAAAACAGGTGCTGGTTATGGTGGATGAACTCTGAATTACTCGACTGCAACTTTCTTCGGCAAGGTAACGGTTGGCAAAGTTCGACAGTTGATTTCGAAATTTGTTGCATGGGACACTGGTCACTGTATGAAATAATGAAAATGACGCGGGTTCTTTTATTTTATTCACAAAGTCAAAGGTTGGCAGGTTTTCTTTATTTTTTAATGGATTACGTCAGCAAGTACGAGGGCTTCATCATAAGAGGCAGGTGGTAAGCAGTTTTCATCGCATAGATTTTGGGGAAGAGTGGTTTTCAGCAGAGGGCGGGCGATTCCATACGATGGATGACACGTGGTGCGGCACTGTTCAGAAAACTGCTTCGCCATCGCGCGTTATCGTTCGGACGTAGATACACATCGATATTGATAATAACCTTAGATTTGAGATTAGTCGATCAAACAGTCGTCAGGAAAGGAAGATGACGGGGAATTATAATGGCGGTCCCAATGCAATTTATTAAAAATAATCGCATCGGGGACGATTTGATTGGCGGAGTAGGTTATTAATTAACCTGGAGGGTTAATTAATCCCTTTATACGACGGAGGGTCGGGTCTATTTTTTAATTGGAAATTTCAACCAATTAATGAATTTTAATAAATATATGGTTATTTTTCAACCAACGGGGCGTGATATATATTATATGGGAAATTTTTATATTTAAATTAATACGGGGAAAAAGGGAATTTGCATAGGGATTTAAATAATAAGTTAAAAATTAATATGGAAATGAATTAAGCGCTAATTGTAAAACATCAAGGTAATGTATTTAACTTATTCTTTTATGAATAGGGTTTTTATGAAATATTGCATGATTTTCCTAAGTAAAATGGGATTTTACTTAGGAAAAGATTTTTTAGAAGTGAATGAATGTCATGATGAATAATTTTGAGTACTCTGGCTTTTCCAATTATTGGGCCGAGGGTCTGGTCCCTCCAAAATTCAAGGAAATGCCTTCAGCCCCTCTAATTTTCAAATACTTTAGTATTTAGGGGAAATTAGTGAAATTTTTTAGGGAAAAATGAGAACGGAAGTTAATAATTTGACTTTTCTTTGCTTGAAATTCTTCCAGTGTAGTGTGTGCCTTTTCACTTGTGATGAAAGTAAAGATTTAACACATCTAGAGTCATTATCCATCACATGTAATTCTACAATATCATCTACCTACCCAACCTACTTTAACCTGCCATTTTTTCTTCTTTATTAGGGTGCATTTAGACTGGCAAACCCTTATCACACTTTTTATTTTACATGTGGAAATGTATCTAATTCTAACCTTATTACATCCAAGGGCTCAGATTAAACTGTTGAGCTCCTTTTATTTACTCTACCTATCTATTTATCTGCCAAGATTAAACAATTTGGTCAGATTTTATTCTCTATTTCTAAAACATAAAATTGAAAAATGAACTAGCCAAGCTTAAATTTTTTGACTATTCATCAATTGTGGCATAAGATACAAGTTGCACACAATTTGTTTATTACATAAGAGCAAAATGTAGTGACATTTAGACTTGCACACTTTCCTTGGCCTTTCTTTTGGTGGGGTTCATTTTCTTTTACTTTTTTGGCCATTTTTATTTTGTCACCCTTTGATTTTTCTTTTAGGGTATACCCTCTTTACATTTTTTAAATTTTTTATTTTTTGAAAATATGGAAAACCTTTGCAACAAGAAAAGGTATGAACATATTACATAGTCCATCAAGTCAATCATGATATATGACACATATTGGTATATGAGTCTAACACTAGCTCCACTTGGGGATGGCTTTTGCTAGTGAAAAGTCAAGAACAACAAGTTAGTTGCCCTTAGAATGATTTTTACTGAACCATGGAATATTCTTCTGCTTGTTTCTTTATTGTATGTATGACAGTAATACTTATGAAGCTTAGGGCCTTCTCTTCAGGCTTCAACTCCAGTAAGTTACTATCCACTCAAGACTGTAACATAGGATATAGTATATACATGTTAAAAATCAGAATATCCTAATAAATAGGATTAAATTAATGTTTCAACATTCGACCATTAACTGGTCCTTCTTCAGTTTCTGTACGATCCAAGTTTTTCAGAAAATATGTATTATTTCCTTGTAAAGCATGAATAATATAAGGTCCTTTCCACAGGAAGTCAAACTTCTCATGTTTTCCTTTATCCTCTCTTCTGGAATCCCATCTTAAAACTTTGTTTCCTAGTTGAAAATCTTCTGCCTTGGTCCATTTGTCAAATATCTTCTTTATTTTCTCCTACAATACTTGGGATCTTTGATAAACTTCCTCTCTGGTCTGCTGCAAATTGATAGTCTGATTTATTCTCCTTTGAATATCATTTGGTTCAACCTGAGCATCTTGAAGTAATTTCATTACAGGAACTCCTAAAGATGAAGGAAATACAGCCTCAATATCATAAACTAACTCATAAGGACTAGTCCCAATAGATTTTTTCGTGGTGAGTCTGTCTGCCCATAGTGCATTTGTAAGTTTCTTGTGCCAATTTTTCTTGTTTTCCTCCAATAATTTCTTGATAATATTAATGAGACTCTTGTTGGAAGATTCAGCCAGTTCGTTACCCTGAGGGTAATAGGCTGTGGAATGGCTTAATGTGATATGATATTTATTACAGAAACTTATCATTTTCTTAGATTTGAAGGCAGCAGCATTATCAGTTATGATTTTCTCAGGATAGCCAAATCTTGATAATATATTAGTTTCTAGGAATCCTATGATCACAGTGTCATTGGCTTGTCTGGAAGGAATTGCTTTTATCCATTTAGTGAAATAGTCTGTGGCAGTGAGGATCCATTTGTGTTGGCTAGAAGGAGGAGGATGGATTTCTCCAAGGAAATCCAGGCCCCATTGTTGGAAAGGTTTTTCAGTGGAAATTGGTTTCAAGGGTAAAGGTAATGGTTTTCTCTTGCCTTCAAAAATTTGACATTTATGGAAAGCAGTAACAAATTTTTTTACATCAGAAAACAAGGTTGGCCAATAAAATCTAGCTCTTAGGATCTTGTCTACAGTTGATTTCCAATATAGGTGTCCACCACAGTCTCCCGCATGGAATTCATTGAGAGCCTTGTCAGCTTCATCTTTTAACAAACAATTCAATAGAATACCATCATGATTTTTCCAAAAGAGAACATTATCTAAAATACAAAACTTTAAAGATGTCATTTTTAAAAACATTTTCTTTGTTCTGGATAACCTTGGAGGAGCTTGCAGGTTTAGCAATACATAAATTATATTAGCATACCAAGGTGAATCTAAGAAGGCCTGGCTGATTTGTGGAGTCGCCATCTCCTATTCATTATCCAGTTCATTAATATCTAGGGCTTGGCAATTTTTTTCTGTCATGAGTTGAGCCAATCCCTATCCCTTTATAAGCTTTGTAGGTTTTATCTCAATATCATACTCTAATATGGTAGCAATCCATTTACCTCTTTTCCCCTCAATTCCATATTGAGTTAAGATATCTTTGACAACAACATTTGGTACATAGGCTATCACATGGGAATACAATATATAGATTCTAAAATCTTTAATGGCTTTTACAAGTGCAAAATCTTGTTTTTCCATGATGTTGTATTTTAATGATGCATCCCTTAGTGCTTTACTAAAAAAGGCTATAGGTTTTTCACATCCTTGATCATCCTTTTGTAATAAAACAGCTGCTACAGTATGTTCTGATGCAAATGAAAATATTATGAAGTCTCTATCAAATTGTAGACTGGTAAAAACTGGTGTTTTAGTCAAAGCCATTTTAATTTCTTCAAATGATTGTTTGGCTTCTACTGTCCATTTAATACTTGAATCCTTTCTTAACATGTTAGTAAGCAATCTAATTAGTTTAGCTAAGCTAGAAATGAATCTTCTCAAAAACTTGATTTTTCCTATGAAAGCTTGAAGTTCTTTAACATTTCTAGGGTGAGGTATCTGCAATATAGCTTCTATTCTAGCAGGATCAATTCTAATACCATCTTTGGAAATGATATGGCCCAAAAATTTACCTTCTTCAAGACCAAACAAGGACTTTTTTGGATTCAAAGAGATACCATACTTTCTGCATTTTATGAATACTTGTTTGAGATGGTCCAAATGTTTCTGATCTGATTTATAAAAAAACAGTTAAATCATCCAGATATATAACAAGAAAGTCATGAATTTCTTTTGCAAATGCAATGTCCATTACTCTTTGGAATTTTGCTCCATCATTTTTAAGTCCAAATGGCATTTTAACGTACTTGAATGTACCCCATGGTGTTGTAAAAGTCATTTTTTCCTGATCATCAGGATGAACTAGAATCTGGTTGTATCCTGAGAACCCATCTAGAAGAGAAATCCTTGAAGCACCTACTACCCTTTGTAAAATGTGATCTCTTTTAGGCAAAGGATAATTATCCTTCAAAGAAACCTTATTTACATTTCTTAAATCAACACATAATCTGATCTCTCCCGTTTTCTTCCTAGTAGGGACTAAGTTAGACACCCACTCTGAAAATCTAATAGGAGAAATTATCCCTGCTTCATACATTCCTTTGATTTCTTTTTCAATTAAAGGCAACAATACAGGGTTGATTCTTCTGAGTTTCTGTTTAAACAGTTTCTGATCTTGTTTTAGAGGTATTGTATGCTGAATTATTGGGGTATCATATGATTTCAAATATTCATAACTTTAGGCAAAGACATCCTGGAATTCTCTTATTAGTTCAACATATTTTAGTTTTTTATCGGGAGGCAAAGATTTAGATAACTTTATTATTTTAGGATTTTCTTCAGTTCCCAGATTATGTTCCTCAATATCAGATTTTAAAGGTTCCATTTTGGGTTTCTTTGGAATATCATTAGAATAAAAAATATCTTCTAGAGGAGTTAATCCTTTAGGCAAATGATTATCTTTCAAATTAATGATCTCAGATTCATCTTCTATAATATCATCAACCTCCATTTGTTTAAGGTCCTGCATTTCTTTTTTGGTGAACTCTGTTGGATGAAGCATTTGAATTGCACTTTCTTCTGAAATGACTGTTTCTTGTTCATTTATTTGATCAGATTCAATGACTGTATCTTCATCTATGTTACTGTTAGAAAATTCATTCTATAGAGTCAGAAAATTGTTAATCTGATTGTCACTTGCAAACACTTGCCAATTCTTAAAATTGTCTGGTATAGCTGGTCTGTGTCTAAACTTAGCTGTGAACTGATGATTAGGTTCAAATGGTAATTTACAAGTGCTAGCAAACATTGCAAGACTATGAGCATGCAAATTTTGTTTTCTTGGGATTTTAGCAAGCTGAGTCTATAGAGAAGTATTGAGAATCTCTACAACTGTTCCTCTATATTCTCTCAGTCTGGGATCATTTGTCAAAAAGTGACCTTTAATCTGTTGAATGATTAAATCAGAATCTCCTATAACAAATACTCTAATTGCCCCTAATCTTTTGACAAGTTTAAGCCCTAACAAAAGAGCTTCATATTCTGCGATATTATTAGTGCATTTAAAGTTCAATTTGTAAGCATGGCTTTCAGCATGATCATTTTCAAGGTTGTGCACCCAAACTCTAGCTCCTACTCCTAATTTATTAACAGAACCATAAAATTCTAAGTGCCAAAGAATTTCATGTTCATAATTGGTATCAGGAGTTTCAGGAACTTTCTTAATAGTGAGATCTGATTTTTTTCTTTCTTCTGGTTTTTCTGGGGTATCTAATGTTTCTTTTTCCTCGGAGATTTCCTGAATTTGAACACTAGATTTATTTGAAATTTATTTTGGTTCATTTGATGGTACTTCTAATTTAGTGGGAAGATCAGATTTAGCATTATAAAGAATAAATGAGTCCATATCAGAGTGTACTAAGTAGATGGGGAAATTTTCAGGTTTCTCCTGACTACTGACTACATATTTCATTAAAGTTTCTCTGTATAGTCTCTTAGGTTGGCCGAACATTGAAATAGTAGCATATGACATATCTAATTGAAGAGATCCTCCAAGCTTTGCACCCCAAGATCTGGACAATAGCATACCATATTTTGGAGGAATATCTGCTACTACTATATCCATCAAAATTGTTTTTGCAGGGTATTGAACCAATGAAACACACAAATCTTTGATTAAACCTAAACATCTCGCCTGATTTGAATCAAAAGAAAAGAGGTCTTTGTATGGTCTGGTGTTGTCTAGGTTTAATTTCTCCATTACAGCTTTGGGCATTAGATTATGATATGCCCCAGAATCAAGCATGGCATTATGAAGTATTTTATCATGTATGTTCAAACTCACATAGAATGGAGGATTTCCTCCACTTCCTGGTTTTCCATTCACTTTAGGGCCAAATAATAATCTAGGTTGGTCATCAAAAACATTTACTGAGTCATCACTTGTAGTAATATTAAGTGATCTATTGATTTGGCTTCGGTAGACATCATGTTTAGCTAATTCAAACAATGGAACATCTATTTTTAATTTGCCTACTTCAGCTTCCAGATTAAAAGGTTTCTTGGTCTGAGTTCTTGTATTTCGAACAGTTGGATTCTCTTTATCTTCTATGTTTTCAATATTTTTCTCCTTCTCAGGAATATGGTTGTGGGCTGAAGTTGTTTCCGAATCAACTTCTGGTGGTTCCTCTACATTCCCTTTGGGAGGAAGAGTATTGGAAAGTTGTCTGTTATTTAGTTGACTATTGGATACATCTTCAATTATTGGGTTAGTAGGATTAGGATATAATCTAGAAAGAATATGTATAAGGGTAGTATTGGTTTTACCTTTGAGGGGCTGTTTTGTAGCTTTATGGTTACTTGTTTCCGGGACATCAATTCTTCTGCTCCTCAAATTATATTGCTTGTGAACTTCGTAAATGGTTGTATCATATCCTTCCTTAAATTCAAATGATTCTCCTTAATGGGTTTGAAATTGCTTAAGAATGTGAGCTTCTTGATCATCTTGGGTCAAGAAAATCTCTAGTTCGTTCTTGTGTTCAGTCAAGTTGTTTATTTGAGCATCTTCAGTTGGTTCCTCTAAAGTTGAGGCTTCAATATAATTTTCCTAGAATGGGGGCCTAATATTTTGGTCAGGACTAGTTTTTTCAGTATTTTGATTTTGGTTCCTTCTGAAATTTTGATTTCTCACAGTATTGCTCGGTTGACCATCCCAAGGAGATTTCTTTTCAAATTTTTCTACTCTATCTCCTAGCCTTTCCATCCCTTTAATAATAGCATCCAGTTTCTTTTCAAAAGCTGTGGGTTCTTCGTTTATAGGCATTATTCTTTCAGCTCTGGCTCTAGCTCATTTCTCTATCAGGTTGGCTTCAACACTAACAACTATGCTTTGCATTTCTTCTAAAGTTTGAGGAGCTCTTTCCCTAAGCTGATACGCCATATCAGAATCAAATCCATCAGGGAATTTGATTAATACTGAATCTGGAGGAGGTCTAAGATTTTGGGGAATAGCATTGTAAGCCTTATTGAACCTGGTGACGTAATATTGCACAGTCTCATTTGGTCCTCTTTTTAGTTTTCCAAAGTCTGATAAGATTTGAAGAGGATCTTTCTTCTTTTCCCATCTGTTTAAAAATGATCTATATAGAGCTTGTAAGTCAGTAACACTGTTTGCAAGAATGGATCTAAACCAGGTTCTGACTTCTCCAGTAAGACTTTGGACAAATATTCTCATTCTCACATCATCAACATCTATTTCATAAATTTCAAAATAATCGGTCGTATTTTTAGTATGATGTTGTGCAGTGTAGGTACCAGAACCATCGAAAGGAGTGATTTTACTTTGGTAGTCTTGAGGCATAGCCCCTAGATTAGCTGGTAATACCAAAGGAGCATATCTATTTGCCATTGCAGGAGGTAGAAATGAATTAACAGGTGAGGTTGGTCTATGAGTGGTGGGTGGAGGAGTAGAAGGGGTGGTTTGAGGTTGAGATGTTTGGGGAAATGTTGATGAACTAGGAGAAGCTGAAGTGATCAAAGAAATATTTGAAATTCCTTCAGAGGTAAGCTCTGATTGTATGGAATCTCGTAAATGTTTATCAAGATGTGAAGTAACAAATTCAAATTGTAAATCTTCAAGAAATACTCTGTCTGGAACCAAATTGGACAACTCAGATTCAGAAAAATTCACAAATAAAGATGTTTCAAACTGCTCGTCCAAAGGTTCATCCTCAAGATAAATCCACTTCACAGGACATGATATTTATCTATAGAGAGGTCGAGAACTACCAGAGCTTTCTTGACTATCTTGTCTCCTAAGAATTCTAGGGATCAAATTCGGATTTTCAAACACAGGCGGTGGATTTGGATCAGGATTAGCCCTGGTGTAACGAGTCCTTTCTGAAGCCAGTTTTCTAGGTGATATATTTTTTTTTTGGTTTTTTTTTTTATCTAAATGAATGAACAATACAACTTCAACAATCCCTTTAAGAAGTTTCAGATATTGGATTTAAATTTTCTTTAAGATTTATTTGACTAGAGGAACTCATCAAGCGTTTGAAACCAAAGTTCAGTTCATAAACTAGACTGGAGATAGACTGAAGTAGCATTTATTTACTTATGAAATTGCAAAGCAATATCAGTTCAAAGGCTACCTGGCTAACTTCAGGCTTCGTCTGTAGTTTATAAAGTAAACAATAGTGACAATAAAATTATTCATATTTCCCCAGTGGAGTCGCCACTATGTTTTTAGGTGACTTAGATTTTCCTTGAAGTTGTTGAGAATAGGAAAGGGGTCCGAGGTAACCACAAACCAACTTTTAGGTAGAGAATCTAGCCAATCTGTACCCAGAGAGGGCTCTCTCTGTAAAATTTAGCTTTGTTTTGGAAGATATTAGGCTAGTTATAAAGTCCAGGGATTTTGTTTCAGTTTGGGTGATGGAATTCAATAGCTGAGGGTAAGATTGAGTAGTTTAGGCCATTGGGCTAATGGAGTCAAAGAAGATGGCTTAACTGGATTAAGTTTCTTAACAAAAGATGGTTTCAAAGGGCAAGATAATAAAACAGGGAACAATTATAGATCTAAAGTGAATTGGATGGAATCAAAATGAATGAAGGGAAATTAAGAATCCTTCAGCACATTTATAAGAAGGAAATTGAGTGATTATTAATAAAGAGCAATCAAGTACTCTTTACAAAATAATCAAAATGCATAAACTAGAAAAATAGGAGCAATTAAGAATTCATTGTTTAAACCAGTTCATAAGAAAACATTTAGAATAACAACGATTAAAATCAGATTACACTTAAGCACTTTCTGATTTATTCCTTTTCGTTAATCATTCGGAAATGGAACATAGATGATATAATAAAAAGATATAAAGACTTCAAAACATAAGAGATAGATGACTTATTGATCTGTAGTCTGACACAAGAATCCTGTAAAAAGTCTTTTTCATCAATTCATCATCCAGATAGCCACACAAAATTTCTCCAACATCACTTTATTCCAAAATAGTCAATGTTACAACAAAGTCTAAGAATCCACACCACAATACTCCAATTGAGGGAGTATTTATACAAAAAATTATAAAAATATCTCATAACAACTTGAGATATAATATAGGATGACTCATAAGTATTTTACAACAAAATAGAGACAGATGGTCTCGTAGATAAGAGAAATGATAACTGATGTTGTGTTGTTTCCTTCTTTTGAGAATGTGTTTGAGGCAGGCCCTATGATTTGTCTTGTTGTTGTCCTCTTTAGTAACTTTGTGTTGGCTGCTCTGTTTTACTGATACTCTTTATCTGCACTGATACTCTTTAACCTCTATTTATCCTTTTATCCTTCTTATCATGACTTACTATAATACATAATCAAAAATTCATGTAAGGATAATTTTTACAAAAGTTCTAACATTTCTTCCCCCCATTTATCTTCCGATATTCTGGTCCGTTGCATATTTCTCAGAGTTTCATCTGTCTCTGTATATCTAAAGAAAGTAGGTTTAATTGGGAACAAATGCTTTACCTCATGCTCGAGATGAAACAAATTTTCCAATCTGTCATGAAGATTTTTTCCTGTAGGCAATGTTGTTGCTGATGAACTAGTTGAGGAACTGGCCTAATTGTCAGCATGCTTGTCCAATTTCTCAACATAACTTTCAAGGTCCATCAATTTATCCTCTGAAACTAAAGGACTAGGCAATCCTTTATTCAAAAAAATATCAAATCTTTCTATAAAGGCATTGATTTCTTCTTGCATATCAGAGCATCTTCGTTCTAGATTTTGCATCAGAGTTCTTTTGGTAAAAACTCTTTTTATTTCCAAAATTGTTCCTGTCCTGTCTTGAATGCCAAGTTCTTCAAGTTGATGCTTGTTCTGAGTATTTAAAAAATGGATAAGTTTATCAGCTTCTTCAGGCATGTTTCCCAATTCTTCTCTTGCTTTTAGGATTTCTTCCAGAGCCAATTTGACCAAATCATTCTGTTCATACATTATTTTAATTGAGGGCTAGACATCTTCTATTGACTGGATGATGTTGTCCCAAAGAATTTCATTTATTTCCTTTAAAGGCTTCTCCAATGTGAGATCCTTCTCTAATTTTTTGACCAACTTTTCTAATCTGTTGACCTCTCTTGTTTTATCTGCAACATTCATCTTCGAGAGATCATATTTCTGTTCAAAAGTGTTGAGTTGCACCTTTTTTCTGTGTAGCTCTGTCACTTGGAGTTTCAATTCCTCCATTGACTATATTAATTCTTCTGTACTTAAATTGGAAGTATGTAGCTGTGACAATTCTGTTGGCTGACCTGTTGTAGATGTACCTGTAATTACTTCTGTTGTAGATGCTGGAATATTAGGTTGCTTGTATTTCAATGCCTTTTCAAGCTCTTTTTTAGTTTCATTAAGTTGCTCATTCAGTTTCAAGAGAAAGTCCATCAACTCTTCTTCAGAATTTTGCTTTATGATTTCTGCAGTCTGTGGATGTCTTGAGGTTGGTAATTTCAACTGTTTTCTCAAGGCTGTAATATCATCATCTTTTTTCTTGATCAATGCTTCTATACGCTTGACATCTTTGGGGTTATGACCCAATCCAATTATTATTTCCTCCAAAGTTTTTATTCTATTGTCCTTAGCCTGAGAAGAGGATTTTTCCAGATTTAATTGAGCATTAGTATTCTCCAAAGAATCTTGCAATTTCTGGGTCATCATTGATTTATCTATCAGAGTAGAATAAATCATTTCACCTGTCTTTTTATGTAGCTCAATTTGATCCAAAGGATGAATATCCTTTGCTATGACTTGAAAATTATTTCTGATATAATCTGCAGCTCTTTGAGGTTGCTGCACTTTGGGTTTGAAGTGACTCATTATCATTTTACCTTGTTGGATGTCATAATCTGACATCAATCTTTGTTGATTCTTAGGAGCCATCTTCAAATATTGATTGTAAACTTGAATTCTAAGTGGATCATTTCTGGTCTTTATATTTATGAATTTCCTTTTAATATCCTAGGCATCTTTCACTAGTGGTTTGAAAGATGATACTTCTGCACTTTTCTGCCTTTGCAGCTCTTTTCTCTGTAAAGTAGTGGATGTCCCACCGATTGTACATGTTTGCTGACTACCCAATTCTTCTTGTGTCTGACTATCAGGGATTTCGTGAAAAGAGTCTATTTCTGGAAGAGGATTCAATTTTTGTCTTTTAACATCAGGTTGTTAGGAAGATCCATTGACAGGAGTAGTTGCTTCAGCATCTCTCTTTTTACCCTTTTCTACATTATGAGGAGTTTGTAAAATTGACATTTCTGCCACATTGGTCTGAGTGGGATAAATCTATACTTGACCCTGTTCTTTTGAAGTTTCAGGATGTTCTATCATTGTAAATTTCTCCGTAACTTGTATATCAGCCTCTTTCTCCTTTCCTTTAGATGCTACCGTAGCCAATGCACTGATTTCCTGTAAATTGTGTTGAGAAGTCCCAGCAGAAGAAGAACCAATACCTGGTATCTGCACCTGTCCAAAAGAGTCTAGGTCAAGTATTTTTTCAAGGTCTTTCATTACATTTTCAACATTGACTTGTTCACTATCTTGTTCTATCAATGTCCCTTCCATCCATTCATCCATATTGGCATATTGTTCAATTTCTGGGATTCTTTGATGAATGTATGATGACAATTTATTTTTCATCCTTCTATCACAAATAAAGTTGTTTGGGTCATAAGGTACCCAGTAGAAATTTTTTTGTAATTTTAGATAGTCTTCTAAAATTCTTTCAGCTTCTTTTCCAGCATCTCTAGAATTGTAGACAAAGGGACCTAATTGACTTTTAATCCTGAGTTGAGAATTTTTATTTGCATTGCAAAAATGGACTACATCTGAATTGATCATCTGTCTGAAATAATCTAATGCAAAGAGTCTCATTGGGACATATTTTGGCAACTTGAATGGGCATAACTCACACCCATATATTCTTATTTCTGTGTGATTTCGGTATAGGTACCAGTCACCTATCCGGTATTTCTTTGAGAGTTGAAGAATTTTCTTAATTTCACTATTGACCCTAGGAGGAGAGACTCCTGTCAACAAGGTGGTTGCGGGATGTACAAACAGGTCAATAAACTCATTGTATGAATAAGGAGAATCAGAGGAATTATGAGTGATGGCAAACCAAAACATTACAGACCTAGGATTTCCTTTGGCATCAAGTTTTTTGACATAAAGAGGGAAACTCTCTGATTGAAATTAAAGCATGAGATGATAAATAATAGAAGAATATTTGAACACTCTTTCATTCTCTAATCTCATGAACTGATCATGGATTTTATCTGCAATGTAGGAAGCAAAATCATACTTGACAGCAGGGGGTTGTCCAGGGGTAAAAATTGACAACAATACTAGGGTTAATTGGTCAACATATTCACTAGTATTGAAACCCATTATAGAGGATATAGTATTTAGAATAAGTCTACCCACATCAGTGAAAAAGGTATAACCATAAGGGGGAGGGCCTTTGGGCTGATGCTCTGGCAACATGAAGGTTTGGCAGAGGCGATTTAACTCTTCATGGGATAATTTGGCAGATTTCTCAAGTAATTCTCCCATGGACAGGGGAGTCAGGGCTTGACCAGGTTGAAATTGTAACATTTCGTTGATAGACTGAGCAGTTATGCGAAAAAGGACAGCCTGACTTGGGGACAAGACTGCTTGTTGATTGGGATCATAATTTGCATGGCAATAATGGATTATCTCAGGAAAAATGTGGACTGAGGGTAGAAGATACATGGGAAGATTGGATTCCCATAATCCAAAAATGACAGAACCATTTAGGTATTTATCTCTGCAGTGGCAAAATATTTGAAGGGGATTTTCACTGAGAACCAGGTCTTTAATTTGGAAATATCTGTCTACTAAAGGCAGATAGTCTAAATCTCTGTGAGGGACATTCAGGGGTGTGACATTCAGAGCCACGGGAATCTCCATTTCTGGTTCTTGTGGATTCGGAAATGAATTTGGGTTTTTTATGAAAAACGTGCACAATCACAGGTTTGGAAATGCAATTGTAGTTTTGGGAATTGAGGAATGAACTAAAGAGCAATCTTGAACTCTGTTTCAGTTTTTCGCGTGGAATTTAAAACAAAAACTAGGATTTTTACAGAGCTTCAGCGGGAATTTGGGTAAATACTTGTTTTCCGGGAACTAAACAGTGATGAAAACAAGTGCTGGTTATGGTGGATGAACTCTGAATTACTCGACTACAACTTTCTTTGGCAAGGTAATGGTTGGCAAACTTCAACAGTTGATTTCGAAATTCGTTGCATGGGACACTGGTCACTGTATGAAATAATGAAACTGATGCGGGTTCTTTTATTTTATTCACAAAGTCAAAGGTTGGCGGTTTTTTTTTAATTTTTTAATGGATGACGTCAGCAAGTACGGGGGCTTCGTCACTGGAGGCAGGCGGTAAGCAGTTTCCATCACACAACTTTTGGGTAAGAGTGGTTTTCAGTGAAGGGCGATCGATTCCATACGATGGACGATGCATGGCGCGACACTGTTCAGAAAACCGCTTCGCCATTGCGCGTTATCGTTCGGACGCGGATGCGCAGTGATATTGATAATAACCATAGATTTGAGATTAGTCGATCGAACGGTCGTCGGGAAAGGAAGATGACGGGGAATTAAAATGGCGGGCCCAATGTAATTTATTAAAAATAATCGCATCGGGGACGATTTGATTGGCGGAGTAGGTTATTAATTAACCTAGAGGGTTAATTAATCCCTTTATACGACGAAGGGTCGGGTCTATTTTTTAATTGGAAATTTCAACCAATTAATGAATTTTAATAAATATATGGTTATTTTTCAACCCATGGGGCGGGATATATATTATATGAGAAATTTTTATATTTAAATTAATACGGGGAAAAAGGGAATTTGCATAGGGATTCAAATAATAAGTTAAAAATTAATATGGAAATTAATGAAGCGCTAAGTGTAAAACATCAAGGTAATGTATTTAACTTATGCTTTTATGAATAGGGTTTTTATGAAATATTGTATGATTTTTCTAAGTAAAATGGGATTTTACTTAGGAAAAGATTTTTTAGAAGTGAATGAATGTCATGATGAATAATTTTAAGTACTTAGGCTTTTCTAATTATTGGGCCAAGGGTCTGGTCCCTCCAAAAGTCAAGGAAATTCTTTGAGCCCCTCTAATTTTCAAATACCTTAGTATCTAGGGGAAATTAGTGAAATTTTTTAGGGAAAAATGAGAACGGAAGTTAATAATTTGACTTTTTTTTGCTTGAAATTCTTCTAGTGTAGTGTCTGCCTTTGCACTTGTGATGAAAGTAAAGATTTAACACATCTAAAGTCATTATCCATCACATGTAATTCTGCAACATCATCTACCTGCCCTACCTACTTTACCCTGCCATTTTTTCTTCTTTATTAGGGTGCATTTAGACTAGTAAACCCTTATCACACTTTTTCTTTTACATGTGGAAATCTATCTAATTCTAACCTTATTACATCCAAGGGCTCAGATTAAACTTTTGAGCTCCTTTTATTTACTCTACCTATCTATTTATCTGCCAAGATTAAACAGTTTGGTCAGATTTTATTCTCTATTTCTAAAACATAAAATTGAAAAATGAACTAGCCAAGCTTAAATTGTTTGACTATTCTTCAATTGTGGCATAAGATACAAGTTGCACACAATTTGTTTATTACATAAGAGAAAAAAGTAGTGGCATTTAGACTTGCACACTTTCCTTGGCCTTTCTTTTGGTGGGGTTCATTTTCTTTTACTTTTTTGGCCATTTTTATTTTTTCACCCTTTGATTTTTCTTTTAGGGTATACCCTCTTTACATTTTTTAAATTTTTTGATTTTTTGAAAATATGGAAAACATTTGCAACAAGAAAAGGTATGAACATATTACATATTCCATCAAGTCAATCATGATATATGACACTTATTGGTATAGGAGTCTAACAAGAACATTGTTTAAAATGTTTTAATTAAAACTTATATAACATTGCAACCCCTGCCATTATATAAGCCGAAGGTTTAAAATTTATTAAATGCATATTTATAAAGTTAAAACTCATCCCCGTCGAATATATAAACCATGGACCTCACACCATCTTGATGTAACTTCCACATTAGATCTCAACCGTTCGCAATCGAACTCCCTAATCCAACGATGGAAAATCCATATCGCAAATAAAGTTGTGTGATATCCACCATTTCATTTCTACATGAAATGGGTGTTATTCATATTTTCTCCCTCCTCCACGTGGTTCTTTCTTACTGGATCACGTTCGTTTCACCCAAAACTGCTTACCGTCTAAAATGAACGCGATAACCGCTCGTAGTTTTATACCCTTTGAGCCCGAAAACCGCCATTGCTTGACTTGACCACCATTTATTGTAGCTGCCAATTAAACCTAATTTGCCTAAAAAAGCCTTGAAAATGCATCATTTATCCCTTTTAGCACTTATTGACTGTATCCGCCTTTAGTACTCATAGAGAAGAAGCATTTTTCACTATTTTCTTGCCCAAAACCTGAAAATTTCCGCATGAACCCATTGAAGATTGCCAACAAGCTTTGCATTGCTCCAGACATTGAAAAGACACCATAGAAACTGTTCAAAACCTTCAAAGACATCCTCGAAGCCCTATACCTGCATATAAAAGGTATTTCTCCAAAATTTGAGCTTGTTATCAGTTTTAAAAGAACTTTAATGAAAACTTTTAGTCTGAGTTAAATTCATCAAAACAAGCCTATTGAAAATCAAAATAAAATAGGCCAAAACCTGTCAAAATTTCTGAAAAAAATAAAAAAATAAAAATAAAAAAAATAAAAAAATAAAAAAATAAAAAAATTTGTTTTATGATGCGCACTATTTTGAATAAAAAACATGAATTTATATAGCTTTTCTAAATTGTTTAAAACTCCAAATTCAGCCCATAAATCCTCTGAAGGTATCCAAACCAATTATGCCTAATTTCAAGATATTTTTAGCCTTGTATCCATTGAAAAAACTCAAGAAACCCTTCTTTCTTGTTTTCTAACTAGTGAAGGTTTGTAAATCAAGTTGAGAAGTCTAAAATTGAAAGGAAAAATCCAACAAAAATACCATTTTCTACCTGTTTTAAAATAAAAGAACCTCTGTTAGATTCAAAAATACTTCTGCAAACTGTTTAATCTTGCAGAAATATCCAAAAAAGCCAAAAAGCAGAGTTTTGTAGTCCAAAAAGCCTAAAAATGCCTAAACCTACACTAGTTGCATCTTCTAAGACAACCATAGTTATAAATCCTCTAAAACCCCCTGTTGTAGATATTGAGCACACTCCATTAGAAGATGTTGACTATAAGATAGCAGACCCTATTGTAGAATTCAATTTGTTGGAATTTCATAAATGGAACTATGAAAAATCTTTAGATAGTGTTGAAGAAGTTCAAATTTTGGAATCACACTTGCCCAAATATGTGGTTCTAGTTACCCACTCATGCCCAGAGATCATTAGCTTATGCCATCATCATTATATGCCTTAGCAAAGAGCAATATTCAATGCCAACAATGAAGTACTTTTCACCATTACTGTTGAATCCATTAATCAAATGTTACAGCTTAAACTTGATCCTCAAGAAGTTCCTCTATCCATTGAAGCACTAACCAAGCTGTATATTGGCCTTAAATTTCCTAAAAGATTCCAGATCTTCCAAATATTCATGCCCTTACATGTAGAGATTCCTCAAATCAATCCTCCATATTCCACTTCAAGATTTCCAAAGGGTTCTAGACATGTCATCTCCATGCTCTCCTTCATCATAGGGTACTTTACTGATGAACATACAGATGAATCCTTTTCAGGTTTCCTATCCACTTTCACACCAGGACAACCTCCATCTGTTAGCTTTGATTATGCTAGGTATATTTCTAACAATATTCATGACCAATTGGTTAAAATGCCAATTAAAGGAGTGTTCATATACACATCTATCCTCTTCCACATGTTCTTGTATTTTCAAGCAAATAATTTTCCATTAACCCTTCAAAATCTTGACATAGAAGGGAATCCTCTTTCAGTTATTTTCTGGAACTTTTTTATTAGGAAAGAGTCCACAGAGTTCATGTAAAATTTTCAAATTCCTTCATCCATCCATTGATTAAAATGTTAAAAAATACTTAACAGCCAAGGATAAATGATGAGATGAAAAATAATTTACAATTGTCAAAGCAAACCAAGATTGGTGATTAGTACTTGTATGAAAAGAACACTAAGATTAGAGTGTTTGGATCCAATTTGTTACCCTAAAAGCTATCCAAATTTGTATCAATGAGGGTTTTTGCCTTGGAGTATATTAGAGAAATATTCAACTCTGATTCTATCAATTTTCTAGCCGTAAAGAAGGAAACACAGTTTAATTAAAAAATCAAGTCAGACCATTCATTTGCAATCATAGAGATGTAGAGGCAGAAGTAGCTAAGCAGTTATTAGAGTATAGGTTTGAAGAGAGCTTTTCTTGGAATTATGATCCACAAGGGATACTAAGTAAAATGAGGGTTAAGTGTAAAATGACACCCTAAATTCATGAGACAAAACCATAGATAGATAAATATGCCAATCAGACTAAGTGGACAGAAAATACTTTAGTAGATGCAGTGAAAAAAAGTGATACTAGTCACACTTTACAAACTGTAGATCAAACAGAAAAAGCCACCAAGAGGGTCAAAGAATAGGAAACTTATGTTGTTGAAACCACTACTAAAAATAAGTTCAAAATAAGATATAATAAAAGGCCCAAAACAGATCTCCCAAATACCAACGCAGATGTTGCCACTGTTATCAGAAATGAGAAAAATATAGAGAATAGAAATGAAGAATAGGTTGATAATGGAAATACATAGCTAATAGAGAAACATCAGAACCTAGAAGCTTCATCCTCACAAACAACTAAGGAGAAAGATCTAGATATCAGGGAAAAGTACAAACAGATCAAGTTAAAAAATTAAGAGATTAAAAATGATTTCTACTCTCTATATCTGAAACAAACACCAAGTGTTCAAAATAGAATTTTATCTGCCTTTGATTACTCAAATAAAAATCTAATCATGTCAGTATTGCAGCCTATAGTGAAAACTCCAAATACAATGGCATATTACAAGAAGATTGATTTGGAAGTCCAAACAAAAAAAATTCATGCTCTTAATCAGAGAGAATTTCATAGACAGAGTTTAGAGATGTTGTATTCCACTGTTACAACCAAAGCTATGAGTGTTCAAAAACTTCAGAACGCTATCACAAATATGAAAGATCAAATGAAACTTGACAAATCATCCTTATATGCTAAAGACCTAAGAATTAAATCTTTAGAAGAATTGGTCTTGTAGGTTGGATATGACCCTGGAAATGTCAAAGCAGCAGAGAAATTAGTGAAGAAGAAAAATGAGGACATTGCAGCATTGAGGAAACAACTTAAATTGCCATCAAGTGAACATCCTCAAGCTAAGGAAATAATACAAGGACAGAATGAGAAGGATGACATGATGAATTTGATATTTTAGTTGACAGCACAGATCAAAGTGATGGAGATTCAAATGAATAAACTTGTCCATGAAAAGTAAACACCAAAAACACTAGAAATTCCATCAGTTATTCCTATGGTCACTACAGCTATGGTATCAACTCTAGCAAAACATTTGGCACCAAAAGATCCACTGGATATTGTAGTGCGAGTGACATCAGCTACAGAGTCATCCACTACAACATCTCACCCTATAGATGAGGCCAGCAAACTAGTGAAAGCTATGGAAGAAATGTCACTTCAGACAAGTGAAATTAACAGATTGAAAAATATGGTTGATAACCTTGAAAATAAAAATAAGTTGGCTCAAATAAATGCCAAAAAACATGAGCAAAAGGCTATTAGACTAAATGAAGAACTGAAGAAGTTACAGATGGAATTAACCTTAGAGGAACAAATTTCATATGTGAAAAATCATCTATGGAACAAGATCATTGAAGCCATCAATGATGTGTGGCCCTCAATTCAAGTGATTTTTGAACAAAGAGATTTACTCAAAGCAGCATTAGCAGAAATTCAGAAAACTAAAGATGAGCTTGATAACAAACCAGAGCAAGCAATAGAATTGATCAAGTTTCTTAACAGAAAAAACAAGCAAGAGCTAGAAGAACTTGAGATTACTGATAGGACTGAAACTATCCTTGAGATAAGGAAAGTCCTCACAAAGAAGAACCTGAAGAAATAGCTTGAGGAGAAGTGTGAGATTATGAACATCACCATAACCAAGTTTATGGTCAAATTTGAGAATTTGAGGCAAAGAAGTTTGCCTAATATTTTGGTCATCAATGACAAATTAATGCCTCATGAGGATTACAATAAAAATATTAGAGATTTTGCAAAGGAGCAAGTTGAAAAGTCAGGTGGACAAGGTAATCCAATAGGAAAAGTCTTACTTAGAAGCTTTGAGGATTTATTTTATTTGCAGCATGATATAAGACATTTGTTTTTCATTAAACCAAATTTTTCTAGGTATACAGAAGCATATGAAAACTTCAGGAAGCTGAAGAAAACACAAATTCCAAATGATGAAGATTGGCAATCATTAATAGATTTACTGTGAAAGATAAAAAGGTAGAAATATAAAAGAGAAAAATATTTTGCATAACTGTAGTCAAAACAGATTTTATTACAGCAGTAAACATATTTTTTAGTGGTTAAAGAGTATCCGAGTTTAAAATAGTATCAATGATTAAAGAGAATCAATGAAAGAGTATAAGATAAAGTAGATCAGATTTCAAAACCAATTTGAAATATCCAAAGCCAGCAAGAAGGACACCAAGGCAACTATATTCACCTCATCCACAATTAGTTTCTATTTTATTTGGATAGATAGGACAACTCGCTGATTCGTTAAGCGGCTGTCTCTATTTTGTTTTAAATATATTTTTATTTTCTGTAGATTATTCCTAGAAGCATTATAGGATATTTTGTAAACAATTATGTATAAATACTTCATATTTAGAATTATTATTGTGGAATAAATTGCTGAAGATTTCTATAGTCATTTTTTATTGGACTTGAAGGATTTTGTTTTTCAAATCTCGAGTAGCAGACTGGATCAAACCAATTAGCATCATATTTTAGTATTCATGTGATGAGATATTGAAGTGAAGTATTTCCTTCTTGTCATTGTTATCTTTCTTTGTTACATGCATCCATAAATGTTTTCCAAATTTGAATGAATGAACAAGAGTATTACTTCAGGATTTGTTAAAAGCACCCTGTTTTTACTATTTATCATTTTTATGTTTTCTGCTGATTTCCAGAGTAGGGAACCCTTAATTGCTCCCTCTTTCATTTGACCTCTACATACTAATTTCTTTTTCTGTATCAAAGAACCTTTCATTTCTCTTTATCCCGATCATATCACCTCACTAAACAAACTTCCAAGATCTTCATGGGTTATCTATCTTGCCCTAAAGAAATTTGAATTCTTGACCTTGATCCTAGCTCTT
The DNA here is from genome assembly GCA_034641835.2 of Pinus albicaulis. Lineage (NCBI taxonomy): Eukaryota > Viridiplantae > Streptophyta > Pinopsida > Pinales > Pinaceae > Pinus > Pinus albicaulis. The sequence continues at coordinate 77,854,480 of CM076572.1, read as the reverse complement.
TCTACTTGATTTTTTACTCCTCGGCCTAATGGACAAGCAGATTTCCCACTATCCATCTCATTAAGTGATTTTTCCCACCAAACCAAATCAAACAAACCAAAACCAAATTGCATCATCATAACTAGCCTAATATCATATAAAATAAACAAGTTAAATCTTATAGAGAGAGCCCTCTCTGAACCCTTAGAAGGCTAGATCTTAGAGTTTAAAATTTGGCCTGTAGTTACCTCTAGTGTTCTTAGACTTTAAACCAAAATCTCACAACTTTAGAATTACTAGAGTGATAACAGGTTCGACAACATTCATCATACTATTTATAAAGGCATTTTCCCTATATCTAGCAAGAAAATGAATCTGCCTACCTGATCTTCTGAGCGTTGGTGTGGCTTCCAACCTTTTTTGAATTTTCTTTGAAGGAATCGACCCGTTTTTTGTATCTAAACTTTATTCTTCTTCCTTTTTCTGATCCTCATGGCTATTACATGCTTCTTCACTTCCTTCCACCAAAAAAGGAATATCACATTCCTCATTGCTTTTATCAGATTCATCATAAACCTTATCATGGAACATGACATCTCTACTAACAAAAAAATTGTGAGTAGAGGTATTAAACAATCTATAAGCTTTAAATTGTGAACAATACCCTTCAAAGGTACATCTGATGGCATTTGAATCTAGTTTTCTTCTGTCTTCCTTTGGAATGTGGGCAAATGATTTAGACCCAAATACTCTCAAATGTTTTACTGTAGGGTTGAATCCATATAATGCTTCAAAAAGAGTTTTAAACTAGAGACTTCTTGTAGGACACCTATTTTTCAATAAACTGCAATATTCAATGCTTCAACCCAAAAACCATTTGAAAGATCCTTACCTTTCAACATGCTCCTAGCACACTCCACCAATGTTATGTTCTTTCTTTCCGCTACTCTATTCTGCTGAGGAGTATGGGGTAATGTGAATTGTTGTAATATTTCATGGTCTTTAAAATACTTGTTAAGTTCATCCTTCATGTATTCTCCCCCTTGATCGGAGCGGAGAATTTTTATGTGCTTCCCTATTTTCTTTTATGTGATATATCTAAACTGCTTAAAGTATTCAAATGTGTAACTTTTCTTACTCATAAAATATACCCAAGAAAAAAAATTTCAGTCGTCAACAAACAGTAGAAAATACAGTGCACCTCCTAATGACTTTATTTTCATAAGTCCACATAGGTCGGTGTGCACTAACTCTAGAATATCTCTCTTTTTCTTCTCTACTCGAACAAGGAATTCTTCTCTATGAATATTTCCTAACACACAAGCATCATGATCATTATGCACTTTTTTTAATGTAGGAAGACCTCTTACCATTTCATTTTTCTGAAGTAACAACAAATCGTTGAAGTTGATGTGACCAAGTCTCTGGTGCCATAGCTCTTCTGTAGTCAAACTTGATGTTGTCAAAGCTCGATCTGGTGTTGTCCTCACATTCAATTTGTATAGACCTCTTGTTCGAATTCCTAAAGCAATAGTCTTAGTACCATACAAAAAATATTTAATATAACAATTAGATTTAAACAATTCTACCTTGAGATTCTGATCTGTAATCATGGATACATAAATCAGATTCTTTGTAACTCTGGGTACATACATTACATTATGGATATGTCTGATATTACCATAAGGAAAAATAACACGAATGTTCCCGTACCCTTTGATCTAATAACTTCTATCATTAACAAGGTAGATTTGTGCTCCTTTTTTGGTTTCTTTAAAATCTTCGAACCATTGTCTATTCCATGTCATATTTTTGGATGCTCTGGAGTCCACATACCAGATGTTTGCTTCGATGTTTTCATCAAAGTCTTCCATGAACAAACTAAAGTCTTGAACATGGTAATCATCTATGAAATCACCTACATGTCTTTTATGTATCTATTGTTCTTCATGAAATTTATTTTTCCTGCACTCCTTAGTCATATGACCAATTTTCCCACAATAAAAACATTTTACTACAAATTCATTTCTATTCGGATGCATACCTTGAGCTTGATTCAAAATTTTTTGTGGATTTCCTCCATTTTGCTGTGATGGATTTCCTTTTGCTTTGAAGAATTTATTCCTTGCCATTAACGCAGATCTACGCTCTGGGGTTTTAGAGTCAATATTATTTCTTATTCTTGCATTTGTATTCTTGTCAGTTCTTCAAACTTTGGGAATTTCTCTCTTGCACTTATGCTAGTGATGAACATTTGGTAATAATCAGTCATACCATTCATGATAATCATAACCAAATCTGCATGTGCTGCTATCTCACTGATATATGCCAATTTTTTCTTTAGATATTTGATCTGTGATATGAAAGAAACAACTATTTCATTCTCCTCCATATTTATGGATAGAATCTTTCCCTTCAAGAACATAATACTATTTGTATTCCTGGTCTCATATAAATCCTTTAATATCGTCCAAATTTCACTTGCTGATTTGCATTCTCTGATATGCGGTATGATGCGGTCTTTCACTGACATCTTCAACAACGTCTTTTATTTTCTCGCTCTCTTCTCCCAGTCTTAACTCGTTCTGGGTGAATCGACTCCTGTGGCTGGCTTCAGCTCATCCCCATTTGCAATCATCCAAACACTTTGTGCTTCTAGCAGAGTCTGCATCTTAAACTTCCAATTAGAGTAATTGGAACCATCAAGATTGTTGCTCTCATTCAAGTATGCTTAAATTATTTGATTATTCATCTTCATGATTAAAAAAAAAATGGAGTAATTGACAGAGAAAAAAAAATTATGGATTTACCCCAGATCCTTACAAAAATTAATATCATGATACAGATCTACTTGATCTGTGACCAATCCAATAGGTTGCTTTGCACGTTGTGCGATAGGTTCTCGACTCCTCCACACCAGCAATATTTGCTTCAGATATCTTCCTTCATTGGCAAACTTTCACTGAATCTCTTCATCGGCAACCTTTCACCAGATTTATTCCTTCATGAGTGGTAAGACATAGGTACAGATCTATTTTAGATCTCCTCGATACACTAACTGACCCAATTTCCATGACAATCACGCCGGAAATAAAACCCAGTAATACTTTTATTTTTCGGAGCCTATGTTTTTCTCAAATCCTCACTATCAGCACGACTATTACTACAGGAACCACGACGATCAGCGCGATTGTTCCTCAATGACCCGTGCTGATAAGATCAATTACCTGAGAAAAAAATTTCACTCAGTCATCAAGGGCTTCTCCTCTACCACCTGGATACTCATAGGGATCACAACACTCAGACTATGATTCGCCCCTAGAGCTCTTGTACCACGATAAAATATGATGTTTCAATTAATAAATAAAAACTCACTGGTCAGCTCTACTAAAGAGAGTGTGAACCAAGGTAGTATGGCTCTACAGAATGCTCTACATTATCAATACAACTCAACCATTATATATCATACATAGATGTAGGGAATTTAGAACCATACCATAAGAAATAGAAACTAATTCCTATCCTAAGGTTTCGTGAACCAACTCTCATAAATTAAGGATTCTTCATTATATTTCAACAACATCATCAAAGTGTTGCAAATTATGGAAATATAGACAATTTCCAATCTTCTTTTATTAATTCATTTCTACTTATGGTAAAAAAAATATCCATCTCTTTGTTGCGACTAGAGAATTCCTTTTACATTGCATTCAAAAAGCTTGGTGACAACTTCTAATGAGTGATGGCTATTTACCACTCGATTCAAAACCTAATCTGCAGTGGTGAATAAGTGGAGTGAATTTTAGTTTATTTGGGGCAAGACAAGATGATTTATATGGTCACCAAAATGTATTTATTATTCTTGATGTTGGATTTGGTGGCTACAAATTTTTTCGAGACTTTGAGAATATATTTTTTCTCGCAGTGCATAACGAAACCCATGATGACATGCTCAACCATCGTCATGTCTCTGCATGTTTCCATAAATATTTTTTCTGGGCCATCTGGGCATTAAGGAAGTGGTGTTGGAAATTTTCTAGAGTGACTTCAACATGGTGTTATTAATCATATGTATGTTGTCTAGACGGAGCTTCACATAGTGGAGGCTCAAGGGTTGCTCTGTTGAGACTCTTTGTGGCTTCATGCCTCATGATGTGCTTGGAATGGTGGTGCTATGAAATCACGATGTTGATAACAGGGCAATTGTCAAGGTTGTTGGAATCAATATTGGATCTAGCCATTGGGTTCAATGTTGATTATATACTATTAATCCTAATTCTTTCCCTCAAGTCATGTGTGTCCACTAGAGTGGGCAATAAACGCAAGGGAAAATGACACATGGGTGCATATCATGAGACCGTTGGGTCCATGGGGTTGAGTGTGGTCATCGCTTGTTCCAGTGCCATGGCCATGATTTCTGGTAGGAATGCCTATTCAGTGCAAGCGAAGTGGTGGTCGAGCGAGTCGGGAAGCTCTTTTGTGTGATGTGGTCATGGTGATATTTAATTTTCCACAGGAATTGTCTAGTGGGGTGTTACAAGGAACCAGAGGCCATCCATGGCCGAGTATGTGAATATGGGCACATTTTATCTCTTAGGAACATTTATCGCCTTCAAATTTAAGATGGTATTAATTGGATTGTCGGTTGTAGTCATTGTGTGTGCTATTTTGACTTTGATCATTTTTCTGAGCATGGATTGGGTTCAACAGGCACTGGTTTCCCAAAACCTCAATAATCAATATCTACAATTTCAACCCCTTGCATTCGATGGCGATGAAGAAAAATATTTTGATGGTATGAAGAAAAAAAATTTGATGGTGTTCATACCTCGCAGTTAGCACTATGTATTAATATAAAATAACCACTTGGTCTTGTGGAGGGTTGTGGAGGAAGTTTATTGTGTAGAGTGAGTTTTTAAGTTTTTATTGGGTTGACCTCTACACTTTGCACAATCTATTAATAATAAAAAATGAAGCAAATCTAATTACACAGAGATAAGCATAATAATAAATGAGGTAAATCAAATTGCATATATACTAACTCTAAAAGAATTAAAATGTATTACAATTAAAACATCAGAGAAAAGCACATTTTAAAAAACTACAATATTTATTCTTTGAAAGAATTAAAAGTTAATTCAACATATTGAAAATAAATCTAATTATCTTATACATAATTTCAATATATGTTTAAAATTTAAACTAATCTATATATTAATTTTTCAATTAAAATTTACAATGCATCAAAATTAAAAAGCATTAATACATGGAACTCTTTCAAAGAATTAAAATATGAAATCTAAAAGCATGATTTTCAAAGAATTAAAATATTAATATTAATGTATATTTTCTAAATTAACATAGATGTATTTGTGTGGGACTGAAGAGGAAGGAAGGCCAATGTGGTGAGGAAGCTTTCAATATTTCATTGTGTGGAACCCTGCACTTAGCACAATTTATTTATAATAAAATAATCATTAGTCATGTGTGGTACTACTCATATTTTAAGCTTTCACCTCTGCACTTAGCACAATTTATTAATAATAAAATAATCATTAGTCTTGTGTGGGACTACTAAGGAAGCTTTCAAGCTTTCATTATGTGGACCTCTGCACTTCGCGCAACTTATTAATAATAAAATAATCACTAGTCTTGTGCGACTACGAAGGAATATTTTAAGCTTTCATCTTCCTCCACACTTAGCACAATCTATTAATAATAAAAAAATGAAGTGTACCTAATTATACAAACATAACCATAATAATAAATGAGGTTGGTTGAATTGCATGTGTACTAACTTCAAAAGAATTAAAATGAATTACAATTAAAAAATCCAAAGAAAAACATTATTTGAAAGCTTTAAAATTTAAATTAACATATCAAAAGTAAATATAATTATCTTATATATTAATTTTGATATATGATTAAAATTTAAACTTATCTATATATTCATTTTTCAATTAAAATTTACATTGAATCAAAATATAAAATCATTGTTACACAATATGACATTATTTCAAAGCTTTAAATTATTAACATATATTTTCAAAATTAACACAAATACATATATTCAATCAAACCTAACATCTATATTCAATTAAAACAATAATCTTATGGATGTAAGGTTGTGTAATTGAGCTATTACGAATGCATTAATGTGAATTATATGAGTTGACAACTATTCATTCACTTCCACAATCCAAACCAAGAAACACATCATCATGCACTTACATAGTTGGCATCTCAATGTTGTATGTGGAGTGCACTGAGCTTTCATTGTGCCGAGTTTTTTTCCTTATTCAGTAAAATGAAAAATCTTCCACACAATTCATACACTTTTTGTCTTTGTTGCAACATTGACTATAGGATGTTATTATTTTTATTTGTAATTGGCACATGAATATATGAGGAATTTATAATGTAACATTGAATTCAAATAATTGGAAACAAATTATTGACTTAACGATAATTTTATGACCAACTAAAAAATGATTGACATCCTCCAAAAACACTCCAAATATCCAAATATTCTTTTCATCAAATTACTCTTGATAATTACAACATTGATAAATTATTACATATCAATGTTGCAATAAAAAAAAATAGGGTGTGTATGAATCGTGTGGAGTGCAAAGAAAACTCTAAACAGTGAAAGCTCTTTGCACACCACAATGTACTTTATAATGGCATGGTGTTGTTGGAATTATACTCCCAATCACCGCCATGAATAAGGAGTGGCGCAGCCAACACTTCATCATTTTTTTATTGCAAAGAAGGATGCAGCAGATCCAAGAACTGGAGGTGTTTTCACGCAATCCACACAAAATAGAAAACCGAGTACCTCAGGCCATCCTCTATGTTTATTTTTTGAACTAATACATTTAACTTACCGTTTTCTCATTGTTACACAACATTTTGTCGTTGTCCTTGCAATCCCCATCCCGTACATTGGAGGATCATTTCTATGACCAATACAAAGTGTCATGCCTTGCAAATACCATCATTACATTCCTTACCATGAGGACAACACTCCTTTTGTTGAAATTTTCCTAAATAGACCATCAGAAACACATGTTTTTTCCTTGGCACTAGTAGTCCGTTATGCCCTCGCGCCAATGACGAATATTAACACTAGGCCCAATGCCCATTAGCGCTCTGTCCTAGTTAGCTACCCGAAGCAGCCTATTTATGGAATGTTTTTAAAAATAGAGGCAAAGTTTCCATCACAACAACTTCATGGGCGAGTCATCTAGAGTGGTTCGACTAAATAACCACAGCCTCCTTCCTTTGGCCTCTTGTTTCCACCTTTTGGGGAAACCTCCCAAGGGATAAGGCCTCCCTTCCACTATTGTAGGGATCCCAACCTCCTCCTCTCCTCTATAAATATAGCCATCTTCCATTGATGAGCTAGTTGAAAAAATAGCTAAACATATCATAGCTAAAACACTGAAGAGATTCTTGTACATATTGCTAGAAGGATAGAACAAAAGAGACCCCTTGTTGAGAGAGCTTAGGCTTGTGTCCTCATCCCCTTGAATTCCCTGACGATCCATTGAGACACTCTTCGAATGAACCCCGCTGAAGGAGGCTGTGACATCAAGGCTCCAGTTGTAACTCTTTATTCTATATATACATATACATGACTATTGTCTAGTTCCCATCTTGCGTTATGTGTTTTATTTGATGCAATATGCTTAACCCTCCTTGACTGGTTAGTTGATTATAAATGAAATCATTGTTTCGTATGCTGCTCTTATTTTTTGATCTTCGTGCAGGTATCTAAGCATTGTAGTAGAAGGATTGTGACCCGTTAGAGCGGAGATCAAGAGGCCATCACCGCCTCAGTGACGACAACGTTGGACTCGAGGTAGGTTGATCTACCCTGTCCTATTCATTCATTAATTAAGGAACCTACACTTTAGCTTGTCCCTTTTTTCTAGACCCATGCTAGGGCTAGAGGGATCATCTCTGTCCACAGCGAGGATTTACCTTACTGAAAAATTGGCGACTTCGTTGGGGATCAGTGTGAGTTTGTCGTTTCATTGCCTTTTAGGATTTTGTCTAATCAAGTTGACTTCGGTCGTTCGCTTGCTTGTATATCTTTCTTGGATTTTTTGAGCATCTGTAATCATCCTATTCAGCTCCAGAGTGTCAAGATTGACCTCTACTCATTGGTTCTTCCCTCCTCCCATAGTTATCCGGCTTGGCGCACTTTTTGTTTGAACAGTCGCACCAATTGGCACATGTTTCTTTTGTTGCAGTAGCACCAACCCCTGTTTGGCATGGATTACCACCTCATAGTCACGTTGAATCCTATAGGATTTGGTTTAACACTTTTTCTGATTTTTTGGTCAGTTGTGCTTGAATCTGTCTTGTTCCTTCATTTACAATTGGTATTTTTGGAGTTGTTTTAACTACTTTAGGCTTTTTCTTCTCAGCTGTTCATCTATTTTCTTATTGGTGCAGTTCATGGCCCGAGGGTTCTAGGTGTATTTCGCTCACTGAGCCTTCTGATTGAAGGACGAGCCTTTCGGCTTCTTGTCAGATCGATTCCTCGATCAGTTGCCTGAGTCTTTCTTGATCCTTTAAGTTTTTGGTTTGTTGAACGATTACTTTGGTGTTTGTTTGGCCCTCCATCTCTTCATTTTCGAGCATAGATTACATTGCTCGTTTGGGTCACTTTGAAAGCCTCTTTTTGATTGAAAGAGTGCATCATTATTTTGAGTGCATTTGTGTTTGTATTGCTTTGAATCATTTGTTTTGAGATCTATACATTCATAGTTCTCTTAACTAGTGTTTGATTTTATTTTTTATGTAATTAGTGCATTGTGTGCTTCAATCATTCAAAAAACAAAAAATTGCATCCTTTCGTTTGCATTGGAAATTAAAAATTCTTTTGCATAACTAGCGCTTGCATCTAGGAAAGAGTTTTTCATTTCTTTCTTCGATTGTATTTGATGCATTAGGGGACTTCTTCATATGTTTTCAGTGTTTGCTACTTTCTGAAATTTCTCTATCCTTCTCTTAGCTAGCATTCTGTTAGGGTCCCGTGATTTGGCCGATTGGCTAGCCAAATGACGATGTAACATCAAACCAAGCTTTGGAGCCCAAGGACCTAGCCTTCCTGGACTCAGAGAGGGCTCTCTCTATTATATGAAAAAGATGTCGGTGTGTTTACTTGCGGTGTTTTGATATTAGGCTAGTTATGAAGTATGTTTTTAGTTTTTTGGTTTTTTAAGTTTGTGAGGAATGAAACTGATCAAATACATAAACTGGATAACAAGATGTAGATAAATTGGGCTATGGGGTCAAACAGGTCAAGGAAGCTATGAAGTGATGGTGTAAAGCTGCTGTAGGGCCGATTTGATTCATGGTAGAAGGGATCTCTGGGCAAAATGGATTAAATGAACAATAAGTTGGTGAAAGACAAGGGATTTCAAGTGCAAACTAGTTAATAGCAGACATAAACATGTAATAGCAAACCATTAATCATGCTAGGAATAACTATAAGCTAATCAATACATAGAAATCAAACATTCCAGCCATACATAGAGGTATAAGACCCTCTAACTTCGGGAAATGGCTATCAGACTTTGGGGAAAACATATAAGACAAACTAACAACTCATAAACTATGCCGGAACGCCTAAACATAGTCTCTAAGTCATTGGGCATTTGGACAAATAAGTTTTCATAGTTTAGGCAAAGGGCTAGATCGGGACTAGGCCTCCTTGGTTCAACAAGATGATCAACAAATCAGTCAAAGAGAAAGTTTTATGGACAGAACTATGGGCAGCTTGTAGGTAGGTAGGGCAAACCGTACATCCTACTTAACATACATAGAAATGATGAATAAAACTTAGCAACAATACCTTAGGTTACTAAAGAGCAGCTAAGAATTCTTTAGCATAACTAAGGGAGAAGAAAACATCAAGCTATGAAGATTCAGGGATTTTGAGGTGCCTCCATGGGCATATCTCAAAATAAATCTCTACTGATCTATAGCAGCAAGAAATATGTAATATGAATGAGAACTAGAAGACAAAAACATATAAAGAGACACTATACCATTCTACCATGTCAAGGAATCCATCAACAATCCTTCATCATTCCTCAAAAGCATCCAAAAGGCAGTCCAAAAATCATAACTCAAGTGTATTCATCAAAGCTCATATGACCAATGTATTAATTCTTCTCTCAAGTTCAGCCTCTGATTTACAATGAGAACCATGGAATAAATAGGCTTGAGGGAGGAAAACCTCATGGAGCAACTAGGTATCCCATTGGCCAAGTCAAAATATCTAAACTTGTCCTTGAGGCTTTGCAAAGCCCAAGGCACAAAATATCCCATAAAATATCTAAAAAACTGCTAAAAACGGAAATTATATTGACTTTACATGATTTCCCCATGATAAAAATAGCTTAACGCACATTTGAGAAAAACAGATTTTTGGAGTTCAAAAATTACAAAAATACTTCATATTTATGCCTGAAAAAGGTCCCCTGACTTGCTGGATGCAAATGGAAGCCTTCCCAGTGTTGAAATGAGGCTCGTGATGGCTCGTTGGAAAGCTCTCTGTGTCTTCTTTCCGACGCAAGTGAAATCACCTCAATCTGATCTCTGAAAGTCCCTCAAAACTGTACCTATGCGCAAAAACCCAGAAAATAGCAGACTGCTGATATGGCGGGCAGAATGTGCAAAATGAGGCTGTTTTTCGCCAATTTGAGGGGGCGAATGATCTTCAAATGCCCTGAAAATCGCTGGAGAGCTGCTCATGGAATTATGGCATCCAACGGTATCATCCTCCTCCCTTGAAAAATCCTCAAACTGAAATGGCGCATTTATGAGTTTTTGGCCAAAAACCCAAAAAATGCCAAAAAACAAAAAGTTTCCGAAACAGGCCCAAAATCGGCATGCATGATCCTCAAGGGTCCATAGAAACATGCTCCGAAGCTGAAGCCAAAATATCAAGGGCTGATATGCTTTTTGCTTCTTTCCATGCTAGGCGCTTCTCCTTCAACTTCTTCAATTTCTCTTGGTGAGTTTGCTAGAGATCAACCAACCCTTGCATTTTGCATCTATAAGACCAACCTTCAGTATTAAAACCCTGCTCTTTAGTACCTCTGCCTCCAATGTTTAACTTCTCATCAACAAACTCTGCCCTCTCAATGTGCTGTCACCTTTGGAAACTCTCTGTCAACAAATCTTCAGAATAATACAATATAGTGCAAGGGAAAAAGGCAGACCTAGTTTAGGTGTAAAATCAATGCATAGTGTTTTTAGGAAAACCACCTTTTTGCTTGTGAATTTCAAAGGTCAACACTACACCTGTACCTCTGTCTCCAATGTTTAGAATTCAACTATTAACAACCTCTGCACTTATTTTGTCCTGTAGAGAGTGGCCCTGCACCTTTGGAAAATCTCTGTTCAATAACTCTTCACAGTAGTGACAAAAACAGTGAAAAAGGGGTAGTTTGCTAAAAGGTGTGCTTGTGAGAGAATGCCAACAATCACTCTGTTTTTGACAACTTTGATGTCAACCATCACCTAGCTCAGAGGAGGCTTTCAAACATTCAGCAAATCTATCCTGTGCAAGTGTGCCTTCTTTGCACTGTTTGCATATCAAGCAAAACACCACACATATGCTAAGAATGCCAATACACAGGTTTGGGGTGATAATGACAGAGTTTTTTAAGAAGGCCACAAGCCTTTAGGTTAAAACTGTGTGAGTTTTCCTTTTTAAAGAAAATATGTCACAATTCCTTCCACTGTTTGCATTTCACTGTTTTGACAATGTGGCAAGGTCTGGAGGACTGTGAGGACAGTTTTCTCTTTTAAGACCAAACCCTGTCTTTTCACAACAAAGTTTTCTTATAATCAAAGCACAAATCTTCACAAGACAACTTCAAAATCCCGTATCTCTATATGTGCTCTTTGAATGACAAATTCGGCCTTTTATCATATTGCAATAGTTCAGCTCACTGTGTAGAAAGACTGCTTTTGTTTTTAACAATAATGGCAAGGTCCGGGGTTTTTAAACATTCTTGTCATTTATCAACACCTTGCAATCGATGGGGAATTCATAAAAATACCTTAAACTTTGATGGCCGCCCGCTTTGAAAGCTGGAGTAATGCTGGAGGTCTTTGACGCTTGCGCGGCATCCTTTGGAGAAAACCCGTCGCGCAGAAAATGCTTGTCGGGTCGGCCTGTCGTGTGGTCGGGTGGCCTTGTACAGGCACGTCGCGCCAACGTACAGGCACGTCGCGCCGACAAAGGGCCCTGTGCAAAATTCCGCCCAGGCACGTCGCGCCAAAACCCAGGCACGTCACGCGGCCTTAACCGGTGCAGACAAACTTCAAATTGCTCAAAAAACGCCTTGATACTCGGGGGTTGCGGAATTTGGTTTTTGAATTTCGAAAATGACTTACTTACTTTCCTATTCCACTCTTTTAATCACACCTTCAACCTTATATCATTTTCAAACAAACATGCTCAACGGTCATTCTATTTTAAAGTAACATAGAACTTTGGTTTGGTTCTTTTTTGTGGAGTTTTTTGTCTTGAAAAACCTTTGATTTTTTAACTTCGGTACATTCAAAACTTGCCTTGGAGAGTTTCCATACATTTGACCACCTACAGATCACGGACTTTAGCACCGGTGTTAGGAGGAGGACCTCCAGCTTTGTTCTTTGGGGGACATCTCATCACCAACCTTTAGACCCTAAAAAATGTCTCCATAATCTTGTGGCTATTTTTGCCACTGTGTTTAATGGTACAGGTACAAGTTGCTGCATCTTTTATGACCTGCAATGTTCTCCAAAGAGGGGCATTTTTTACTATAATCCTCTGCTTGACAACTCATTATGCCACATCTCTGCCACTGTTTTTTTTTAATACTGTATCTTTGTGCTGAATCTGCCCTTTGGAATGATGACAACTGTGTTTGTTTTAAGACATATAAACAGTGGCAACTCATCAAAACCAACTTCTTCTGCCTATTCATAAGATTGAATACCATTTGCCTCCTCCATTTGAAAAGACAAGCTTGTAAAATATGAAAACAGGGCTCTTTGATACACAGTCATTATTTTGCTTTGATCAGTGTGTTAACCTCTTTTTGTCAATAGAACCATTTCATAACTGAACTATGTTCACTGTTTTCCTCTCTTGGCGATTTTTAGCAAGGAAGGGCTATTCATAATGCGCCAGAAATTTGAAAGCTTTGAACACCTATTTCTTGAAAAGCACTTCTTTGGATCTTTGGCATGTGATATTGTTTTGTTGCTTGAACCTTTCCCTCAAGAAAAAGTCTTCTTTTTGGTATCAATGGCACACATATATTCAATATTTTCTCTTTTCTACTGCAGGTACAGTCTGACAGATAGCTCTTTGAAGAGGGAAAACAATACCTTTGCACCATAAACAGTAACACTTACCTGTGCAATGACTCCTTTATTCAATTTCTTTGTGTCCTTTCACTGCACTTTTTAGACCCATCAGTTTTCAACAACCTACAATGACTTTGGCCATATGCTCATATATGGAGGAGGCTCTTCATCAGGTAAGGTATCTGAAGGCTTTTTCAACAATTCTGTTTGACACAGCCTTTCTCTGAATGTGATGGTAAGTGGACCACTTGAATTCAATCTTGGCATCTTTTCTTGCAAGCATCACTGTATTTCAGAAGAAACCCTAGCCACAGTGACACTGTTCCTCTGCACTGTTCTAAGGGTGACTGAGATATTTATCATTTGGCTTGTTCAACTCATGATAGATTTACTTGAAAAATAACCTTTGTGACTATGAAGGTCAGTGATTTTTTGAAAAACCAAGAGCTTTCCTCCTGCCTGTGTAATGGCATTTTATCAGCATTTACTCTATTTAATCTTGTGGATAAATAGGCTTCTCATGATTGGAATGTTTTACTGATGATAGGCCTTTTTAAAGTTCAAAAATTCACATGACTTGAAAGTTTCAGATGATCTCTTTTATCAAATCAGACTCTCCTTTCTTTTGAGCTAGCATATTTCAAGCTCCATTCCTGTTATGATCATCAATTACATTCATAAAACCTGAAGATATTGTTTCATTGTTTCAGTAAAGGCAAACCTGGACTTTTGCAACCTTTTGAGTCAATACTGGCCTGCGCCCTCTGCTTATGGATGAAGGAGGCGCCCTAACCCTCTGCTTGTAAATGAAGGAGGTTCTGGGCCTTGACAATTTACCAGTTTGCTGAGACAGTGGCGACCCTTTCTTACTGTGATTTTCATGCTGGAAAGAGATGTAAGGTCCTGATGAGTGAATTTTGTTTTGCAACTTCATTTCAGGCTCACAATACATTTAGAAGCAGTTGTTCCTCTAACTGTAGATCAAGCATTTCCTCCTGAGATGAAGTTATATTTCCTGCCTTTGTAGAAACCATAGAACACTGTGAAAAACCTAATAGTCAGCTTGAGATTGGGCTTTATGCAGTGCTGAGACCTAGGGAATATGAGTGGCGCGACTTAAGGCTGTTTGTCAATTTTATTTGCAAAGTAAGGGATCAGTCATGGTAGGTCTGTTGCAGATGGAGGTTTTTTTGGCCTTTTAATTATTGCCAAAGGTGAAATGTCTTAGAGCGCCACTTCCTAACATAGGGAATACTTTTGAAACAGATGTGGATTTGCCTTTTAAAGCTGATGGGCAGACCAATAAGGCTGAAGCTAGATAGGATTGTGACCATGAGGTTTTGATTTCGCCAGGGGTGGATTGAATAGGTAGAAGGGCAAAAAAAGTTTTAGGAGGGTTTTCTGGATGACATATTGACATAAGGAAATCAGTTTCTAGAAAACTCAGCTGTAGATATAGTCATCACTAACATATAAAAAATACTGATGGCTAACAGTGGCTCCATTTGGGGAGGGCAGCTCCTCGTCAGGAGGTGTCCAGAATTCAGATTTTTGGCTTATGAAGACCAGTGCCTTATCCATTAGCGCAAAATTTACCCTTCTCTTGATGTCATTTCTGAAACGTGACAGCATGGTTAACATCAACGATACTTCTACCTACCCCACTATCTTTCCTAACATTTTTTCTTCTCTTTGGCGCATTTGAACTAGCAGCCTTTTGACAATGCATATTTTTTCTTTTGCAAAATGAACCTATCTATTTCTACCCTTATATCTGCCGGGAGTTCAGATTAAACTGATGAACTCCTTCATTTCTCTACTTAAAGCTAGATTGACTGTCAAGATTAAGCAGTTTGACAGGATTTTATTCTCTAATCTAAAACATGAAATTCAAAAATGATCAAATCAGGATTAGGCAGTCTGATTTGTCATGCATTTGCGGCATAAAAGACAAGCTGCACACAAATGTTATTCTGCAACAAAGGAAACTAGACAAGCGAGGTTAAGATGTACAATGTGTTTTCATCCCTCGCTTCTCTCTTTGGTTCTGTTTTAGGCATGTGGAACCAGAATCTCTCCCTAATCTAAGCTCTGTGATAAGTCAATCTTACACAATGTTGACTATCTTTGCACTCACTAACTTATCAGGAAATAAATTTAAACATGCTCAGCTATGATTAGGCTAGATAGTTGAACAAGACATTGAAGTACTAGTAGCGGCATTTAAGCTTTCTCGCTTTCCGAAAGACTATTTTTTGGAACATGGGCCCTTACCACTACTTTTTAGAAACTGCCCTCTTTTTCTACTTTTCACTGTTTTTTGTATTTTCTGCTTTTTCACTTTTTCTTCAAACAAACTACAAATGAAAAGGTGCTCACAGGCTAAGCTTATTTTCTATTGTTGTCTTTCTATCCTAATCTAATCTGTACACAATAGACATTTGTTTTGTGAACTCTGTTTTCCAATGCAACCAGTCAAGTAGATGCTCACATGGGTGATTCTGGTTTAGTTCTTTCATGATGCAGAAATAATGAAAAGGCCACTCCCATTTGGTTTGTTTCTGGACAATAGAGCTTAAGTTTTTTCTCATTCTTGGTAGCAACTTGTTTATGATAGAACCCACTACCCCTACAGATTTCTCAAGGAAAACAACAAATAGATCTTGGAATAATACCTGATCTAGAGGATTTGATAGATAGGCTTCATTCAAGACTACTCTTTCTTCCACTTGGCTATATTTGGGACCCCCCTGGTAAAGAAACTCTTCCTCATGATCACTCGAACTGTCAGACTCATCATGTATTGCAGTGTAGTTTTCTTTCCAAGCTGATGTGTTCTGATTAAGTGGACTGAAAATTGTGTGAAGGTCATCAGGTTGATGAACAAGGATACACTTTGACAATAAATTATCTTGAAAGGACAGTGTGACAACTCCCATGTGTTTATTAACCTCTACTTCTTCATCTGCAATTTGTAACTCAATGGAACTTGGTGGCTGCAAATCTGGAGTTAAGGAAGATTCCATGTCCAAAAAGATTTCCTCAACTATTTCAGGCAAAGGATTCTCATTTACAATATGCTCAAGAATTTCACCATCTTCCTCAAACTCATCATCAAAGCTGAAAAACTGTTGATTTCCAATCATGTGCATGTTATCTCTGACGGGCTGAAGTGAAGTAGAGCAAAGAGTCCGAGACTCTTCACTTACTTCTAAAATTTCAAGGTTCTCCTCATGAGTGTCATAGATGACCGGTAATGGCTGCTTACTTTTCTCAAATTCATGAAACTGAGCTTCCTCCCAAAAATCAAAAACTGAATCTTCTGTAAAGTTAGCTTCTGTTTGGAAATCATATAAGTCAACATATTGATCAAACATTTGAGAATCATTAACATAAGCAATGTCACCAGCCATGTACATTGGATTGCCAGATTTCTTTTCTTCAACTTGATTTACAAATCTATTTTCTGACTTATGATATGCAGGATTAACAGGAGAAAGATCAGAGAAGTTTTGGTTATTAGTTTCTGCATCTAGTAACGGAAAATGTGTTTCTGATGGTTTGAGAGCTTCTTCCTTTTCCATTATCTGCTTGTCTATATCACTTTCATTGTATAAGATAAAAGAATCTAAATTGGAATGAGTGGAATAAATGGGAGTATTGTTTTCCATGACTTCTTGAGTTACCAGAGGTTGAGTTACTTCTAGTCCCAGGTTTTCCATGACTGCTTTAGGCATGAGGTTATGGGAGGCACCAGAATCTAACATGGCATTATGTAATATCTTGTCCCGTATGTTCAGGCTTACATAGAAAGGAGAAACAGATACTTCTTGGTATTTACCTTCTATTTTCGGGCCGAATAAGAGCTCGGGTTTGTCGTCAGTTAGATTTAAAGTATCTGCCTCATTCCCTATGTCAAAAACTTTGAAAATTTGAGATCTATACCTATCTACAGTTATTAGCTCAGTAAGGGGTATGGTAATTTTTATTTCGGAAACTTCCCCTTCGAAACTAAAAGGAGTTTGTAGTTTGGGAAGATTTGTTTCAGCTTTTTCGGACATGACCTTTTCTATGCTCTTAATTTGTTGATTCTGGTTTGAGACCTTGTTTGACACAGTCGCCTCGGGAGTCTTTGTGGAGGTACTAGGAGTATCCGAGCTAAGACTTGTTTGAATAGCTTTATCTTTGTTTTGGTCAATTCTCTTAGCCATAATTTTGTTGCTATCCGTGGCTTTTTTAAGGATGGTGTCATAGGTTTTAGCAGTGTCAGGGCTACTCTTCTTGGAGTGGTCTTGGTTTTTTCTGCTTCTAAGGTTATACTGCCTATGAGCTTCTATAATGGCATTCTGAAAATCTATGGCAGGATCTTCGAGATCTTCATAGTCGGTTTCGTCCTGACTTGGGGAGCATAACTCTTGCTCTTCTGCTGTGGGGTAAACCTTATTCTCGTTATCAGAACCTATGAGTTTCCAATGATTTTCATCAATGGGTGCAGTATCCTTATTCTCTATATTAACATAATTCTCACTTAAGGATGGTCTGATCTGTTGATCATTTCCTCTTGGTTTATTTTGAGATTGATCTTTTCTAAAGCCTTGCTTCTGGTTTTGAGGGTTTAGTTGGTTTTCCCTAGGAGGCACTTTTTCACTCATTTTTTCCCACATCTTTGTCATGGATTTGATCAGGCCATCTATTCTAGGATCTAGGGAAGGAGATGAAGTGGAGACCTTATCTCTATATGGGACTTTTCCTTCTAATCTAGTCCTGGCTCTTTTTTCTGCTAAGTTGGCTTCTTCTTTTATGGCTACTTGTTGCATTTCCTCTAGGGTAAAGGGATCTTTGTCTCTTAGATGATACATCATGTCTGGATCAAAACCCTCGGGGAATTTCGCCAAGATTAAACCGAGTGGGGGTTTGAAGTGAGGTGGGAGGGCGTTATACACACTGTTGAACCTAGTGCAGTATGCTTGGACACTTTCCCCATTTTCCCGTTTTAGGTTGTTATATTCTGACAGGATTTGAATAGGGTTCCTTCTAACTTCCCACTTGTTTGTGAAGACTTGGCAGAGTTCTGGGATGTTGTGGATACTGTTTGGAGGCAAGCTTTTAAACCATGTTTTGGGTTTTCCACCCAGGCTTTGGGAAAATATTCTCATTCTGACGGTTTCTTCGTGTACTTCCATGTATTCAAAAGCATCACTAATCCTACTTACATGCTGTTGAGCTGTGGCAGTCTCTTCTCCGGTAAAGTGTGGGATTTTGTCTTGATATTTATCTGGTAGGGGAGCCAAAGGTAGTGGCAACACCAAAGGTGCATACCAGGCTGCCATGACGGGAGCTAATAGATGATGTACAAGATGAGGGTTTGTGGGATGAGCTGAAGTGGTTTGAACAGTGGTGGTTTGACCAGGTGTAGCGGATGAACTTGGACTAGTGATCTGGTTTTGAGCAGATCTGGGATGATAGGAGCCAAATTGATAAAGAAGCTGGAAATCGGGAGGAGTGGTGGGTGAAGCTTCTCTAATAGGACTCTGTGGTGGGTTTAGGGGTTCAAGATCGTTGAAGTTTATCTTACTATATGATTTGCTTCTGGAAAGAGTTTGTGATGACTCTAATTCAAAAGGTGAATCTAGTAGGATAGTGCGATGTTTCGGTACAGATCTTGTTCTACGGGTGAATCTACCAGAAGCTAGATGATCAGTTTCAGAAGCTTGCCACAGAATCTTCTCTGGGTCTTCTACTATGATAGGGGGATTTGGGTCTGGATGGGATCTGGTATTGATTCTTCGGGAAGCCAGATTTTAGATCCAGAGTTTAGAGAGAATGGTATTGGTGAATGTTCAGGATGGGTGATTTTTCTAAGGTCCTACTAAGGCGAAGGATGGTCAAAATAAAAGGGATGGATTAGTGGAGTCGCCAGGTGGAAATGGGTTGCTGTTGTGAAGATAGCTATGGTCCACCAACAATAACTAATCTGAGAATGTTTTTGGATTTTCTGAGTTTTATGTGCAGCCTATGGTTTGTTAAAGTATCCTTGACTTGTTTCAACACTTTGCTAGGGTGATGAGAACAAAAAGAGTTTTACTCTAAAAAATGGGTCTAGGGACTGCTTGCTTGTTTATGGTATCTAAAGGACCAAAGAGTCTATAAGAGTTTGCTGGACTATTATGTACTCAGTGTCTTACCATCTCCCGCTATGTTAGTGAGTGATGGGAAAGGTCTATCGGATAGTATTCTAAAATTTAGCAAGGTAGTAAGGCCTACTGGAGGCTAGTGGAGTCGCCAGGTGGATTTTTGGTTGTTTTGAGGTATATGTGTATGGTCCACCACCAGTACTGACAAAAACCAATCTAAGGGAGTTTTTTGGGGTTTTTCTGAGTTTTATGTGCCTACAAGGTTTGGAAGAGTTTTCTATAACTGACTCATCATTTTGCTAAGATGGTGAAAGAGCTATTTTCTACTCTTCAAACAATCTCTAAGTTTACTAAGCTTGATTGAGACTTCAGGAGTTACTAAGTTGTACTTAGATTGTCACTAACTCGGAAGGTCCTACTGTGAGTGTCACTATGTTAGTGAGCAGCGGGATAAGTCAATCAGATAGTATTCTTAAAGGCTTCTAAAGATGAGGGAAACTAAGCTTTTTAATCACTCAGAGTCCCACCGTGATCGCCATTATGTTAGGGTGGCGATGAGGTGGCTAAAGGCGGGTATTCTTGAAAATAAGGGACTTATAGAGTTCTAAGGTGTCCTTAGATTGTCACAAACTCAAAGTCCCACCGTGATCGCCATTATGTTAGGTTGGCGATGAGGTGGCTAAAGGCGGGTATTCTTGAAAATAAGGGACTTATAGAGTTCTAAGGTGTCCTTAGATTGTCACAAACTCAAAGTCCCACCGTGATCGCCATTATGTTAGGGTCCCGTGATTTGGCCGATTGGCTAGCCAAATGACGATGTAACATCAAACCAAGCTTTGGAGCCCAAGGACCTAGCCTTCCCGGACTCAGAGAGGGCTCTCTCTATATATGTAAAAGATGTCGGTGTGTTTACTTGCGGTGTTTTGATATTAGGCTAGTTATGAAGTATGTTTTTAGTTTTTTGGTTTTTTAAGTTTGTGAGGAATGAAACTGATCAAATACATAAACTGGATAACAAGATGTAGATAAATTGGGCTATGGGGTCAAACAGGTCAAGGAAGCTATGAAGTGATGGTGTAAAGCTACTGTAGGGCCGATTTGATTCACGGTAGAAGGGATCTCTGGGCAAAATGGATTAAATGAACAATAAGTTGGTGAAAGACAAGGGATTTCAAGTGCAAACTAGTTAATAGCAGACATAAACATGTAATAGCAAACATATTCCTAGGTGAATGAATGCACTAACTGATATAGTAGCTAACATTATATTAGATAGACATTTGTGTAATCTTTAAAATCATCATCACATGAAAAAGATCCATATAGGAAAATAGATGCATATATATATATATATATCGATCGAATGTTTGCATCAGTGTGCATCATAAGTACAAAATATGTGTGTTTCAATTACATCCTGAGACATCATGTCTCTCAAAAATATATAGAAGTAAATCCTAGGTGTCTAATCAGCGTGATTATCATGATAACATGTCACTACCCATACAAGCTGCCTCAGCAAGCGGTGAACTCGGTTTGACACCCCTACAGTGTGTCTCTGATAGGCACGAGGAACATCGTCAAATCACGCATATTTTGGGACTCCACAAGAGATCCCCTCCAGGTTGCGACGATTTCCTCCTGCTCGCCTCCCTCACCATGAGAGGAAATATCAAAATCACGAGGAACTCACCTCGCTATTGGAGATTATGCATGCAGGTCTTTCTGGTCCAACATCTACATAACACATGGATTTAATGTCAGAGCATACATCCCAAAAAAAATCATAATACTCATAAAAATAAAAAATGAGTCCTACCAAGTGCTTCATCCCAATCCTCTCCTTCTGGGAGTGGGAGGTCTGGATCACTAGTGAAATCTGTCTACATAGAGGATTTACCTTACCAACAGATTGGCAACTTCACTGGGAAAATTGAACCAGTTTTAGTTGTGTCGGCAATATGTCACTCTTGAACATGACACTCATCTGCATTCATGTCAAGTTGGGGACATCTCATTTCGTCATTTTTTCCTCCATGGGTTTGGGTAATCTTTTTTGACCTCTCATCCACTCTTTGCCACATCATCATGACCTCAGATCCCTTGATGTCAAATACTACCAAATCCAGAGTTGTGTCGTTGATATGTTCAAGAGAAGTTTTCCTCTACAATTTTCAACCTTCCTCTGATCCTCTGTTGGTCCTGATTTATTATCATCATGTTCCTCTATCTCGTTTCGATGATGTTGGAAGCATTATGGCCCTCCTTTGACCAGATCAATTCTTGTGATTTCAGCTCATTATCCAGGAAGTTGACCTAGAGACTCCCTTCCGATACCTTGGAGCTTGCATGCCTCAATGGCAAATTCTTCGCATTCGATGATAGGTCCACATCATTGGCATTCGGTCGAGTGATTCTGAAGGTGTTCGACGCGAGATCATTGTTCAAATTCTGTGGATTGTACCTGTTGTACCTTGAGATCCATTGTCATTATTGGTAGTTTCTCTCGTGCCTGTTAACAACTTTCATCATTGGCTGGTAATCAAGCGACTTTCTTGCATGTTCAACTTCAAATCACATATTCACATGCTTGAATTTGTACTTGTTTGGGTCGAGATGGAGCACAAGACCTTGGATTTTTTCTGATAAGATCTAGGCTGCGGGATATTATGGTTTATCATGACTTTATTACATGACTCATTTGATTGGATGGCTGCGACCATACCTGATTATATTTGTTGATCCTTACTGTTGTATGGTTGCATCCATACCTCGGATCTTAGTTTTTATGTACTCTATTATGGATGGTTGTGCCCATGCCACATTTTCATGTATTAGAGATATGATTTGTATTTGTAATTGGAGGCCTTCCGATAGTGGTGTTTGGTTCAAACGCGTTATCGTAAGGCATTTCACCCCTTCCTCTCTCCCAGACCTCATGTTTTATGGGGCATATGTTACACAGCATTTTGTCACTGTCCCTGCAATCCCCATCCCACACATTGGAGGATTATTTATATGACCAAAACAAGGTTTCATGCCTTGCAAAGACCATCATTGCATTTCTTGCCATGAGGACAACACTCCTTCTGTTGACAATTTCCTGAACAGACAATCAGAAACATATGTTTTTTCCTTGGTGCTAGTAGATCGTTATGCCCTCGTGGCAATGAGGAAGATTAACACTGGGCCCCGCACCCATTAGCGCTCTACCCTAGTTAGCTACCCGCGCCAACCTATTTATGGAATGTCTTTTAAAAATAGAGACGAAGTTTCCATCATAACAACTTCGTGGGCGAATCATATAGAGTGGTTCGACTGAATAACCATAGTCTCCCTGCTTTGGTCTCTTGTTTACACCTTTTGGGGAAACCTCCCAAGGGATAAGGCCTCCCTTCCACTATTGTAGGGATTCCAACCTCCTCCTCTCCTCTATAAATATAGCCATCTTCCACTGATGAGCTAGTTGGATAGATATCTAAACATATCATAGTTGAAACACTAAAGGGATTCATGTACATCTTGCTAGAAGGATAGAATGAAAGAGACCCCTTATTGAGAGAGCTTAGGCTTTTGTCCTCATCCCGTCTGAATTCCCTGACGATCCATCGAGATGTGCTTTGACTGAGCCCTACTGAAGGAGGCTGCAACATCAAGGCTCCGGTTGTAACTCTTTCTTCTATCTATACATATACATGACTATTGTCTGGTTCCCATCTTGCGTTATGTGTTTTATTTGATGCAATATGCTTAAACCTTCTTGATTGGTTAGTTGATTATGAATGAAATCATTTTTTCGTATGCTACTCTTATTTTTTGATCTTCGTGCAGGTATCTGAGCATTGTAGTAGAAGGATTGTGACCCGTTAGAGCAGAGATCAAGAGGCCATCACCACCACAGTGACGACAATGTTGGAATATAGGTAGGTCGATCTACCCTGTCCTGTTCATTCATTAATTAAGGAAAGTACACTTTAGCCTATCCCTTTGTGGCTAGACCCACTCTAGGGTTAGAGGAATCGTCTCTGTCCGCAGAAAAGATTTATCTTACGGACACCCACAGAGTGCAATCGTAAGATTCTTGCAATACCCTTAAGCTTTCGCCACCTATGTTATTTTACCATCGATGTGATATCCGGCGGGACCTACCATACATCCAACAACATTTCTATATGCCCCAAACCCTTTGTTTTGTGTTCAAATCCTTTGTATTTCTTTGTTATCTGCTTACCGCACTTACCACACTTAAGCCGCACCATAGAGCACATTTCGCAATGTTGAGAACTTACCTTTCTGCCCCCACAAGTTAAGTTGTTTGTTTTGAAACACAATCATGCCATCGCACATTGTGAACGCAAGGTTTTAACTTTAAATTCCACCACCCACAATCTATGTTATTAGAAATGTGATGTGACCGTGCTATTGCACATCACAATCGCACATATTTATGTTTACCATTGAATCGCCCGCAGGCTATGATAAATGATATGTGATGCGACGATGCCACGTCACTTCACAATCGCAGAAAGTTAATTTTTCTCGTGTTCACACCAGCTAAGAGTTAATATTTCCAATCTCCAATCTGCGATGAAGTGCCAAATGCGATGAAGTTTCAAAGCCGGAACTGATAAAGTTTGAAGTCCGCCCTTTTATGTTTTGAACGTGTTTTGTAACTGTTTCCTATGTAATCAAAATATGGCCTGCACATTGTTTTAATGTAGAAATGGGTCTTTTGACATCCCAAGGACAAATGGTTGTTTAACATCCATTCAGTAATGAATCACATTGATTTACAATTAGGTTTTACAGGTTTCTGCCATTTGATATAAGAAATGTAATTTCATTATGTTTTGAAAGAGAGACTAGAATGAAAAACTCAAAGAAGAGTGGAATAAATGAAAAATAGTTCTCTCTTGTGTATTACGATGTCTGTGTAATGTTAATTCCGTAATGTTTATGTATTATTTGTGTTGTGGGGGAAGCATCCCTCTATGATATTGTTTTGTTCCATATTTACAACATGGTATCGGAGCAAGTCTGGGCTCTCAGTGAAAGAAGCACGAGTTTGTTCTTTACTAAAGAAGTTGTAATATTGTTGTTTGTAGAAGCAGATTTCTCTACCAGTGAGAAAGCTTCTATTTTACACAGCCAATTTGATTGTTTGTTTACACATTCAGAATGGCAGCAATAGGCACAAGCCTAAAAAATCCACAATTACGACAGTTAAATGGTAAAAATTATGATTATTGGGCCATTACAATGAGGGCCCTGTTTTCTTCATAAGATATATGGGATCTGGTGGAAAATGGATTTCCAAAACTAGCAGATGCAGCAGCGCTTACTACTTTGATAGCAGCAGAAAGGGACTTGTTGAAAGACAATAGGAAGAAGGACTCCAAAGCCCTCTTCTATATCTTTCAAGTAGTAGACGAGAGTATTTTCCCAAGGATTGCAGTAGAAAAAAATTCTAAGGAGGCATGGGATATCCTCAAGACAGCCTATCAAGGCATGGAAAAAGTGAAGACAACAAAAATACAAATGCTGAGGAGAGATTTTCTTTGTATGAAAGAGTCTGATAACATAGACTCATTCTTCACACATTTGATTGGGTTAGTTACCCATATAAGGTCTCATGGAGAGACACTTGAGGAAAGAAGAATAGTGGAGAAAATCCTAAGAAACCTACTAGCAAGATTTGATGCCACAGTAGTAGCAATAGAAGAGACAAAGGATCTCTCAATATTTTCAGTGGATGAACTTCATGCATCCCTGGTATCTCATGAACATAGACTGAACATAACAACAAGCTCCTCCTTGGAGCATACTTTCAAGACACAAATTTCTTTTGGCTGAGGTAGAGGTCGAGGAATATCAAACTACCGAGGAAGAGGAAGAAGCCCACAAAGAGGTGGAAGAAGCAGTTCTACAAGCACAAGTGGAAGGGGAGGCAACCAAAATCAAAGCGAAGGCTCGAGCCACAATCAAGCACAAGGACAAAGGTATGATAAATCCCAAGTCCAATTTTGTTATTGTAAAAATTATGGGCATTATGTCAATGAATGTAGAAAGAAACAAAATGACATGAGTAATAGAAAAAATGTAAATTTTTCAAGAGCAGAACCAAAGTAATGTTCTTTTAACATGTAATGTAGCACAATAAAAACATGAAGAATTATGGTTCTTAGACTAAGGTTGTAGCAACCACATGACTAGAAACACAGCAATGTTTTCCAATCTGGATGAGAATGTGAAATCTGAAGTGACAACAGAGACTGATAGTAAAGTCTTTGTCATGGGGAAACGAAGAGTTTCAATACTGACAAGGAAGGGAGAAAAGAAGTTTGTACCAGACGTATATTATGTACTTGGCCTGAAATGTAACCTTTTGAGCATTGGACAGCTCGTGAATAAGGGCTACAATGTGTTTTTTAAGAATGATGTGTGTAAAATCATGGGCATACCTCCAAGTAAAAAGGTCAATGCAGAAGTGCATATGACAAGAAATAGGATGTTTCCTCTCAAGATCAGAATAGACTTGAAGGAAGGAGGTGTTGTTGTAGTAGTCACACAAGAAATATTTCAACAAGAAGTGAAAGACAAAAACTGGTTATGGAATTTGAGATTTGGACATGGTAAAAGGATTACCACTCATACAGAAATGAGACAGCCTATGTGAAGGCTGCATCTTGGGCAAACAACATAAAGAATCATTTCCAACAGGAAAGAGTATAAGGGCAAAGGCACCCTTAGTGATTTTCACTCAGATTTGTGTGGACCAATGCAAATTCCATATTTAGCTGGTAGTCATTATGTCTTGACATTTATAGATGATTATACAAGAAATACATGGGTTTATTTCTTAAAACTGAAAAGTGAAGTGTTTGAGCAGTTTTGCCACATCAAAGATCTTGTTGAGAAGAAAAGTGGGAACTACATAAAAGTGTTGAGAACTGACAGAGGAGGAGAGTATATCTCCAAACATTTCCCACATTTCTGTAGGGAGAACGACATACACAAGTAGTTTACCACAAGATATACACCACAACAAAATGGTGTAGCAGAAAGAAAGAATAGGACCATCATGGACATGGTTAGAAGTATGATGAAGGCAAAACATTTTCCAAATGAGTATTGGGGACAGAAGTTGTAAATTGTGCAGCTTATATTTTAAATAGGTGTCCAACCAAATTTGCTATAAACAGTGTTCCGGAAGAAGCATGGAGTGGAACAAAGCAGTTTTTCACTCACATGAGAGTATTTGGATGTGTGGCATATGCATGTCCCATTTCAGCTAAGGAAGAAGTTGGAGATCAAGTGGGAGAAGTGTAAATTTGTTGGATATAGTGATGAATCCAAGGCTACAAGCTCTATAATCCATCAACCAAGAAGGTAATAATTAGCAGAGATGTTCAATTCATTGAAGAAGAATCTTGGGATGGAAGTTTAGAGAAGACGGTAAATGTGAAGACATGTCTGTCTCACGAAGAGGAAGAGGAATTGATTGCAGAAAATAATTCCTCCACGGTGGCTCCTAATCCACCTACACAAGCTCAGCAGAGCACACCACAAGCAAGTAATAGAGCAGCAATGCAAAATCAAGGAAGTGTTTCTCCAAGGACACCACAGGGATCAGCAACTCCCTCGAGTTCAAGTGGAACTCCAAGCACACCAAGAAGACCAAGATTCAGAAATTTGAGAGAAAATTATGAGCAAGATGAAGTAAATAAAAATGATGGTTTGAATCCATTATTTGCTTTGTTTTGTCATTTTGATGACCCAATCCACTTTGAAGATGCAACAAAAGAAGAAAAATGGGTTGAAGCAATGAATGAAGATATTGGTGCAATAGAAAAAAATGATACATGTGGAGTTAGTGGGCCTCCCACAAGGTAAATAAGTCATTGGAGTAAAATGGGTCTATAAGACCAAAAGTAATGCTGAAGGAAAAATAGAAAGACATAAGGCAAGACTTGTTTTCAAAGGCTACAAGCAGCAGCAAGGAAGAGATTATGAAGAAACCTTTGCAGCAGTTGCAAGGATGGAAACAGTGAGGACATTGTTGTCCATAGTAGCACAACAAAAGTGGAAAGTCTATCAGATGGATGTAAAGTCAACATTCTTGAATGGAGTGTTGAAGGAGGAGGTATATGTTGAACAACCTCCTGGCTATGATATTGAAGGGAAAGAGCACAAAGTGTGCAAGTTGAAGAAAGCTCTTTATAGGCTGAAGCAAGCACCAAGAGCATGGTATAGCATGATTGATGCTTACCTAATGGATAATGGGTTTGAAAAATGTGATGGTGAACCCACACTCTACATTAAAGAAAATGACTGTAAGATCCTTATTGTTGTTTTATATGTAGATAATTTAATTTTCACGGGAAATGAAGTTTCTCTCATTTTTTATTTTAAAGTAGTCATGAAGAGTGAATTTGAAATGAATGATTTGGGTTTATTGAGATGCTTTTTGGGCATTGAAGTAAAGAAAAATGAAAAGGGAATTTTTATTTCCCAAGAAAAATATGTTGCAGAATTTTCGCAGAGGTTTAACATGGAGAACTGCAAAGCAGCGATAACTCCAACTGTCATGGGGTTGAAGTTAAGAAAATAATATTGCAGCAAAAATGTCAATTCGACATTGTACCAAAGCATAGTTGGCAATCTAATGTATTTGATTGAAACTAAGCCTAATATTATGTATGATATAAGTTTAATTTCTAGATTCATGGAGACACCAAAGGAGACACATTGAAAAGCAGCCAAGAGAATATTGAGGTATGTGAATGGAACAAAGGAGTATGGTGTTTTATACTCCTCAACTGACAATTTTAAATTAATTGGTTACATTGACAGTGATTGGGTTGGAAGTGTAGATGATAGAAAGAGTACATCTCAGTATGTGTTTCATTTGGGATTGGGAACCATTGCATGGGCTTCCAAGAAGCAACCAATAGTTACATTATCAACAGTAGAAAAAAAATATGTGGCAACAACAGCAGCAGCATGCCAAGCAATATGGATGAGAAGGATACTAAGAGATTTGTGTCATGAGCAAGACAAAGGAACTACAATTTATTGTGATAATAGCTCAGCAATAGCATTATCAAACAATTATGTTTTCCATAAAAGAAAAAAGCACATAGATGCCAAATATCATTTTATAAGAAAAATGGTTAATAATGGTGAGATTGTTTTGCAGCATTGCAGGACAAAGAAACAATTTGTTGATATCCTCACAAAGCTGTTGGGACAAAATAGTTTTGTTTATCTCAAAAGTGTCTAGGAATGACTGATGGCTGCAGTTGTGATTAAGGGGGAGCACTGGAATTATACTCCCAACCACATCCATGAATAAGGAGTGGCACAACCCACACTTCATCAATTTTTTATTGCAGAGAAGGACGCAGCAGATCCAAGAACTGGAGGTGTTTTCACGTAATCCATGCAAAACAACGAACCGAGTGTTGCAGGCGATCCTCCGCGTTTATTTTTTGAACTACTGTATGCCTGCACAGTGCAATCACAAGTTTCTTGTGATACCCTTAAGCCTTCGCCACCTATGTTATTTTACCATCGATTCGCTATCCGGGAAAACCTACCATACATCTAACTGCATTTCCATACACCCCAAACCCTTTGTTTTGCGTTCAAATCCTTTTTATTTCTTTTTTATCGGGTTACCGCACTTAAGCCGCACCACAGAGAGAATTTTGCAATGTTCACAACTTACCTTTCCGCCCTCTTGTTTTTTTTGCGACACAATCGTGCCATCGCACATCGTGCCCATAAGGTTTTAACTTTACCTTCCACCACCCGCAATCTATGTTATTTGAAATGCGATGCAATCGTGCTATCGCACATCGCAATCACACATATTTATGTTTACCATTGAACCCTCACAGACTATGTTAAATGATATGTGATACAACGGTGCCATGTCACTTCACAATCGAAGAAAGTTAAGTTTTCCCGTGTTCGTGCCAGTTAAGAGTTAAGATTGTCGATCTGCGATGAAGCGTCGGACGTGATCAGAGCCAGAACCGATAAAGTCTGAAGTTCACCCTTTTATGTTTTGAATATTTTTTGTACGTGTTTCCTATGTAAATTAAAATACACCCTGCGTGTCGTTTTAATGTAGAAATGAGTCTTTTGACAACCCAAGGACAAATGGTTGTTGAACGTTCGTTCAACAATAAATCGCATTGATTTACAATTAGGTTTTACATGCTTTGGCCATTTGATATAAGCAATGTAATTTCATTATGTTTTGAGAGAGAGAGTAGAATGAAAAACTCACAGAAGAGTTGAATAAATGAAAAAGAGTTCTCTCATGTGTATCACACTGTTTGTGTATTGTTAATTCCGCAGTATTTGTGTGTTCTCTGTGTTGTGGGGGAAGCATCCCTCTATGATATTGTTTTGTTCCATATTTACAATAGGCATGCTAGTTGAGTTTGGGCTTAATGAAATGTAAAAATGTGTGGATAACATGTGTATGTACATATTTCACATTGTATCGAGTTCTTGCTCTGTCATCACACATAACTGTCATTTGCATTTTCATTTTCGGTTGTCGTTGATGTGTGGTGGTGGGAATAGCGAAAGTTGTGCGGAAGTGGTTTACATTGTGCACAATGTGAATGTGCAAAAAAAAGTATTTGCAGAAATGTGAGTTGTGGAGAGGTGACTTTCATTATAAAAAGTGTGGATCTACATAGAAAAATTATAAGAAAGGAGGAACAAGGACAAAGTGAAAAATTGATTGAGGAAATGGAGCATTCTCGAAAAACTGCAAAACTCAGACCCCTCATTGCTTTAATCAATTAAGTTGCAACTATTGTTGGAATATTTAAAATTCCAGAACAATAAATGGAGAAGAAAACTCCCCTCTTCAACACAGAGAAAATATTAAGAATTTCTTCACTGGAAACAGAGTTTTCACTGTAAAAACTATTTCATTAAACTTCAAAAACTTGGTTACAAAATCTCCTCTGACTGGGGGAATACACAGAAACTTTCACTGCTTCAAAACACAGTTCAACACAAAACTCACACTCTAAAATTACACTCTATCTGTGCATTTACAACACACTGTTGTGTATTGAGAAAAATACTCTGTCTCTAAAAAAAAATGAATGCACTGCTGTGCCATTCAAATTCTGTTTTACACTTCTGCTGTGTGTAAAAATAACACTTACAATACATAGCACACATGCCTCCTTTTTCTAACTTCATTTTATAAGTCACAACATAAAACAACTTTTAAAATAAATAAATTAAAAAAAAAACTAAAAATCTAAAACCAAAATATTCACTATGGCCCACGGCCTCTTTTTTGACAACGCTCATTTCATATATATATATATGTAAAACATATATATATATGCTATATGCACCAAATTTAAAAGTATTAAAACTAGAACTATGACCACGAATTGAACCGGACGCCAAGCAAAAATTAAACCCTCCTTCAATCAATGCCAAAAAAGTTTGCTGACGTCATCAAAAATGTGACGTGCAATTTCTATTAAATCCAGCTTATGAGTTTTCCGCGTCCGATTTTGGGCAGCCGTACATATGGCTAAGTGTGATGTGGAATTTCTATTAAATCTGCCTCAATGAAATTTCAAATCCGGAAATTTTCATCTGGTTTGAGAACACTGTCCTTCAAATTTTAAACTCTGATCAATCAAAAATGACAAGCGGCTCTCTGCAACGTTTTTTTTATACTGCGATCTTGACTAATCGCTGGAAATCGAAGGCGGCTTCGGTACTTGAGCAGCTGTAAGTAATTTCAACAACTATTACTTTGTTATAATAGTGAATGCCTCAAATAACACTTGGTATGGGAACATATCACACAACTTACTGAATTGCTAGAGATGGGACCTACGGCTTATTGAGTGATGAGGAAAATAGTTGTTTCCATGATGGTTATGGCATACCCACACTTCGAAGTTTGACTTCCATGGCATAAAGCAATCGATAGTTTCGTTACTTATTGTATTAGACGATCTTCAAACGTGTAAACTTACTCCATTGTACTGTTTATATTATATTTTTTATGCACAACGTTTCATTGAATTTGTGATGTGCATCCAAGCCAAGTAGCTCATAATATCATTCCAATCCTACATGGGAGAATAATATTTCCTTTAGCTTGGGTAAGTTGAGAAGGGTGGTTCAGCAAGCAGTAAGCGTATCCAGTGGTGCTTCCATAGGTCAATGTAGATTATATCTTGTATATAGAGATAAATGTGGACGTAAAATGTCAATCCATCAGAAAATTATTGACCAAAAGGAAAGCAATCCAAATTATGAGTGCTGGTCTGTTGTTCTGGCTATTATTGAAATAAAGAATCGTCATTTACTCTGTGGAACACGTTGAAAATTTGTATTAGGATGATTGCTCTGACCCTGACGAATAAATGCACTTATCTTCCAACGAATAGTTGCTAAATCAAATCTAAGCTTCACCAACTACTACCTCGATCTGGTTGGTGTGGCTATCCCCATCATGCCTTCCAGCTACATGCTTCCCCTAATAACAGCATTCCATTCTATTTTATGTTTAACAATCACCAAATTGATTGTTCAGTGATGCTTCTGGACTTCATCCAGTTACAAGGTGTGGGAGGAGATAGATTCAGGTGGAGAAATGGAACTTGGTGGAGTGAATTAATACTGTTCGCTTATACGCAATAAAAATGTAATAAAAGTATTCATTCCTGTCAAAACAAGTCATCAGCTGTTTACGTAAAATAAAATTAAGGACGGCGGTGTTAGCCCCGGGTTGTTTGCTTGGGATTAAAGTGACTAAGAAGGAAAGTAAAAGATAGGGAGCCTCAGCTGGTACACCGACGCAGGCTATTGAACAATGCTTACAAATATGGTGATCGTTAAGTTGCTGTCTTTGTTTGCATATTGACTCTTGGAGATCATGGAGATCACTAGTTTACTTGGTTTCTTTGTTGCCACTCAATATTCTTTTTGGTTTCAATGGGCCCAGCAGCCTTTAACTCTCAACCAATCAAGTCATCGTAAAGAAGAAAATAAATTATCTCACCTCCCTACAAGACATTCATTCATTAAGGTTAACATTTCTGACCAACTAGCCACCTAACTAAAAGTAGACCTCACAACCGATTTTCTCCTTTTCTATAAGTACAGAGTAGCACAATTACAATGATCAGATCAGCGGCGTCAACACTTGAAGCTGGTCAGACTGTATCAGCAGGAGTGTAGATTCTCTGAACTATTTTTCTTTACAGAGTACAGAAAAATAATTTTTTCGGTGTTGTATGCAAGGACAAAAGTCGAATATCATGGCAATACGTACTTTGAAGATATGGAAAGTCCTGCTCTTACAACTTCTAGCATTCTGCTTTTTAGCTCATCATGTTTCCGCGGAGACGAGACACTATCATTTCCATGTGGGTCATATATATTTCATCCATTGTGCTTTCTGATTAACTTTGCCTTTATATGAGTTATATTAAGGACTTGGATCGGATATTAGAAGTTATGTATTAAATTTTGATTAGTTATGATCCAATTTTCCTAGAGATTTCATTGGAAGATGAATTCGTCTAATTTGTTAATAATAATTGCAGATCCGACTAAAGAATATAACTCGCCTCTGCCATACGAAACCTCTGATAACCGTCAATGGGCAATATCCAGGACCTGCTATAATTGCTCGCGAAGGAGATCGAGTGGTAGTTAATGTCACAAATCATGTGAAAGACAATGTTACAATTCATTGGTATGTCTAATAATTCATTGGCGAACTTTATCAGGGAATCATATTTTTTGTGGCGAATTTATCATTTACGTTTTAATTATCTGCTACCTTCGTATGCTATGTAACGGTTTCTCCGCATTCCTCAGGCACGGGATTCGTCAGATAAGATCTGCTTGGGCAGATGGTCCCGCGTACGTGACCCAGTGCCCTATTCAAACTGGACAGAGTTACATTTACAATTTCACCATCACAGGGCAGAGAGGAACGCTGTGGTGGCACGCACACATTTCTTGGTTGCGTGCTAGCTTGTATGGACCTATTATAATCCACCCCAAGAAGCACGCTACTTATCCATTCCCCAAACCACGCCAAGAATTACCCATTCTCTTCGGTACTGAATTAACCAATCACCAATATTCTTGCATCATAATCATGTTCTAATTAGAATTGTGCGTTGTTCAGAATATACAGTCTAATTAAGTGTAAATTACCTCTGGAATTAATTGGAATTTGCAGGGGAATGGTGGAATGCGGACACAGAGAATGTTATCAGTGAAGCAATGCAAAATGGTGGGGGGCCGAATGTGTCTGACGCATATACCATAAATGGACTCCCTGGGCCCTTCTATAACTGCTCCACCAAAGGTATATTATCAAATTCGACCTTCAATTATATCCTAATATTCTGTATTAGTCATACCCATATCGATGCATATAATTTTGGTGTATTGTGATATATTCATATTGATTTATGGCGCAGATACATTCAAGCTGAAAGTGATCCCGGGAAGAACATATCTTCTCCGTATAATCAATGCTGCTCTCAATGATGAACTCTTCTTTGCAATCGCCAATCACACAATGACTGTGGTGGAAATCGACGCTCTTTATGTGAAGCCTTTCCAAACGAAAGCCATTCTTATCTCTCCTGGCCAAACCACGAACGTGATCTTGAAAGCTAAGTCAACTCCGCCGCCATTGAACGCCAGATATCTAATGGCGGCACGGCCTTATGTTACAGGCAGTGGAACCTTTGATAACTCAACCACTGCCGGCATCTTAGAGTACGCGCAGGTTTCAATTTCAAATTCATCCTCTCCAGTTCTCATCTTTAAGCCAACACTTCCAGCTCTAAACGATACCTCATTTGCTACCAAGTTTAGCCAGAAGCTAAGAAGCTTGGCCACACCACAGTTTCCGGCAGCTGTTCCTCAGAGCGTTGATAAGCACTTTTTCTTCACCGTTGGTTTGGGATTGAATCCATGTCCCAAAGGGCAGAAATGCCAAGGTCCCAATGGAACCAAATTCGCAGCCTCCATGAATAACATATCCTTTGTTCTCCCGTCTACTGCGCTTCTTCAAGCCCACTACTTTGGGAAGTCAAAAGGAGTTTACAAGCTGAATTTCCCCGACAATCCACCATTTCCATTTAATTACACTGGCACTCCACCCAACAATACGCGGACTCTGAACGACACGAGGCTAAAAGTGGTTCCCTTCAACGCCACCATACAAGTGGTTCTGCAGGATACTAGTCTGGTTGGGCCAGAGAGCCATCCCCTCCATCTTCATGGTTACGATTTCTTCGTAGTTGGGCAGGGCACGGGGAACTACAATCCACGCGCTGACCCTAAACGCTTCAATCTCGTGGATCCTCCCCAGAGAAACACCGTCGGAGTTCCCAGTGGAGGTTGGGTGGCTATTCAATTCCGAGCTGACAACCCAGGTAATATTATTTACATTTATCCAATATATTCCCCTCTTACAATCCTGGTCGCATTGATCAAATTCTACTGTTCATATCTGCTTGATTTTGATAATTATTGGGTAACCTTTGCAGGCGTTTGGTTCATGCATTGTCACTTGGAGGCTCACACGAGCTGGGGATTGAAAATGGCATGGGTTGTGCTTGATGGAAATGCCCCAAATCAATCTCTTCCGCCTCCTCCATCGGATCTTCCAGCCTGCTAGCTCATCATCATCAATACACCATACATGCTTCTAGTCAAGCTCAAACTGGCTGGTATTTGTATGATTACGCTGCCTTTCAGCACCAGTGATGGCTCCCACCTCGTGACTTGATGACTTCGAATGATAATACTGATTTTCTTTTTAGACTTTACCATTTTCATGGTTCCAAGCAGCTATACATGTCGTGTGAGGCTTGTGGACAGAATTTATGTAAACCTGATAATTTTTTAAATTTACGTGGACATCAGTTTTGTTAATCACAATCACCTGTAAGCAAGGTTGAAATCTGATGGGTAACTGTCACCGTCATAATAAAAACATTATATGGATTTCTTATTAAAGGTATTTCTCCCATGATGTTTAACATTTATTTTTAAGTAATATCTCGTATATGAGATTCTATCATTTTTTAGCAAGTTACCAATTCATTTGTGTTTGGAAATCCAAAAAAACAATATAATTTTAATTATGGATTTCTTATTAAAAGTACTTATCCTGATTACTGATTACTGTGCTTCTACTAATTTTTAGCAGGTTACCAATTAATTTGTGTTTGGAAATCCAAAATAATGTATTATTTATTTATTTTTAGCAGGTTACTGATTAATTTGGGTTTGGAAATTAAAAATACACTATAATTTTAATACAATTTATGATTACAAGTTTAAAAAATACAAAATAGTGGTTAATATAAAATGGAGAATTTTCATAGATAAAAGAAAAAGAGAAGGAAGTATATGAAATACACATTATCAAAATTAATTACACTTATTTATAGTCAATAACTTTACAATATTTATATACATTTTTTATATAAATTGTGATGCTTTTAATAATATTTATTTATTATAAGAATTAAATGATTTTTTATCTTTTTAAATAGATTTCTATAAGTCCAAAATTTATTATAGATTAAATTTAACAAAGCTCGAAATTAAAAATTAATAATGTTTCTTCAATTCCAAAAATCTTAAAATTTAAATCCACCCATCACAATCAATTAAAATAAAACATTTTAATTAAAAATTGTTTTACAAATTGTGACAAAATTTTTACCAACAATACGGAAGTTAATAAAAATTAAAATAAAATATTTGAATTTTAATTTGTCTTATAAAATCTATCAAAATTTTACAAATGATATCAAAGTTAATGAAGACTTAAATGCATATTAAGGGTTTTCATTAAAGTTATTGAATTATAAACAAGCATTGATTACATCCAACCAAGACCCTTCACATTTTACTATAGAGGGATTTGGTCCTAGGCTATTGATTTTTCATTAAAAACAATGGTCTTCATCATATAATATTAAAGAAGAGTTAGTTTTGATCTCATGTGATCAAGGCAGTTGGTTTTTATGAAAAACAACAATCTTTGATCACATTGGATTAAATCCCTTCACATTTCCCGATAAATGGCTTTGTTCCAATGTGATCAAGGCTGTTCATTTTTCATTAAAACCAATGGCCCTGATCAAATAAAATCCCTTTATTTTTCCAAATGGCTTGGTAGGATGTGATCAAGGTGGTCGATTTCTCAATACCAATGGTCTTGATCACATTGAACCAAAGACAACTCTCCATAAATTTTAAGGATGTTGATATGATGTGATCAAGGCCACAAGTTCTAATGAAAAATGAACTACCTTAATCACATCAAACCAAAACCATCTCTAAGGAAATTTGTGTTGGAAATGGGTGGTTGTGTTAGTGTTGGCATTGATGTCAACAAAAGCCAATGTTAATCCATTGTTATCTACAAGTTTCTGGTAGAGAATCATCATAGTAGTAGGTTTATTGAGAAGCCATAAAATAATGACTATTATGGTTAGGAACCCATCGTTCCAAGAAAAAAAATAAGAGTCAAGAAGCAAAGTGTGGCAGAGAGTTTGCAGTCACCTCAAAGGTAGAAAATGTGCTCCAACCCTACATTGGAATCCGCCCATCAGAAATTTTTCTGGAAGAGCTTTCCAACAATATGTGGAAGTTCAAAAATGAGCTCCTAGATTAAAATATGTGGTGTGTTCAAGTTCAGGGATATGAAGCCTTAAGAAGGATGAAATATCAGAGTAGGAGGCATATCGAAATATTGGAGGTTCGAGATATCAGAAAATTGGTGTAGGAAGCATATAAGATATCAGAACATCAGAGGAGGACGACACATCAGAACCTCAAAGCACAAAGCAGATTGGAACCTCAGAGCATACCGACATATTGAAAGATTAGATCAAAAGGCTTATCAGGTATCGGAATATCAGAGGCTTAGGATATCGAAATATCAGATGTTCTTAACAAAACTTTTCTAAGAAGTTATGATATCTAGTCAGCTCAATAGTGTTAAGAGCATCGAGAAATGTCAAAAATAAATTAATAAAGGATTTTGTTGTGAAACCAAGGTATGGCGAGTCCTCTTCTCTCTGCTTTGAGAGGACACATGGCGAAATGAGATTGGTTCTGAGAAGTTACAATGGAAACTGACGGGACCATGACGTGGCAGTATGACATGAAACATGGCAAGAAGATGCAATGTTATTGGGTGGCCTAGTTGGCCAAATATGGGTGACACGTATCTCCACTAAGGAGTCCATGTGGTGGATAATGGCATCATATTAGAGATCAACATACCGTAGGATGAGAACATCGTAACTTCTATGAAAATGGTTTTTGGAATGTTACGATAAAAGGGGCTTCGATGTTTATTTTGGCACATGGTCATGATATGTCAAAGAACCAAGGAAACTAGCTCATTTAATAGAACATTCTTGTCCCATGCACGCCTTTCAGAATTAAAGAAAAGAGGGAATCAGAGCTTCCATTCCCATATATTGTCCATCTCTGATGGGAAATAAACAAGCATGGAAAGTTCCTGCAATGTAAACAGATAGACTTTGAATTGAAGGCTCAACATGAAAGGGAACATGATGAGATTGTAGATATTTCAGAAGCTCATTCTTGTGAATGAAATCTATGACATAAATCATTGTGTAGCCACAAATGATGTTGAGTAAGTCACACAAATAAGCATTTGAGTGATGTTTGTAACTATGACAGAAAGAGGATTGTGTAGTATGCAGCAATGGAAAAAAACAAGTGAAATCCTCTTTTTAAAAAGGGGCAAAAGATTATTATTGAATTGGCGAAGTAGGTGAGTGTTGTGGGAGCACAGGTGTAGTGCTGAGTAAGACAGCACAGTGTCTGAGTTGTGGAGAAGAAACAGAGGATGAGTTGTGAGGCAACAAAATGGTGATCATGAGCACATATGCTGAGCTATGGGAGAAGCAACAAAGGATGTGTTGTGTCACAACAAAGTGTTGATCACATGTTATGTTGAGCATCGTACAAAAAGTGCAGCTATGCAAGATTGGAGGAGTCGGTGTTACAGCAGAGGGCCGAGATCAAAATGAAATTTTGTTACACAATGGGTTTGTATTTATCTTATCTGTAAATGCCTTTGTTTTTAGTTTGAAATTTGTATGAAATAATATAACAGTGGCAACAGCAAGTGGTTGCCTCGATTCAAAGAGGTTGGTGTCTCTTGGCAAGTTGGTGCTTACTATTCTAAAAGGGTTGGTGCCTCTTATAAAGTTTGTGCTTGTTATCCAAAGGGGGTTGGTGCCTCCAATGAGTGGGTTCTCATAAACAAACTC
The DNA here is from genome assembly GCA_034641835.2 of Pinus albicaulis. Lineage (NCBI taxonomy): Eukaryota > Viridiplantae > Streptophyta > Pinopsida > Pinales > Pinaceae > Pinus > Pinus albicaulis. The sequence continues at coordinate 77,815,614 of CM076572.1, read as the reverse complement.
ATGTAATTTAGTGGGTGCTTAATTTACATCTTCAAAAAACAACAAATTGGTGTTGTTTACCCTTTGGATTTCCAAGTGAAGATTAATTGTGTCAATGTGTGTGTGTGCTTATCTTGAGAACTGTTGATTGAGCATACATGTTATAATGCTTATTTACTTATGAATGAACGCCCTCGTAAAAAATGGATGGGAGAGGGATGAAGTAATAATATATTCGAAAGGAAAATTTAAGTAATCATACAATTACTGATTCACCCCCACCCCCCCCTCTTAGTAATTCCTTATTCCAGCAATTGGTATTAGAGCCAAGTTTCTCCAGAAATATTCTAACCACTCGAAGGTAGATCTATAAGGAATTATGTCAAGGCAAGAGAACCAAGAGGATTATTCAAGCAGAATACCATTCTTTGATGGGACAATTTTTTCCTTCTCGAAAGTAAGGATGGAAGCATATCTGATGTCATTTGGTGTAGATGTGGGGACCTCAATACTGGTAGACTATAATATCCCTGATGTTCCCCCCACTGATGAAAATGATAATAAATTATATGGAAAAAATGTTAAAGCCAATAATTCTATTCTCTTTGGTCTTAGTTAATCAGAACTTGTAAAATTCATGCATTGTAAATCTGTTAAGGAGGCGTGGGTAAAGCTAATCCATATTTACGAAAGGGATGACAAGGTCAAGTAGGCCAAACTGCAAGCCTTCATAATGAGGTTCAAGAGTCTAATAATGGGTGAAGATGAGAGTATTGCATAATATTTCCTCAGGGTCAATGAAGTAACCAATAGGATTAGAGGGATGGGTGAAGAAGTCAAGGAAGAAATGGTTGTACAAAAAATCTTAAGATCTTTGCCCATGAGATTTAATGCCAAAGCCTCAGCTATTGAAGGGATGGATAATTTGAAATATCTCAAGATGGAATAGTTACATGGTACTCTCACTTCCTATGAGAGAAGAGTTGTAAAGGAGAAGTGGGAACCAAAGGAAGAAACTTTTAAAGTGTCCAAAAAGGGCAAGGAGCTCAAAAACCATCAAGAGGTATTGGATAATTGGTTCACAGCACTCCATCTTGCCACAAATTTCTCCGTTGCTGGATTCCATTCGAAAAACTCAAATTCAAATTACCAACCTGACCATTAAAGCCCGACTAAGCTCAACACATCTGGAAATGCATAAATCAATGTTGGGGGTTTTTAATGGGAAAATTCATCATGGTAACTGTGTTCAGACACGTTGAATTTTGTCAGTAGTCGTAGATGCGTGATCATTGGATGGTGGGATCGGTGATAACCGTGGGAGAAATCCAGGATGACCAGGATGGTGGAACATCCCCAGGATGATGAGTTCATAAATATCACTTAAACTCACCTAAAATTTTGTCCGCACATATTAAAATCCAACTGATTAGAAGGGTGATAATAAAGCTTTATGATTGGGTGGAGTGAACAATGTTTTCCCACCCAATCTCATAAAGAAAACGCCTCCGGTGTAATTAATCTACTCTTTATATTAACAACCAATTGAATTATTTAATTTAAAAAAAGAGATGAAATAATGGACATCTAAATTAGTATATTACTAAAATAGTGCACGAGTGGTTTTCAATTAGCTATTAAAGATACAATCAATTTCAAATAAGAGTTTTAAAGCTAACCTATCTTTAATGTTTTAATAGTGTAATTTTAAATTGGTAATCTTAAACATAACCTTTGTAAATTACTAAAATAAATAATGACTTAATTATAACCTTAGATGTCTTAATGACATAATTTCAAATTTGTATTTAAATTAGCATAATTTAATAACATAATTTCAAATTAGTATATTTAAATTTCATGACAAATATAGATCTTAAAGATAACTTTGTAATGTCATCGTGCTTTTAATATCATAGTGACATAATATAATTTGAAAATGATCTCTTTAAATTGGCATAATTTCAAATTGGTTGGAAAAAAAAGGTACAACTATTACTCAAAAGCTTTGGTTGATGAATTTAAAATTTAAATTTTAAAAGAGTTCTTTAAATTCACTTTAAAATTTAAATTTTAAAAATTTTCTTAAATTGCTTATTTCCTTGTTTCAAAAATTAACAACATTTTCATAAATTTTATTTTAAAGTAATTAACTTATTTATTAATAATAATAGCATTGTACCCATGTTTTTTTTTAAATCTTTAACTAAAATTTATTTTTGATTTTCAAATGAAAATAAAGAAAAAATAATAAAATAAACAATTTTTTATTTTTATTTAACATAAAAACATGATAAAATAACTTCTCATGCCACAATGTTATATTTTTCCTAAAATAAAGAGATTTTTAATAATTTGGTAGATCATAAAATTATTTACTATGATTTACATTATGACCATAACAATGTATTTCATTGTTCCCGTTGAACCCAAGTTGAATCTAAACGTGTGACATTTTTGGGTTCCACATAACGATACCACTAGAAATTGCACGACATGTTGCAAAAGAAACATCATAAGTAAATACCATAGGAAAGAGTATCGTACAAGAAATAAGTTGTTGCAGAGAAGGAGCCATTGTGAAGGAACGAAAGACAATTTTTGCTTCCATGGATGCACGTCATGGAGGTTTCAAAGGCAATTTTTTCTTCCATGGAAGCAGGTCATGGAGGTTTCAAAGATATCGATGATAAGAGTTATCAACCAGAAAATTTTGTTATAGATATTGAAATAGGCAATTGTGGGTGAAAACATATATAGAAACCAACATAATTCGTTCACATATATAAAAGTTTTGTTATAGATATTGAAATAGGAAATTGGGGGTGAAAATCCTTTGGTGATTAATAATCCTTCGAAACAAGCATGAAATGAGCATGTAACTCAAATAAGATATTTTAAATACATTCAAGTACAATATATATAGCATAGATGTAAATAAAGAGAATTTTTATTAACATAAATAGAGTTTACTCCAAGTTCATCTACATATCCCAGCCCTAATTTCATGCTTGTGAGAAATTGTATATTGTATATGAATAACAATAGTCTTGGTATAGAAGAAAGCGAATGTCATTTTAATATGGAGACATTTTTGGAAGGAGATATTGTTATTTATGTTATGGTTTATTTTATTAACTCCAAACTTGGTTTATTATTTCTCTATATACATAAGAAACAAAAAATACAAAGTAATTTCACAATTTTAAGTTATACTTTTATATTTATAATTACAAATCTAGTTTCTTATTCAACTATTTTACATAGATCTATTTATTCAAATAAATTATATTGTGAATATGTTTTCTCCTATTATTTGATTACAAAATTATTGTACTCCCTACTAAGTAAAACAACTTTATTAATAAAGAATCGAATGCCAATTTAAATGATTGCTCAAGCAAGAACTACTATAATATATAGAGCTGATTTTTTTATGTATAAACTATTTGTTTTATATGTCGTTAAACTTCCATTACCTACTATCTTCAAACCCCATGGGGAGGTATTGAACACGGGAGCCAACTTTAGGTGAATAAACATTCACATTGTCAACTTGGAAAAATAAATTGTAATCCTAGAATTCTCTTACCTAATCATATTTTTAAATATATAATTGAGTTCCATTTATTAAAAACAAAGGAAATATTAAGAATCTCCTAGAGTTGTAAAAGGTAATTGACATGAAATATTAAAAATCTCCTCATGACAACATACAAATGTTAATCTTAATTGAATCATTAAAAAACTAAAAAGGGATAATAGACAGTATCACAATTTTGTTATCATAACTAAATGTTCCTATACGAAACAATGATGACTTTCATCAGTTCAAGAGGAGTAAAAATAAGTTTACTGAGAAAACAACTCTAGCAATGAGAGAGATTTGGAAGCAATTGCTGAATTGGTGAACATGTCTTGCTCTATGGTGTTGGATATTGGGCATTGGAAATTATTGAATTGGTGAACATGTCATGCTCTATGGTGTTGGATATTGGGCATAGCTTTCTTGATCTTGTATAAAAGACTATAAGTTTTCATGTAGCTTATACTACATTAACCATGAAATTGTCAACATTTAGAGCACACTTGCCATAACATTTATAGAGAAAATTACGATAGAGTATCCCATTTTTCTTATCATATCTAAATGTTCCTATATGCAAGACTAACTTGTGTCCCATAGTTTAAACTTGTGCCGGGAGGACGAGAGGAGTGTCAAAGTGCAAGCTAGAATAAGAAGAGAAAGAAGAATCTTGTGAGACATGAGAATCTTGTTTGGGAATTGAGATAGATTCATTCTGTGCACATCTAGACTCAAAGCTTAATAAAAAAAACTTAGCATACTTTTAATTTTTTAAATGAATATCTTAAAAATTAGAATATAAATTTAATACATTTTATTGAATTACACATTTAGCAATATTCATTTAAAAAAATACAAATATAAATTACTATTTTAAATAAAAATATTACAACACATTTAACAATATTCATTTAAAAAAATATAATTACAAATTACAATTTTAAATAAAAATAGTACAAAGAATCATATTAATTATCATGGCCCTCATGTACCTTCCTCTTATTACTTTTTAAATACCTTTTAAAATACTTAATGGTTGTAACTTATTCTTAATCACATGGTGTCAATTTTGTAAAACTATAATTTGCAAGTCTCACTTTTATAGCTTTGGTGGAAGGATAGAGTATCTAAATTCCCTTGCACTTTAAGAATCATCCTCAATTATTGTACCACCCACCTCGGAATCCAACCTAGACATCTTAGGTTATTCTAAATTTTTCAAAGGGTGGTGTTCTATGTTCACTAAAATTCCCATGATGTCCATCACTATGTATGGGGTTCGTTGCGACCTTGGATATATTCTGAGTTGCTGTGATTTTTTTTCTTGTGGCTAAAAATTATTTTTGGTTGTCACCTAGTTATCATGATTCAAAACATTGTTATCATCTCATATCCATATAGCATTAGATATAATTTGTGAGCTAATGTGATGTTTTGTTTGTCACAATGATTCAAAAATTAGTTATTATACCACACTATTGACTTTCTCACTGTCTGTTTTTTTTATAAACCCTTTAAAAAAGCCACAGGAACATTTCATTTTACACTCTGATCTCCCCAGTGTGGGTGGGGATTTCAAAAATTGGAGAGTAAATTGAGTGGTTATTGTTAGAAATTGTTGTATAGGATGGGAAATTTGGATGGTTTGTAGAGAATACGAATGTCACAATAGATATCTATTTTGAATTTTTAGTGTCTCTGGCCACCATGCATCTAACAGGATCCATTTCAACTGAGAATGTCAATAGGTCACTGTGTGAATGATAACTTGTGACATCCCTAGCCATTTTATTTGATTGTGGATCGAGTTACAAACTAATACTTTGTGAAATCCCTAGCCATTTTCTTTGATTGTGGATCAGGTTATAAACTAGAATACACTCTCTCTTCAGAAGACTCTACAATTTATATTGGATGGAGGGAAAGTTTATGACAAAACTTGTAAAAGTACCCCTTAGGTTTATGTCAACTTACTCTATTATTGATCACATAGTGACAATTTTGTAAAACTACAATCTACAGTAAGGATTGAGTGGGTTTTTTCTTTTGTAAGTTTTGTTTGAATTGAAAAATTAAAAAAATTATAAAAGCTAAAATTATGTAGTGAAAAACTTTGTTTAAAATTTCAGAATAAAAAGTTAAGTAAGTTTGACATCATATAATATGAAATTTGTTTATGATTATAAAGTAAAAAACATGTAATCTTTTTTAGCTACAATTAGGTAATTAAAGATATGTATATAATTTTTTTTTAATAGAAGAAATTTGATATTCATTAACAAAAAAAAAATGAAAAGGGTATGTATGTAGTTACAAACTGTTATGTAGTTACAAACTATTACAATTAAGTAATTAAAGGTAAATTTAGTGTTATTTAAGAAATGAGAATTATGAACATTCATCATTATTGCTCAAGATAAATCATGTCATGTTTCTTATCATATCTAAATGTTCCTATATGCAACAACTACCTTGTGCCTCATAGTTTAAATTTGTGCAGGGAGAACGAGAGGAGTGTCAAAGTGCAAGCTAGAATAAGAAGAGAAAGAAGAATCTTGTGAGACATGAGAATATTGTTTGGGACTTGAGATAGATTCATTCTGCGCACATCTAGACTCAAAGCTTAATAAAACAAAACTCACCATACTTTGAATTTTTTAAATCAATATCTTAAAAATTATAATATCAATTTAATACATTTCACTGAATTACACATTTAGCAATATTAATTTTAAAAAATACAAATATAAATTACTATTTTAAATAAAAATAATACAACAAATTTAACAATATTCATTTAGAAAAATACAAATACAAATTACTATTTTAAATAAAAATAGTACAAAGAATCACATTAATTATCATGGCCCTCCTGTACCTTCCTCTTATTACTTTTTAAATACCTTTTAAAATACCTAATGTTCGTAACTTATTCTTAATCACATAGTGTCAATTTTGTAAAACTATAATCTACAAGTCTCACTTTTTATAGCTTTGGTGGAAGGATAGAGTATCTAAATTCCCTTGCACTTTAAGAAGCATCCTCAATTATTGTACCACCCACCTCAGTATCCAATCTAGACATCTTAGTTTATTCTAAATTGATCAAGGGTATAGAATTTTTAGGGTGGTGTTCTATGTTCAATAAAATTCCCATGATGTCCATCACTATGTATGAGGCTCCTTGCAACCTTTGATATATTCTATGATTTGTTGCGATTTTTTTTCTTGTGGCTAAATTTTTTTTTTGGTTGTCACCTAGTTATCATGATTCAAAACATTGTTATCATCTCAAATCCTTATAGAATTAGATATATTTTATGGGCTAATGTGATGTTTTGTTTGTCACAGTGATTCAAAAAATAGTTATTATACCATACTATTGACTTTATCACTGTCTATTTTGTTTATGAACCCTTTAAAAAAACCACAGGAACATTTGATTTTACACTCTGATCTCCCTAGCGTGGGTGGGGGTTTCAAAAATTGGAGAGTAAATTGAGCGGTTATTGTTATAAATTGTTGTATAAGATGGGAAATTTGGATGGTTTGTAGAGAATATGGATGTCATAACATATATCTATTTTGAACTTTTAGTGTCTCTGGCCACCATGCATCTAATAGGATCCATTTCAACTGAGAATGTCAATAGATCACTGTGGATGATAACTTGTGACATCAATGGCCATTTTCTTTGATTGTGGATTAGGTTACAAACTAATACTTTGTGAAATCCATAGCCAATTTCTTTGATTGTGGATCAATTTAAAAACTAGAATATGCTCTCTCTTCATAAGACTATACAATTTATAATGGATGGATCGAAATGTTATGATAAAACTTGTAAAAGAACCCCTTAGGTTTATGTCAAATTACTCTATTGTTAATCACAGAGTGCCAATTTTTTAAAACTATCATCTACAGTAAGGACTGAGTGGGTTTTTTCTTTTGTAAGTTTTTTTTGAATTGAAAAATAAAAAAAATTATAAAAGCTAAAATTATGTAGTGAAAAACTTTGTTTAAAATTTCAGAATAAAAAGTTGAGTAAGTTTGACATCATATAATTTGAAATTTGTTTATGATTATAAAGTAAAAAACATGTAATCCCTTTTAGCTACAATTAGGTAATTAAAGATATGTATATATATATTTTTTTAATAGAAGAAATTTGATATTCATTAGCAAAAAAAAATGAAAAGAGTATGTATATAGTTACAAACTGTTATGTAGTTACAAACTATTAAAATTAAGTAATTAAAGGTAAATTTAGTGTTATTTAAGAAATGAAAATTATGAACATTCATCATTATTGCTCACGATAAATCATGTCCTATGAAATAATTTCAAATAGTTTAGAAATTTTCATTATTAATTTAATTTTTTATATATTAAGAAATTCTACTCATGAATAATAAATGATGCAGAGAGTAAGGGAACACGTTAAAAAAAATTACATGTAATGAACATAACTTTCCTTTACCACTTCAATCCCATTACTCCATATAGTGTTGTTATAATCTATCGTTAGGTCCCTATATTACTAGTATAGTCCCTTATTGTTGTTAGTGTAACCCCCTTATTGATATTATTGTACCATGTAACCCCCATATTGTTATTATTGTGCTCTTAAATTATTATTGTTAGGTCGGCTAGGATTACATTGTGGCCCCATGGACTCCTATATATAGAAAGGAGGTCTTTTAATTTGTATCATCCAAGAATTGTTCATTCATGTAATGTATTAGAGGTTTCCCCCTCAAAGTGGCTTATTTATAAGGCGTTGATATCTCTTTTCTTCTATTTTTGGAGCTGGTTTCACAACATTTGGTATCAGAGCTTTGGATTCTAGGGTTTTCTTTGCTCCAAACTGGTCATCGTGGTATTTGCGCTATAACGTTTTTTCTACAAAGGTTCAGAAGCTGAAATTTTTAGAGTGCGAAGCCGAAATTCTGAGGAACATCGTCACAACATTTCAGAGCTTGGTTCGCAATATTTTCGGATATATGATCTGTTGAAGTTAGGGCTTTTTGTAGGCTTATGAATTTAACCTAAACAAGTCATCACGGAATTTGAGCTATAAATTTTTTTCTACGAAGTTTCCGTAGCTGAAATTTTTAGAGAGCTAACCCGAAATCGAGAGGAATATCGTCGCAAAATTTTAGAGCTTGGTTCGCAACATTTTCAGAGATATGATCTATGGAATTTAGGTCTTTTTCAGGCTCCTGAATTTCATCTCAAAGAGGTTATCTTGGGAAAATCTTCGTAACTCTCTCTCTGAGCATCGAATTGGAATGCTATAAAAAGTAACCGTAATAACACGGTCTGTAGTTTCTTTTCTATCAATTTCAGAGCCAAAGGAGGAAACAATGACATGTGGTAAGTTGTACAAGTTCCCTCTATGGAACAATTTAATTGGGTCATTGTGGGAGATTATACATAACTTTGCCTTGAAGAATCCAAATCAGGTCAAACCTGTGACATTTGAAAGAAGATTCAGAGGGCTATTACAAGTCTAAATTTCATATATTGAGGATCTACAATTACAGAGATAATTCAATTTCAATATAGAGCTCCTCAAAAGCAAGTAAAAGGTGTGTATTTGTTTCCCGAATTCCATAAGTCTTGTTTGAAGAATCAATTTGAATTGATTCCAAGGGCATATTGTAGAATATATATCAGTATTAGATTCTTAAATGGCCCCTAAAAATAATTCAACACCCATTAAGCCTTTATAAGGCTCTACTATGACTCATGAAGATGAAGAATGGCAACATGACATATCAAATTTACAAGAGCAAGTGCAACAAATTTTGCTCTCACAAAGAGCAACAAAAAATGACATGGAAGTTTTGAAGAAAGGCATGGAAACTAAGATGGATGGTTTGAAGAAAGGCATGGAATCTAAGATGGATGGTTTGAAGAATGGCATGGAAGCTAATATATATGGCATGGAAGCTGGCATGGAATCTAATATGGATGACATGGAAGCTAAGATTGATGAAAAAATGGAAAACATGAAAAATGATCTAAAAGCAGACATGGAAGGTTTGACAAAGTTGATACAACAAATGTTTCCTAATGGTGAAAATATAGTAGAGGAAACTCATGATGAGAACAAAATAAATGTTAATTGTGATTTCATAAACTCTCATGTTGGCGGGAAGAACCACCATATTCCAAAAATGGATATGAGGAAGTTTGATGGAAAGGATCCTGTAACATGGATACTACATATGGAGCAATATTTTTATCTCAATAATGTTCAAAACAAACAAAAGGTACACATTACAACTTTACATTTAGAACAAAATACATTTGTATGGTATTGATGACTTTTCTCCCGTAAAAAAATTGTCACTTGGTCAATTTTTATGGAGGAAATGATAGCACATTATGAGGATACAAAGAGCAACACATACTTTAGCCAATTGATAAATATCAAACAAAAGGGTTTAGTGGGGAAGCACATTGAGGACTTCCAAAAATTGAATATAAGGGTAACTGATATTCCAGAGGAACACATGATTGATCTCTTCATAGGTACTTTAAAGGATAACATCCAACATGAAGTTGGCGTTTTGGAACCTGATTCATTGGAGAAGGCATTCAGGTTGGCAAGAAAAATTGAATGTAAAATTATGGCGACAAGGAAGCCTACCACTCACTTCTATAAAGAAGGAAGTGTTGCTATGCCTAGATTTCCATAACCTACAAGGTTGACACCACAAAAATTGGAAGAAAAAAGAGCAAAAGGGCTTTGCTACAGTTGTGATAGAAAATACACTAAAGGTCATAAGTGTGCTGAGAAGAAATTATTTTACATAGATTGTGAAAAGGAAGAAGAAAATGAACAAGAATCTTCAAAAGAAGAGGATATACACCAGGAACCAACCCTAGAAGAGGAAAAAATGAGTCTGACCATATCGTGTAATGCATTGGCAATAATTACCACTCCTCAAACTCTCAATATAGAAGGACATATCAAGAAGAAAAAGGTAATAGTGTTGATTGATTCGGGTAGTACCCATAATTTTATTCATTGTAAGGTAGCCAAGGAATTGAATTGTTTCCTATATCCAGCACCAGAATGTCAAGTGATGGTTGCAAATGGAGGAACTATAAATTTCTCTAGAAAATTCCATAATATCAAGCTAACCATGGGGGAATATGTATTGAATAGTCCAATGCTTTCCATTCCTATGGGAGGTGTTGATGTTGTACTAGGAATACAATGGTTACAATCTTTGGGGACAGTGGCTTTTAATTTTCAATATTTTTTCTTGAAATGTTTTTATGAAGGAAAGGAAGTCGAATTACAGGGTATTGCAGGGAAGACGAGAAAGATAATAAGCTCCAATTTCATGAAAAAGCTTCTAAAGAAATAACAACGAGGCATAATTGCACAATTATGCTCACTAGAATTTCCAACATCAAAATCATCTATTTCTGCAGATCTCCAAAAAGTCTTGACAATCATTCCAAGGTTTTTGAAACTCCCAAAGGACTCCCACCTATTTGTGATCATGATCATGCTATTCATTTGATTCCAGGAAGTGTTCCTCCAAACATCAGGCCTTATAGATATCCTTATGTCCAAAAGAGCGAAATTGAACATATGATTGCAGAAATGTTAGAGGCGGGTATAATTCAACCTAGTCAAAGTTCTTTCTCTGCTCCTGTAGTATTGGTACACAAGAAGGATGGATCATGGCGAATGTGTCCGGATTATAGGGAGCTCAATAAGCTCACCATTAAAGATAAATTTCCCAGTCCTGTGATTGATGAATTATTGGATGAATTACATGGAGCAATTTATTTTACCAAGTTGGATCTTCGTTCAGGATATCATCAAATTAGAATGAAGACTGAAGATATTCCAAAAACAACATTTCGAACTCATGAGGGTCATTATGAATTTTTGGTCATGCCTTTTGGCCTTACCAATGCACCTTCACATTTCAAGGGTTGATGAATTCCATTTTCAAACCCTTCCTTAGAAAATTTGTGCTAGTATTTTTTGATGATATACTAATCTACAGCAGGTCTTGGAAGGATCATGTCGAACATGTTGACAGGGTGCTCAAACTATTGCAGGAGAAACAATTATATGCAAAAACATCCAAATGTTTCTTTGGAGTACAAGAGATGGAATATCTGGGTCATATTGTATCTCACGAGGGTGTTAAGGTAGACCCTAACAAAATTAAAGCCATTAAGGAATGGAAAGTCCCCACAACCATAAAGCAGTTGTGCAGATTTCTTGGGTTAACAGGGTATTATTACAAGTTTGTTAAGAATTATGGGAGAATAGTAGCACCTCTAACAACATTATTGAAGAAAGATGCATTTTCATGGACTCCTGAAGCAACTAAGGCCTTTCAACATCTTAAAGAGGCAATGTGCCTAGCACCAGTCTTAGCTACGCCAGACTTCACAAAAACCTTTATTGTGGAATGTGATGCCTCAGAAAATGGAATTGGTGCAGTTTTAATGCAGGAAGGAAGACCCATTGCTTTTGAAAGTCGTCCAATCAAAGGAAAGTATTTACAAAAACCTATTTATGAGAAGGAAATGTTAGCAATACTGCATGCACTAAAGAAATGGCGAACTTACCTAATGGGAAGACACTTCAAGGTAAAAACTGATCACGATAGTCTTAAACACTTTTTGGAACAAAGACTATCTTCAGAAGAGCAGCAAAAATGGGTCACAAAGATGTTGGGTTATGACTTTGAAATAATCTACAAAAAAGGAAAGCTTAATGTTGTTGCAGATGCACTCTCAAGAAAGAATGAAGAGGTGGAAGCATTGCTTTGTGGTATTTCTATTATCCAACCAGATTGGATAACCGAAGCAAGAGATGAATGGAAGAAGGACAAAGATGTATGGACACTCATTCAAAAGTTGCAGCAAGATCCTAGTACATCTGATACATTTAGTTGGAAAAATGATTCCTTATGGTACAAAGATTGCTTATATCTTTGTAAGAATTCCTAACTAAAACAAAATATTCTTCTGGAATTGCACACTTCTCCTTTAGGAGGACACTCAGGATTTTTAAAAACTTACCACAGGGTGAAGAAGGAATTTTTTTGGGATGGCCTTAAATCTGATATTCAAAAGTTTGTGGCGGAATGTTTGGTTTGCCAGCAGAATAAAGTGGAGACAATTAAGACCCCGGGACTTCTACAACCTTTATCCATTCCAAGTCAACGTTGGGAGGAGATTTAAATGGATTTTATCACAGGTTTACCTAAGTCTGAAGGAAAGAGTGTCATCATGGTGGTAGTTGATAGACTTACCAAGTATGCACACTTTTGTGTATTATCTCATCCATTTAAAGCAAGTACAATTGCTACTACATTTATGGACACAATTCAAAAGCTACATGGAAACCCAAGGGTTATTGTGAGCGATAGAGATCCCATTTTTACTGGAAATTTTTGGATGGAGTTATTTTCTTGTTTGGGTACTCAATTAGCTCATATCTCATCTTATCATCCTCAATCCGATTGTCAAACTGAGATAGTAAATAGATGTTTGGAAGGATATCTTCGTTGTTTTGTATCTGATAAACAAACACAATGTGTCAAGTGGTTACCTCTCGCTAAATGGTGGTATAACACTTCCTTCCATACTGCAGCAAAAATGACCCCATTTATGGCACTTTATGGATATCACCCACCATCCATCACATCATCTTTAAGAGAAAATTCGAAGGTTCAAGCAGTGGAAGATCACATCAAGCATCAGCAAGAAGTTCTCCAACTCTTAAAGGACAACCTGAATTTGACACAAAATTGAATGAAACAACAGGTATATCAACATCGCAGTGAAAGAAGTTTTGATGTAGGAGACTAGGTATTTTTACGGCTACAACCATACAAAAAAATGTCCCTCAAGCAAGGTAAGAAGGATAATAAATTATCGCCAAAGTATTATGGTCCTTACAAGGTGTAGCAAAATATTGGTACTATGATATACAAATTGTAGCTTCCTGCTCTTTCACGAGTGCATCCAATTTTCCATGTTTCATGCTTAAAGAAGGTTATAGGTGAAAATATTCCAGTTCAAACAATATTGCCAAAACTTGATGAGGAAGGAAAAATCATATTGGAACCTGAAGCGGTCATGGAAACAAGAACTCGATAGCTATGAAATCGATCAATTTCAGAGTATCTCATCAAGTTGAAGAACTTACCCACTGAATACTCTACATGGGAGGATGAGAATTTTATACAGAAGTACCCAGAGCTACTCAAGCATTGAGGACAACACTTTTTTGAAGGAGAGGGGCATGTTAGGTCCCTATATTACTAGTATAGTCCCTTATTGTTGTTAGTGTAACCCCCTTATTGTTATTATTGTGCCCTTAAATCATTATTGTTAGGTCGGCTAGGAATACTTTGTAGCCCCACTAGGATTACATTATGGCCCCATGGACTCCTATATATAGAAAGGAGGTTTTCTAATTTGTATCATCCAAGAATTGTTCATTCATGTAATGTATTAGAGGTTGCCCCCTCGAAGTGGCTTGTTTCTAAGGTGTTGATATCTCTTTTCTTCTATTTTTGGAGCTGGTTTCACAACATCTATTGTGTCAAAGCATGTGTTTTTTTTTAATGGACACGTTCACCACATTCATTCCTCCTCCTAATGGATATTGACCAGTGTAATCTGGGCTCTACCACGATCCTATGATAGAAATCTGTATTAAAAAATAAGCACAGGTCGCAATATATATATATATATACCTAAGGGTATCTATCTCTGGTAGCCTATTTATATTATCAACTCAAAACACATAATCAAGGGAGACACGTCATTCTGATACAAATACCAGCAAAATGTTAATGGAATTCTCATCAGGCCGGTAGCATTGGGTATAAATGAGCAGATGCCAACTTGGCATGCCTTTGTATTGAGGCTACACTGCTAGTGCAATTGTGAATTTTTAACCACCGTTATATAATAACAAAATACACATTACATCGTGTGAATGTTACAGCACTCTCATCCAACCTTACAACAACCAGCGAGCTCCTCACATGAGGATCCAACATCAACACAGGTCGGAAGTCAATATCACTCATACCTACAACATGTTTCTTGCGCTCTCAATTTGATTCAACGCCATGGACTCCATGTTCGTATTCATGCTCGGGCTTACAAAAACTTCTTTTCACTCCACGCTGATTCGATTCCACTCCCAAAATTTTTGTTCACTACATAATTAGCTTCCCATCCTACATTTTCTCCAATTCCAACATTCTCCTTCACATTCCAAGCTGTTCAATCCGCTTTCCACCTCAATTCTCCACAACCTGCATCCACTTGCTCCTACAATTCAACACCCTCATCTTCTACATCTATATGATGTATCCCAGATTCAAACACGCATCAAACATAAAATGCAGAGCGAAAACATGGTAGGAGTTATACCTACAATGATAAAGACTGTATCAATACTCATGGGTGAATATTACATTTTTTTCCCCTTTTCACTTGGCATTCTTCACACTGTCACAATCCCTCTCACGCTCTTGTTTTTTCCTCTCTTATTTCCCTACTATTTATACTTTAATGTGAAATTGTTCTTCTTAGAATATATTTCTTCTCAAACTACTCCAACACACCAATGCCCTCCTATTTTTAAGTTCTTATCCTTACTTGGCCCTATTTCCACGCAGGGAAAGAAACCAATTTCTAAATTTATTCCTAATTAATAAAAAAATACAAAACAACTAACTACGCTCATCAATAAATAAATAATAAAATATTAATACTAATTTTTATTCCTCTCGAATTAGCCACAACATGTGAACATATTATCATGTTGCTGGCTAAGTCCAAATGCTCCTGCGTCAAACTCCCGAGGAAGAAAAAGAAAGTTGATTTTTCAACGCTTTAGGATCTACTCCAAACTTCTGTAGTTCTATTGTAGTCATCCAACTGGAAGCTTCCACCAGTTGTCTAGTGATAATAGTTCTGTCCTGTGGTTTCCTTTGACACTCTTTTCTCCAAAATGGCTTCGACTTCCTTCCTTCCTGTTTTTGGCATCTGCTCTTCCCAATTTACTGTCGGGTTTTCTTCTGCTGTAGAGTCCCCTTCTGGTTCTTCTTCTGGTCCTTGGTATAGTTACAAATCTGCAACATTGAAGATTGGCGATATTCCAATTCCTGTTGGAAATTCAATTTCATATGCATTTGAAGAAAATTTCCTTACAATTTTACATGGCCCTATCTTCTTCATTTTTAACTTGTTATAAGTTTTAACAGGAAATCTTTCTTTTCTTAGATACACCATGACTAAGTCAACTACTTGGAATTCCTTTCCTCACTTCCTCATAACAGTTCTCTGCATGTATCTATTACTACTTTCCTACAATATGTTTTTGACATATTCTTGTAGTTTCTGCATTTGTTCTGCAAAATCTTCAGCTTTTGCGCTCCTTACCTATTTTTTTCCAAGATCTCTGCGTTCATACACACCTCTTGGATGAATTCCAAAAACAATCTAGAATGGACTCATACCATTACTTCGATTTGGAGTATCATTATAAGCAAACTCGGCTTGAGCAAGGGCTAAATCCCATTTTTTAGGATTTTTATACACCAAACTTCACAATATGTTTCCCAAACTTCTATTCACTACCTCGGTCAGTCCATTCGTTTTAGGATGATATGCTGAATTGAAACTACGGTTGGTACCTAGTTTCTTCCACAGAGTTCTCCAGAAATGTCCCATAAATTTGGTATCCCTATCAAACACAATACTTACAGGAAATCCATGTAATCTTACGACTTCTAAAAAAAGAGATTAGCAATATGTGTTTCATCACTTGTTTTCTTGCATGCAATAAAATGAACAATTTTAGAAAATATATCCACCACAACATAAATGGGGTTATTTCCCCTTCGATTTTTTATTAAACCCAAAACAATGTCCATACTAACTTCATCCCATGGTCAGTCGGGTATTGGTAATAGATGATAAAATCATGTATTATGACTTTTCCCTTTAGCATGTTGACAAATCATGCATTCTCCCACGAATCGTTTAACATCGGTTTGCATCTTTGGCCAGTAATAAAAATTATTTACCTGAGCAAAGGTATTGTTTTTTCCAAAATGTCTAGATAGGCCTCCACTATGTTTCTCCTTAATTATGTTTTCCCTCACAGAACATTTGGGAATGAATAATTTATTACTTTTGAATAGTAATCCTCCTTGGATAAGATAATCGAACCACTAGATTATATTATGAACTGCTGGATTTTGTACAACTGCATAAATTTCTTTAAACTCTGCCTTATCTTTATACATGTCAACCATTTCCTCAAATCCTACAACACCAACTTGTAATTCTTGCATAATTAAGTTCACTCTTCTCAAAGCATCAACAACTTTGTTCAATTTACCACTTGTATGCTCGATTACAAAAGTAAACTCTGCAAATATTCTACCCATTTGGCATGTTTCTGATTCAATTTTGGCTGGTTTTTTATGAACTGTAATGCATGATTATCAGAATATAACAAAAACTCTTTTGGCAACAAACAATGTATCCATTTTTTTAAAGCATGTCCAACAACATAAAACTCTTTGTCATAAGATGAATATTTCTTCTTTGCTTCATTCATTTTTTCATTGAAGTGCGCTATTGGTTTCTTCTCTTGACTTAAAACTGCTCCAATCACAATTCCACTAGCATCAATTTCAACCAGGAAAACTTTTTCAAATTTTGGTAAAGCTAAAACTGGTTTTTCAGTAATTTTTTTCTTCAACAATTTAAAGTTTCGATTTGCTGCTTCTGTCCACTTGAACGACTGATTAGTTTCCCTAATTTTTTCAATAATGGGTACACAAATATGACTAAAGCTTCGGATAAATTTTCTATAGAAACCTGCAAGACCATGAAATCCTCTTACCTCAAATATGCTTTTAGGAGTTGGCCAATTTATGATTGCTTGGATTTTTTTGTATCCATTTTCAAACCTTCCTTAGAGACTACAATTCCCAAATAAATTAGTTCTTCCTTGATAAAACTGCATTTCTTCAAATTTATTAGCATTTTTTCTTTCTGTAAAGTTTTTAGAACTAATTTAAGGTGGTCCAAATGCTCTTCTTTACTTCGACTGAAAATGAGAATATCATCAAGATAAACAATTACAAAATTTCCTGCATATTCCTTTAAAACCTCATCCATCAACCTCATGAATGTACTGGGTGCATTAGTAAGTCCAAAAGGCATTAATAACCAATCATACAAGCCACTGTCTGTTTTGAATGCAGTTTTCCACTCATCCCCTTCTCTAATTCTTATCTTATGATACCCACTCTTCAAATATATCTTAGAAAAATATTTCAACCCACTCAAACAATCCATTAAATCATCCATTTATGGTAAAGGAAAACGATACCTGATGGTGATTTTATTTATGTCTCTAGAATCTATGCACATGCGCCATTCACCCCCTTTTTTTGGACTGAGTATTGTTGGTACAACACATGGACTGAGGCTTTCTTTGATTTATCCTTTACCCATTAACTCTTGCACTTGTCTTCCAACTTTGACATTTTCCTGTGGCGCTAACCTATATGCTTCTTTATTCAAAAAAAATGCTCCAGGGACTAGATCAATGTGGTGACTAATACTCCTGATTGGCGGTAACACATTTGGCAACTCATCCACAATAATATCAAAAAAATCATTCAACAGATTTCAAATTTCTTCAGGTAAATCTTCTAAATTTGTAAAAATTACCTTGGGTCTCCCTACAATATAAAAATGTATCTCCTCTCCTTTCTTGACTTTTTGGAACAGGGCTTTACTACTCATCAACATAATTTTGTTTCCAAGTGCTTCCTCATCAACTTTAGCTTTCAATGGCAGCAGTGTATGCTTGTTTCCATCTTTCTCAAGAGTATACGTGTTTCTTCGGCCATCATGTATGGCTTTCTGATCAAACTTCCAAGGTATTCCCAAAAATATGTGGCATACATCCATCGACATTACATAACATAAAATAACATCCTTGTAAGTACCAATCTGGATTTCGACCTTACATTGTTCAATTACAATAATTTGATGGCCTTTTTGGAGCCATGATACTTTATAAGGAGTAGGGTGTATTGTTTTCTCTAACTTCAATTTGTCCACCATTTCTATAGAAACAAGGTTATCAGTACTTCCACTATCAATTACCAATTTTCAACATTTACTTTTTTATTACATATAGTTCTGAACAGGTTCTTTCTCTAAGCCGGTTTTGTAGCTTCATTCGCTGCTTTAAGCACAATCCTTTTTAACAACAAGGATTCTTCGGCTTCTAGTGGTTCCTCTTTGGCTATAGTTTGAGCAATTTATTCTTTTTTTTTAGCAACATTCACATTTCGCTGGGTTGTTGATCTATTGTGAGGACAGTCCCATGACCCATGTCCCCACTCACCACATGTAAAGCACCGAATATCCCTTCCTCAGCCTCTACCTCTAGGCACAAGTATTCCATGACCAAAGTCTCCTCTCTGTGGTGATATATTACTCGAACCTCCTACTTCATTCTAGGAGTGTTGAAATCTGGACTTAAATGTTCCTCTTCCTCTTAACAGACTCTTGCCTCTATTCCTCTAACTTTGTTTACGCAACATTTATTTCTCTTCCCTCAAAGCTGCTTGATAAGCATCCTCAATTGTCTTCAAATTTAATAAGCTGATTTCATCATGTATATCATATCTTAAGCCATTTATATATCTAGCTACCTTTTCTATTTCATCTTCAACATGTCCTGCTCTAATACTCAGCTTATAAAATTCTTTAGTATATTATTTAATATTCATTCCTTTCTGCTTTAAGATTTGCAATTGTCTAAAAATATTTAATTAATAATCTTTCGACAGGAACTTACCTTTCAGTTTACTCACCATCCTATCCCATTTCTTGATTTTGGGCTTCCCTTTTCTTTCTCTGGACAATTGTAGTTCATCCCACCACATGGTGGAGATAGAGGTCAAGGGTAGCGGGTAGAGTTCGAGGGCTGTTCCGTTGAGGTAGAGGGCCATGGTTGCATAGCAGTAGGCTGCATGACCCTTCTATCTGGTGGTTGCAAACTTCACTTTCTTCTTGTCATCGATTTCTTCATAGTCGAAGTATTTGTCTAATGAACTGATCCAGTCCATTAGTACTTCCACACTGAGGTTTCAATCATATAAAGGTACTTCTACAGTTGGTCTGCCACTGGCCTTTGCTAGCATCTTGATAAATTTAGTTGCCTTAGTTTCTTCCTCTACTTATTCTTCGGTGGTTTCTTCTTCATCTGCACTGGAAATCCCATCATCGATTTCCCTCCTCTGAGTAATCTCTATGGTATCCATCCTTTTATGCAAGTGTCATATTCCCTCCAGCAGAAATGCATTTTCTATAGGTCTCCCTCGACCTATTCCATCTCCTCTTCTGGGCGGCATTCTCTACAACTTTCAAGAATAGACTTAGCTGGCTCTGATACCAAAAATTAGTGTAGAGATTAAGGAAACACGTTAAAAAAAATTACATGTAATGAACATAACTTCCCTTTACCACTTCAATCCCATTACCCCATATAGTACTGCTGTAATCTATTGTGTCAAAGCATGTGTTTTTTTTTTTAATGGACACGTTCACCACATTCGTTCCTCCTCCTAATGGATATCGACCAGTGTAATCCAGGCACTACCATGATCTTGTGGTAGAAATATGTATAAAAAATAAGCACAGGCCACAATATATATATACCTAAGGGTATCTATCTCTGGTAGCATGTTTCTATTATCAACTAAAAACACATAATCAAGGGAGATGCGTCATTCTAATGCAAATTCCAGCAAAATGTTAATGGAATTCTCATCAGGCCGGTAGCGCTGGGTATAAATGAGCAAATGCTGACTTGGCATGCCCTTGTATTGAGGCTACACTGCTAGCGCAATTGCAAATTTTTAACCATTGTTATATAATAACAAAATACACATTAGATAGTGTGAATGTTACAACACTCTCATCCAACCTTACAACAACCAGCGAGCTCCTCACATGAGGATCCAACGTCAACACAGTTCGGAACTCAATATCACTTATACCTACAACAGGTTTCTTTCTCTCTTAGTTTGATTCAATGCCACAGAATCCATGTTTGTATTCGCGTTCAGGTTTGCAGCAACTGATTGTCACTCCATGTTGATTCGATTCCACTTCCAGCATTTGCATTCACCCATGTTGCTCCCTGTTTTCCCAAAAAACGTCGTTTAGGGCCTCAAAATGGCTCTGGAAGTTCAGGACCCGAAAAATTGCTAAAAATAGTAAGTTGTGCCGAAACTGAAAAATTGAAAGAGACAATGGTGGGGCCCCAAGTGGAATAGGTGGTTGACCACCAATATCCACCTGGATCATTCCTCCCCCCTTAGGAAGCAATGGTCCCCATTGCGTTAAGTTCCTCCATGGAATGAGGAAATTTCTGCTGAAGTTGGTCCCTGGTGTACCACTTTCCTTGGTGCAGGAGTTGCCCAGCTTTGACAACCTGATACAGTTGGATCTTTTGTTGGCGAGTGTTCTTGATTTTCAGGTCCATGATACAATCTGTGGTGGCCTGTTCCATGCAGTCTAGGTTTAACTCTATTGGTGTGAGTTGTTTTGCAATGTCAGAGGTGTTCAGTAGAGGTGGGAAGTAAGGATGAAGGTGGTCCACATTGAATAGTGGGTGCAAACCAAGGAATGGTGAAATACTGAGCTCGAAGGCATTGTTCCCTACAGCCTTGGTGATGTTGTATGGCCCATATTGGAGTGGGAAAAACTTGCAATGGGGTCCAGTAAGGCGCTCCTTCTGCAAATGTAGCCATACTTTGTCACCCACCTGGAAGTTGTGTGGCACCTAGTGTTGATCATGGCATTGCTTGTACTTAGCATTGGCTCTGTCCAATATGTCATGAACCTGTTCGCGGATGTGTTGAATGCACTCGATGAAGCTATTTTCTTTGTCAAATTCAGACTGGACATGAGCCGAATCGGCCTGAGTAGCCGCAAATGGCATGGCTACGTCAATGGGACATAATGGCTAGAATCCCAAGCCCACCTGAAAGGGGCTATGGCCGATTGAACTGTCGAAAGCCCGGTTATAAATATGTTGTACATAGGGGAGGCTCTTGTCCCATGTGCATGGATGCTTTGAATTGTACATGCGCATAATGTGTACAATAATTCTATTGATGACCTCTGTCTGGCCATCTGTATGGGATGGAAAGATGTGGACTTGGTGAGCTTGGTGTCCAGCATTGACCAGAGGCTGGACCAAAATGTGCTGAGGAACCTGCTATCCCGATCTGATATGATAGACTGTGGGATCCCAAACTGTACCCAAACTCGTTCAAAGAAGAGTTTAGCAGTGGCTTCTGCTATGATATTCTTCTTGCAGGCCACCATAATGGCCATCTTCGAGAATCTATCGAAGACCATGAAAACATAGTCATTTCCATGCTTAGTAGAAGGCAGGCCCGACATGTAATCCATGGAGATGGATTCCCAAGGTCGACTAGGGGTAGGTTGCGGAGTATATAGACCTTGCTTCTTGATGGTCAGTTTGGCAATGGCACAAGCAGTGTAGGATATGATGTGGTTCCCCATATCCTTTTGAAGGTTCGGCTAATAGAAATACTTTTACAGTACTGCTATTTTTCTCTTGACCCCGAAATGCCTAGCGACTCGACTGTAGTGTGCTTCCCATATCATCTTGGCATGCTCGCTTGAAGGAACACAAAGGTGTCCCAAGTGACATAAAATTTCATCTTGGAGGTGAAAATTTGGAACTTGCGTACCCCCCAAGAGTGCCTTGTAAGTGTGGCCGAATTTTGGGTCACTCTTGTAGAGAAGTGGCCAATCAGAAGTCTCCTGCCCACAAGAGTTGAGAACGGTGGTGAGCACCATGATTGATGGTCGACTGAGGCAGTCTACAACATTATTGGTGCTACCCTTATTGTACTTGATGTTCAAATGAAACTGCTACAGATATGTGGACCACTTCTAACGGCAACCATTCTGCAAATTTCCTTATGTCTGTATGAACTGCAGGGGCCAGTGGTCTATGTTGATGATTGTTTCCTTCCCCAAAATGTAATGCTTCCATTGTCGACAAGCTTTCACAATGGAATACATTTCTTTGTCATAAGTGGGATACTTGCGAACTGTGTCAGACAATATCTCACTGTGATATGCCACTGGATGTCCCTTTTGAGTAAGAACTTCCCCAATAGCATAGTCAGAGGCATCTGTCTTGATCTCAAATAGCTGTTGCAAGTCTAATAATGTGAGCACTAGGGCAAAATAAAGGCAATTTTTCAATTCTGTGAACACCTTCTATTGAGGTTCCGACCAAAAGAATTTTCTCTCGCTCCTCCCTTGGTGACTTGACTGAAGGGCCAAGTGATATGAGAGAATCCCAACATGACCCTACAGTAGAAATTAGCAAGACCCAGAAAGCTGCAAAGCTCTGTTATAGTGGTTGGGGCTGGCCAATCCTGAATGACTTGGATCTTGGTTGGATCCACATGCACCCTCCTTTCATCAATAATGTATCCTAGATATTGAACCTAGGTCATGCCAAAAGTGCACTTCTCCAAATTGGCACAAAAATTGTGTTGCCGCAGTGTTTGGAGGACTTGTCGGATGTGGTGAAGGTGCTCTTCCCAAGTCTAGTTGTCAGAATGTCATTTGATTACACCACTACAAATGAGTTGGTGAATGACCACAAGATGTCGTCCATAAACCTCATGAAGGTTGCAGGACCATTCGTCAACCCGAAAGGCACGACCAGCCATTCAAAAAGGCCTTCCTTGGCTTTGAAGGCAGTCTTCCACACATCGGAGGGTTCAATTGGTACCCGGTGATACCCATACTTCAAGTCGATCTTGCTGAAATATTTTTCATGTTTGAGTTGGTCCAGAAGATCATCAATCTGTGGGATCGGGTACCTATTCCAGATAGTGATCTTGTTCAGCGCCCGATAGTCAATACAGAGTCTCCACATCCCATCCTTCTTCTGTACCAACACGATTGGGCTCCCACAGGGCGATGAACTTGGTCGGATGTGACTTTTCTACAATAGCTCCTGAATCTGCCTCTTGATATCATCGTTCTCCAGAACAGAGCACCGATAGATCGGTCCATTGGGTAGCGGCGCACCTGGGGTCATATCAATCGGGTGCTTGACCTGACAGTGCAAAGGAACCCCTGTGGGTGAGGAGCCCTGTTTGGAGGTCGTGGCCACAGTCTTCTTCTTGCCCTGGGGGTGGATAATTAGGAAAACGAATTTCCTGGTTTGGGAAATGAGCTTACTGCATTGTTTTGTAGTAACCAAAGAGATAGCAGGAGGAGGTGGTACCTCTGGTATCCTGTACAACTTATTTCCCAAAGTAACAATAACAGTGCGAGGCCTAGACTCATACATAGCATGACACTTCCACAAGTATGGTTGTCCTAATAATACATCAGAAACATGAATAGGAGCAACGTCACATAATACCTCATCCATGAAGGGCTTGATGTTATAACGAAGGCAGCACTGCTGGCTGACGCGGAGATCTCGTCCTTGGTGAAGCCACCTGATGGTGTATGGATGTGGGTGAGTTGTGGTCGACAAGCCCAACTGCTTCATGGCGTTTGCTAAAATGAGGTTCTTTTGGATCCCATTGTCGACAATGAACTGTACCGGGGATCCCTTTACCCACATCTGGGAGTGGAAGAGATATTCCTCCTCCTCTGGATCTTTCGGTTCCTCCTTCTGGATCTTCGTAGTGGCAACAGTGGCATTGGGCTCTGCATCAATAATCTGTTTCCCTTTGTCATTTCCCTTTTCAAGTTCTGATTCAGAGTCGGATCATGCATATGACTCAGAAGCCCGCATCTCGGGCACCAGCAACTGCTTGGCCTGACACTCACTCGTGTTGTGAGTGGAGCTCTTATGGAACTCACACCACTTTCCCGTGTCCTTCTTTGGCTTTGCGGTGTTGTTCTTTGCTTGTGGCTTCGACAGGTTGTCTTGAGTCACCATGCCTTGGCTCTGTCCTTTGTTCTATAGTTTGGGATCACCTTTCCCTTGCTTTTGATTCGCAGATCCAAAGTCTCGCTTCTTCTCTTTGAATTTCTGCTCAATCTTGGCAGCATATCGGTATGCCATACCAAGCGAGGAGATGTCGAGGAAATCCATTTTCTCCTGAAGGTATCTGTGCAGACAACTTTGATCTCCAAGAATGTTCTTTCTTCCACCACATTCCACTCCATTTATTTTGTCCATTATTAATCACAGGCTCAAATGATCAATGAAATTAGTTAAAATTGCTTTAAGAATGAATATCATGACTAACTTGCTATGTTTTTATGATTTTTTCATTGTAGTACTGTTTGAACTAGATCTAGCTACAGAATGCAGACATTTTGTAGCTAGTTGTTGATTCTGTAGCTGTCTTTATGTCTACGCAAGTTCTAGGTGTCATCTTGGAGAAAAAAACATATGGGTGTATTCCACATCATTCCCTCATCATTCATTGCTCTCCACGAAGTTTGAACGGAATTCTGTAGGCAGTTATGTACGTGGGAACTCAAACTAGGAGAGAGACTCCTAATAGGACAAGGACAGTCTAGATGTCCTTAATTCTATTACGTGACCACCATCAGAGTCCTAGTTTGGTTTTTATTTAGAAAGACAATTATCCCTAGGTTATCTCAAGACAGTTATGTAATTTTGCTTATAAATATGGCTCGGGAAACCGAGGGACAAGGTTAGATTTTGTGATTGATTGCTAGATTTCAGAAGTCCGAAAACACTCTGTTTTGAAGTAATTTCTCTCTAATGCAAGAAGTATCACTTTATTGAAAGCACTGAGTCAATCTTGAAGTAGATTTTGCGTGCTACTCCGGTGGTAGAGGGCCCCTGCCTCCTGAGCAGCTTTGTTTATACGGTTTAGATAAGTATTTTAGTCTCGTTTTTTTCATTTCTAGCTTAAGCACATTTCTAAAGTTTATGTTTCATGCTTGTTTACATTGATCATCACAGCTAGACTTACTCTTATAAACTCTTCCAAAATATCATCGCGATGAATAAGGCATAGTTGTGGTGTTGTAGGTTTTAGTTGCATTTCCTTTCGTTAATTATCACAGCTAGACTTACTCTTATAAACTCTTCCAAAATATCATCACGATGTATAAGGCATAGCTGTGGTATTGTAGGTTTTAGTTGCTTGTTTACACTAAGTGTCACAACCGGTCTTACTCTCAAAAACTCTTCCAAAACATCAGTAACAACGAATAAGAAATAGCTGTGGTGTCTTAGATTCTAGTTGTATTTGTTTTCAGTCTTATGTTTATGTTCAAATGCATTGAATAATACAACCATACTTGTTTTACAAACTCTTCCAAAATATCATTCCTATTGAACGAGATGGACTGTAGAATTCCATAGACTAGTTGCATGTTAATTTAGTTACAGCACTCCGGAGGTAGAATGCATTTAGTTCAGCTCTGTCATTTCATTTCAAGTTTGATAATGGCTTTTTAGTTTAACACTGTTCATTGTACTTCAAGTAGACTAGTAACACTCTAGTTTAGTCTTAGCTCACTGTATTAACATTCCAAGTTTAGCTTCTATCCATTGCATTTTAAATTGTATTATTTGTTAAATTTAAATACCACGGTCTTCATTATTTACAAAAATTCTTTTGTTCCAAACTCATATTAATATATAATCATCTGGACAGAAGCTAGTATCAGTCTAAGGCCTGGAGTATTTTGCAACCTTTTTACCATTTCACAAATAAGCCTTTTCTCAAAGACTATTCTAAAAATAAATCTATAACTTTTGAGTGAGGCCTAGTGGTGCTAAATTGAGTTACAGAACATAATTAGAAGCTATTTTAGAGTAGAAATATTATTATGCTACAAATGTTCTTTTCCAAATATGTTCCAATAAACCTTTAACCATGGATGAGATGTTGTAACATTGTAAGTTGACTGTTTGATTGTTTATTTAGGAGAACTTCATTTACACTTAACTTGTCCATTTCTCAAGCTCTTCCAACACATATTTAATGAATGAATTGGATAAGTTCAGGTTCATGCTGTGATTTTTTCCCTTGCAATAAAGTCATTATCAAGCTTTGCATTTGTTGTTTGCCATTTATAGTTTAGGCTTTGTTATGTTTTAACACAACCAATAGCTTCTTTTCACCAACACTTAGTTCTTTCCCTTTTCAACATAAAACCATAAAACCAAAAACATCATAAAACACTAAACACAACGTAGTGAGAAACAAATACCTAGGCACATATAGTGCACCACACTTCAGCAGTTTACCAACCCTGGTTGACAATTAATGAACTCAATTTAGGAACACTAGGTTGAGCACAAACAACTTTATCACCAGATGTTTCTCTGAATCTTTGATACCAAACTTGGTGCGTAGGGTATCGAACAAATTCGTCAGCTCATGTACATCTTGATCCCTTTTTTGTCGCAGCATGGTCCTTTGTATGTACTTGTCCTCATAGCTCCCCACGAGATAGTATTGTTCCTTGATGGTGTCTTGGAAAGAATTCCTAGTGGATACAGCTGAGAACAGAGAGGGTTTTTTCTTCTCCTTTTTCTCACAGTGGGTTTCCCACCAATCCTTGACATGGGGGGAAGCTTTGAGGAGTGAAAAAATAATCTTCTCCCTATCGGAAAAGTCATGAACCGATAAATATCCTTCTAATAGATTCAACCATCTATCTACGACATATGAATCTATTTGACCCTAAATATGGGAATGTCAAAATTTACTTGTACCTTAAAAGGAGTTGCACCTCCAGAGTGGTTGTTGGATGCAGATGCACCGCTGGTGGGTAGCCGTTGAAGGATTTGGGCAAAGTTATCCATCATCACATTCCTTTGTTTTCCAAGGGCATAATCAAGAAATATTTTGATAGGATCTCCTACTCCCTCATATTTCTTTTTGTCCCCCATGGGCGTCCGTCGAGGTTTGCGAGGCTGATCTTGCAAAGGTTCCACCAAATCGAGCCCTAACTCCTTATACCCTGACCTCATTGGGGACATGCAAAGAAGGATCGAGAAAAAGAAGACCACTCTGATACCACTGATCTGGATTTATGCAGGAATGCAAAAGAATAAAAATATAACCATAAATACAAATATGCAGCGGAAATAACGCTTCATTTCATTAATATCAAAGAACTGAAATTTTCTTACATACAGAATGGAAATAAAACTAGCTAGGGCGCTGGTAGCTATCTCTGAGAAGAGATCTGGCGGCTAAATGCCTCTGAACTGAGTTACAATGAGGTTTGAGGGCCTATTTATTATTTAGAAACAATGGGAAATCCTAAACAGCCAAAACCCTAACCCTAGGAGATGAAGCGCCAAACTATGGGCCCTGTTTGGGTAAATTGGTGTTTAAACTTTCCGGGGACATAACTTTGGCATACGATCTCCGTTTGACGCGTAAAATACCTCGCTAGAAATATATATCTGAGTGCTAGAAATTTTGAGTGAGAAACATTGGTCCATGCACCCATGTTGCTCCCCTTTTTCCCAAAATACGTCGTTTAGGGCCTCAAAATGGCTCCGGAAGTTCAGGACCCGAAAAACTGCTAAAAATAGTAATTTGTGTCGAAACTGAAAAAGTGAAAGAGAAAATGGTGGGAACCCAAGTGAAATAGGAGGGTAACCACCAATATCCACCTGGATCATTCCTCCCACCTTAGGGAGAAATGGTCCCCATTGCGTTAAGTTCCTCCATGAGATGAGGAAATTTCTGCTGAACTTGGTCCCTGGTGAACCACATTCCTTGGCGCAGGAGTTGGCTAGCTTTGACAACCCGATAGAGTTGTATCTTCCGTTGGCGAGTGTTCTTGATTTGCAAGTCCATGATACAATCTGTGGTGGCCTATTCCAGGCATTCTGGGTTTAACTTTGTTGGTGTGAGTTGTTCTGCAATGTCAGAGGTGTCCAGTAGAGGTGGGAAGTAAGGATGAAGACGGTCCACATTGAATACTGGGTGCAAACCAAGGAATGGTGGAATACTAAGCTCAAAGGCGTTGTTCCCTATAGCCTTGGTGATGGTATACGGCCCGTATCGGAGCGAGCAAAGCTTGTGGTGGGTTCTAGTGGGGCGCTCCTTCTGCAAATGTAGCCATACTTTGTCGCCCACCTAGAAGTTGTGTGGCACCCAGTGTTGATCATGGCATTGCTTTTACTTAGCAATGGCTCTGTCCAATATGTCATGAACCTATTGGAAGATGTGTTGAATGTGCTCGATGAAGGTATCTGCTTTGTCAACTTCAGACTGGACATGAGCCGAATTAGCCTGAGTAGCCGCAAATGGCATGGCTACGTCAATGGGACATAGAGGTTGGAATACCAAGCCCACCTAAAAGGGGCTATGGCCAATTGAACTGTGGAGAGCCCAGTTATAACTATGTTATACATAGGGGAGGCTCTCCTCCCATGTGCGTGGATGCTTTGAATTGTACATGAGCATAATGTGGACATTCATTCTGTTCGCAACCTCTCTTTGACCATCTGTTTGGGGATGGAAAGCTGTGGACTTGGTGAGCTTGGTGTCCAGCACTGACTAGAGGCTAGACCAAAATGTGCTGAGGAACCTGCTATCCTGATCTGATATGATAGACTATGGGATCCCAAAGTGTACCCACACTCATTCAAATAAGAATTTAGCAGTGGCTTCTGCTGTGATATTCTTCTTGCAGGCCGCCATAATGGCCATCTTCGAGAATCTGTCGACGACCACAAAATAATAGTTATTTCCATGCTAAGTAGAAGGCAGGTCCGACATGTAATCCATGGAGATGGATTCCCAAGGTTGACTAGGGGTAGGTAGCGGAGTATGTAGGCCTTGCTTCTTGATGGTTGGTTTGGCGATGGCACAAGCGGTGCAGGATCTGATGTGCTTCTTGAAATCCTTTCGAAGGTTCAGCCAATAGAAATACTTCTACAGTACTGCTACTGTTTTCTCGACTCAAAAATGCCCAGTGAATCGACTGTAGTGTGCTTCTCATATCATCTTGGCATGCTCGCTTGAAGGAACACAAAGGTGTCCCAGGTGACATAAAAGTGCATCTTTGAGGTATAAAATTTGGAACTTGTGTACCCCCCAAGAGTTCCTTGTAAGTGTTGCCAAATTATGGGTCGATCTCGTAGAGAAGTGGCCAATCAGAAGTCTCATGCCGACAAGAGTTGAGAACGGTGGTGAGCGCCATGATCGATGGTCTACTGAGGCATTCTGAAACATTATTAGTGATACCCTTCTTGTACTTGATGTTCAAATGAAACAGTTGTAGACATGTGGACCACTTTTGATGGCGATCATTCTGTAACTTCCCTTGTGTCTGTATGAACTGCAGGGGCCGGTGGTCTTTATGGATGATTGTTTCCTTCCCCAAAATGTAATTCTTCCATTATCGACAAGCTGGCATAATGGAATACATTTCTTTGTCATAAGTGGGATACTTGCGAACTGTGAAAGACAATGTCTCACTGTGATATGCCACTGGATTTCCCTGTTGAGTAAGAACTGCCCCAATAGCATAGTCAGAGGCATCTGTCTCGATCTCAAATGGCTGTTGCAAGTCTGGTAATGTGAACACTCGGGCAGAACAAAGGCGATTTTTCAATTCTGTGAACGCCTTCTGTTGAGATTCTGACCAAAAGAATTTTTCTCTCGCTCCTCCCTTGGTGACTTGACTCAAGGGCCAAGTGATATGAGAGAATCCCAACATGAACCTATGGTAGAAATTAGAAAGACCCAAAAAGCTGCGAAGTTTTGTTATAGTGGTTGGGGCTGGCCAATCCCGAATGACATGGATCCAGATGCACCCCCCTTTCATCAATAATGTGTCCCAGATATTGAACCTAGGTCATATCAAAAGTGCACTTCTCCAAATTGGTGCACAACTTATTTTGCCGCAGTGTTTGGAGGATTTATCGGATGTGGTGAAGGTTCTCTTCCCAAGTCTGGTTGAAGATCAGAATGTCATCCAAGTAAACCACTACAAATGAGTTGGTGAATGGCCGCAAGATGTCGTTCATCAACCTCATGAATGTTGCAGGAGAATTCGTCAACCTGAAAGGCATGACCAGCCATTCGAAAATGCCTTCCTTGGCTTTGAAGGTAGTCTTCCACACATCGAAGGGTTCAATTGGTACCTGGTGATACCTAGACTTCAAGTCAATCTTGCTGAAATATTTTGCACCTTTGAGTTGGTCCAGAAGGTCATCAATCCATGGGATCGGGTACCTATTCCAGACAGTGATCTTTTTCAACACTTGATAGTCAATATAGAGTCTCCACGTCCCATCCTTCTTCTGTACCAACACAATCGGGCTCCCACAGGGTGATGAATTTTGTCGAATGTGACCTTTATGTAGCAGCTCCTAGATCTGCCTCTTGATTTCATCGTTCTCCAGAACAGAGCGCCAATAGATTGATCCATTAGGTAGCGGCGCACCTGGGGTCAAATCAAACGGGTGCTTGACCTGACAGTGTAGAGGAACCCCCATGGGTGAGGTGAAGATGTCCCCATACTCCTCCACAACCTTATCCATTTTTTGTTGTTGTGCAGAGGAGCCCTGTCTAGAGGTCGTGGCCACAGTCTTCTTCTTGCCCTGGGGGCGGATCATTAGGAAAACGAATTTCTTGGTTTGGGAAATGAGCTTACTGTATTATTTTGAAGTAACCAAAGGGATAGCAGCAGGAGGTGATACCTCTGGTATCCTGTACAAATTACTTCTCAAAGTAACAATAACAGCGCGAGGCCGAGACTCATACACAACATGATGCTTCCACAAGTATGGTTGTCCTAATAATACATCAAAAACATCAATAGGATAAACTTCACATAATACCTCATCCGTGAAGGGCTTGATGCTATAAGGAAGGTGACACTGTTGGCTGACGCGAAGATCTCGTCCTTGGTGAAGCCACCCGATGGTGTATGGATGTGGGTGAGATGTGGTCGGCAAGCCCAACCACTTCATGACGTCTGTTGAAATGAGGTTATTTTGGCTCCCATTGTTGACAATGAACTGTACCTGGGAGCCCTTTACCCACATCTGGAAGTGGAAGAGGCGTTCCTCCTCCTCCAGATCTTCCGGTTCCTCCTTCTGGATCTTCGTAGTGGCAATAGTGGCATTGGGCTCCACATCAATAATTTGTTTCCCTTTGTCATTCCCCTTGTCAGGATCTGATTTAGAGTCAGAGCATGCATCTGACTCAGAAGCCCTCATCTCAGCCACTAGTGAATGCTTGGCCCGACACTCACTCATGTTGTGAGTGGAGCTCTTATGGAAATCACACCACTTTCTTGTGTCCTTCTTTGGAATTGTGGTGTTGTTCTTTGCTTGTGGCTTCGATAGGATTTCTTGAGTCGCCATGCCTTGGCTCTATCCTTTGTTCTACGGTTTGGGAGCACCTTTCCCTTGCTTTTGATTCGGAGATCCAAAGTCTCGCTTCTTCTATTTGAATTTCTGCTCAATATTGGCAGCATACCAGTATGTCGTACCAAGCGATGAGATGTCGAGGAACTCCATTTCCTCCTAAATGTATCTGTGCAGACAACTGTGATACTTTAGCACCAGATTTTTATCTGAATCTTTGATACCCAACTTGGTGCGCAGGGTATGGAACAGATCCGTCAGCTCATGTACATTTTGATCCCTTTGTTGTCGCAGCGTGGTCCATTGTATGTACTTTTCCTCATAGCTCCCCATGGGATATTATTGTTCCTTGATGGCATCTCGGAAAGAATTCCAAGTGGGTATGGCCGAGAACAGAGAGGGTTTTGTCTCTTCATTTTTCACACAGTGGGTTTCCCACCAGTCCTTGACATGGGGGGCAGCTTTGAAGAGTGCAAAAATAATCTTCTCCCTGTCGGAAAAGTCATGAACCGAGAAATATCCTTCTAATAGGTTCAACCATCTATCTACGGCATCTACATCTATTTGACCCTCAAATATAGGAATGTCAAAATTTACTTGTACCTTAAAAGGAGTCGCACCTCCAAAGTGGCTGCTGGATGCAGATGCACCACTGGTGGGTAGCCGTTTAAGGAGTTGGGAAAAGTTATCCATCATTGCATTCCTTTTTTTTTCTAGGGCCTCCTCGAGCAATATTTTTATAGGATATCCTGCTCCCTCATCTTTCTTTTTGTCCCCCATGGGTGTCCGTCGGGGTTTGCGAGGCTAATCTTGCAAAGGTTCCAACAGATCGAGCCCTAACTCCTTATACCCCGACCTCGTTGGGGACATGCAAAGAAGGATCGAGAAAAAGTAGACTGCTCTGATACCACTGATCCAGATTTATGCAGGAACAAAAAAAAATAACATGTAACCATAAATACAAAGATGTAGTGGAAATAACACTTCATTTCATTAATATCAAAGAACTGAAATTTGCTTATAGATATAATGGAAATAAAACTAGCTAGGGCGCTGGTTGTTATCTCTGAGAAGAGATGTGGCAGCTACAGGCCTCTGAATTGAGTTATAATGAGGCTCGAGGGCCTATTTATTATTTAGAAACAATGGGAAATCCTAAGCAGCCAAAACCCTAACCCTAGGAGATGAAACACCAAACTATGGGCCCCGCTTGGGTAAATTGATGTTTCAACTTCCTGGGGACGTAACTTTGGAATACGATCTCCGTTTGACGCATACCATACCTCATTAGAAAGCTCTATCCAAGGAATACAAATTTTGAGTTACTAATATTGGTCCATGGACCCATGTTGCTCCCTTTTTTCCCAAAAACGTTGTTTAGGGCCTCAAAACGACTCCAGAAGTTCAGGACCCGAAAAACTGCTAAAAATAATAAGTTGTGCCGAAACTGAAAAACTGAAAGAGACAATGGTGGGGCCCCGAGTGGAATAGGCGGGTGACCACAAATATCCACCTGGATCATTCCTCCCCCTTTAGGAAGCAATGGTACCCATTGCGGTAAGTTCCTCCATGAGATGAGGAAATTTCTACTGAACTTGGTCCCTGGTGTACCACTTTCCTTGGTGCAGGAGTTGGCCAGCTTTGACAACCCGATACATTTGTATCTTCTGTTGGTGAGTGTTCTTGATTTGCAGGTCCGTGATACAATATGTGGTGGCCGTTCCATGAAGTCTGGGTTTAACTCTGTTGGTGTGAGTTGTTTTGCAATGTCAGAGGTGTCCAATAGAGGCAGGAAGTAAGGACGAAGGCGATCCACATTGAATACTGGGTGCAAACCAAGGAATGGTGGAACTCTGAGCTCGAAGGAATTGTTTCCTACAGCCTTGGTGATGGTGTATGGCCCGTATCGGAGATGGCGAAGCTTTCGGTGGGGTCCAGTGAGGCACTCCTTCTGCAAATGTAGCCATACTTTGTCGCCCACCTAGAAGCTGTGTGGCACCCGGTGTTGATCATGGCGTTGCTTGTACTTAGCATTGGCTCTGTCCAATATGTCATGAACCTGTTGGTTGATGTGTTGAATGTGCTCGATGAAGCTATTTGCTTTGTCAACTTCAGACTGGAAATGAGCTGAATCGGCCTGAGTAGCCGCAAATGGTATGGCTATGTCAATGGGACATAGTAGCTGGAATCCCAAGCCCACTTGAAAGGGGCTATGGCCAATTGAACTGTGGAGAGCCCGGTTATAACTATGTTGTACATAGGGGAGGCTCTCGTCACATGTGCATGGATGCTATGAATTGTACATGCGCAGAATGTGTACAATCATTTTGTTGATGACCTCTGTCTGGCCTTCTGTTTGGGGATGGAAAGCTGTGGACTTGGTGAGCTTGGTGTCCAGCATTGACCAGAGGCTGGACCAAAATATGTTGAGGAACCTACTATCTCGATCTGATACAATAGACTGTGGGATCCCAAAGTGTACCCACACTCGTTCAAAGAAGAGTTTAGTAGCGGCTTCTGCTATGATATTCTTCTTGTAGGCCGCCATAATGGCCATCTTCAAGAATCTGTCGATGACCACGAAAACATAGTCATTTCCATGCTTAATAGAAGGCAGGCCCGACATGTAATCCATGGAGATGGATTCCCAAGGTCGACTAGGGGTAGGTAGCGGAGTATATAGGCCTTGATTCTTGTTGGTCGGTTTGGAAATGGCACAAGCAGTGTAGGATCTTATGTGCTTCTCGAAATCATTTCGAAGGTTTGGCCAATAGAAATACTTCTGTAGTAATGCTACTATTTTCTCGACCTCGAAATTCCTAGCGACTTGACTGTAGTGTGCTTCCCATATCATCTTGGCATGCTCGCTTGAAGGAGCACAAGGTGTCCCAGGTGACATAAAAGTGCATCTTGGAGGTGAAAATTTGAAACTTGCGTACCCCCGAAGAGTGCCTTGTAAGTGTGTCTAAATTCTGGGTTGCTCTCATAGAGAATCAGCCAATCAGAAGTCTCGTGCCCACAAGAGTTGAGAACGGTGGTGAGTGCCATGATCGGTGGTCGACTAAGACAGTCTACAATATTATTGGTGCTACCCTTCTTGTACTTGATGTTCAAATGAAACTGCTACAGATATGTGGACCACTTCTAATGGTGATCATTCTAAAACTTCCCTTGTGTCTGTATGAACTACAGGGGTCGATGGTCTGTGTGGATGATTTTTTCCTTCCCAAAAATTTAATGCTTCCATTTTTGACAAGCTTGCACAATGGAATACATTTCTTTGTCATAAGTGGGATACTTGCGAACTGTGTTAGACAATGTCTCACTGTGATAAGCCACTGGATGTACCTGTTGAGTAAGAACTACCCCAATATCATAGTCAGAGGCATCTGTCTTGATCTCAAATGGCTATTGCAAGTCTTGTAATGTGAGCACTGGGGCAGAACAAAGGCGATTTTTCAATTCTGTGAACGCCTTCTATTGAGGTTCTGACCAAAAGAATTTTTCTCTTACTCCTCCCTTGGTGACTTGACTCAAGGGTGAAGTGATATGAGAGAATCCCAACACAAACCTATGGTAGAAATTAGCAAGAACTAGAAAGTTGCGAAGCTCTATTATAGTGGTTGGGGCTAGCCAATCCCGAATGACTTGGATCTTGGTTGAGTCCACATGCACCACCCTTTCATCAATAAGGTATCCCAGATATTGAACCTGGGTCATGCCAAAAGTGCACTTCTCCAAATTGGCACACAACTTGTGTTGCCGCAGTGTTTGGAGGACTTGTCAGATGTGGTGAAGGTTCTCTTCCCAAGTTTGGCTGAAGATCATAATGTCATCCAAGTACACCACTACAAATGAGTTGGTGAATTGCTGCAAGATGTCATCCATCAACCTCATGAAGGTTGTGGGAGCATTCATCAACCTGAAAGGTATGACCAACCATTTGAAAAGGCCTTCCTTGGCTTTGAAGGAAATCTTCCACAAATCAGAGGGTTCAATTGGTACCTGGTGATACCCAGACTTCAAGTCGATCTTGCTAAAATATTTTTCACCTTTGAGTTGGTCTAGAAGGTCATCAATCTGTGGGATCGGGTACCTATTCCGAACAGTGATCTTGTTCAGCGCCCGATAGTCAATACAGAGTCTCCACATCCCATCCTTCTTCTGTACCAACACGATCAAGCTCCCACATGGCGATGAACTTGGTCAGATGTGACCTTTCTGTAGCAGCTCCTGAATCTGCCTCTTGATTTCATCGTTCTCTAGAACAGAGCGCCAATATATCAGTCCATTAGGTAGCAACGCACCTGGGGTCAGATCAATCGGGTGCTTGACTTGACAGTGCAGAGGAACCCTTATGGGTGAGGTGAAGATGTCCCCATAC
Source organism: Pinus albicaulis (assembly GCA_034641835.2). NCBI lineage: Eukaryota > Viridiplantae > Streptophyta > Pinopsida > Pinales > Pinaceae > Pinus > Pinus albicaulis. Next base: position 77,779,200 of record CM076572.1, on the reverse strand, counting down.
TCCTCCACAACCTTATCCATTTGTTGTTGTCATGTAGAGGAGCTTTGTCTGGAGGTCATGGCCAAAATCTTCTTCTTGCCCTGAGGGTGGATCATCAAGAAAATGAAATTCCTAGTTTGGCAAATGAGCTTACTGCATTGTTTTACAGTAACCAAAGAGATAGCGGTAGGAGGTGGTACCTCTGGTATCCTGTACAACTTATTTCCCAAAGTAGAAATAACAACGCAAGGCCGAGACTCATACACAACATCATGCTTCCACAACTATGGTTTTCCTAATAATACATCAAAAACATCAATAGGATAAACTTCACATAATACCTCATCTGTGAAGGGCTTGATGCTATAAGGAAGGCGACACTGCTGGCTAACGCAGAGATCGCGTCCTTGGTGAAGCCACCCGATGGTGTATGGATGTGGGTGAGCTGTCATGGGCAAGCCCAACTGCTTCACGACGTCTACTGAAATGAGGTTATTTTGGCTCCCATTATCGACAATGAACTATACCAGGGATCGCTTTACCCACATCTGGGAGTGGAAGAGATGTTCCTCCTCCTCTGGATCTTCCGGTTCCTCCTTCTAGATATTCGTACTGGCAACAATGGCGTTGGGCTCCGCATCAATAATCTATTTTGCTTTGTCATTCCCCTTGTCAGGTTCTGATTCAAAGTCGGAGCATGCATCTAACTCAGAAGCCCTCATCTCAGCCACCAGCAACTGCTTGGCCCAACACTCACTTGTGTTGTGAGTGGAGCTCTTATGGAACTCACACCACTTTCCCGTGTCCTTCTTTGGCTTTGCGGTATTTTTCTTTGCTTGTGGCTTCAACAGGTTGTCTTGAGTCTCCATGACTTGTCTTTGTCCTTTTTTCTGTAGTTTGGGAGCACCTTTCCCTTGCTTTTGATTCGCAGATCCAAAGTCTCGCTTCTTCTGTTTCAATTTCTTCTCAATCTTGGCAGCATACCGGTATGTCGTACCAAGCAAGGAGATGTTGAGGAACTCCATTTCCTCTTGAATGTATCTGTGTAGAAAACTGCGATACTTTAGCACCATATGTTTCTCTCAATCTTTGATACCCAACTTGGTGCACAGGGTATGAAACAAATTCGTCAGCTAATGTACATCTTGATCCCTTTGTTGTCGCAGCGTAGTCCATTGTATGTACTTGTCCTCATAGCTCCCCACGGGATACTATTGTTCCTTCATGGCGTCTCGAAAAGAATTCCAAGTGGGTATGGCCGAGAACAGAGAGGGTTCTGTCTCATCCGTTTTCTCACAGTGGGTTTCCCAGCAGTCCTTGACATGGGGGGTAGCTTTGAGGAGTGCAAAATTAATCTTCTCCCTATTGGAAAAGTGATGAACCGAGAAATATCCTTCTAATAGATTCAACCATCTATCTACAGCATCTGCATCTATTTGACCCTCAAATATGGGAATGTTAAAACTTACTTGTACCTTAAAAGGAGTCACACCTCCAGAGTGGCTGCTGGATGTAGATGCGTCGTCGGTGGGCAACCGTTTAAGGATCTGGGCAAAGTTATCCATCATCACGTTCGTTTATTTTTCGAGGGCCTCCTCGAGCAATATTTTGATAGGATCTTCTGCTCCCTCATCTTTCTTTTCATCCCCCATGGGCATCCCTTGGGGTTTGCGAGGCTGATCTTGCAAAGGTTCCACCAGATCAATCCCTAACTCCTAATACCCCGACCTCGTTGGAGACATGCAAAGAAGGATCCAGAAAAAGCAGACCTCTCTGATACCACTGATCCAGATTTATCCAGGAACACAACAGAATAAACATATAACCATAAATATAAATATGCAACGGAAATAACACTTCATTTCATTAATATCAAAGAACTGAAATTTGCTTACAGACAGAATGGAAATAAAACTAGCTAGGGTGCTGGTAGCTATCTCTGAGAAGAGATGTGGTGGCTACAGGCCTCTGAACTGAGTTACACTGAGGCTCAAGGGCCTATTTATTATTTAGAAACAATTGGAAATCCTAAACAGCCAAAACCCTAACCCTAGGAGATGAATCGCCAAACTATGGGCCCCGTTTGGGTAAATTGGTGTTTCAACTTCCCGGGGATGTAACTTTGGCATACAATCTCCATTTGATGAGTATCATACCTCGTTAGAAATATCTATCTGAGGAATACAAATTTTGAGTGTGAAACATCGGTCCATGGACCCATGTTACTCCCCGTTTTACCAAAAAATGTCGTTTAGGGCCTCAAAACGGCTCCGTATGTTCAGTACTTGAAAAACTGCTAAAAATAGTAAGTTGTGCTGAAATTGAAAATCTGAAAGAGACAATGGTGGGGCCCCAAGTGGAATAGGTGGGCGACCACCAATATCCACCTGGATCATTCCTCCCCCCTTAGGAAGCAATGGTCCCCATTGCGTTAAGTTCCTCCATGAGATGAGCAAATTTCTGTTGAACTTGGTCCCCGGTGAACCACTTTCCTTGGTGCAAAAGTTGGCCAGCTTTGACAACCCGATAAAGTTGGATATTCTGTTGGCGATTTTTCTTGATTTGAAGGTCCATGATACAATCTTTGGTGGCCTGTTCCATGCAGTCTGGGTTTAACTCTATTGGTGTGATTTGTTCTGCAATATTAGAGGTGTCCAGTAAAGGTGGGAAGTAAGGACGAAGGTGGTCCACATTGAATACTCGGTGCAAACCAAGGAATGGTGGAATATTGAGCTCGAATGCATTGTTGCCTACAGCCTTGGTGATGGTGTACGACTCGTATCAGAGAGGGCGAAGCTTGCAGTGGGGTCTAGTGAGGTGCTCCTTCTGCAAATGTAGCCATACTTTTTTGCCCACCTGGAAGTTGTGTGGCACCCGGTGTTTATCATGGTGTTTCTTATACTTAGCATTGGCTCTATCCATTATGTCATGAACCTGTTGGCGGATGTGTTGAATGCACTCGATGAAGCTATTTTCTTTGTCAATTTCAGACTGGATATGAGGACCTAAGTAGCTGCAAATGGCATGGCTACGTCAATGGGACATAGTGGATGGAATCCCAAGCCCACCTGAAAGGGGCTATGGCTAATTGAACTGTGGAGAACCCAGTTATAACTATGTTGTACATAGGGGAGGCTCTTCTCCCATGTGCGTGGATTCTTTGAATTGTACATGTGCAGAATGTGTACAATCACTCTGTTGATGACCTCTGTCTGGCCATCTATTTAGGGATGGAAATCTGAGGACTTGGTGAGCTTGCTGTCCAGCATTGACCAGAGGTTGGACTAAAATGTGCTGAGCAACTTGCTATCCCAATCTGATATGATAGACTGTGGGATCCCAAAGTGTACCCACACTCGTTCAAAGAAGAGTTTAGTAGTGGCTTCTGATGTGATATTATTCTTACAAGGCACCATAATGGTGATCTTTGAGAATCTGTCGACGACCATGAAAACACAGTCATTTCCATGCTTACTAGAAGGCAGGCCCGACATGTAATCCATGGAGATGGATTCCCAAGGTCGACTAGGGGTAGGTAGCGGAGTATATAGGCCTTGCTTCTTGATGTTTGGTTTGGCAATGGCACAAGCAGTGCAGGATCTGATGTGCTTCTCCACATCCTTTCGAAGGTTCGGCCAATAAAAATACTTTTGCAGTACTGCTACTGTTTTCTCGACCCCGAAATTCCCAGCGACTCGACTGTAGTGTTCTTCCCATATCATCTTAGCATGCTCGCTTGAAGGAACATAAAGGTGTTCCAGGTGACATAAAAGTGCATTTTGGAGGTGAAAATTTGGAACTTGCATACCCCCCAAGAGTGCCTTGTAAGTGTGGCTGAATTCTAGGTCGCTCTCGTAGAGAAGCGGCCAATCAGAAGTCTCGTGCCCACAAGAGCTGAGAACAGTAGTGAGCGCCACGATCGGTGGACGACTGAGGCAGTCTGCAACATTATTGGTGCTACCCTTCTTGTACTTCATGTTCAAATGAAACTGTTGTAGACATGTGGACCACTTCTGATGGCGATCATTCTAGAACTTCCCTTGTGTCTGTATGAACTGTAGGGGCCGGTGGTCTGTGTGGATGATTTTTTCCTTCCCAAAAATGTAATGCTTCCATTTTCGACACGCTTACAAAATGGAATACATTTCTTTGTCATAAGTGGGATACTTGCGAACTGTGTTAGACAATGTCTCACTGTGATATGCCACTGGATGTCCCTGTTGAGTAAGAACTGCCCCAATAGCATAGTCAAAGGCATTTGTCTCGATCTCAAATGGCTGTTGCAAGTCTGGTAATGTGAGCACTGGGGCAGAACAGAGGCGATTTTTCAATTCTGTGAATGCCTTCTGTTGAGGTTCGGACAAAAAGAATTTTTCTCTTGCTCCTCCCTTGGTGACTTGACTCAAGGGCCAAGTGATATGAGAGAATCACAACACAAACCTATGGTAGAAATTAGCAAGACCCAGAAAGATGTGAAGCTCTGTTATAGTGGTTGGGGCTGGCCAATCTCAAATGACTTGGATCTTGGTTGGATCCACATGCACCCCCCTTTCATTAATCATGTATCCCATATATTGAACCTCGGTCATGCCAAAAGTGCACTTCTCCAAATTGGCACACAACTTGTGTTGCCGCAATGTTTGGAGGACTTGTCGGATGTGGTGAAGGTGCTCTTCCCAAGTCTGGCTGAAGATCAAAATGTCATCCAAGTACACCACTACAAATGAGTTGGTGAATGGACGCAAGATGTCTTCCATCAACCTCATGAAGGTTGCGAGAGAATCTGTCAACACGAAAGGCATGACCAGCCATTTGAAAAGGACTTCCTTGGCTTTAAAGGAAGTCTTCCACACATTGGAGGGTTCAATTGGTACCTGGTGATACCTAGACTTCAAGTCGATCTTGCTGAAATATTTTGCACCTTTGAGTTGGTCCAGAAGGTCATCAATCCGTGGGATCGGGTACCTATTCTCGACAGTGATCTTGTTCAGCGCTCGATAGTCAATAAAGAGTCTCCACGTCCCATCCTTCTTCTGTACCAACACGATCAGGCTCCCACAGGGTGATTAAATTGGTCGGATGTGAACTTTCTACAGCAGATCCTGAATCTGCCTCTTGATTTCATCGTTCTCCATAACAGAGCGCTGATAGATCGGTCCATTGGGTAGCGGCGCACTTGGGGTCTGATCAATCGGGTGCTTAACCTTAAAGTGCAGAGGAACCCTAGTGGGTGAGGTGAAGATGTCCCCATACTCCTCCACAACCTTATCCATTTTTTGTTGTCGTACAGAGGAGCCCTGTCTGGAGGTCGTGGCCCTAGTATTCTTCTTGCCCTGGGGGAGGATCATCAGGAAAATGAATTTCCTGGTTTGGGAAATGAGCTTACTACATTATTTTGCAGTAATCAAAGAGATAGCGGTAGGAGGTGGTACCTCTGATATCCTATACAACTTACTTCCCAAAGTAATAATAACAGCGCGACGCCGAGACTCATACACAACATCACGCTTCCACAAGTATGGTTGTCCTAATAATACATCAAAAACATCAATAGGAGCAACATCACATAATACCTCATCCATGAAGGGCTTGATGCTCTAAGGAAGGCAACACTCCTGGCTGACGCAGAGATCTCGTCCTTGGTGAAGCCACCTGATGGTGTATGGATGTAGATAAGCTGTGGTCGGCAAGCCCAACCGCTTCACATTGTCTGCTGAAATGAGGTTCTTCTGGCTCCCATTGTCGACAATGAACTATACCGGGGAGCCCTTTACCCACACCTGGGAGTGGAAGAGACGTTCCTCCTCCTCTTGATCTTTCGGTTCCTCCTTCTAGATCTTCGTACTAGAAACAGTGGCATTGGGCTCCACATCAATAATTTATTTCCTTTGTTATTCCCCTTTCTAGGTTATGATTTAGAGTCAGAGCATGCATCTAACTCAGAAGCCCTCATCTCGGCCACCAGCGATTGCTTGGCCTGACACTCACTCGTGTTTTGAGTGGAGCTCTTATGGAACTCACACCAATTTCTCATGTCCTTCTTTGGATTTGCGGTGTTGTTCTTTTCTTGTGGCTTCGACAGGTTGTCTTGAGTCCCCATGCCTTGGCTCTGTCCTTTGTTCTGCAGTTTTGGAGCACCTTTCCCTTGCTTTTGATTCGCAGATCCAAAGTCTCGCTTCTTCTATTTGAATTTATGCTCAATCTTGGCAGCATACCGGTATGTCATACCAAGCAAGGAGATGTAGAGGAACTCCATTTCCTCCTAAATGTATCTGTGCAGACAACTGCGATACTTTAGCACCAGATGTTTCTCTAAATCTTTGATACCCAACTTGGTGCGTAGGGTATGGAACATATTCGTCAGCTCATGTACATCTTGATCCCTTTGTTGTCGCAGCATGGTCCATTGTATGTACTTGTCCTCATAGCTCCCCATGGGATTGTATTTTTCTTTGATGGCGTCTCGGAAATAATTCCAAGTCGGTATGGCCAAGAATAGAGATGGTTCTGTCTCATCCTTTTTCTCACAGTGGGTTTCCCACCAGTCCTTGACATGGGGGGTATCTTTGAAGAGTGCAAAAATAATCTTCTCCCTGTCGGAAAAGTCATGAAACGAGAAATATCTTTCTAATAGATTCAACCATCTATCTACGACATCTGCATCTATTTGACCCTCAAATATGGGAATGTAAAAATCTACCTGTACCTTAAAAGGAGTCGCACCTCCAGAGTGGCTATTAGATGCAGATGCACCACCAGTGGGTAGCCGTTGAAGGATCTGGGAAAAGTTATCCATCATCGCGTTCGTTTTTTTTTTGAGGGCCTCCTCGAGAAATATTTTGATAGGATCTCCTGCTCCCTCATCTTTATTTTTGTCCCCCATGGGCATCCATCAGGGTTTTCGAGGCTGATATTGCAAAGGTTCCACCAAATCGAGCCCTAACTCCTTATACCCTGACCTTGTTGTGGACATGCAAAGGAGGATCGAGAAAAAGTAGACCGCTCTGATACCACTGATCCGGATATATGCAGGAACACAACAGAATAAACATATAACCATAAATACAAAGATGTAGCGGAAATAACACTTCATTTCATTAATATCAAAGAACTTAAATTTGCTTACAGACAGAATGGAAATAAAACTAGCTAGGGCACTGGTAGCTATCTCTGAGAAGAGATGTGGTAGCTACAGGCTTCCGAACTGAGTCACAATGAGGCTCAAGGGCCTATTTATTATTTAGAAACAATGGGAAATCCTAAATAGCGAAAACCCTATCCCTAGGAGATGAAGCACCAAACTATGGGCACCGTTTGGGTAAATTGGTGTTTCAACTTCCCGATGACGTAACTTTGGCATAGAATCTCCGTTTGACACGTACCATACCTCTTTAGAAAGATCTATCCGAGGACTACAAATTTTGAGTGAGCAACATTGGTCTATGGACCCATGTTGCTCCCCGTTTTCCCAAAAATCTTCGTTTAGGGCCTCAAAACGGCTCCGGAAGTTCAGGACCCAAAAAACTACTAAAAATAGTAATTTGTACTGAAACTGAAGAACTAAAAGAGATAATGGTAGGGCCCCAAGTGGAATGGGCGGGTGACCACCAATATCCACCTAGATCATCTTGCCATCGCAATTCTCCACAACCTGCATCCGCTTGCTCCTACAATTCAACACACTCATCTTTTGCATCTATATGATGTATCCCAAAGTCAAACACACATAAAACATAAAATTCAGAGTGAACACATGGAAGGAGTTATAACTACAATGATAAAGACTGTATCAATACTCATGGGCGAATATTACATTTGTTGTCCCTTTATGCTTGGCATTCTTCACACTTTCACAATCCCTCTCATGCTCTTGTTTTTTCCTCTCTTATTTCCCTACTATTTATACTTTAACGGGAAAGAAACCAATTTCTAAATTTATTCCTATTTAATAAAAAAATACAACACAACTAACTACTCTCATAAATAAGTAAATAATAAAATATTAATGCTAATGTTTATTCCTCTCTAATTAGCCACAACATGTGAACATATTATCACATTGCTGGCTAAGTCCAGATGCTCCTGCATCAATAAAACAATTGTAACATAAATAATATATAACGCAACAAACCATGTCCTTTTGGAATAATAAAATTGTTGTAACAAAAATAATATAGAACAAGAAAAACTATATATATTTGGTTGTACGAAAATTTAGATACATTTTATTAAGTAAAATTTTAAAAGAATAATGGTTATAAACAATTAAAAATAATTCTATTAAGCAATTAGTTTAGATCTATATTATTTATGAGAGGGATCAATTCTCTTTTCACTCATATGAAGACATTTGATTCATCTTGGCTTTTGGTAGATCCACAGACAAGATTGATTTAGGCCATCTTAATTTTGCCCTTTAAATAAAATATATTCCACATGAATACCATGGGTCAATACCATGGGCTGTTTTTATAGTTTATTATTATTTTATTTTATTGTTTTTATTTTTTAATGTATTTTGACCTAGTTAAAATGTTCATAACATTATGTCAATCTTTTTATTTAATTTACTTTTATTTTTATTTTTGTGTAATTTTACATAGTCAAAATGTTAAACATGATATTACAACATTTCTATTATACACCTAAAATCAGTCTAACTTATTAAAAAGAATTAAAAAACTAACATTATAAAAAAAAAATTATAAATTCATTTACTTGTGCATCTAATGGCCTAAAACATTTCAATAGTCTAACATTTGATCCAATAGCTCACACATGGACACATTGGCAGCTAGAATTTTTTTTTTCAAATAATAATGCATTACCGTGTAATTAGCACAAGTTGAATTTAAATCGTGTGATATTTATTGTACCACATAACAATAAATGAAATAACGTCTTCATTTAAATCCTTGTGAGTTGATTTTTTTAATGTTGATAGCATAGATAAATATAATCGGTTAGAAAAGTTATAATAAAAATTTATAATTGAATGGAGTGAATAATGTTTGTTTATTTAATTTTATAAAAAAAACAATTCAAACATAAAAATATATTTTTTCTAACTATATTATTTTAAAATATTCTTATATCTTTTAAAATTATTTAATGTAACTTACATCTATAATTAAATTGATCTTTTTCCATTTTTAAAAATTAAACTTTTTAAATTAACATCCAAACCTTTTGTATTTCATAAAATATAAAATTTTAAATTAACATCTAAACCGTTTGTATTTCATAAAATATATATTCCCTATAATGGTATATTATTATTTTATATTTTAAATAAATAATAATTATTTTTATTCCGCAATTGAAAATAACTACCTTTGTTTCTTATTTTTTATCACAACCCTATTTTATTATTCCACTACTATATAATTTTAAAATGAATGAAAAAGTATAATTAATTTCTTTAATAGAATTTTTTAAAAATTAAAATTTTATTCGTAAGAATCCTTTTAGTTAATACGGGTTACTTATTTCTAATCAAAACTCTATTTAAATAATCTACTACTATATAATTTTAAAATTATTTTAAAAAGTATAATTAATTTCTTTAATATAGGTTTTTTTTTTAAATTAAAATTTTATCAGTAAGAATCCTTTTAGTTAATACGGGTTAAAATTGTGTAATTAAAATTATATTGTAAAAATGTATCTTATTTATCATTTGGAAAAAAATAATGAAATGCAACTTTATTTATATTTTAAAAATGTTTCTTATTTATCATTTGGAAAAACAAATAATGAAATGCAACTATCTATATATTATTTGTGGATGTATTTATTTGTTATTAAAATTTCGGAATTAAAAATAAATAAATTTTATTTTAAATTATTTATAGGGATTTTGGGTGCAAGCGGGGAAGGGGAAGGAGAATGAGAAGGGTATTGTATAGTCTTGGAAAAACTCAAATTTAAGAAATATGCATGTGATTGGGGCAAACAAAAAACAACTACACAAAAATGCATGGTTTGTTGCTAGACTTAGTATTAACTATCATTAATATCCTAAAGACTTGCTTATCATCATAGAACATTTATGCAATAAAACCTCAACTAGGAATAATTATCTAGAAAACCTTTTGAATAAAATAAAGAAGTTTATGGACAACATTCCGAACAAACAATAATTTCATATTCCGAGACAACACAATGCAGAAGTTCATAACCGTGTCAACCATGCCTACCATCTCTAGGTAGGGAAATTAGAAGTAAATGGAGAATTGGGATGAGAGAATATATGCCTACCACCTCTATTTTAACAAAATATATACGTTTCATCTATAATTATCGGTTGTCAAACCAAGTGCTCAAATCACAGGGCTCGGAAATGAAGGAATCTAATCAATAATATAAATTGGAAGAGGAATTCAAGAAAGTTTAGTAATATACTTATGGAAATAAATAACCTTGTTGATTCTTAGATATTTCCTTCTTGATATATTGATGTTAGAACTCAAATGTTTTAAATGGAAATGTAAAATGCACGCACATCAGGGAAATATCAACCAAAAGGAATTGCTTCACAATTTGTAAAACAAAGACCTGAATTCTCGGATGTGTTGATCATCGAAGTCCCTAATACTCAGAGGTCTTTTTTGCATCCTGCTGGGCCAGAGCCTTCATTAACAACGAAAGGTACGGAATAAATTAACAACAGAAGCTAAGATTTCAAACCCTCGAATTCTCCGTCAAATTTATCACGTATGGTTTATTAGAACTTTAGAACACACATAATTGTAAGAGACCCGCCATTTTATTAAAAAAAAACAATATTGGTTTTTAAAAAGTTTTGAGGTTTCCAGCAAAGAAAGTAGTACTGAAATATAAATATAATTCAAGTGGATTCCAATGACAATTTTCACTTTGAATAATGAACTTGTAGATAGTAATTAACATAGAGATTTTATTTAGTGCTTCTCCTACATATATTCAATCCAAGCATTTGAGAGATGATGTGAGAGGCAAAAAAGAGTGTCTATGATTAAAAAAGACCAAAATCAATTGTTGCCATACACAGAGGAAACTTGTAACAAGCAACAAATATAATAACCTTATTAAACTACCTGGTGTGAGCTAACAAGAAAATTAAACTTAGAGTTAAAGTAAACCATAATTTTACCTTAAACAGCTAGTTGGAGAAGCCACACTTACATAAAAGTAGAAGGATCCCAAGCATCAGGATAATAAAGAAGTATCCAAGTCGATTGGCATCAAGATGATAAAGAAGTATCCAAGTTGATTGGTTGTTCCTCAACCTTCAATGGTGGAGGAATCAGAAAGTTGGGCAGAGAACCCATCTCTAATCATGTTGGTCGGCCTTCCACCTCAAGCGTGAGGTCTCCTAGTTCATCTAACCCATGTAAAAGATTGGCCTGGGATTGCATTTTATCAACCAAGATTTTCCAAAGAGAAACTTAACATGCCGACAATATGTAGATAATTATTTTGATGGCCATCTGAATTACTTGTATGAGGAACCCGAGGAGCAATGACTATTATGACATTTGAATCAAGAGGCGCTTTTCATTCATGGTGGATTTCTTCCTCTACCAATGGAATTTCCTCTTGTATTTATAGTGGCATGCCATCATGGAAGTTATAGACTGAGGATTCTACTTGAAGGCATACCATGGAACCCCCTGAAGCTTCACGACCTCGATTGCCACACCTACAATGAGCTCTCTTATGCATCATGACTGTTGGAGGTAGGAATACGTCACACAGATTGGGACTAAGGTTAGAGGGGAGTTCCATGAGGCGGCCATGAAAGAGAGAAGCCATTACAATATTTTATTTTGGCTACACCAACATCAAACAATGAACAATTCCTTCCTATTATGAAAAAATCGACAACATAGTGGGGAAACTCACTAGAAAGGACATGAAACAACCCACCTAGGCAACCAAATGAGAGTCAAGGTGCATGGTGGGTGAAGAATGATGATGAAGGAACCAACAAGCGAGAGTGTGAGGGTCAAGCCACTAGCCTAACAAATAGAACATGTTGGATAGTTCATGGATGCGGGCAATGCGTATAACATATGGTTTCCAAAGGTCCTTGGCCCCAACTTCGGAGGCAAGGCTCCTTAAATGCACCTTGAGGGATACATTCAAAAAAAGTGAGGGCGAGAGGGAAATTTGAGCCGCAACCTAATTTATGTCATTGAATTCCACCCCATAACGATCATTCAATCATACTGAAAAACAATGAAATAAGCATGTATTATATACATTGATTAAATATTATATTTTTTTCAATGTGGGAAAACTAATTTTTAATACGTTCTCCATAGGTACTAGACATAATCAATATCCAAGGGATAGCTCAATTGGTTGAGTTCATGTTGCTAAGTACCTTTCCTTTTAGGAGGTCACAGGGTAAAATCTCCTCGATGCCCTTGGGTTTAGACTTTGATAATTTTTTTAAAACCATTATAGGAAAAAATACTTTAACATTATTAATACGCTAAATATCTATCAATTTTGATATAAATCATTATATAGTGATGTTATATTTTCTTATAGAAATATTTATATTAACCTCTATGAGTGTGATGTGTAATTCCATTAGTGCTCAAGTAGAGTTGACCGGTATCCTTTTAAGAAAAAAAAACTAAATGGCTAAAACAAAATATAGTTAATTTTAACACAATGTTTGGAATTCTGATCACAAATGGTAGAATGAAGTTGATAGGTCAAACATAGTTGTATTTGCTCATGCATAGGTGATCGATAAAACCGATCGTGAGTTCATAGAAGGTGACAACCGCCAACTCTAGAGATTCAACAACCTATTTAATATATTATTTTTTATAGTTGCAGTTGAGGCCATGGTCACCATGAAATTTTCTTTTGCTTGGATTTGTTTGTGAGAGTGACCAAAAAATGAAAAAATAAATGTGAGGTGTATGACATTTGGCTTCAATGCATTGAATGTGTGGGAAACAACTCTGGTGATTACAAGTTTGGAAGAGATTTTTTAATACCACCCAAGGTAGAAATTGTTGATGATGCACACAGGACGTGACATCCACTAGTAGAAAATGACAAATTAGTGACTAGGTGACTAAAAGAGTTAGTCACAACAATTTTTCCAAGTGAAATACTACCAATAATGGGTGACCCAAATAAAAATGACTAACGTAAATGACTAATTTAGTTTCGGGTTAAAATATCTGACTAACAAATAAGTAATACAATTAAAAATGACTATCGTGAATGACTAATTTAGTCTAGGAACAAAAATACGACTACCTAAAAATTACTAAAATAATACACACTACAAAAAAATGTCATTGGTGAGGTTCATGCCTATGATGGATATTTAAGGATCATCACCAATGTTGCATATGGTGATGGTCCTTAAAAAAATGTTTCTGTAAGTGCATATAGTGACAGTCCTCTAAGGTTTGCCACCAAATAAATTTTCAATGACACTCTAATTATCTCTTTGGTGATAATTCTAGTGACAATATTTTATTGACCCTCACCAATGCTCTTTTTGTTACTTCTGGTGACGATCAAAAAATGTTCATCATCATTGATCATTCCAATGTGTTTTTGATCATGCTATATGTCTGTTGCTATATTTTTGTCCAAAGATAATGATTTAAGACCATTGTTATGGAGTATTTTTCATTATGTGTTCGAGGACATAGCGGTAGGAGTCAATCGATTTTTTAATAAATAATTAGTGTGTATCATTTCCCTCAAGAAATGGAAATACATTTTTCCTATGAGTTGACACATGATTCATATTTGTTAGGTTTATTATATAGAAAATTCCCTAGAGATGAAGTTTGACTATTGTGTGTAGGAACCATATTATTCAATACATAATCAAACCGAGTCAATTCTATTAAAGAGAGAGATGTAACACTCCCCAATATTCATTCATTTCCATGAATTTTTACCTAGTACTCCCTTGTGTTACCCTAATACTCCCTAACACTCCTTGGTATGCATTGGCACTCTTTGGCCCACCTTAGCACTCTTCAACATGCCCTGCCACTCCATAGCATGTGTAATACTCCTTGACACACATTGGCACTTGGAAAGTCTTAGCATGCCTAACATGTGTTGAGATGCCTTGGTATTCTTTGGCATGGGTTGGCATTGTTTAGCATTATTTAAGGCTAAATTTGTTTGAGATCAATTATTGGAAAGTAGGAGAGAAGTAACATAAGAAGATTTGGTGCTTAGAATGCACTAAAACTTGGCACTTGTGCCACTACAAAAAAGGCCTTTAGGGATGGTTTTCCTTGCAATAGTCTTCACAAAACCACCTCTAAAAGTGTTTTTAGGGATTTAGGGGTGGTTTTTGAAACCCCCCTTGAAAGTCATGAAAAATTGAATTTTTCCAGGGGGATTTCTAACAACTTCCTATAAAAATGTTTTCTCATGTCTTTTGGAGGGGCATTTTAAATTATTGCCACTAAATATAGTTTTCGTTACTTTTTCCCTAATATTTTAAATTATTGTCACAATACTTCAATTAAGTTACATTCATGTGAAATACATGTAAATAATTTACATCATTGATAACATCATCATCATAATACAAATTTTTCATGAAACAACCCTTCAACCTTCTACTTTTATTAAACAATGTAAAGATTCTTTACATGAGGGTCCAATACAAATGTTTAACCCTTAATACAACAAATAAGCCAACAAAACTTTTACTTGCCTAGAAACATGTCCCCCTCAACTTAACTGACCCAATGAGTTGTCTCTACCCTACTCGTGGATCCCTTTAGTTCCTTCTCGTCTTGCTTGGTTTGTTTGCCAATTGCAAACTCAGCAGAGCTCCCTTCACTACAAGGAAAAGACCCTCTAGCGTAGGTTATAAAGGATGTTTTTAGTGTTATAAAATTGGCTAAAATTGTCAAAAAAAAATTGCTACAACATCCGTTTATGGTTACGGAGGTTTTGGCGGAGCTTTTAATGGAAATTCAACACAAATAAAAAAATTGGGTGGTCGGAGGTTATTACGGATGTTTTTTTTTCATCGGTGCACTACTAAGGTTTCAACGCACCAGTGCATGTCATCTACAAGGTGGCCTGGGGCGGTCGAAGGTGCATGCACTGGGCCATAAATGTATAAAACCACACTGGGCGCAGTGTTGTGTAACCAGCTTCAAAAATAGAAGAAAAGAGATATCAATGCCTTAGAAATAAGCCACTTCGAGGGGGAAACCTCCAATACATTACATAAATGAAAAATTCTTGGATGATACAATTTACAAAACCTCCTTTCTATATATAGGAGTCCATGGGGCCATAATGTAATCCTAGTGGGCCACAATGTAATCCTAGCCGACCTAACAATAATAATTTAAGGGCACAATAATAACAAAATGGTGGTTACAAGGGTACAATAATAAGAATAAGGGGGTGACACTAACAACAATAAGGGACTATACTAGTGATATAGGGACCTAACATGCCCCTCTCCTTCAAAAAAGTGTTGTCCTCAATGCTTGAGTAGCTCCGACTGATTCTGTATAAAATTCTCATCCTCCCATGTAGAATCTTCAGTGGGTAAGTTCTTCCACTTTATGAGATACTCTGAAATTGATCGATTTCGTAGCTATCGAGTTATTTTTTCCATGACTGCTTCAGGTTCCAATATGATTTTGCCTTCCTCATCAAGTTCTGGCAATATTTCTTGAACTGGAAGATTTTTGCCTATAACCTTCTTTAAGCATGAAACATGGAAAACTGGATGTACTCGCGAAGAAGCAAGAAGCTCCAATTTGTATGCCATAGTACCAATCTTTTGCAACACCTTGTAAGGACCATAGTACTTTGGCGATAATTTAATATCCTTCTTAGCTTGCTTGAGGGACATTTGTTTGTATGGTTGTAGCCGTAAAAATACCCAATCTCCTACATCAAAACTTCTCTCGCTGTGATGTTGATTTTCCTGTTGTTTCATTCAATTTTGTGCCAAATTCAGGTTATCCTTTAAGAGTTGGAGAACTTCTTGCTAATGCTCGATGTGATCTTCCACTGCTTGAACCTTCTAATTTTCCCTTAAAGATGATGTGATGGATGGTGGATGATATCCATAAAGTGCCATAAATGGGGTCATTTTTGCTGCAGTATGGAAGGAAGTGTTATACCACCATTCAGCAAGAGGTAACCACTTGACCCATTGTGTTTGTTTATCAGATACAAAACAATGAAGATATCCTTCCAAACATTTATTTACTATCTCGGTTTGACCATCAGATTGAGGATGATAAGATGAGCTATGAGCTAATTGAGTACCCAAACAAGAAAATAACTCCGTCCAAAAATTTCCAGTAAAAATGGGATCTCTGTCGCTCACAATAACCCTTGGGCTTCCATGTAGCTTTTGAATTATGTCCATAAATGTAGTAGCAACTATACTTACTTTAAATGGATGAGATAATGCACAAAAGTGTGCATACTTGGTAATTCTATCAACTACCACCATGATGACAATCTTTCCTTCGGACATAGGTAAACCTGTGATAAAATCCACTGAAATCTCCTCCCAATGTTGAGTTGGAATGGATAAAGGTTGTAGAAGTCCCGGGGTCTTAATTGTATCAACTTTATTCTGCTGGAAAACCAAACATTCCGTCACAAACTTTTGAATATCAGATTTAAGGCCATCCCAAAAAAATTCTTTCTTCACCCTGTGGTAAGTTTTTAAAAATCCCGAGTGTCCTCCTAAAGGAGAAGTGTGCAATTCCAGAATAATCTTTTGTTTTAGTTTGGAATTAGTAAAAAGATATAAGCAATATTTGTACAATAAGGAATCATTTTTCCAGCTAAATGTATCAGATGTACTAGGATCTTGCTGCAACTTTTGAATGAGTGTCCATACATCTTTGTCCTTCTTCCATTCATCTCTTGCTTCGGTTATCCAATCTGGTTGGATAACAGAAATGGCACAAAGCAATGCTTCCACCTCTTCATTCTTTCTTGAGAGTGCATCTGCAACAACATTAAGCTTTCCTTTTTTGTAGATTATTTAAAAGTCATAACCCAACATCTTTGTGACCCATTTTTGCTGCTCTTCTGAAGATAGTCTTTGTTCCAAAAAGTGTTTAAGACTATCATGATCAGTTTTTACCTTGAAGTGTCTTCCCATTACGTAAGTTAGCCATTTCTTTAGTGCATGCAGTATTTCTAACATTTCCTTCTCATAAATAGGTTTATGTAAATACTTTCCTTTGATTGGACTACTTTCAAAAGTAATGGGTCTTCCTTCCTGCATTAAAACAATACCAATTCCACTTCCTAAGGCATCACTTTCCACAATAAAGGTTTTTGTGAAGTCTGGCGTAGCTAAGACCGGTGCTAGGCACATTGCCTCTTTAAGATGTTCAAATGCCTTAGTTGCTTCAAGAGTCCATGAAAATGCATCTTTCTTCAATAATGTTGTTAGAGGTGCTGCTATTCTCCCATAATTCTTAACAAACTTATGATAATACCCTGTTAACCCGAGAAATCCTCGCAACTGCTTTATGGTTGTGGGGAATTTCCATTCCTTAATGGCTTTAATTTTGTTAGGGTCTACTTTAACACCCTCGTGAGATACAATATGACCCAGATATTCCACCTCTTGTACTCCAAAGAAACATTTGGATTTTTTTGCATATAATTGTTTCTCCCGCAATAGTTTGAGCACCCTGTCAACATGTTCAACATGATCCTTCCAAGACCTGCTGTAGATTAGTATATCATCAAAAAATACTAGCACAAATTTTCTAAGGAAGGGTTTGAAAAGGAATTCATCAACCCTTGAAATGTAGAAGGTGCATTGGTAAGGCCAAAAGGCATGACCAAAAATTCATAATGACCCTCATGAGTTTGAAATGCTGTTTTTGGAATATCTTCAGTCTTCATTCTAATTTGATGATATCTTGAACGAAGATCCAAATTGGTAAAATAAATTGCTCCATGTAATTCATCCAATAATTCATCAATCACAGGAATGGGAAATTTATCTTTAATGGTGAGCTTATTGAGCTCCCTATAATCCGGACACATTCGCCATGATCCATCCTTCTTGTGTACCAATACTACAGGAGAAGAGAAATAACTTTGACTAGGTTGAATTATACCCGCCTCTAACATTTCTGCAATCATACGTTCAATTTCGCTCTTTTGGAAGTAAGGATATCTATAAGGCCCGATGTTTGGAGGAACACTTCCTGGAATCAAATGAATAGCATGATCATGATCATGAATAGGTGGGAGTCCTTTGGGAGTTTCAAACACCTTGGAATGATTGTCCAAGACTTGTTGGAGATCTGCAGAAATAGATGATTTTGATGTTGGAACTTCTAGTGAGCATAATTGTGCAATTACGCCTCGTTGTTCTTTCTTTAGAAGCTTTGTCATGAAATTAGCGCTTATTATTCTTCCTAGATTCCCTGCAATACCTCGTAATTCGACTTCCTTTCCTTCTAAAAAAAATTTCAAGAAAAATTCTTGAAAATTAAAAGCTACCATCCCCAAAGATTGCAACCATTGTACTCCTAGTACAACATTAGCACCTCCCATAGGAATGGAAAGCATTGGACTAGTCAATACATATTCCCCCATGGTTAGCTTGATATTATGGCATTTTCGAGAGCAATTTATAGTTCCTCCATTTGCAACCATCACTTGACATTCTGGTGCTGGGTATAGGAAACAATTTAATTCCTTAGCTACCTTACAATGAATAAAATTATGGGTGCTACCTGAATCAATCAACACTATTACCTTTTTAGAATCCAATACTAATATTTATTCTACAATATGCCCTTGCAATCAATTCAACTTGATTCTTGAAACAAAACTTATGCAATTCGGAAAAAAATTACACACCTTTTACTTGCTTTTGAGGAGCTCGATATTGAAATTGAATTATATCTATAATTGCGGAGCCTCAATATCTAAAATTCAGCCCTGTAGTAGCCCTCTGAATATTATTTCCAATGCCACAGGTCTGATATGATTTGGATTCATCAAGACAAAGTTATGTCCAATCTCCCACAATGACCCAATTTTGGACTCGTTCAGTAGAGTGAACTTGTACGACTTGCCACATGTCATTGTTTCATCCTTTGGCTCTGAAATTGATAGCAAAGAAACTACAGTCCGTGTAATTGGGACCACTTTTTACGGAACTCCAATGCAATTCTCAGAGAGAGAGTTATGAAGATTTTCCCACAATCACCTCTTGGAGATGAAATTCAGGAGCCTGAAAAAACATTACTTCCACAGATCATATCTCCGAAAATGTTGCAAACCAAGCTCTGAAATTTTTTGATGATGTTCCTTAGGATTTCGGCTTGGCACCATAGAAATTTCACCTTCTGAAACTTTATAGAAAAAAAGTTATAGCACAAATTCTATGATGACCTGTTTAGGAGCCTCAAAAAAGACCTAAATTCCATAGATCATATCTCCAAAAATATTGCGAACCAAGATCTGAAATTTTTTGAAGATGTTCCTCAGGATTTCGGCTTCGCAACTTAAATATTTTAGCTTCTGAAACTTTGTAGAAAAAACGTTATAGCAAAAATTCCATGATGACCTGTTTGGAGCAGCGAAACCCTAGAATCCAAAGCTCTGATACCAAATGTTGTGTAACCAGCTTCAAAAATAGAAGAAAAGAGATATCAACGCCTTATAAATAAGCCACTTTGAGGGGGAAACCTCCAATACATTACATAAATGAACAATTCTTGGATGATACAATTTACAAAACCTCCTTTCTATATATAGGAGTCCATGGGGCCATAATGTAATCCTAGTGGGCCACAATGTAATCCTAGCCGACCTAACAATAATAATTTAAGGGCACAATAATAACAAATTGGGGGTTACAAGGGTACAATAATAACAATAAGGGGGTGACACTAACAACAATAAGGGAGTATACTAGTGATATAGGGACCTAACATGCAGTGTTGGTGATACAATGCACAGGGCCGTTATAATTGGTCTTGGGATTTGTGCGGTGCCCATAGTTCATCTCAACGCACAAGTACGTAGACTTATAAAAATGCACCAGTGCTCCCTATCAGAAAAATGCACCGAGATTTATAATTGGTATTAGTATTTTTATGTGCCCATAGGTCTTACAAATGCACCTATGCGTAGTCTCACATAAACGCACCGGTGCACCATAAAAGAAAAATGCACTGAGATTTATAATTAGTATTGGTATTTGTGTGGTGCCCATAGGTCGTACAAATGCACCGGTGCGTAGTCTCACATAAACACACCAGTGTGTAGTATCAAACAAATGCACCGAGATTTTTAATTGGTTTTGGTATTTTTGCGGTGCCCATAGGTCGTAGAAATGCACCGATGCGCTTCAGCATACAAACGCAGCGGTCTACAGTAACTGACACGCACCGGTGTTCATTTTGTATTTCTTAGAAACATCGACCTGTGACAATGCAATTATTGTGATTTTTTAAAATTCATTATTCATCAAAAGTCGACACATCTTATAACAATATTCATATTAATTAAATTTTTTTTAATGCATTTGTATGTGATGTTTGGATTAATTTGTTATATCATATCATAATTATTGTGATTTTTTAAAATTCAGTATTCATCAAAATTCGACACATATATATCTTATAACAATATTCATATGAATTAAATTTTTATTAGTGCATCTAAATTTGATGTTTGGATTAATTTTTTATATCATATCATCAAATTTCACATCTCTTCATTATAATATTTAATCATCCATAAATTTAATCAGTGGTGCTACATTTCACAACAATAATGGAAAACACAATAGAATAAATTTAAACATATTTTATTATATATATATATATATATATATATATATGAATAATAAAGTCTGTGTCATACAAAATGGGATAGTTATTGGTATCCCTTTGTCTTTCAATTGGGACACTATGTCCATAACATTAAACAAAATGTTTGATTTCACAGACAAATATTTCAAAAAATACAACGCCTTGCTTTTATATCCAAACATGGTGATCATTATTCTTCACTTGAACTGTTGTCACTACTAGAGCTACTTCTATGACTTGGGTTATTTTCAGGAATGTTTTGTTCACAGTGTTGATTGTTTTCTTCTTCTTCACCTTCCATCTACAAACATAAAAATAAAATGTAATGAGTGTATATACATTGGTGAGAATAATGAAAATTTTAATATTAAATAATATACATCAATGTGAATCGAAAATAAATGACGTACCATAGCAACAATTGACTCATAAACTATACACATTCTTTCAAAACCATGTACCATGCCATATTTCAAGATTTCATCTGTTGGAGCAGTTCCATACTTTGTTTCCTGCAAGTTTTATACCCCATAACAAATCATATATTTAATATAAAAGATTTTTTTGCTCTATTAATTATAGACATATCTATGTAAAACAAGATTGATAGATTCTTACAAACTACACAATTAATTTTTGATATGCCAACATATATTCACAACCCATATTTAATCCAATTTCAATCAATTGGTCTGATGGTTATTCTCTCTATGTTAGCACCTGTTTGAAGACATTTAATGATGATTTTTGTAAAACAACTTAAAAAATACAAAAATGAAATGTAGTTAAGTTGTTATAAGAAAGTAACAATTACTCACAAACTTAGATATCAACCCTTTTATTCCTTCTCGTTCCGTTTTATGTACTAAAGAATCAACATAATATAGAAGCAACGTAAAAATGGCAGACCACCTGACAAGTCGTGGCTCCTATACTAAAGAATCAACATAATATAGAATCGAGAAACTAATGCATTTTCCATCACTGGTGTTGTGTGAAATGGTCGAAATCAGAAGTGAGAGGCACCTCACCTCCTCACTACCAAATGCACCAATATGTAACTGACCTCCAGAGACTTAAAAATCTGAAGGAGACAGTATATCTGCATTAATGTATCTCTAGGAGTACACCAACTGACTCTCTACTGCATAGCCAACTGGAACCTCTGGGAACGAGGCAAAATCCACCCCTCTCATCAATAGCCCTGTCATGAAATGTATGTCCTACTTAGTGGGTGTGTAGCACTGGTTAGGACCAACCCGGAAAGCCTGTCAGTGGGCATTCCACATGCGGATACAATGTCTCGAAAACACACCATGGCCCATTAGGGAAGTAGCCTCCTCATAGAACTTGAGGAGGCATGCCTACCTTAGGAGCCCATGGGTAGCTGTTGTAATAGGGCATGGGTACGCATCTCTCTCCCTCTCTCGTGCCTCCCACAAGCGAACCATTATACTAGTCCGCATGTTGTTGTTGTTGTTCCCCTTCTTCTCTCCTTTCACGTCTCTAAATGATTGACATATGAAATAAAAAAAATTATTAAATGAGACATGTATTTAGGAATATACATATATATTTTTTTTTGGAAAAAAAAAACAGTTGGTGCTCCAAAAAAACAGGCATGCACCAGTACCGGTGCATCTTTTTTTTGTCGTGCACCGACAGCGATGCACGAAAAAATATTCAGCGCACCAGCGATGGTGCACCTAAAAATTTTTAGCACACTGTTGACTATGGACGGTGTCACGAGTGCGGTGCACTAACTAAACTCTACGCCCCGGGGAATATAGTTTGGTCAGTGCACCAACCTCCTCACATCATTACATTGTCAACGGTGCGGTCTTTTACCAGGCAGCACCGTTGACCCTGTCGAAATGCGGAATGTGGTGCGCTAACAAAAATACCTGCCTCGGGGTAGATATTATTAAAGTTAATGCACTAAATTGATGCTATTCCACATGGTCAACGGTGCGGTCGAGTAACCGACCGCATCACACTTTTTTTTAAATTTTAAAATAACACGGTGTGCCTTTCGGTACCGCCTCGTAACCAGTGCAAACCGTTAGCTCCAATTTATGGTGTGGCCTATAAATTTACACGCAGCACTACGAACCGGTGCGAGCCGAATGGCTCGAGTGCATTGCGCGATTTTTTTTTTTTTCCTTTTAAATGGTTAATTTTAAGGTAATTTGAAATTCTAATCTGCTAAAAGGCTTAATTATGGAAAAAAATAAAAATACCTATAGAATTGGCCGTCGAGGAGGCATATTGGCTATAGAATATACAAAAGAAAATATTCCCACCGTTTTGCAAAATTCAATCTGGAGAGTGGTGGGCAATGCTCAACAACATTGTGTGCAATGGGAGCACTGATGTCAGGGCGACTTAGACAAGGATAAATTTAACCGGTAATTAAGAGATCTGGAGCACTGAGAAAAGTGAAAATGTGGTTTTTTTGCTATAATTTTATTTTTTATTTAACCCTATTCCGGTGCGCGGGGCTTTATAGGCGCATTGGTGCAGTTTCTTAATACCGCACTGGGCTGTTTCTTTTTTGGTGCAGGGTTTTAGGATGCACCAGTGTGAAATATTTGTAAAGTATCGGTGCACTACAGCAATAAGACGCACCGGGCGGGTTTTTATGGAGAGCACGGTGTCTGGGGTGCTAATGTTTTGTGCGCACCGGTGCTTTCTCTTATTGAACGCATCGGTGTGGTTTAGGTTGATAATCGCACCGAATGAAAAAAATCCTCAAAAAACTCTGCCTGCCAACCTCTTCTAGATACCTCTGCTAGAAATGGATGTTTAGGGTATTTTTATAAGGGGTTCCTCAAAAACATCCGCTAGACGGCCTTTTCCTTATAGCGCATCTGGCCGATTTCATCGCCTTATGGGAGCCCGGTCATGTTGGTGAAGTATAAGGATGGGACTTGGAGACTATTTATTGGCTAGCAGGCACTCAACAAGGTCATCGTCTAGAATAGGTACCTGGTCCCACAGATTGATGACCTTCTGGACCAACTCAAGGGGGGAAATATTTCAACAAGATCGACTTGAAGTTTGGGTATCACCACGTACCAATCGAACCCTCTGATGTATGGAAGACTTCCTTCAAATTCAAGGAGGGAATTTTCAATTGGCTAGTCATGCCTTTTGGGTTGACGAATTCTCCCGCAATATTCATGAGGCTGATGGATGACATCTTGCAGCCATTCACCAACTCATTTGTTGTGGTGTACTTGGATGACATCTTGATCTTCAGCCAGACAAGTCCTCCAAACACTGCGGCAACAAAATTTGTTTACCAATTTGGAGAAGTGCGCTTTTGGCGTGACCCAGGTTCATTATCTGGGATACATTATTAATGAGCTGGGGTGCATGTGGATATTGCCAAGATCCAGGTCATTCAGGATTGGCTAGCCCCAACAACTCTAACTGAGCTCCGTAACTTTCTGGGTCTTGCTAATTTCTACCACATGTTCATGTTGGGATTCTCTCATATCACTTTACCCTTGAGTCAACTCACCAAGGGAGGAGTGAAAGAAAACATATTTTGGTTTGAATCTCAAAAGAAGGTGTTCGTAGAGTTGAAACATCACCTCTGTTCTTCCACAGTGCTCACTTTACCAGACTTGCAACAACCATTTGAGATCGAGACAAATGCCTCTGACTATGGTATTGGGGCAGTTATTACTCAACAGGGGCATCCAGTGGCATATCACAGTGAGACACTATCCAACATAGTCTGAAAGTATCCACTTATGACAAATAGATATATTCCATTGTGTAGGCTTGCTGACAATGGAAGAATTAAATTTTGGGGAAGGAAACGGTCATCCACACAGACCACCAAACATTACAGTTAATACAGACACAAGGGAAGTTTTAGAACAATCTCCATCAGAATGGGTCCACGTATTTGCAACAATTTCATTTGAATATCAAGTAAAAGAAGGGTAGCACCAATAATGTAACAAAAAGCCTCAAACGACCACCGATCATGGCACTAACCACCATGCTCAACTCTTGTGGGCACAAGGCTTCTAATTGACTACTTCTCTATAAAAGCAATCCATAATTCGGCCACACATACAAGACGCTCTTTGAGGGTAAGAAAGTTTCAAATTCTCACCTTGAGGATGAACTGCTATGTCACCTGGGATACCTTTGTGTTCCTTCAATTGATTGTGCCAATATGATTTGGGAAGTGCACTACAGTTGGGTCACTGGAAATTTTGGGGTCGAGAAAACAATGGCATTATTGTAAAAGTATTTCTATTGGCCGAATATTTGATAATCTGTCAAGAAGTATATCATATCCTGCACTTCCTACGCCATTTCCAAACCAACCATCAATAAGTAAGGCCTTTACACTCTCCCGCATACCCCTATTCGACCTTGGGAATCCATCTCTATGGATTACATGTCGGGACTTCATTCTACTAAGCATGGCAACAAATGTGTTTTCATGGTCATCGAAAGATTCTCGAAGATGGCCATTATGGTAGCCTGCAAGAAGAATATCACAATAGAAGCCATTTGCTAAAATATTCTGAATGAGTGTTGGTAGACTTTAGGCTCCCACAATCAATCATCTCAGATCGGGACAACAGGTTCCTTAGTACATTTAGGTCTAGTCTTTGGTCGATGTTGGGCACCAAGATCACCAATTCCATAGCTTTCCATCCCCAAACTGATGTTCAGACAGAGATCATCCACAAGATTATCATACACATTATGGGTATGTACAACTCAAAGCATCCATGCACATGGGATGAAAGCCTCCCTTATGTAAAACACATCTATAACTGGGTTGTTCGCAGCTCAACAAACCACAACCCCTCTCAGGTGGGCTTGGGATTCTAGCCACTATGTCCCATTGATGTAGCCATGCCATTTGCGGCTACATAGGAACATTTGGTTCATGTCTAGTTTGAAGTTGACAAGTCAAACAACTTCATTGAGTGCATTCAGCACATCCGACAATAGGTTCATGAAATATTGGATATAGACAATGATAAGTACAAGCATCGACATGATCAACATTGGGTGCCACACAACTTCTAGGTGGGCGAAAAAGTGTGGCTACATTTGCAGAAGGAGTGCCTCACTGGACCCCACCGCAAGCTTCGTCCGACATGATGTGGGTCATACACCATCACCAAGGCTGTAGGGGACAATGCCTCCGAGCTCAGTATTCCACCATTCCTTGGTCTGCACCCAATGCTAATTGTGGATCATCTTCGGCCCTAATTTCCACCTCTAGTGGACACATCCGACATGGCAGAACAACTCACACCAACAGAGTTAAACCCATACAACATGGAACAAGACACAAATGATTTGATTATGGACACAGAGATAAATAAAACCCTCCAATTGAGGATCCAGCTATATTTAGTTGTCAAAGTAGGCCAACTCCTTCACCAGGGAAACTGGTTCACCAGGGACGAGGTTCAACAAAAATTTCCTCACCTCATGGAGGCTCTACATGCAATGGGGACCATTGCTTCATAAGGGAGGAGGAATGATCTAGGTGGATATTGGTGGCCACCCACCTATTCCACGTAGAACTCCATACAATTTCATCATTTTCCTTTTTTATAGTAGCATTTACTATTTTTAGCAGTTTTTTAGGTCCTGAACTTCCGGAGTATTTTTGACCCCCTAAACGGCATTTTTTTGAGGTCCGTTGCAGTCTCATAGTTGAATGCATGGAACTATGGTAAAACCTATAGTACTCGGAGAGATATTTCTGATGATATATCATACGCTCCAAATGGAGATAATATGACCAAGTTACGAGCCCAGGAAATTGGTTTCCCAATTGACCCCAACGAGGCCCAAAAACTCTTGGTTTTTCATCTCTCGGGGTTAGGGTTTTGGTTGTTTAGGATTTTCCTATGTTGTTCAATAATAAAAAGGCCCTCGAGCCTCATCATAAAGAAGTTCAAATGACTATAGCCGCCACATCTCTTCTCAAAGATAAACTACCAATGCCTTAGCTAGTTTATTTCCATTTTTTATGTAAGCATATTTCAGTTATTTGATATTAATGAAATAAAGTTTTATTTTTGCTGCATCTCTATGTTTATGTGTATTCCTGTGTTTTATTGTGTTCTTGCATAAGTCTGGATCAATACTACCACGTGGACACAGTTGCTGCAAAATTATATATATATATATATTTTTTCTAGCTATTATATATTAATGTTTTAAATTTAGTCGAGGTCGGGACTACACCAGGATCAATGAGGTTGATGTACCAATGAAGGTACAGACACTGACTAGGCCATAGGTCACGGGTCGAGCCCAAAAAATTTAAAAAAAATCACACTGATGGATAGGGCTGACCTCGACTAGCCTTTGAGTTGACGACTTCCACCTGACCCACCGGGCCGCTAAAACATGGAATATGCACGTTGTTCTTACAATGTTTCAATTCCACATGCTTGACATATTTTCTCCCACAAAAATAGAAATATAAAAAATAATTAATAATAATTAAATTTCAACGGAGGTCTGGCTTGAAAAAATATGACTGTGAAATAGTTACCCATTCACCAAGAATTATAGCCCAGCACAACAGGAATCCAGACCATAATCAGCTCCAACTTATAGTCGGGGAACATCACCTTGATAGACAGAAGGAACTCATGACCGCCTAGACTGTGAGCCCATCAAATAGTCGATAATCAAAGGACTATAGGCATGTCTGATGCTCAGTAGCCAATCATCCTAGTACAAGAACAACATGTTTCTTGGAAGAAATTAGAACATAGATAATGAACATACCACAACATTTCTACCGACCTACAATAATGCACGAAGCACAATAATTAAGGTATGGACCGATGATCAAAGCTTATTTATTGAACTGTCACACCATCGTACAATACATTAGCTAAATTCCCTGCAAATGGACAATCTAGCGACGCTCCACCCTGCTCATCGTACCTTGCATATGATTGCAAAATAAGGCTCAAGGGCTCTCAACCAATTATAATGCAAATAAATATAATTTGAAAATATAAAAAACTATTTTTTTTTGTTCTCTAATATTTACTTTGGAAATTACTCATTTAATTTTTGGTCAACCAACAATTAATTGGAGGGTCAACGCATATCAAATGTGTTATACTCTGCCAATAGCAAGGATAAGAAGTACACATTGCATATATATATATATATATATATATATATATATATATATATATATATATATATATATATATATAATTTTTTCATTTTTTCCATTAATAATTGATATAATATAAAACTAGAAAATATACGTTATAATACTAAGATGACACAATATCCACACTTACTTATACAATAGAGATGTAAATGTTATTTTTTTCCTTTCCATTATCAAATTATACACTACGTTAGAAAATATATATTAATTTGTTCATAATAAATAGGATGCCCAAAGAATGTCCTTTTATGCATCATCAAGTTTTGCACCATATATGTTAAAAAAAAATGTATTTTAATGGAACGTTATAAATTTTTATTAGTTGTTGCCTTTCTAGTGACTATAATAATTTTCTCGCATTTAAATTGCATTGAATTTGCATTATTTAGCTGTGTTTTGCAATTTTAACCAAAGTTTTGGGAAAATGTCGAATATTTATATTTTCGAGTAAATTCAAAAATATTTTTCTAATTTTTGGGAAATAATTTATTTTTTTCAATTGGATGAACGAGCTCTAACGGGATATAGTTCCCCTAGTTGGGGGAATTTTATTTTTGGTATTTATCAATTCCTGACAAATAATTACATCGTAAGGTGTTCCTCTTTGAAAACAACTCCCCTAGCTTCCACTGTGTCCATGTCTGAGTCATTGGATCAAATGTTAGACGATTGAAATGTTTTAGGAAATTAGATTCACAAGTAAATAGTTTTATATATGTTTTTTATAATATTAGTTTAACTTAATAAAACTAGATTTTACATAAATTAGTTTAATAAACAAAAATAAAAGTAAAATACATAAACATTAAATTTTTGGGTTTGTGTAAATGACCGTGTTCAATACTTTTGCTATAATGGTAATTTCATAGATTTTAACCTCAGTTTTCAAAAATAAAAATAAAAATAAATTAAATTAAAGGATTGACATAATGTAATGAACATTTTAACTAGGTCAAAATACAATAAAAAATAAAAATAATAAAACAAAATAATAATAAACTATAAAAATAGCACATGATATTCATGTGGAATGTAGTTTATTTAAAGGGGGAATTTAAGATGTCTGTGATCAATTTGGATCTACCAAGAGCCAAGAGGGATCATATGTCTCGATATGCAAACCTCTTTTAGAGTGACAAGAGAATTGATCCATAGATATAAACTAATTATTTAATAAAATTTTCTTTAAATGTTTATAACCATTATTCTCTTAAAATTTTACTTAATAAAATGTATCTAAATTTTCATACATCCAAATATACATAGTTTTTAAAAAGTAATAAGGGGAAGGTACATGATGGCCATGGTAATTAATGTGATTTTTTATACTATTTTTATTTAAAATAGTAATTTGTATTTGTATTTTTTTAAATGAATATTGTTAAAGGTGTTGTACTATTTTTATTTAAAATAGTAATTTGTATTTGTATTTTTTAAATGAATATTGTTAAATCTGTAATTCAGTAAAATGTATTAAATTGATATTTGAATTTTTAAGATATTTATTTAAAAAATTCAAAGTATGGTGAGTTTTGTTTTATTAAGCTTTACTCTAGATGTGTAGAGAATGAATCCATCTCAAGTCCCAAAGAAGATTCTTCTTTCTCTTTTTATTCTAGCTTGCACCTTGAAACTCCTCCTCTCCTCCTCCTTGCACAAATTTAAACTATGAGGCACAAGGTAGTTGTTTCATATAGGAACATTTAGATATGATCAGAAAAATGTGATACTCTATATTTATTTTCTCTACAAATGTGATGGCAAGTGTGCCCTAAATGTTGTCAATTTCATGGTTAATGTAGTATAAGCTACATGCAAATTTACAGTCTTGTATACAAGATCAAGAAAGATATGTCCTATATCCAACACCATAGAGCAAGACCTGTTCACCTTTCGAACAGTTCTCTCTCAGTGCTAGAGTTGTTTTCTCAATAAACTTGTTTTTACTGCTCTTGAACTGATGAAGCCATCATTGTTGTATATAGGAGCATTTGGCTTTGATAAGAAAAGTGTGATACTGTGTTAAAATTTTCTCTACAAATGTGTTGGAGTTGTTTTCTCAATAAACTTGTTTTTACTGCTCTTAAGTGATGAAATCCATCGTTGTTGCATATAGGAGCATTTAGCTCTAATAAGAAAAGTGTCATAATGTGTCATAATTTTCTCTACAAATGTGTTGGATTTGTTTTCTCAATAAACTTGTTTAACTGCTCTTAAGTGATGAAATCCATAGTTGTGCATATAGGATCATTTAGCTCTGATAAGAAAAGTGTGATACTTGGTTACAATTTTCTCTAAAATTTTGATGGAAGGTGTGCCATGAATGTTGGCAATTTCAAGGTTAATGTAATATATGCTAAATAAAAATTCATTTCTTCTACCCAAGATCAAGAAAACTATGCCGAGTAGCCAACATCAGAAAACAAGACATGTTTGCGAACTCCATAAATGCTACTGAATCTCTCTCGGTGTTGGAGGTATTTTCTCACATAAATTTCTTACTCATTTTGTCTCAAGATTGTTAGATAATGGTGAAAGAAATACATTGTTAATCCAAGTGATCCACATAGTTATTCACGGCCAGCTTGGAAAACCATGCATGAAGATGCTTCTAATTTTCAATGAAGTAGTCTTCAAAAGTTCCTAGATCTATTTTAATTACATAAATGCATTGAAAACTAACTAATAGTATTTACTTCAGCTGTTTTATTTGGATGTGTTGCAAGCTGAAATTTACTGCTATACAACTTGTGCATCAAATTATTATGTAAAAATTGTGCCAACATATTAAAATGACATTCACTTTCTTGTATACCAAGATTATTGTTCTTCATATACAATTTCTAACAAGCATGCAATTGGTGTGTGCTCAGATATGTAGATGAACTTGGAGTAAACTCTATTTTTGTTAATAAAAATCCTCTTTATTTACATCCATGCTAAATAGATTGTACTTGAATGTATTTAAAATATCTTATTTTAGTTACATGCTCATTGCATGTTTGTTTCGAAGAATTATTAATCACCAAACGATTTTCAACCCCAATTTCCTATTTCAATATCTATAACAAATTTTTTTATGTATGTGAAGAGATTATGTTGCTTTACATATATGTTTCAGCCCTAATTTCCTATTTCAATATCTATAACAAAATTTTTTGGTTGGTAACTATTATTATCAATATCTTTGAAACCTCCACAAAGTGCTTCCATGGAAGAAAAAATTGATTTTCATTCCTCCACGATGGCTCCTTCTCCACAACGTCTTATTTCTTTTAGGCTACCCTTTCCTATGTTATTTCCTTACTATGTTTCTTTTGCAACATGTGATGCAATTGCTAGTTTTAAAATAAAAAAGGCTAATTTTCTGAATGGCCATTCCATCGGTGAGTGCTTTGACTCTGACACTTTCATACAACACTTCCCTTACATAAGTGGGGAGTGAGAGAGTGAAACATAGCGTTGATACATTATGCGGAGGTATGAAAAAGCCCCTCTTGAAGCTCCTCCCCACCTTCACACTTTTCACAATGTATTAATGTTTTATATTTATAATTTCGTCATCGAAATATAGAAAATTGTGGTAATATTGACAACATCCAATCTGCTTCTATTGTATTGATTCTTTTCTTTCACGTTTATGGTAAACACAATATCCATCTCTTTGTTGCGATTGGAGAATTTCTCTTACATCGCAGTCAAAAATCTTGGTGACAACTTCTATTCATGACTACTGGCGTTTTAGTTTCTTTGGGGCAGGACAAGAAGATTTCTAAGGTGGCCGGAATTCTTGATGATGGATTTGGTGGCTACATATTTTTTTGGAGCCTCTGAAAGTATGTCTCTGGTCACAGTGCATAACGAAACCCATGATGACATGCTCGACCATCGTCATGGCTCTACACGTTCCCATAAATATGTTTCTGCACCATTTAGGCATCAAGGGAGAGGTGCTAGCGATTTGCTGGAGCTAATTGAACGTGGTGTTACTTCTCATCATGTACGTTGTCAAGACATCACAAGACCACAAATGAAGAAGGATGGCCGAGGCTCAAGGGTTTCTCTTCTTGCGTGGCTCTGCTGAGGCTCTTTGTGGCTTCATGCCTCATGGTGTACTTGGAACGGTGGTGCTATGAAATCATGATGTTGATAATGGGGAAATTGTCCAGCCCACTACAATGAATGTTGGATCTAGCCATGGGGTTCAATGTTGATCAGATATTGTTCACCCTAATGCTTTCCCTCGGGTCATGCACGTCCACTACATTGGGAAACAAGCTCAATGGAAACCGACCCGTGGGCGCATATCACAAAACCTTTGTGTCCATGGGGTTGAGCATGGTTATTGCTTGTGTCGGTGCCATGGCCATGATTTATGGTAGGAATGCATGAGGAGGTCTCATCAATCATAACGAAGAGGTGGTCTAGGCGAGTCAGGAAGCTCCTTTGCGTGATGGGGTCATGGAGCTATTTAATTTTCCACAGGAAGTGTCTAGTGGGGTGTGACAGGGAACTAATTGGAGGCCATCCATGGCTGCATATGCGAATATGGGCATCTTTATCTCTTGGGTTTTCCTCTCGGAATGATTATAGGCTTCAAATTTGTTGCAGTCACTGTGTGTGATACTTTGACTGTGATCGTTACTCTCAAGATGGATTGGGTTCAACACGAACTAGCTTCCCAAAACCTCACCATTAAATCTCTACAATTACAACCCCTTGCATTCAATGGCGAAAAGAAAAATATTTTAATGGTGTTGATATCTGCATTCTGCACAATTTATTAATAATAAAACAACCACTGGATTAGGAAGGAAGCTCATTGTGCACAGAAAATTTTTAATCTTTCATTGTGTAGACCTCTTTAATCTGCACAATTTATTAATAACAAAAAATGAAAAGAGCCTAATTACACATAAATAACTGTAATAATAAATAAGGCCATTCAAATTGCACCTGTACTAACTCTAAAAGAGTTAAAATGTATTATAATTAAAACATAAAATAAAAGCACATTTTACAAACTACAATATTCATTATTTGATAACATTAAAATTTAATTAAACGTATCAAAAATAAATTTAATTATCTTATAATTAATTTCAATATATATTTAAAATTTAAACTAATATATATATATTATTTTTTTAATTAAAATTCACAATACATCAAAAATAAAAAATAAAACATTATTACATAAGATTATTTCAAAGCATTCAAATATGAGATCTAAAAACATCGTTTTCAATGAATTAAAATATTAATATTAGTGTATATTTCAAAATTAACATACACATAGATATAGGCAGAATTTATTAATAATAAAATAATTATTGGTCTTGTGCACGGACTACGAAAGAAGTTTTTTAACCTTTTTATCGTGGAGACCTCCACACTCCACACAATCTATTAATAATAAAAAATGAAGCTTGCCTAATTACATATAGATAATCATAATAATAAATGAAGCTAGAAGAATTGCATGTGTACTAAAAGAAATTACAATTAAAAAATAATTAAAAAAACATTATTACAAAACAGTAACATTTAAATTAACATATATTTTCAAAATTAACACATATATATATATTGAATCAAACCTAACATATATATTTAATAAAATCTAACGAATAAACTTAATTTATATATTCAATCAAACCTAACATATATGTTTAATAAAATCTAAAAAATAATATATATATATATAAATATATATATATATATATATATATATATATATATATATATATATATATATTCACACTTCATATATTAAAATTAAAACAATAATCTTGCATCATTTGATGGATGGAAATGGACATAGGACTATTATGCAATTGTGAAATTGAGCTATTCAAAATGCCTTCTCATCCCCATTGTCACTAGCATCACTCTGTTTCCTTAACAAAAATCATTAATGTGAATTATATGACCTCACAACGAGTTATTAGCTTTCACAATCCAAACCAAGAAACACATCATCATGCACTTAAATATGTGGCATATCATTGTTGTATGTAGAGTGTAGAGAGTTTTCATTGTGGGGAGTTTTCTCTGCACTCCTCATAATTTATTCGTTGATATTGTTTGTTTGTGTTGCAACATTGATTGTAGAATGTTGTTATTTTTATTTGGAATTGGAACATGAATATGAAACATTGAATTCACGTAATTGGAATTGGAAATGAATGGTTGACTTAACAATAATTTTATGACCAATTAAAAAATGATTGGCATCCTTCAATCCAAAAAGTGTTTTGTCAATCAAATTACTTTGATAATTACAGCATTGAGAAATTATTAGTAGCAGCTTACATGTCAATGATATACTAAGAATAAACAAAGTGTATATGAATTGTATTACAACATTGAGAAATTATTAATAGCAGCCTACATGTCAATGCTACATTAAGAACAAACAAACTGTGAATGAATTGTGTTGAGTGCTAAGAAAACTCTGCACAATGAAAGCTCTCTGCACTCCACAATATACTCTGCAATACATGGCATGACAGTTTCTTTTGAGCAACATGAAATGGAAAAAATGTATAGATAACATAGATATGTACATACTTCACATTGTATCTAGTTCTTGCTCCATTATCACACAAACCATCATTAATGTGTGGGTAACATGTAGGGTACATATGTACATACTTCACATTGTATCTAGTTCTTGCTTCGTTATCACACAAACCATCATTTGAATTTTCATTTTGTATCTAGTTCTTGCTCCATTATCACACAAACCATCATATGAATTTTCATTTTCGGCTGTGGTTAACGTGTGGTGGTGGGAATAGAGAAAGTTGTTAAGAGGTGGTTTTTATTGTGAGAAGTGTAGATGTGCAAAGAAAGCGAAAATAAAGACAAATTCTTAAAAATCACGGAACTATTTATTCAATTAATTAGCAATAAATACAAAACTATATTGCATTGCAACTATTACTTTGTTATAATAGTGAATGCCTCAAATAACACTTCGTATGGGAACCTATCACACAATAGTGAATACCTCAATTAACACTTGGTATGGGAACATATCACACAATTTACTGAATTGCTAAAGATGGAGCCTACGGCTTATTGAGTGATGAGAAAAATAGTTGTTTTCATGATGGTTATGGCATACCCACACTTCGAAGTTTGACTTCCTTGCCAGAAAGCAATCGATAGTTTCGTTACTTATTGTATGGACGATCTTTAAATGTGTAAACTTACTCCATTGTACTGTTTATGTTATATTTTTTATGCACAACGTTTCATTGAATTTGTGATGTGCATCCAAGCCAAGTAGCTCATAATATCATCCCAATCCTACATTGGGAATACGAATTCCCTTAGCTTGGGTAAGTAGACAAGGGTGGTTAAGCAAGCAGTAAGTGTACCCAGAGGTGGTTCCATAGATCAATGTAAATAATGTATAGAGATATAGGATGTGGACGTAAAATGTCAATCGATCAGAAAAGTGTAACTTGAGGAATTGAGATTGACCAAAAGGAAAGCAATCCAAATTATGAGTGCTGGTCTGTTGTTCTGGCTTTTATTGAAATAAAGAAATGTCATTTACGCTGTGGAACACGTTGAAAATTTGTATTAGGATGATTACTCTGACCCTGACGAATAAATGCACTTATCTCCCAACGAATAGTTGCTAAATCAAATCTAAGCTTCGCCAACTACTCCCTCGATCTGTGCTATCCCCGTCATGCCTTCCAGCTACATGCTACCCATAATAACATAACTCCATTCTATTTTATGTTTAACAATCCCCAAAATTGATTGTTCAGTGATGCTTCTGAACTTCATCCAGTTATAAGGTGTGAGAGGAAGTAGATTCAGGTGGACAAATGGAACTTGGTGGAGTGAATTAATAGAAATGTTATAAAATTATTTATTCCTGTCAAAACAAGTCATCACTGTTTACGTGAAATAAAATTAAGGATGGCGGTGTTAGCCCCGGGTTGCTTGCTTGGGATTGAAGGTACTAAGAAGGAACTTAAAAGATAGGGAGCTTCAGCTGGTACACCAACGCAGGCTATTGAACAATGCTTACAAATATGGTGATCGTTAAGTTGGTGTCTTTGTTTGCATATTGACTCTGGGAGATCATGGAGATAACTAATTTACTTGGTTTCTTTGTTGCCACTCAATATTCCTTTTGGTTTCAATGGGCCCACCAGCCTTTAACTCTCAAGCAATAAAGTCATCGTAAAGAAGAAAATAATTATCGGGCCTCCCTAGTAGCCACTGGCCAGCCATTCATTAACGTTAACATTTCTGACCAACTAGCGACCTAGCTAAAACTACACATCACAACCGATTTTCCCCGTTTCTATAAGTACACAGAATAGCACAATTAGAATGATCAGATCAGCGCCATCAACATTTCAACCTGGTCAGACTTGTATCAGAAGGAGTATAGATTCTCTGATCTATCTTTCAGTACAGAATAATCATTTTTTTTTGTTGTCTGTAGGGACAAAGGTCGAATATCATGGCAATTCGCACTTTTAAGATATGGAAATGCCTGCTCTTCCAACTTTTGGCATTCGCCTTTTTAGCTCATTATGTTTCCGCAGAGACGAGACACTATCATTTCCATGTGGGTCATATATATTTCATCCATTATGCTTTCTGATTAAGTTTGCCTTTATATGAGTTATATTGAGGTCTTCGATAGGATATTAGAAGTTAAGTATTAAATTTTGATTAGTTATGATCCAATTTTCCTAGAGATTTCATTGGAAGATGATGAATTAATTCGTCTAATTTGTTAATTATAATTTGCAAATCCTACTGAAGAATAAAACTCGCCTCTGCCATACGAAACCTCTGCTAACTGTCAATGGGCAATATCCAGGACCTGCTATAATTGCTCGCGAAGGAGATCGAGTGGTAGTTAATGTCACAAATCATGTGAAAGACAATGTTACAATTCATTCGTAGGTCTAATAAGTCATTGGCGAACTTTCTCCTCTGACTGATATACAAGGGCATCATATTTTTTGTGGCGAATTTATAATTTACATTTTAATTATAGTGAGTTAAGTGATTTGATCAAGTTTAGTTATGTATGAGAGTGTGTGCATGTCAATTAGATTAAATACCCTTCATAGATTCATTGTATTAAGAGAGAAAAAGAGAAAGAGAGTTTTATGATTCAGAGTTATTAGATTAATTGAAGAGCCGCAGCTCATTGTTCATGTGTGAAATCTTTGCGTTATTTATGTGATTGAATCTTTTGTCTTTCCAACAGATTGGTATCAGAGCGAGGTCACAGAAAACGTAAGAAAAACGTATTAGCAATCATCTGTGTGTGAGAAATAATTTTTTTTCCACATTTTTACGCTATAACGCAGGTGCTAATTATAAACAAAGCGTTATAATGCTGGTTCCCACTGTAGAGAACTGCATTAAAAACGAAAAACTTAAGGCGATTTTAATGAACGCGGGCATCTTCAATTTCTAGTGCGTTAGTGCCATTTTAATGCACGCAGGCATCTTCAATTTCCAGTGCGTTAAGGCACTAATGCACCACAAGCATATCGGGAGATGCGTTAGCACTCAGACGTATTGAAAATCGGATGCGTTAGTCTTATGAAAAGCACGAAAATCCAAAACAAAACTTTGGAAAGTCAATAAATTTCCACGGTTTCAAACGTGTTCAGGTTTGGAGTATTTAAAAAAAAACGTTCTTTTAATTATATGAGTCTCTCATAAAAGCACGTGAGTTTTGGTTTGAAAAGGTTTTTTTTTAAAGGGGTGTTTCATAAGCATATTTTAAAAAGGCTTTAAGAGGTGGAGCTTTTATAATAAGTAATTTTTTTAAAAAAAGATTTAATTTTATATAAAGATTTTTTTATAAAGAAATTTTTATATAAATAATAAAAAATAATAAAACCTAGGGTTTTATTATAAGGTTGTTTTTTTTGGAGCTTTGTAAAGCATATCAATTTTTTTTAGGGTTTTAGCAGTGAACTTTTGTTTGAAGAAAGATGGCTACAAGTAGCTTCCAGCCACAAATTCTTTTTTTCACAGGGAAGGATTATGATGTGTGGGCCATTAAGATGGAGACTATGCTAAAAGCGCATGATGTTTGGGATCATGTCAAGTATGGGTTTGCAGAACCTCAAGACGATGCATAAGAACGAGCCCTCAATAATGCAAAGAGGGAACAGTGGAAGAAAGATAAGCGAAAGAATGCGCAAGCGTTGCTTCTGATCCAGTAGGGAGTAGATCAAGCCGTGTTCTAGAAGATCATGATAACCTTGTCAGCAAAGGAAGCATGAGACACTTTGGCAAAAAGTTATCAAGGTATGGCCAAAGTTAATATTGTTAAATTGCAAAATACTAGAAAAAAATTTCGAAATTCTGCAGATGAAGGAGATCGAGGACATTGATTCCTTCATGAATAGGGTCATGTCTGTCGTCAATCAGTTAAAAATCTATGGCGAAGATGTTAAAGATCGAACAGTGATCGAGAAGGTTCTTCGATCCCTGTCCAACAAATTTGATGTTGTGGTCACAGCCATAGAAGAAGCAAAGGACTTGGAAAAACTCACAATTGATGAGTTGATGGGATCCCTTCTATTGCATGA
This sequence comes from Pinus albicaulis, assembly GCA_034641835.2. NCBI lineage: Eukaryota > Viridiplantae > Streptophyta > Pinopsida > Pinales > Pinaceae > Pinus > Pinus albicaulis. The sequence continues at coordinate 77,740,588 of CM076572.1, read as the reverse complement.
AGCAAGGATAGACAGAGATAAGGATTCCACTTTGGAAACTGCCTTCCAAAGTCAAGTCTATATTTCAAGAGGTCGAGGCAGAGGTCGATCGAGAGGCAGAGGACGAGGCAGTAACTATGGCGGTCACAGAGATGGCCGAGACGATCATGAGCATCAACATGGAAGCAGCAGTAGCAAAAGCTTTCATAACAATCAAAGGTCTGACAAATCTAAGGTAAAGTGCTATTACTGCAATAGATTTGGTCATTATGCTCGTGATTGTAGAAAGAAGATTGCAGATCAAGGCATTCAGAGAGCTAATGTTAGTACAAAAAATACTGACTTTATGTTTCTAGCATGCAACACCATGCATGCACCGTCTGATAAGGTCTGGCTATTAGACAGTGGTTGCAGTAACCACATGACAGGCAACAAGGATTTGGTTGCTAATTTGGATGTCTCAGTGCAGACAGAGGTAAAGTTGGGGACTGACAAGACTATGGCTGTAGATGGAAAATGAGTGGTCAACATTGTGACCAAGCAGGGGGAGCCAAAGACCATATCAGAGGTATCCTATGTCCCTGGACTCAAACACAATTTGATTAGTGTTGGTCAACTGATGCAGAAAGGATACAAAGTGATCTTTCAGGGGCAACAATGTGTTATTTACGACAAATCCCTAAGCAAGCAACTGATTGCAAAGGTGCACATGACGAGGAATAGACTCTTTCCTCTCATTATGAACTGCAATGATCAGGTTAGTTCTTTTACAACTGCATGTTTTGATGCATACTGGTTATGGCACTTTCGGTTTGGACACTTGCATTTTTCCGGCTTAAAATTATTGCAGCAGAAACAGATGGTTAGAGGTTTACCTCCCATCAAAGAACCTGCTAGCACTTGTGAGTGTTGCATCTTAGGCAAGCAACAATGTGAAAGTTTTCCGAAAGGAGTTTCTTACAGAGTAAAGAAACCACTTGAATTAGTGCATACCGACTTGTGTGGACCTATGAGAACACAGTCGATTGGTGGAAGCTATTACTTCCTCACCTTTATTGATGATTATAGTAGGACGACTTGGGTGTACTTTTTGAAGCAGAAGTCTGAAACTTTTGCAAAGTTCAAAGATTTCAAAGCTTTGGTGGAGAACCAAAGTGATCAACAAATCAAGGTATTGAGATCGGATCGTGGTGGAGAATACGATTCGAAGGCATTCCATGAGTACTACAAACAACATGGAATTAGAAGACAGTTTACGACCAAATACACACCATAGCAGAATGGTGTAGCAGAGAGGAAGAACCGAACAATCATGAACATGACAAGGAGCATGTTGAAAGCAAGACACCTGTCTAACGAGTATTGGGTTGAAGCAGTTGCATGTGTTGTTTATGTGATAAACAGATCTCCTACAAAGAGCGTGATGAACAGAGTTCCAGAAGAAGCATGGTCATATATGTCTTGTAGTGTATCTCATTTCAGAGTTTTTGGATGTGTTGCCTATGCACATGTGCCTAAGAAAATAAGAGGCAAATTAGATGATCAAAGTGAAAAATGTATATTTACTGGTTATAGTGAGCAGTCAAAAGCTTACAAATTGTATAACCCTGTCACAAAGAAGACAATTATTAGCAGAGATGTTGTGTTCAAAGAACAAGAGTCATGGAATGGGATTGTAGACACACTAACCGATGCTCAAACACCATTGATGGAGGATACTCTTGTAGAAGAAGAGGAGCAGCAAGAATAAAAAAAGAAGACACCAAATAGAGTCACACCAGCAAGGACTCCCAGATTTTCAGACCAGCATGGATCTTCAAGCAGATCCACAGATCATAATTCTCCAAGCAGCGAATCAGGTAAGAAAAGTATGAGAAGTCTGAAAGATATTTATGATGATTTGGATGTTAGTTCAAATTTTGCATTGTTGGCATTCCAACCTTCTTCATTTGAAGAAGCAATCAGAGATGAAAATTGGGTGCAAACCATGGATGAAGAGATGAATTCAATTGAAAAGAATGATATATGGGATTTGGTTGATTTACCAAACAATAAAAATCTCATTGGTGTGAAGTGGGTATACAAGACCAAAGTGAATGAGAAAGGTGAGATTGACAGATTTAAAGCAAGACTTGTAGCAAAAGGATTCTCATAGCAACCGGGAATAGACTTTGGAGAAACTTTTTCTCCGGTCGCCAGATTGGATACTGTAAGAGCAGTTCTAGCGACAACAGCTCAGACCAAGTGGAAAGTATATCAGATGGATGTCAAATTAGCCTTCTTGAATGGAATTTTAGAAGAAGAAATTTATGTGCATCACCCTCCAGATTATGAAGTCGAAGGACAAGAAAATAAAGTTTACAGATTGAAGAAAGCGCTCTATGAACTGAAGCAAGCACCTAGAGCATGGTATAGCAGAATCGACAGTTATATGATCAAGAATGGATTTTGCAGAAGCAACATTGAGCCTACCTTATACACAAAGGTAAATGAGCATGGACAAATTTTGATAGTTTGCTTATATGTTGATGATATGATTTTTACAGGTGATTTTGAAATAGATGAATTTAAAGCAGCCATGATGAAAGAATTTGAGATGACAGATCTAGGTCTCATGAAATATTTTCTTGGCATTGAAGTTGAGCAATCTGAAAAAGACATTTTTATTTGTCAAAATAAGTATGCAACAGATTTGCTGAAAAGATTCAGGATGGATAATTCCAAACCTGTACCTACACTAGTTGCAACGGGTACAAAGTTAAGTAAGGATGATGAAGGGGCAGATGTCAATCCAACTCTATTCAAAAGATTGGTTGGCAGCCTCATGTATCTCACAGCTACAAGACCAGATATTATGCAGGGAGTGAGTCTGATTTCCAGATTCATAGAGACTCCAAAAGACACACATTGGAGTGTTGGAAAAAGAATTCTGAGATACATAGCAGGGACCAGAGATTATGGCATAATGTATGCAAGTACAGAAAAGAAAGAATTGATTGGATATACAGATAGTGATTTTGCAGGAAGTTTGGATGATCGGAAGAGCACATCCGGTTATGTTTTCTATCTCGGTTTAGGAGTGATAGCATGGGCATCTAAGAAGCAGCCTATTGTTACACTATCATCCGCAGAAGCAGAATATGTAGTAGCAACTTCAGCAACATGTCAAGCAGTATGGTTAAGAAGAGTATTAGATGGACTCAAGCAGAAATAGCAAGGATCAACAGCGATATACTGTGACAACACATCAGCAATTGCACTATCCAAGAATAGTGTGTTTCATCAAAAGAGCAAGCATATTGATATTAGATATCATTTTATTCGAGAACTTGTGAGCAATGGAGAAGTTCACTTGAAGCCTTGTAGAACGAGTGATCAATTCGCTGATATCTTTACAAAGTCATTAGCAGTAGATTTGTTTGAGTTTCACAAAAGAATCTTGGGAGTTGTAAGCCTAGCTGAGACATAGACCAGCAGGCATGTTTGAGTTGTCATGAGTTATGTTTTAGTTTAGCGGTCGTAATTAAGGGGGAGTTAAAATATATAATTACTTCCCGCATGCAGAGTTAGAGTTGAGTGAATTATACAATCAGTTAAGTGAATTAGTTGAGTTGAGTTACAGTTAGATTTGGTGAGCTAGTTAGACAGTGGGTTAAGCGATTTGATCAGTTATGTGTGAGAGTGTGTGCATGTCAATTAGATTAAATACCCTTCACGGGTTCATTGTATTAAGAGAGAAAAAGAGAAAAAGAGTTTTATGATTCAGAGTTATTAGATTAATTGAAGAGTCGCAGCTCATTGTTCATGTGTGAAATCTTTGCGTTATTTATGTGATTGAATCCTCTGCCTTTCCAACAATTATCTGCTACCTTCGTATGCTATGTAACGATTTCCCCGCATTCCTCAGACACGAGATTCGTCAGATAAGATCTGCATGGGCCAATGGTCCCGTGTACGTGACCCAGTGCCCCATTCAAACTGCACAGAGTTAAATTTACAATTCACCATCACAAGGCAGAGAGGAACGCCATCACAAGGCAGAGAGGAACGCTGTGGTGGCACGCACACATTTCTTGGTTGCATGGTAGCTTGTATGGACCTATTATAATCCACCCCAAGAAGCACGCTACTTATCCATTCCCCAAACCACACCAAGAATTACCCATTCTCTTCGGTACTTGAATTAACCAATCACCAATATTCCTGCATCATAATCACGTTCTAATTAGAATTGTGCGTTGTTCAGAATATACAGTCTAATAAAGTATAAATTACCTCTCGAATTAATTGGAAATTGCAGGGGAATGGTGGAATGCGGACACGGAGAATGTTGTCACTGAAGCAATGCAAAATGGTGGGGGCCGAATGCGTCTGACGCATATACCATAAATGGGCTCCCTGGGCCCTTCTATAACTGTTCCACCAAAGGCATATTATCAAATTCGACCTTCAATTATATCCTAATAATCTGTATTAGTCAAACCCATATCGATGCATATAATTTTGGTGTATTGTGATATATTCATATTGACTTATGGCGCAGATACATTCAAGCTGAAAGTGATCCCGGGAAGAACATATCTTCTCCGTATAATCAATGCTGCTCTCAGTGATGAACTCTTCTTTGCAATAGCCAATCACACAATGACTGTGGTGGAAATCGACGCTCTTTATGTGAAGCCTTTCCAAACGAAAGCCATTCTTATCTCTCCTGGCCAAACCAGGAACGTGCTCTTGAAAGCTAAATCGACCCCGCCGCCTTTGAACGCCAGATTTCTAATGGCGGCACGACCTTATGTTACAGGCAGTGGAACCTTTGATAACTCAACCACTGCCGGCATCTTAGAGTACGCTCAGGTTTCAATTTCAAATTCATCCTCTCCAGCTCTCATCTTTAAGCCAACGCTTCCGTCCCTAAACGATACCTCATTTGCTACCAAGTTTAGCCAGAAGCTAAGAAGCTTGGCCACACCACAGTTTCCGGCAGCTGTTCCTCAAAGCGTTGATAAGCACTTTTTCTTCATCGTTGGTTTGGGATTGAATCCATGTCCCAAAGGGCAGAAATGCCAAGGTCCCAATGGAACCAAATTCGCAGCCTCCATGAATAACATATCCTTTGTTCTCCCGTCTACTGCGCTTCTTCAAGCCCACTACTTTGGGAAGTCAAAAGGAGTTTACAAGTTGAATTTCCCCGACAATCCACCATTTCCATTTAATTACACTGGCACTCCACCCAACAATACGCGGACTCTGAACGACACGAGGCTAAAAGTGGTTCCCTTCAACGCCACCATACAAGTGGTTCTGCAGGATACTAGTCTGGTTGGGCCAGAGAGCCATCCCCTCCATCTTCATGGTTACGATTTCTTCGTAGTTGGGCAGGGCACGGGGAACTACAATCCAGGCGCTGACCCTAAACGCTTCAATCTCGTGGATCCTCCCCAGAGAAACACCGTCGGAGTTCCCAGTGGAGGTTGGGTGGCTATTCAATTCCGAGCTGACAACCCAGGTAATATTATTTACATTTATCCAATATATTCCCCTCTTACAATCCTGGTCGCATTGATCAAATTCTACTGTTCATATCTGCTTGATTTTGATAATTATTGGGTAACCTTTTCAGGCGTTTGGTTCATGCATTGTCACCTGGAGGCTCACACGAGCTGGGGATTGAAAATGGCATGGGTTGTGCTTGATGGAAATACCCCAAATCAATCTCTTCCGCCTCCTCCATCGGACCTTCCAGCCTGCTAGCTCATCATCATCAATACACCATAGATGCTTCTAGTCAAGCTCAAACTGGCTGGTATTTGTATGATTACGCCGCCTTTCAGCACCGGTGATGGCTCCCACCTCGTGACTCCATGACTTCGAATGATAATACTGATTTTGTTTTTAGACTTTACCATTTTCAGTGTTCCAAGCAGCTATACATGTGGTGTGAGGCTTGTGGACAGAATTTATGTAAACTTGATAATTTTTTAAATTTACGTGGACATCAGTTTTGTTAATCACAATCACCTGTAAGCAAGGTTGAAATCTGATGGGTAACTGTCACCGTCATATTAAAAACATTATATGGATTTCTTATTAAAGGTACTTCTCCCATGATGTTTAACATTTATTTTTAAGTAATCTCTCGTATATGAGATTCTATCAATTTTTAGCAAGTTACCAATTCATTTGTGTTTGGAAATCCAAAAAAGCAATATAATTTTAATTATGGATTTCTTATTAAAAGTACTTATCCTGATGATGTTTACTATTTATTTTTATCTGAGTTTCTACTAATTTTTAGCAGGTTACCAATTAATTTGTGTTTGGAAATCCAAAAGAATATATTTTTTATCTATTTTTAGCAGGTTACTGATTAATTTGGGTTTGGAAATTAAAATTACGCTATAATTTTAATACAATTTATGATTACAAGTTTAAAAAATACAAAATAGTGGTTAATATAAAATGGAGAATTTTCATAGATAAAAGAAAAAGAGAAGGAAGTATATAAAATACACATTATCAAAATTAATTACACTTATTTATAATCAATAACTTTACAATGTTTATATACATTTTTTTATATAAATTGTGAGGCTTTTAATAATATTTATTTATTATAAGAATTAAATGATTTTTTATCCTTTTAAATTAGATTTCTATAAGTCCAAAATTTATTATAGATTAAATTTAACAAAGCTCGAAATTAAAAATTAATAATGTTTCTTCAATTCCAAAAATCTTAAAATTTAAATCCACCCATCACAATCAATTAAAATAAAACATTTTAATTAAAAATTGTTTTACAAATTGTGACAAAATTTTTACCAACAATACGGAAGTTAATAAAAATTAAAATAAAATATTTGAATTTTAATTTGTCTTATAAAATCTATCAAAATTTTACAAATGATATCAAAGTTAATGAAGACTTAAATGCATATTAAGGGTTTTCATTAAAGTTATTGAATTATAAACAAGCATTGATTACATCCAACCAAGACCCTTCACATTTTACTATAGAGGGATTTGGTCCTAGGCTATTGATTTTTCATTAAAAACAATGGTCTTCATCATATAATATTAAAGAAGAGTTAGTTTTGATCTCATGTGATCAAGGCAGTTGGTTTTTATGAAAAACAACAATCTTTGATCACATTGGATTAAATCCCTTCACATTTCCCGATAAATGGCTTTGTTCCAATGTGATCAAGGCTGTTCATTTTTCATTAAAACCAATGGCCCTGATCAAATAAAATCCCTTTATTTTTCCAAATGGCTTGGTAGGATGTGATCAAGGTGGTCGATTTCTCAATACCAATGGTCTTGATCACATTGAACCAAAGACAACTCTCCATAAATTTTAAGGATGTTGATATGATGTGATCAAGGCCACAAGTTCTAATGAAAAATGAACTACCTTAATCACATCAAACCAAAACCATCTCTAAGGAAATTTGTGTTGGAAAATGGGTGGTTGTGTTAGTGTTGGCATTGATGTCAACAAAAGCCAATGTTAATCCATTCTTATCTGCAAGTTTCTGGTAGATAATCATCATAGTAGTAGGCTTATTGAGAAGCCATAAAATAATGACTATTGTGGTTAGGAACCCATCATTCCAAGAAAAAAAATAAGAGTCAAGAAGCAAAGTGTGGCAGAGAGTTTACAGTCACCTCAAAGGTAGAAAATGTGCTCCAACCCTACATTGGAATCCGCCCATCAGAAATTTTTCTGGAAGAGCTTTCCAACAATATGTGGAAGTTCAAAAATGAGCTCCTAGATTAAAATATGTGGTGTGTTCAAGTTCAGGGATATGAAGCCTTAAGAAGGATGAAATATCAGAGTAGGAGGCATATCGGAATATTGGAGGTTCAAGATATCAGAAAATCGGTGTAGGAAGCATATCAGATATTAGAACATTAGAGGAGGATGACACATCAGAACCTCAGAGCACAAAGAAGATTGGAACCTCAGAGCAGACCGACATATTGGAAGATTAGATCAAAAGGCTTATCGGGTATCGGAATATGAGAGGCTTGGGATATCGAAATATCAGATGTTCTTAACAAGACTTTTCTAAGAAGTTACGATATCCAGTCATCTCAATAGTGTTAAAATCATCGAGAAATGTCAAAAATAAATTAATAAAGGATTTTGTTGTGAAACCAAGGTATGGCGAGTCCTCTTCTCTCTGCTTTGAGAGGACACATGGCGAAATGAGATTGGTTCTGAGAAGTTACAATGGAAACTGACGGGACCATGACGTGGCAGTATGACATGAAACATGGCAAGAAGATGCAATGTTATTGGGTGGCCTAGTTGGCCAAATATGGGTGACACGTATCTCCACTAAGGAGTCCATGTGGTGGATAATGGCATCATATTAGAGATCAACATACCGTAGGATGAGAACATCGTAACTTCTATGAAAATGGTTTTTGGAATGTTACGATAAAAGGGGCTTCGATGTTTATTTTGGCACATGGTCATGATATGTCAAAGAACCAAGGAAACTAGCTCATTTAATAGAACATTCTTGTCCCATGCACGCCTTTCAGAATTAAAGAAAAGAGGGAATCAGAGCTTCCATTCCCATATATTGTCCATCTCTGATGGGAAATAAACAAGCATGGAAAGTTCCTGCAATGTAAACAGATAGACTTTGAATTGAAGGCTCAACATGAAAGGGAACATGATGAGATTGTAGATATTTCAGAAGCTCATTCTTGTGAATGAAATCTATGACATAAATCATTGTGTAGCCACAAATGATGTTGAGTAAGTCACACAAATAAGCATTTGAGTGATGTTTGTAACTATGACAGAAAGAGGATTGTGTAGTATGCAGCAATGGAAAAAAACAAGTGAAATCCTCTTTTTAAAAAGGGGCAAAAGATTATTATTGAATTGGCGAAGTAGGTGAGTGTTGTGGGAGCACAGGTGTAGTGCTGAGTAAGACAGCACAGTGTCTGAGTTGTGGAGAAGAAACAGAGGATGAGTTGTGAGGCAACAAAATGGTGATCATGAGCACATATGTTGAGCTGTGGAAGAAGCAACAAAGGATGTGTTGTGTCACAAAAAAGTGTTGATCACATGTTATGTTGAGCATCGTACAAAAAGTGCGGCTATGCAAGACTGGAGGAGTCGGTGTTACAGCAGAGGGCCAAGATCAAAATGAAATTTTGTTACACAATGGGTTTGTATTTATCTTATCTGTAAATGCCTTTGTTTTCAGTTTGAAATTTGTATGAAATAATATAACAGTGGCAACAGTAGGTGGTGGACTTGATTCAAAGAGGTTGGTGTCTCTTGGAAAGTTGGTGCTTACTATTCTAAAAGGGTTGGTGCCTCTTATAAAGTTGGTGCTTGTTATCCAAAGGGGGTTGGTGCCTCCAATGAGTGGATTCTCATAAACAAACTCATGTAATTTAGTGGGTTCTTAATTTACATCTTCAAAAAACAACAAATTGGTGTTGTTTACCCTTTGGATTTCCAAGTGAAGATTAATTGTGTCAATGTGTGTGTGTGCTTATCTTGAGAACTGTTGATTGAGCATACATGTTATAATGCTTATTTACTTATGAATGAACGCCCTCGTAAAAAATGGATGGGAGAGGGATGAAGTAATAATATATTCGAAAGGAAAATTTAAGTAATCATACAATTACTGATTCACCCCCCCCCCCCCCCCTTAGTAATTCCTTATTCCAGCAATTGGTATTAGAGCCAAGTTTCTCCAGAAATAGTCTAACCACTCGAAGGTAGATCTATAAGGAATTATGTCAAGGCAAGAGAACCAAGAGGCTTATTCAAGCAGAATACCATTCTTTGATGGGACAAATGTTTCCTTCTCGAAAGTGAGGATGGAAGCATATCTGATGTCATTTGGTGTAGATGTGGGGACCTCAATACTGGTAGACTATAATATCCCTAGTGTTCTCCCCACTGATGAAAATGATAATAAATTATATGGAAACAATGTTAAAGCCAATAATTCTATTCTCTTTGGTCTTAGTCAATCATAACTTGTAAAATTCATGCATTGTAAATCTATTAAGGAGGTGTGGGTAAATCTAATCCATATTTACGAAAGGGATGACAAGGTCAAGTAGGCCAAACTGCAAGCCTTCATAATGAGGTTCAAGAGTCTAATAATGGGTGAAGATGAGAGTATTGCATAATATTTCCTCAGGGTCAATGAAGTAACCAATAGGATTAGAGGGATGGGTGAAGAAGTCAAGGAAGAAATGGTTGTACAAAAAATCTTAAGATCTTTGCCCATGAGATTTAATGCCAAAGCCTCAGCTATTGAAGGGATGGATAATTTGAAATATCTCAAGATGGAATAGTTACATGGTACTCTCACTGCCTATGAAAGAAGAGTTGTAAAGGAGAAGTCGGAACCAAAGGAAGAAACTTTTAAAGTGTCCAAAAAGGGCAAGGAGCTCAAAAAGCATCAAGAGGTATTGGACAATTGGTTCACAGCACTCCATCTTGCCACAAATTTCTCCGTTGCTAGATTCCATTCGAAAAACTCAAATTCAAATTACCAACCCGACCATTAAAGCCCAACTAAGCTCAACACATTTGGAAATGCATAAATCAATGTTGGGGGTTTTTAATGGGAAAATTCATCATGGTAACCGTGTTCATACACGTTGAATTTTGTCAGTAGACGTAGATGCATGATCATTGGATGGTGGGATCGGTGATAACCGTGGGAGAAATCTAGGATGACCAGGATGGTGGAACGTCCCCAGGATGATGAGTTCATAAATATCACTTAAACTCACCTAAAATTTTGTCCGCACATATTAAAATCCAACTGATTAGAAGGGTGATAATAAAGCTTTATGATTGGGTGGAGTGAACAATGTTTTCCCACCCAATCTCATAAAGAAAACGCCTCCGGTGTAATTAATCTACTCTTTATATTAACAACCAATTGAATTATTTAATTTAAAAAAAGAGATGAAATAATGGACATCTAAATTAGTATATTACTAAAATAGTGCACGAGTGGTTTTCAATTAGCTATTAAAGATACAATCAATTTCAAATAAGAGTTTTAAAGCTAACCTATCTTTAATGTTTTAATAGTGTAATTTTAAATTGGTAATCTTAAACATAACCTTTGTAAATTACTAAAATAAATAATGACTTAATTATAACCTTAGATGTCTTAATGACATAATTTCAAATTTGTATTTAAATTAGCATAATTTAATAACATAATTTCAAATTAGTATATTTAAATTTCATGACAAATATAGATCTTAAAGATAACTTTGTAATGTCATTGTGCTTTTAATATCATAGTGACATAATATAATTTGAAAATGATCTCTTTAAATTGGCATAATTTCAAATTGGTTGGAAAACAAGCTACAACTATTACTCAAAAGCTTTGGTTGATGAATTTAAAATTTAAATTTTAAAAGAGTTCTTTAAATTCACTTTAAAATTTAAATTTTAAAAAAATTCCTTAAATTGCTTATTTCCTTGTTTCAAAAATTAACAACATTTTCATAAATTTTATTTTAAAGTAATTAACTTATTTATTAATAATAATAGCATTGTACCCATGTTTTTTTTTAAATCTTTAACTAAAATTTATTTGTGAAGTTCAAATGAAAATAAAGAAAAAATAATAAAAAAAACAATTTTTTATTTTTATTTAACATAAAAACATGATAAAATAATTTCTCATGCCACAATGTTATATTTTTCCTAAACAAAGAGATTTTCAATAATTTGGTAGATCATAAAATTATTTACTATGATTTACATTATGACCATAACAATGTATTTCATTGTTCCCGTTGAACCCAAGTTGAATTTAAACGTGTGACATTTATGGGTTCCACATAACGATACCACTAGCAATTGCACCACATGTTGCAAAAGAAACATCATAAGGTAATACCATAGGAAAGAGTATCGTACAGGAAATAAGTTGTTGCAGAGAAGAAACCATTGTGAAGGAATGAAAGACAATTTTTGCTTCCATGGATGCACGTCATGGAGGTTTCAAAGGCAATTTTTTCTTCCATGGAAGCAGGTCATGGAGGTTTCAAAGATATCGATGATAAGAGTTATCAACCAGAAAATTTTGTTATAGATATTGAAATAGGCAATTGTGGGTGAAAACATATATAGAAACCAACATAATTCGTTCACATATATAAAAGTTTTGTTATAGATATTGAAATAGGAAATTGGGGGTGAAAATCCTTTGGTGATTAATAATCCTTCGAAACAAGCATGAAATGAGCATGTAACTCAAATAAGATATTTTAAATACATTCAAGTACAATATATATAGCATAGATGTAAATAAAGAGAATTTTTATTAACATAAATAGAGTTTACTCCAAGTTCATCTACATATCCCAGCCCTAATTTCATGCTTGTGAGAAATTGTATATTGTATATGAATAACAATAGTCTTGGTATACAAGAAAGCGAATGTCATTTTAATATGGAGACATTTTTGGAAGGAGATATTGTTATTTATGTTATGGTTTATTTTATTAACTCCAAACTTGGTTTATTCTTTCTCTATATACATAAGAAACAAAAAATACAAAGTAATTTCACAATTTTAAGTTATACTTTTATATTTTATAATTACAAATCTAGTTTCTTATTAAACTATTTTACACATCTATTTATTCAAATAAATTATATTGTGAATATGTTTTCTCCTATTATTTGATTACAAAATTATTGTACTCCCTACTAAGTAAAACAACTTTATTAATAAAGAATCAAATGCCAATTTAAATGATTTCTCAAGCGAGAACTACTATAATATATAGAGCTGATTTTTTTATGTATAAATTATTTGTTTTATATGTCGTTAAATTTCCATTACCTATTATCTTCAAACCCCATGGGGAGGTATTGAACATGGGAGCCAACTTTAAGTGAATAAACATTCACATTGTCAACTTGGAAAAATAAATTGTAATCCTAGAATTCTCTTACCTAATCATAATTTTAAATATATAATTGAGTTCCATTTATTAAAAACAAAGGAAATATTAAGAATCTCCGAGAGTTGTAAAAGGTAATTGACATGAAAAATAAAAAATCTCCTCATGAAAACATACAAATATTAATCTTAATTGAATCATTAAAAAACTAAATAGGGATAATAGACAGTATCACAATTTTCTTATCATAACTAAATGCTCCTATATGAAACAATGATGACTTTCATCAGTTCAAGAGGAGTAAAAATAAGTTTACTGAGAAAACAACTCTAGCACTGAGAGAGATTTGGAAGCAATTGCTGAATTGGTGAACATGTCTTGCTCTAAGGTGTTGGATATTGGGCATAGGCAACTGTTGAATTGGTGAACATGTCATGCTCTATGGTGTTGGATATTGGGCATAGATTTCTTGATCTTGTATAAAAGACTATAAGTTTTCATGTAGCTTATACTACATTAACCATGAAATTGTCAACATTTAGCCATAACATTTATAGAGACAATTACAATAGAGTATCCCATTTTTCTTATCATATCTAAATGTTCCTATATGCAAGACTACCTTGTGTCGGGAGGACGAGAGGAGTGTCAAAGTGTAAGCTAGAATAAGAAGAGAAAGAATAATCTTGTGAGACATGAGAATCTTGTTTGGGACTTGAGATAGATTCATTTTGTGCACATCTAGACTCAAAGCTTAATAAAAAAAACTCACCATACTTTTAATTTTTTAAATGAATATCTTAAAAATTAGAATATCAATTTAGTACATTTTATTGAATTACACATTTAGCAATATTCATTTAAAAAAATACAAATATAAATTACTATTTTAAATAAAAATATTACAACACATTTAACAATATTCATTTAAAAAAATATAAATACAAATTACAATTTTAAATAAAAATAGTACAAAGAATAACATTAATTATCAGGGCCCTCGTGTATCTTCCTCTTATTACTTTTTAAATACCTTTTAAAATACTTAATGGTTGTAACTTATTCTTAATCACATGGTGTCAATTTTGTAAAACTATAATCTGCAAGTCTCACTTTTATAGCTTTGGTGGAAGGATAGAGTATCTAAATTCCCTTGCACTTTAAAAATCATCCTCAATTATTGTACCACCCACCTCGGAATCCAACCTAGACATCTTAGGTTATTCTAAATTGATCAAGAGTATAGAATTTTTAGGGTGGTGTTCTATGTTCACTAAAATTCCCATGACGTCCATCACTATGTATGGGGTTCGTTGCAACCTTGGATATATTCTGTGAGTTGCTGTGATTTCTTTTCTTGTGGCTAAAAATTATTTTTGGTTGTCACCTAGTTATCATGATTGAAAAAATTGTTATCATCTCATATCCATATAGCATTAGATATAATTTGTGAGCTAATGTGATGTTTTGTTTGTCACAATGATTCAAAAATCAGTTATTATACCACACTATTGACTTTCTCATTGTCTGTTTTGTTTATAAACCCTTTAAAAAATCCACAGGAACATTTGATTTTTGATGCAGGGTGACCTGTATACCCAGAATCTTTTCACAAATGCCCGTGCATATAAAACATGCGCCTCAAACAATTGCCCAATCACACTTCAATACACGGCAAATTGATTCTTAAATTTGCGGAAGCTTTAATATCTTGTTCAAAAAATTTTATGTGTTAGAAAAAAAACTCATGCTTCAAATCCATCTTCATACACTCAACTCCAAACTTCATTTCACTCCCAATTTAAGTAACTTCTTTCATCAATTCCATTTAATATCAACATTCAGATATGACGGGGTTCAATAAAAAAATGAACTTATGTTTTCAACCTCAAGTGGATATGGCAAACATCACCAATATCATTTGCATGCACAAAATTACATGTTTCAACCAATCAAAGTACCAAATATATATGCGCCCTCTTCCCTTTCAGCTTATCCAGCGGTCAGGCATTTCAATATTTATAGTTGATTTTGCCAAGCAATTCAATTTATCTCTATACATTCTTCACTCACCATGTTCATTTAATTCAAAGAATGATGCTGCTCATACCTGCAACAGATTATGTATTTTCGACCCTTTCACTTTGGTCAAACCAATATCCATTGTATATATAACGGCACTCTCTATCATTTAACTTACTGAATCATATTTACCTGTGCACGCTTTCTCAAGATACTCGATACTGCTTGGATCCTTCGTTTTGTTTCCAGCGCTGACAGGTTTCAAGCAACGCTTCACACGCTTTCTCAACAACGAAGTGGCATATCAATTTAAGACTCATTTCCAGCGTTTATCATTTGAAGACTTTACGTCCTCTTTTCCAGCATTCACACTACCAGAACGTGAATATTTAATCTTATATCGATCTTTGCTTTGCGTTAAGATCGTTGTGTTGGATTACTGCTCCACAACACGACCTGCATTCATAACCACACTGTCAGTTGTAACTTTAACTCAACAATTCAAGAAGTTCTGCGCTGATTTCAAATGCTGTTCAGTCCCTCAAACCGCCCTTCCGGCATTTCTTTCACGTATTCTATATGTCAGCTGAAACACAAATCAACTCTTGAAAACTTCCCTCTGCACATCCGGTATTAAACAATTACTGTTTTATTGATTTAGAACAGACAAAGTTCCGACAATTTTTCACCTGCGTTCAACAGTCTTTGACAACCAACTGCTTGTCCTTCTGACACAATGGCTCGCTCACCTTTATGAACATTTATGGAATGTCATAATGCGCCTTATGGTTAATGCTTTCATTCAATCTGCAACTGCATAATTCGACATTAACATTACAACCAACCTTATATAAATTCGTTGCAATTACTCTACATCAATTCTTCAAATCAATCGTTTCTACTTCGTAGGTCTTCATCAATTCATCTGCGCCAGCGTTCTTGCCAATGCCACAGTTCTTCAAGGTGTTTATACTTCCGATTAATAATTAATGGTTTTCGGATTACCATTCAACCATTTCAATTTACATTCATTTCAAACAGTACACTATCTGCAAACCATTTCAACTTGAATGTCGATATTAACAACATCAATTTTTCAACCTATGTGCAGAGTTTTGTTTATAAAGCTTATTCAACGTTTTCTTGTCAAATCCAAATAGGGTATTTCCATACAGAAGTGAAAGTTAGCGTTCATTCACTCAGATTCACAAAATCGATTTTAAATCTGTAATTACATCAACAGTGCTCTTTCACACTTTTAATTGAAACCTCAATGTCAGCAATTTATCAATCGATCCACACATATGACTTAGGAAAAATACTTTCATATAAACAAAAATGAGACTACTTACAAACTTATCTTTGGCACGATATTCGACACTCATGGCCCTTTACAAATACTGGAGGCTTATAGCCTCTTTCCTAATTTCACACCCTAATTTCACCTCTCAAACTCTATTCTACTTGTTTTTTTTTGCCTTTGAGGCTTTGCTGAATTTATACAATTTTTAAAATGATCTAATTAAATGTTCAATCCCCTTAATATCTCAACAAATCCTATTATCTCTCAACATCCCCAAAATATAGATTCTTATCCCTAAAACTTAGAAACTAATTCCAACTTAGTCTCTATCATTAATTCTATATAATCTAGAAACTAGTTTCTCTCATATTTACAAATTCTCACAAATAATCAATTAAAATATAATTAATCACTCAAAATTTAATATTAATATTTACATGAAATTTAATATTTCTTCAAAACATGAAACCCCCTAGCTTAGATAAAATATAAGGTGTTTTTCGGAGCTAATGCTCCTGCATCAGACTCCCCATGTAAGAAAATTCATGACCACCTGGTCATAAGTCTGGATAATTATTTCCTCCTGGATCCCAAATTTTATTTTGTAATCTTTCCTTGCTTGTCAATTGCTTTACTGCTGTTGTTATCTGCTGTTGTCCTCCAGGTTTCCATATTTTGTGTTGTAGTGCTCCACTTACTCCGCCTTCAAGATCTGCTACTGTCTTCCTCTTGTTGTCACTCCTTTTCTTTCTTGCTACTGTCTTTCTCTGAGGAATTTTCATCATTAACCTCCTTACAACTCAATTTCTCTGTCCAGTATATCCTATGTCTGCTGATTGTTTCCATCTTTTGATTGCTGAACTCTCATTCTTGATTGTTCTTCACTTGTTTTGATCGCTTCCTTTTCACCCTTACTGCTGTTTTGCACATTTTCTGCTGCTGCTACATTGTCTTTTAGAACAATTTCTTGCCTCTGTTTTCTGCATCTGTCAATTTCTTCTTGATTATTATTTATGACAACCGCTTTGTCATCCTTCTTCAGCAATCTATCCTGGACATTCATCCTCTGCTCTTCCAATTTCCTCCTTTGAAAGTCTAATTCTCTATATAACTCAATGATTTTACTTGGAGTGGACTTTGGAAATTTTACACGATCTTCCATTTCCTCATTTGTTATTGTCTCATTATCACATGGTCTTTCTTCTGCTAAATCTTCCTTAACATCCTTCAGTAGATGTTCTTCCTCTTTTTCCAAACCTGCAATCATACACAAATCATTAGTTTTAAAATCACAAGACCTTACGGTCTTGTTTGATGCTTCAGTCATCAAATCTTCGGGCTGCTTTGAATCATTCATATGATTCAACTCCTCTAGCTCTTCATCACTTTCAAAAAGTAATGGTCCACTTTCTGGGTAACATATCGAAACTTCAACATCTTCTTCAGCATCTTCATTTTGCTGTAGCTCAACTCTTTCGAGCTTCTCTATCCTCTGTCTGGCATCTATAACCTGTTCAAGTTCCCTTAGTTCCTTTATCAACTGCAAATTCACCTGATGATTCCACTTCTCTTGTAGTCTCTGCCATCTCAGCTTCTTTCTCATGACATAACCATGCTTCTGGTTTTCCTCATTTCTTTGCAACATCTCCATTAACACCTCAAGCTGAACTGCTATCTCAGCCTTCTCCCTCTCATATTCCTCTTTGCTTAACTGTCTCTGTATGCCAATTTCCTTGGCATCCTTCTCCTTTTGTCCTCTGCTGTGTTTTATTTCAGAACCTCTGTTACGACTGTCACTAGTCATCATCCTTTCCATCTCTATGAGTTCCTCACTCACTTCAAGCCTCTTCAGCAGCAAGTCCTGTCCTGCCGCCACTTACCTCACCAAGCTCTCCTCACTCAGTCTTTTGGCAAGCAATTGGTTCTATATCTACGGAACCTCCTTTGAGCACTTCTCTTTGCTCTTCCTGGGCTTCAACTCATCTGCTTGTTCACAACTGTCCTCCTTATCCAATCTCTATTGGAATTCCTCAAGGTTCTGTCACATCTATGTTTTCACTTAGAAACTTTCACCAGCTTCCTTTATCTGTTAGCAATTCTAATCACATTTCCTTTTGGGAGTTGCAATAATACTTCAATGCAAAGACTACAATATTCTATCCAAAAAAAAACCATATCATCTTACCTCCAAGATCTCGTCTGATCTTGTCCTTCCATTCACCTGCACTTCAATTAACTTCAGAATCTCATCATTCCTGCAAATCTGTTTTAGCAAATCTTTATGCTTCCTCTGCACAATTTCTCGATATTCAACTATTGTCAATCAGATTTTAAAATCTTCCAATCTTCTGGCTTTATCTGGCAAACTTTAGCTGTCAGCAATAATTCCTTCTTTGTTGAGTTTCTTCCACTCAAAAATCATTAACAACTTCTTTCATTACTATCCCTTGATCTCCTTTGCTGAGATACTTCATTGCTGCAACCATCAATCCTCATTCCATTTCTTTGTTAGTAAAACTCAATTCAAAATTAAACAAACACAATACCTGCACGATTCTTCATTCATTCAGCTGCATTCTGGTTGCTTGACTGTCAGATTAGAATCTGATCTCCTTTGCCTGCATGCACATCTGCTACTTCATAAACGCTGTCATAATTTATTCCTGCACTTATCGCCTGCAATTTGTCAATCAACTCATATCGAATTTTACCAATCAAAACATAATTCTATTCTGTTCGAATGCATAACCGAGAGTTACTTCTCCACACAAAATTTGATATAAATTCAAATTCAGTCTTCAACGCTTTTCAAGAAACTTTCATTCAGAGCCAAGCTCTGATACCAAAAATGATGCAGGGTGACCTGCATACCCAGAATTTTTTCACAAATTCCCGTGCATATAAAACATGCACCTCAAACAATTGCCCAATCACACTTCAATACACGGAAAATTGATTCTTAAATTTGTGGAAGCTTTAATATCTTGTTCACAAAATTTTATGTGTTAGAAAAAAAACTCATGCTTCAAATCCATCTTCATACACTCAACTCCAAACTTCATTTCACTCCCAATTTAAGTAACTTCTTTCATCAATTCCATTTAACATCAACATTCAGATATGACGAGGTTCAATAAAAAAATGAACTTATGTTTTCAACCTCAAGTGGATATGGCAAACATCACCAATATCATTTGCATGCACAAAATTACATGTTTCAACCAATCAAAGTACCAAATATATATGCGCCCTCTTCCCTTTCAGCTTATCCAGCGGTCAGGAATTTCAATATTTATAGTTGATTTTGCCAAGCAATTCAATTTATCTCTATACATTCTTCACTCACCATGTTCATTTAATTCAAAGAATGATGCTACTCATACCTGCAACAGATTATGTATTTTCGATCCTTTCACTTTGGTCAAACCAATATCCATTGTATATATAACGGCACTCTCTATCATTTAACTTACTGAATCATATTTACCTGTGCACGCTTTTTCAAGATACTCGATACTGCTTGGATCCTTCATTTTGTTTCCAGTGCTGACAGGTTTCAAGCAACGCTTCACACGCTTTCTCAACAATGAAGTGGCATATCAATTTAAGACTCATTTCCAGCGTTTATCATTTGAAGACTTTACATCCTCTTTTCCAGCATTCACACTACCAGAACGTGAATATTTAATCTTATATCTATCTTTTCTTTGCGTTAAGATCGCTGTGTTGGATTACTGCTCCACAACACGACCTGCATTCATAACCACACCGTCAGTTGTAACTTTAACTCAACAATTCAAGAAGTTCTGCGCTGATTTCAAATGTTGTTCAGTCCTTCAAACCACCCTTCCGACATTTCTTTCACGTATTCTATATGTCAGCTGAAACACAAATCAACTCTTGAAAACTTTCCTCTGCACATCTGGTATTAAACAATTACTGTTTTATTTAATTAGAACAGACAAAGTTCTGACAATTTTTCACCTGCGTTCAACAGTCTTTGACAACCAACTGCTTGTCCTTCTGACACAATGGCTCGCTCACCTTTATGAACATTTATGGAATGTCATAATGCGCCTTATGGTTAACGCTTTCATTCAATCTGCAACTGCATAATTCGACATTAACATTACAACCAACCTTATATAAATTCGTTGCAATTACTCTACATCAATTCTTCAAATCAATCGTTTCTACTTCGCAGGTCTTCATCAATTCATCTGCGCCAGCGTTCTTGCCAATGCCACAGTTCTTCAAGGTGTTTATACTTCCGATTAATAATTAATGGTTTTCGGATTACCATTCAACCATTTCAATTTACATTCATTTCAAACAGTACACTATCTACAAACCATTTCAACTTGAATGCCGATATTAACAACATCAATTTTTCAACCTATGTGCAGAGTTTTGTTTATAAAGCTTATTCAGCGTTTTCTTGTCAAATCCAAACAGGGTATTTCCATACAGAAGTGAAAGTTAGCGTTCATTCACTCAGATTCACAAAATCGATTTTAAATCTGTAATTACATCAACAGTGCTCTTTCACACTTTTAATTGAAACCTCAATGTCAGCAATTTATCAATCGATCCACACATATAACTTAGGAAAAGTACTTTCATATAAACAAAAATGAGACTACTTACAAACTTATCTTTGGCCCGATATTCGACACTCATGGCCCTTTACAAATAATGGAGGCTTATAACCTCTTTCCTAATTTCACACCCTAATTTCACCTCTCAAACTCTATTCTACTTGTTTTTTTTTTTGCATTTGAGGCTTTGCTGAATTTATACAATTTTTAAAATGATCTAATTAAATGTTCAATCCCCTTAATATCTCAACAAATCCTATTATCTCTCAACATCCCTAAAAGATAGATTCTTATCCCTAAAACTTAGAAACTAATTCCAACTTAGGCTCCATCATTAATTCTAAATAATCTAGAAACTAATTTCTCTCACATTTACAAATTCTCACAAATGATTAATTAAAATATAATTAATCACTCAAAATAATATTAAGATTTACATGAAATTTAATATTTCTTCAAAACATGAAACCCCCTAGCTTAGATAAAATATAAGGTGTTTTTCAGAGCTAATGCTCCTGCATCAATTTTACACTCTGATCTCCCTAGCGTGGGTGGGCATTTCAAAAATTGGAGAGTAAATTGAGTGGTTATTGTTAGAAATTGTTGTATAGGATGGGAAATTTGGATGGTTTATAGATAATATGAATGTCACAATAGATATCTATTTTGAATTTTTAGTGTCTCTAGCCACCATGCATCTAATATGATCCATTTCAACTAAGAACGTCAATATGTCACTGTGTGAATGATAACTTGTGACATCCCTGGCCATTTTCTTTGATTGTGTATCGAGTTACAAACTAATACTTTGTGAAATCCCTAGCCATTTTCTTTGATTGTGGATCAGGTTATAAACTAGAATACAGTCTCTCTTCAGAAGACTCTACAATTTATATTGGATGGAGGAAAAGGTTATGATAAAACTTGTAAAAGTACCCCTTAGGTTTATGTCAATTTACTCTATTATTGATCACATAGTGACAATTTTGTAAAACTACAATCTACAGTAAGGATTGAGTGGGTTTTTTCTTTTGTAAGTTTTGTTTGAATTGAAAAATAAAAAAATTTATAAAAGCTAAAATTATCTAATGAAAAACTTTGTTTAAAATTTCAGAATAAAAAGTTGAGTAAGTTTGACATCATATAATATGAAATTTGTTTATGATTATAAAGTAAAAAACATGTAATCTTTTTTAGCTACAATTAGGTAATTAAAGATATGTATATACTTTTTTTTTTAATAGAAGAAATTTGATATTCATTAACAAAAAAAATGAAAAGGGTATGTGTGTAGTTACAAACTATTACAATTAAGTAATTAAAGGTAAATTTAGTGTTATTTAAGAAATGAGAATTATGAACATTCATCATTATTGCTCAAGGTAAATCATGTCATGTTTCTTATCATATCTAAATGTTCCTATATGCAACAACTACCTTGTGCCTCATAGTTTAAATGTGTTCATGGAGGACGAGAGGAGTGTCAAAGTGCAAGCTAGAATAAGAAGAGAAAGAAGAATCTTGTGAGACATGAGAATATTGTTTGAGACTTGAGATAGATTCATTCTCTGCACATCTAGACTCAAAGCTTAATAAAACAAAACTCACCATACTTTGAATTTTTTAAATCAATATCTTAAAAATTATAATATCAATTTAATACATTTTACTGAATTATACATTTAGCAATATTAATTTTAAAAAATACAAATATAAATTACTATTTTAAATAAAAATATTACAACAAATTTAACAATATTCATTTAGAAAAATACAAATACAAATTACTATTTTAAATAAAAATAGTACAAAGAATCACATTAATTATCATGGCCCTCCTGTACCTTCCTCTTATTACTTTTTAAATACCTTTTAAAATACCTAATGTTCGTAACTTATTCTTAATCACATAGTGTCAATTTTGTAAAACTATAATCTACAAGTCTCACTTTTTATAGCTTTGGTGGAAGGACAGAGTATCTAAATTCCCTTGCACTTTAAGAAGCATCCTCAATTATTGTACCACCCACCTCAGTATCCAATCTAGACATCTTAGGTTATTCTAAATTGATCAAGGGTATAGAATTTTTAGGGTGGTGTTCTATGTTCACTAAAATTCCCATGATGTCCATCGCTATGTATGAGGCTCGTTGCAACCTTTGATATATTCTATGATTTGTTGCGATTTTTTTTCTTGTGGCTAAAACTTATTTTTGGTTGTCACCTAGTTATCATGGTTCAAAACATTGTTATCATCTCAGATCCTTATAGAATTAGATATATTCTATGAGCTAATGTGATGTTTTGTTTGTCACAATGATTCAAAAAACAATTATTATACCATACTATTGACTTTATCACTGTTTGTTTTGTTTATGAACCCTTTAAAAAAACCATAGGAACATTTGATTTTACACTCTGATCTCCCTAGCGTGGGTGGGGGTTTCAAAAATTGGAGAGTAAATTGAGCGGTTATTGTTATAAATTGTTGTATAAGATGGGAAATTTGGATGGTTTGTAGAGAATATGGATGTCATAACATATATCTATTTTGAATTTTTAGTGTCTCTGGCCACCATGCATCTAATAGGATCCATTTCAACTGAGAATGTCAATAGATCACTGTGGATGATAACTTGTGACATCAATGGCCATTTTCTTTGATTGTGGATCGAGTTACAAACTAATATTTTGTGAAATCCATAGCCATTTTCTTTGATTGTGGATCAATTTAAAAACTAGAATACAGTCTCTCTTCATAAGACTGTACAATTTATAATGGATAGAGGGAAAGGTTATGATAAAACTTGTAAGAGAACCCCTTAGGTTTATGTCAAATTACTCTATTGTTAATCACAGAGTGCCAATTTTTTAAAACTATCTTCTACAGTAAGGACTGAGTGGGTTTTTTCTTTTGTAAGTTTTTTTTGAATTGAAAAATAAAAAAAACTATAAAAGCTAAAATTATGTAGTGAAAAAGTTTGTTTAAAATTTCAGAATAAAAAGTTGAGTAAGTTTGACATCATATAATATGAAATTTGTTTATGATTATAAAGTAAAAAAAATGTAATCCTTTTTAGCTACAATTAGTTATTAAAGATATGTATATACTTTTTTTTTAATAGAATAAATTTGATATTCATTAACAAAAAAAAATGAAAAGAGTATGTATATAGTTACAAACTGTTATGTAGTTACAAACTATTAAAATTAAGTAATTAAAGGTAAATTTAGTGTTATTTAAGAAATGAGAATTATGAACATTCATCATTATTTCTCACGATAAATCATGTCCTATGAAATAATTTCGAATATTTTAGAAATTTTCATTATTAATTTAATTTTTTATATATTAAGAAATTCTACTCATGAATAATAAATGATGCAGAGAGTAAGGAAACACGTTAAAAAAAAATTACATGTAATGAACATAAAATTCCTTTACCACTTCAATCCCATTACTCCATATAGCGTTGTTGTAATCCATCGTTAGGTCCCTATTTACTAGTATAGTCCCTTATTGTTGTTAGTGTAACCCCCTTATTGATATTATTGTACCATTGTAACCCCCATATTGTTATTATTGTGCTCTTAAATTATTATTGTTAGGTCGGCTAGGATTACATTGTGGCCCCACTAGGATTACATTGTGGCCCCATGGACTCCTATATATAGAAAGGAGGTCTTGTAATTTGTATCATCCAAGAATTGTTCATTCATGTAATGTATTAGAGGTTGCCCCCTCGAAGTGGCTTATTTCTAAGGCATTGATATCTCTTTTCTTCTATTTTTGGAGCTGGTTTCTCAACATTTGGTATCAGAGCTTTGGATTCTAGGGTTTTCTCTGCTCCAAACCGGTCATCGTGGCATTTGCGCTATAACGTTTTTTCTACGAAGGTTCAGAAGCTGAAATTTTTAGAGTGCGAAGCCGAAATTATGAGGAACATCGTCACAACATTTCAGAGCTTGGTTCGCAATATTTTCGGATATATGATCTGTGGAATTTAGGGCTTTTTGTAGGCTTCTGAATTTAACCTAAACAAGTCATCGTGGAATTTGCGCTATAAATTTTTTTCTACGAAGTTTCCGTAGCTGAAATTTTTAGAGAGATAACCTGAAATCGAGAGGAATATCGTCGCAAAATTTTAGATATTGGTTCGCAACATTTTCAGAGATATGATCTATGGAATTTAGGTCTTTTTCAGGCTCCCGAATTTCATCTCAAAGAGGTTATCGTGGGAAAATATTTGTAACTCTCTCTCTGAGCATCGGATTGGAATGCTGTAAAAAGTAACCACAAGTACACAGAATGTAGTTTCTTTCTATCAATTTTAGAGCCAAAGGAGGAAACAGTGACACGTGGTAAGTCGTACAAGTTCCCTCTACGGAACAAGCCCATAATTGGGACATTGTGGGAGATTGGACATAATTTTTCCTTGAAGAATCCAAATCAGGTCAAACTTGTGACATTTGAAAAAAGCTTCAGAGGGCTACTACAAGTTTGAATTTCATATATTGAGGAGCTACAATTACAGAGATAATTCAATTTCAATATAGAGCTCCTCAAAAGCAAGTAAAAGGTGTGTATTTGTTTCCCGAATTCCATAAGTCTTGTTTGAAGAATCAATTTGAATTGATTCCAAGGGCATATTGTAGAATATATATCAGTATTAGATTCTTAAATGGCCCCTAAAAATAATTCAACACCCATTAAGCCTTTATAAGGCTCTACTATGACTCATGAAGATGAAGAATGGCAACATGACATATCAAATTTACAAGAGCAAGTGCAACAAATTTTGCTCTCACAAAGAGCAACAAAAAATGACATGGAAGTTTTGAAGAAAGGCATGGAAACTAAGATGGATGGTTTGAAGAAAGGCATGGAATCTAAGATGGATGGTTTGAAGAATGGCATGGAAGCTAATATATATGGCATGGAAGCTGGCATGGAATCTAATATGGATGACATGGAAGCTAAGATTGATGAAAAAATGGAAAACATGAAAAATGATCTAAAAGCAGACATGGAAGGTTTGACAAAGTTGATACAACAAATGTTTCCTAATGGTGAAAATATAGTAGAGGAAACTCATGATGAGAACAAAATAAATGTTAATTGTGATTTCATAAACTCTCATGTTGGCGGGAAGAACCACCATATTCCAAAAATGGATATGAGGAAGTTTGATGGAAAGGATCCTGTAACATGGATACTACATATGGAGCAATATTTTTATCTCAATAATGTTCAAAACAAACAAAAGGTACACATTACAACTTTACATTTAGAACAAAATACATTTGTATGGTATTGATGACTTTTCTCCCGTAAAAAAATTGTCACTTGGTCAATTTTTATGGAGGAAATGATAGCACATTATGAGGATACAAAGAGCAACACATACTTTAGCCAATTGATAAATATCAAACAAAAGGGTTTAGTGGGGAAGCACATTGAGGACTTCCAAAAATTGAATATAAGGGTAACTGATATTCCAGAGGAACACATGATTGATCTCTTCATAGGTACTTTAAAGGATAACATCCAACATGAAGTTCGCATTTTGGAACATGATTCATTGGAGAAGGCATTCAGGTTGGCAAGAAAAATTGAATGTAAAATTATGGCGACAAGGAAGCCTACCACTCACTTCTATAAAGAGGGAAGTGTTGCTACTCCTAGATTTCCATAACCTACAAGGTTGACACCACAACAATTGGAAGAAAAAAGAGCAAAAGGGCTTTGCTACAGTTGTGATAGAAAATACACTAAAGGTCATAAGTGTGCTGAGAAGAAATTATTTTACATAGATTGTGAAAAGGAAGAAGAAAATGAACAAGAATCTTCAAAAGAAGAGGATATACACCAGGAACCAACCCTAGAAGAGGAAAAAATGAGTCTGACCATATCGTGTAATGCATTGGCAATAATTACCACTCCTCAAACTCTCAATATAGAAGGACATATCAAGAAGAAAAAGGTAATAGTGTTGATTGATTCGGGTAGTACCCATAATTTTATTCATTGTAAGGTAGCCAAGGAATTGAATTGTTTCCTATATCCAGCACCAGAATGTCAAGTGATGGTTGCAAATGGAGGAACTATAAATTTCTCTAGAAAATTCCATAATATCAAGCTAACCATGGGGGAATATGTATTGAATAGTCCAATGCTTTCCATTCCTATGGGAGGTGTTGATGTTGTACTAGGAATACAATGGTTACAATCTTTGGGGACAGTGGCTTTTAATTTTCAATATTTTTTCTTGAAATGTTTTTATGAAGGAAAGGAAGTCGAATTACAGGGTATTGCAGGGAAGACGAGAAAGATAATAAGCTCCAATTTCATGAAAAAGCTTCTAAAGAAATAACAACGAGGCATAATTGCACAATTATGCTCACTAGAATTTCCAACATCAAAATCATCTATTTCTGCAGATCTCCAAAATGTCTTGGACAATCATTCCAAGGTTTTTGAAACTCCCAAAGGACTCCCACCTATTTGTGATCATGATCATGCTATTCATTTGATTCCAGGAAGTGTTCCTCCAAACATCAGGCCTTATAGATATTCTTATGTCCAAAAGAGCGAAATCGAATGTATGATTGCAGAAATATTAGAGGCGGGTATAATTCAACCAAGTCAAAGTTCTTTCTCTACTCCTGTAGTATTAGTACACAATATGGATAGATCATGGTGCATGTGTCCGGATTATAGGGAGCTCAATAAGCTCACCATTAAAGATAAATTTCCCATTCCTGTGATTGATGAATTATTGGATGAATTACATGGAGAAATTTATTTTACCAAGTTGGATCTTCATTCAAGATATCATCAAATTAGAATGAAGACTGAAGATATTCTGAAAACAAAATTTCAAACTCATGAGGATCATTATGAATTTTTGTTCATGCCTTTTGGCCTTACCAATGCACCTTCTACATTTCAAGGGTTGATGAATTCCATTTTCAAACCCTTCCTTAGAAAATTTGTGCTAGTATTTTTTGATGATATACTAATCTACAGCAGGTCTTGGAAGGATCATGTTGAACATGTTGACGGGGTGCTCAAACTATTGCAGGAGAAACAATTATATGCAAAAACATCCAAAGGTACAAGAGGTGGAATATCTGGGTCATATTGTATCTCACGAGGGTGTTAAAGTAGACCCTAACAAAATTAAAGCCATTAAGGAATGGAAAGTCCCCACAACCATAAAGCAGTTGCGAGGATTTCTCGGGTTAACAGGGTATTATCGCAAGTTTGATAAGAATTATGGGAGAATAGCAGCACCTCTAACAACATTATTGAAGAAAGATGCATTTTCATGGACTCCTGAAGCAACTAAGGCCTTTCAACATCTTAAAGAGGCAATGTGCCTAGCACCGGTCTTAGCTACGCCAGACTTCACAAAAACCTTTATTGTGGAATGTGATGCCTCAGGAAATGGAATTGGTGTTGTTTTAATGCAAGAAGAAAGACCCATTGCTTTTGAAAGTCGTCCAATCAAAGGAAAGTATTTACAGAAACCTATTTATGAGAAGGAAATGTTAGCAATACTGCATGCACTAAAGAAATGGAGAACTTACATAATGGGAAGACACTTCAAGGTAAAAACTGATCATGATAGTCTTAAACACTTTTTGGAACAAAGACTATCTTCAGAAGAGCAGCAAAAATGGGTCACAAAGATGTTGGGTTATGACTTTGAAATAATATACAAAAAAGGGAAGCTAAATGTTGTTGGAGATGCACTCTCAAGAAAGAATGAAGAGGTGGAAGCATTGCTTTGTGCCAATTCTATTATCCAACCAGATTGGATAACTGAAGCAAGAGATGAATGGAAGAAGGACGAAGAAGTGCAGACACTCATTCAAAAGTTACGGCAAGATCCTAGTACATCTGATACATTTAGTTGGAAAAATGATTCCTTATGGTACAAAGATCGCTTATATCTTTGTAAGAATTCCCAACTAAAACAAAATATTCTTTGGAATTGCACACTTCTCCTTTAGGAGGACACTCAGGATTTTTAAAAACTTACCACAGGGTGAAGAAAGAATTTTTTTGGGATGGCCTTAAATCTGATATTCAAAAGTTTGTAGCGGAATGTTTGGTTTGCCAGCAGAATAAAGTTGAGACAATTAAGACCCTGGGACTTCTACAACCTTTATCCATTCCAAGTCAACGTTGGGAGGAGATTTAAATGGATTTTATCACAGGTTTACCTAAGTCCGAAGGAAAGAATGTCATCATGGTGGTAGTTGATAGACTTACCAAGTATGCACACTTTTGTGCATTATCTCATCCATTTAAAGCAAGTACAGTTGCTACTACATTTATGGACACAATTCAAAAGCTACATAGAAACCCAAGGGTTATTGTGAGCGACAAAGATCCCATTTTTACTGGAAATTTTTGGACGGAGTTATTTTCTTGTTTGGGTACTCAATTAGCTCATAGCTCATCTTATCATCCTCAGTCTGATGGTCAAACTGAGATAGTAAATAAATGTTTGGAAGGATATCTTCGTTGTTTGTATCTAATAAACAAACACAATGGGTCAAGTGGTTACCTCTTGCTGAATGGTGGTATAACACTTCCTTCCATACTGCAGCAAAAATGACCCCATTTATGGCACTTTATGGATATCATCCACCATCCATCACATCATCTTTAAGAGAAAATTCTAAAGTTCAAGCAGTGGAAGATCACATCGAGCATCAGCAAAAAGTTCTCCAACTCTTAAAGGATAACCTGAATTTGGCACAAAATCGAATGAAACAACAGGCAGATCAACATCGCAGCGAGAGAAGTTTTGATGTAGGAGATTGGGTATTTTTACGACTACAACCATACAAACAAATGTCCCTCAAGCAAGATAAGAAGGATAATAAATTATCGCCAAAGTATTATGGTCCTTACAAGGTGTAGCAAAATATTGGTACTATGATATACAAATTGTAGCTTCCTGCTCTTTCACGAGTGCATCCAATTTTCCATGTTTCATGCTTAAAGAAGGTTATAGGTGAAAATATTCCAGTTCAAACAATATTGCCAAAACTTGATGAGGAAGGAAAAATCATATTGGAACCTGAAGCGGTCATGGAAACAAGAACTCGATAGCTATGAAATCGATCAATTTCAGAGTATCTCATCAAGTTGAAGAACTTACCCACTGAATACTCTACATGGGAGGATGAGAATTTTATACAGAAGTACCCAGAGCTACTCAAGCATTGAGGACAACACTTTTTTGAAGGAGAGGGGCATGTTAGGTCCCTATATTACTAGTATAGTCCCTTATTGTTGTTAGTGTAACCCCCTTATTGTTATTATTGTGCCCTTAAATCATTATTGTTAGGTCGGCTAGGAATACTTTGTAGCCCCACTAGGATTACATTATGGCCCCATGGACTCCTATATATAGAAAGGAGGTTTTCTAATTTGTATCATCCAAGAATTGTTCATTCATGTAATGTATTAGAGGTTGCCCCCTCGAAGTGGCTTGTTTCTAAGGTGTTGATATCTCTTTTCTTCTATTTTTGGAGCTGGTTTCACAACATCTATTGTGTCAAAGCATGTGTTTTTTTTTAATGGACACGTTCACCACATTCATTCCTCCTCCTAATGGATATTGACCAGTGTAATCTGGGCTCTACCACGATCCTATGATAGAAATCTGTATTAAAAAATAAGCACAGGTCGCAATATATATATATATATACCTAAGGGTATCTATCTCTGGTAGCCTATTTATATTATCAACTCAAAACACATAATCAAGGGAGACACGTCATTCTGATACAAATACCAGCAAAATGTTAATGGAATTCTCATCAGGCCGGTAGCATTGGGTATAAATGAGCAGATGCCAACTTGGCATGCCTTTGTATTGAGGCTACACTGCTAGTGCAATTGTGAATTTTTAACCACCGTTATATAATAACAAAATACACATTACATCGTGTGAATGTTACAGCACTCTCATCCAACCTTACAACAACCAGCGAGCTCCTCACATGAGGATCCAACATCAACACAGGTCGGAAGTCAATATCACTCATACCTACAACATGTTTCTTGCGCTCTCAATTTGATTCAACGCCATGGACTCCATGTTCGTATTCATGCTCGGGCTTACAAAAACTTCTTTTCACTCCACGCTGATTCGATTCCACTCCCAAAATTTTTGTTCACTACATAATTAGCTTCCCATCCTACATTTTCTCCAATTCCAACATTCTCCTTCACATTCCAAGCTGTTCAATCCGCTTTCCACCTCAATTCTCCACAACCTGCATCCACTTGCTCCTACAATTCAACACCCTCATCTTCTACATCTATATGATGTATCCCAGATTCAAACACGCATCAAACATAAAATGCAGAGCGAAAACATGGTAGGAGTTATACCTACAATGATAAAGACTGTATCAATACTCATGGGTGAATATTACATTTTTTTCCCCTTTTCACTTGGCATTCTTCACACTGTCACAATCCCTCTCACGCTCTTGTTTTTTCCTCTCTTATTTCCCTACTATTTATACTTTAATGTGAAATTGTTCTTCTTAGAATATATTTCTTCTCAAACTACTCCAACACACCAATGCCCTCCTATTTTTAAGTTCTTATCCTTACTTGGCCCTATTTCCACGCAGGGAAAGAAACCAATTTCTAAATTTATTCCTAATTAATAAAAAAATACAAAACAACTAACTACGCTCATCAATAAATAAATAATAAAATATTAATACTAATTTTTATTCCTCTCGAATTAGCCACAACATGTGAACATATTATCATGTTGCTGGCTAAGTCCAAATGCTCCTGCGTCAAACTCCCGAGGAAGAAAAAGAAAGTTGATTTTTCAACGCTTTAGGATCTACTCCAAACTTCTGTAGTTCTATTGTAGTCATCCAACTGGAAGCTTCCACCAGTTGTCTAGTGATAATAGTTCTGTCCTGTGGTTTCCTTTGACACTCTTTTCTCCAAAATGGCTTCGACTTCCTTCCTTCCTGTTTTTGGCATCTGCTCTTCCCAATTTACTGTCGGGTTTTCTTCTGCTGTAGAGTCCCCTTCTGGTTCTTCTTCTGGTCCTTGGTATAGTTACAAATCTGCAACATTGAAGATTGGCGATATTCCAATTCCTGTTGGAAATTCAATTTCATATGCATTTGAAGAAAATTTCCTTACAATTTTACATGGCCCTATCTTCTTCATTTTTAACTTGTTATAAGTTTTAACAGGAAATCTTTCTTTTCTTAGATACACCATGACTAAGTCAACTACTTGGAATTCCTTTCCTCACTTCCTCATAACAGTTCTCTGCATGTATCTATTACTACTTTCCTACAATATGTTTTTGACATATTCTTGTAGTTTCTGCATTTGTTCTGCAAAATCTTCAGCTTTTGCGCTCCTTACCTATTTTTTTCCAAGATCTCTGCGTTCATACACACCTCTTGGATGAATTCCAAAAACAATCTAGAATGGACTCATACCATTACTTCGATTTGGAGTATCATTATAAGCAAACTCGGCTTGAGCAAGGGCTAAATCCCATTTTTTAGGATTTTTATACACCAAACTTCACAATATGTTTCCCAAACTTCTATTCACTACCTCGGTCAGTCCATTCGTTTTAGGATGATATGCTGAATTGAAACTACGGTTGGTACCTAGTTTCTTCCACAGAGTTCTCCAGAAATGTCCCATAAATTTGGTATCCCTATCAAACACAATACTTACAGGAAATCCATGTAATCTTACGACTTCTAAAAAAAGAGATTAGCAATATGTGTTTCATCACTTGTTTTCTTGCATGCAATAAAATGAACAATTTTAGAAAATATATCCACCACAACATAAATGGGGTTATTTCCCCTTCGATTTTTTATTAAACCCAAAACAATGTCCATACTAACTTCATCCCATGGTCAGTCGGGTATTGGTAATAGATGATAAAATCATGTATTATGACTTTTCCCTTTAGCATGTTGACAAATCATGCATTCTCCCACGAATCGTTTAACATCGGTTTGCATCTTTGGCCAGTAATAAAAATTATTTACCTGAGCAAAGGTATTGTTTTTTCCAAAATGTCTAGATAGGCCTCCACTATGTTTCTCCTTAATTATGTTTTCCCTCACAGAACATTTGGGAATGAATAATTTATTACTTTTGAATAGTAATCCTCCTTGGATAAGATAATCGAACCACTAGATTATATTATGAACTGCTGGATTTTGTACAACTGCATAAATTTCTTTAAACTCTGCCTTATCTTTATACATGTCAACCATTTCCTCAAATCCTACAACACCAACTTGTAATTCTTGCATAATTAAGTTCACTCTTCTCAAAGCATCAACAACTTTGTTCAATTTACCACTTGTATGCTCGATTACAAAAGTAAACTCTGCAAATATTCTACCCATTTGGCATGTTTCTGATTCAATTTTGGCTGGTTTTTTATGAACTGTAATGCATGATTATCAGAATATAACAAAAACTCTTTTGGCAACAAACAATGTATCCATTTTTTTAAAGCATGTCCAACAACATAAAACTCTTTGTCATAAGATGAATATTTCTTCTTTGCTTCATTCATTTTTTCATTGAAGTGCGCTATTGGTTTCTTCTCTTGACTTAAAACTGCTCCAATCACAATTCCACTAGCATCAATTTCAACCAGGAAAACTTTTTCAAATTTTGGTAAAGCTAAAACTGGTTTTTCAGTAATTTTTTTCTTCAACAATTTAAAGTTTCGATTTGCTGCTTCTGTCCACTTGAACGACTGATTAGTTTCCCTAATTTTTTCAATAATGGGTACACAAATATGACTAAAGCTTCGGATAAATTTTCTATAGAAACCTGCAAGACCATGAAATCCTCTTACCTCAAATATGCTTTTAGGAGTTGGCCAATTTATGATTGCTTGGATTTTTTTGTATCCATTTTCAAACCTTCCTTAGAGACTACAATTCCCAAATAAATTAGTTCTTCCTTGATAAAACTGCATTTCTTCAAATTTATTAGCATTTTTTCTTTCTGTAAAGTTTTTAGAACTAATTTAAGGTGGTCCAAATGCTCTTCTTTACTTCGACTGAAAATGAGAATATCATCAAGATAAACAATTACAAAATTTCCTGCATATTCCTTTAAAACCTCATCCATCAACCTCATGAATGTACTGGGTGCATTAGTAAGTCCAAAAGGCATTAATAACCAATCATACAAGCCACTGTCTGTTTTGAATGCAGTTTTCCACTCATCCCCTTCTCTAATTCTTATCTTATGATACCCACTCTTCAAATATATCTTAGAAAAATATTTCAACCCACTCAAACAATCCATTAAATCATCCATTTATGGTAAAGGAAAACGATACCTGATGGTGATTTTATTTATGTCTCTAGAATCTATGCACATGCGCCATTCACCCCCTTTTTTTGGACTGAGTATTGTTGGTACAACACATGGACTGAGGCTTTCTTTGATTTATCCTTTACCCATTAACTCTTGCACTTGTCTTCCAACTTTGACATTTTCCTGTGGCGCTAACCTATATGCTTCTTTATTCAAAAAAAATGCTCCAGGGACTAGATCAATGTGGTGACTAATACTCCTGATTGGCGGTAACACATTTGGCAACTCATCCACAATAATATCAAAAAAATCATTCAACAGATTTCAAATTTCTTCAGGTAAATCTTCTAAATTTGTAAAAATTACCTTGGGTCTCCCTACAATATAAAAATGTATCTCCTCTCCTTTCTTGACTTTTTGGAACAGGGCTTTACTACTCATCAACATAATTTTGTTTCCAAGTGCTTCCTCATCAACTTTAGCTTTCAATGGCAGCAGTGTATGCTTGTTTCCATCTTTCTCAAGAGTATACGTGTTTCTTCGGCCATCATGTATGGCTTTCTGATCAAACTTCCAAGGTATTCCCAAAAATATGTGGCATACATCCATCGACATTACATAACATAAAATAACATCCTTGTAAGTACCAATCTGGATTTCGACCTTACATTGTTCAATTACAATAATTTGATGGCCTTTTTGGAGCCATGATACTTTATAAGGAGTAGGGTGTATTGTTTTCTCTAACTTCAATTTGTCCACCATTTCTATAGAAACAAGGTTATCAGTACTTCCACTATCAATTACCAATTTTCAACATTTACTTTTTTATTACATATAGTTCTGAACAGGTTCTTTCTCTAAGCCGGTTTTGTAGCTTCATTCGCTGCTTTAAGCACAATCCTTTTTAACAACAAGGATTCTTCGGCTTCTAGTGGTTCCTCTTTGGCTATAGTTTGAGCAATTTATTCTTTTTTTTTAGCAACATTCACATTTCGCTGGGTTGTTGATCTATTGTGAGGACAGTCCCATGACCCATGTCCCCACTCACCACATGTAAAGCACCGAATATCCCTTCCTCAGCCTCTACCTCTAGGCACAAGTATTCCATGACCAAAGTCTCCTCTCTGTGGTGATATATTACTCGAACCTCCTACTTCATTCTAGGAGTGTTGAAATCTGGACTTAAATGTTCCTCTTCCTCTTAACAGACTCTTGCCTCTATTCCTCTAACTTTGTTTACGCAACATTTATTTCTCTTCCCTCAAAGCTGCTTGATAAGCATCCTCAATTGTCTTCAAATTTAATAAGCTGATTTCATCATGTATATCATATCTTAAGCCATTTATATATCTAGCTACCTTTTCTATTTCATCTTCAACATGTCCTGCTCTAATACTCAGCTTATAAAATTCTTTAGTATATTATTTAATATTCATTCCTTTCTGCTTTAAGATTTGCAATTGTCTAAAAATATTTAATTAATAATCTTTCGACAGGAACTTACCTTTCAGTTTACTCACCATCCTATCCCATTTCTTGATTTTGGGCTTCCCTTTTCTTTCTCTGGACAATTGTAGTTCATCCCACCACATGGTGGAGATAGAGGTCAAGGGTAGCGGGTAGAGTTCGAGGGCTGTTCCGTTGAGGTAGAGGGCCATGGTTGCATAGCAGTAGGCTGCATGACCCTTCTATCTGGTGGTTGCAAACTTCACTTTCTTCTTGTCATCGATTTCTTCATAGTCGAAGTATTTGTCTAATGAACTGATCCAGTCCATTAGTACTTCCACACTGAGGTTTCAATCATATAAAGGTACTTCTACAGTTGGTCTGCCACTGGCCTTTGCTAGCATCTTGATAAATTTAGTTGCCTTAGTTTCTTCCTCTACTTATTCTTCGGTGGTTTCTTCTTCATCTGCACTGGAAATCCCATCATCGATTTCCCTCCTCTGAGTAATCTCTATGGTATCCATCCTTTTATGCAAGTGTCATATTCCCTCCAGCAGAAATGCATTTTCTATAGGTCTCCCTCGACCTATTCCATCTCCTCTTCTGGGCGGCATTCTCTACAACTTTCAAGAATAGACTTAGCTGGCTCTGATACCAAAAATTAGTGTAGAGATTAAGGAAACACGTTAAAAAAAATTACATGTAATGAACATAACTTCCCTTTACCACTTCAATCCCATTACCCCATATAGTACTGCTGTAATCTATTGTGTCAAAGCATGTGTTTTTTTTTTTAATGGACACGTTCACCACATTCGTTCCTCCTCCTAATGGATATCGACCAGTGTAATCCAGGCACTACCATGATCTTGTGGTAGAAATATGTATAAAAAATAAGCACAGGCCACAATATATATATACCTAAGGGTATCTATCTCTGGTAGCATGTTTCTATTATCAACTAAAAACACATAATCAAGGGAGATGCGTCATTCTAATGCAAATTCCAGCAAAATGTTAATGGAATTCTCATCAGGCCGGTAGCGCTGGGTATAAATGAGCAAATGCTGACTTGGCATGCCCTTGTATTGAGGCTACACTGCTAGCGCAATTGCAAATTTTTAACCATTGTTATATAATAACAAAATACACATTAGATAGTGTGAATGTTACAACACTCTCATCCAACCTTACAACAACCAGCGAGCTCCTCACATGAGGATCCAACGTCAACACAGTTCGGAACTCAATATCACTTATACCTACAACAGGTTTCTTTCTCTCTTAGTTTGATTCAATGCCACAGAATCCATGTTTGTATTCGCGTTCAGGTTTGCAGCAACTGATTGTCACTCCATGTTGATTCGATTCCACTTCCAGCATTTGCATTCACCCATGTTGCTCCCTGTTTTCCCAAAAAACGTCGTTTAGGGCCTCAAAATGGCTCTGGAAGTTCAGGACCCGAAAAATTGCTAAAAATAGTAAGTTGTGCCGAAACTGAAAAATTGAAAGAGACAATGGTGGGGCCCCAAGTGGAATAGGTGGTTGACCACCAATATCCACCTGGATCATTCCTCCCCCCTTAGGAAGCAATGGTCCCCATTGCGTTAAGTTCCTCCATGGAATGAGGAAATTTCTGCTGAAGTTGGTCCCTGGTGTACCACTTTCCTTGGTGCAGGAGTTGCCCAGCTTTGACAACCTGATACAGTTGGATCTTTTGTTGGCGAGTGTTCTTGATTTTCAGGTCCATGATACAATCTGTGGTGGCCTGTTCCATGCAGTCTAGGTTTAACTCTATTGGTGTGAGTTGTTTTGCAATGTCAGAGGTGTTCAGTAGAGGTGGGAAGTAAGGATGAAGGTGGTCCACATTGAATAGTGGGTGCAAACCAAGGAATGGTGAAATACTGAGCTCGAAGGCATTGTTCCCTACAGCCTTGGTGATGTTGTATGGCCCATATTGGAGTGGGAAAAACTTGCAATGGGGTCCAGTAAGGCGCTCCTTCTGCAAATGTAGCCATACTTTGTCACCCACCTGGAAGTTGTGTGGCACCTAGTGTTGATCATGGCATTGCTTGTACTTAGCATTGGCTCTGTCCAATATGTCATGAACCTGTTCGCGGATGTGTTGAATGCACTCGATGAAGCTATTTTCTTTGTCAAATTCAGACTGGACATGAGCCGAATCGGCCTGAGTAGCCGCAAATGGCATGGCTACGTCAATGGGACATAATGGCTAGAATCCCAAGCCCACCTGAAAGGGGCTATGGCCGATTGAACTGTCGAAAGCCCGGTTATAAATATGTTGTACATAGGGGAGGCTCTTGTCCCATGTGCATGGATGCTTTGAATTGTACATGCGCATAATGTGTACAATAATTCTATTGATGACCTCTGTCTGGCCATCTGTATGGGATGGAAAGATGTGGACTTGGTGAGCTTGGTGTCCAGCATTGACCAGAGGCTGGACCAAAATGTGCTGAGGAACCTGCTATCCCGATCTGATATGATAGACTGTGGGATCCCAAACTGTACCCAAACTCGTTCAAAGAAGAGTTTAGCAGTGGCTTCTGCTATGATATTCTTCTTGCAGGCCACCATAATGGCCATCTTCGAGAATCTATCGAAGACCATGAAAACATAGTCATTTCCATGCTTAGTAGAAGGCAGGCCCGACATGTAATCCATGGAGATGGATTCCCAAGGTCGACTAGGGGTAGGTTGCGGAGTATATAGACCTTGCTTCTTGATGGTCAGTTTGGCAATGGCACAAGCAGTGTAGGATATGATGTGGTTCCCCATATCCTTTTGAAGGTTCGGCTAATAGAAATACTTTTACAGTACTGCTATTTTTCTCTTGACCCCGAAATGCCTAGCGACTCGACTGTAGTGTGCTTCCCATATCATCTTGGCATGCTCGCTTGAAGGAACACAAAGGTGTCCCAAGTGACATAAAATTTCATCTTGGAGGTGAAAATTTGGAACTTGCGTACCCCCCAAGAGTGCCTTGTAAGTGTGGCCGAATTTTGGGTCACTCTTGTAGAGAAGTGGCCAATCAGAAGTCTCCTGCCCACAAGAGTTGAGAACGGTGGTGAGCACCATGATTGATGGTCGACTGAGGCAGTCTACAACATTATTGGTGCTACCCTTATTGTACTTGATGTTCAAATGAAACTGCTACAGATATGTGGACCACTTCTAACGGCAACCATTCTGCAAATTTCCTTATGTCTGTATGAACTGCAGGGGCCAGTGGTCTATGTTGATGATTGTTTCCTTCCCCAAAATGTAATGCTTCCATTGTCGACAAGCTTTCACAATGGAATACATTTCTTTGTCATAAGTGGGATACTTGCGAACTGTGTCAGACAATATCTCACTGTGATATGCCACTGGATGTCCCTTTTGAGTAAGAACTTCCCCAATAGCATAGTCAGAGGCATCTGTCTTGATCTCAAATAGCTGTTGCAAGTCTAATAATGTGAGCACTAGGGCAAAATAAAGGCAATTTTTCAATTCTGTGAACACCTTCTATTGAGGTTCCGACCAAAAGAATTTTCTCTCGCTCCTCCCTTGGTGACTTGACTGAAGGGCCAAGTGATATGAGAGAATCCCAACATGACCCTACAGTAGAAATTAGCAAGACCCAGAAAGCTGCAAAGCTCTGTTATAGTGGTTGGGGCTGGCCAATCCTGAATGACTTGGATCTTGGTTGGATCCACATGCACCCTCCTTTCATCAATAATGTATCCTAGATATTGAACCTAGGTCATGCCAAAAGTGCACTTCTCCAAATTGGCACAAAAATTGTGTTGCCGCAGTGTTTGGAGGACTTGTCGGATGTGGTGAAGGTGCTCTTCCCAAGTCTAGTTGTCAGAATGTCATTTGATTACACCACTACAAATGAGTTGGTGAATGACCACAAGATGTCGTCCATAAACCTCATGAAGGTTGCAGGACCATTCGTCAACCCGAAAGGCACGACCAGCCATTCAAAAAGGCCTTCCTTGGCTTTGAAGGCAGTCTTCCACACATCGGAGGGTTCAATTGGTACCCGGTGATACCCATACTTCAAGTCGATCTTGCTGAAATATTTTTCATGTTTGAGTTGGTCCAGAAGATCATCAATCTGTGGGATCGGGTACCTATTCCAGATAGTGATCTTGTTCAGCGCCCGATAGTCAATACAGAGTCTCCACATCCCATCCTTCTTCTGTACCAACACGATTGGGCTCCCACAGGGCGATGAACTTGGTCGGATGTGACTTTTCTACAATAGCTCCTGAATCTGCCTCTTGATATCATCGTTCTCCAGAACAGAGCACCGATAGATCGGTCCATTGGGTAGCGGCGCACCTGGGGTCATATCAATCGGGTGCTTGACCTGACAGTGCAAAGGAACCCCTGTGGGTGAGGAGCCCTGTTTGGAGGTCGTGGCCACAGTCTTCTTCTTGCCCTGGGGGTGGATAATTAGGAAAACGAATTTCCTGGTTTGGGAAATGAGCTTACTGCATTGTTTTGTAGTAACCAAAGAGATAGCAGGAGGAGGTGGTACCTCTGGTATCCTGTACAACTTATTTCCCAAAGTAACAATAACAGTGCGAGGCCTAGACTCATACATAGCATGACACTTCCACAAGTATGGTTGTCCTAATAATACATCAGAAACATGAATAGGAGCAACGTCACATAATACCTCATCCATGAAGGGCTTGATGTTATAACGAAGGCAGCACTGCTGGCTGACGCGGAGATCTCGTCCTTGGTGAAGCCACCTGATGGTGTATGGATGTGGGTGAGTTGTGGTCGACAAGCCCAACTGCTTCATGGCGTTTGCTAAAATGAGGTTCTTTTGGATCCCATTGTCGACAATGAACTGTACCGGGGATCCCTTTACCCACATCTGGGAGTGGAAGAGATATTCCTCCTCCTCTGGATCTTTCGGTTCCTCCTTCTGGATCTTCGTAGTGGCAACAGTGGCATTGGGCTCTGCATCAATAATCTGTTTCCCTTTGTCATTTCCCTTTTCAAGTTCTGATTCAGAGTCGGATCATGCATATGACTCAGAAGCCCGCATCTCGGGCACCAGCAACTGCTTGGCCTGACACTCACTCGTGTTGTGAGTGGAGCTCTTATGGAACTCACACCACTTTCCCGTGTCCTTCTTTGGCTTTGCGGTGTTGTTCTTTGCTTGTGGCTTCGACAGGTTGTCTTGAGTCACCATGCCTTGGCTCTGTCCTTTGTTCTATAGTTTGGGATCACCTTTCCCTTGCTTTTGATTCGCAGATCCAAAGTCTCGCTTCTTCTCTTTGAATTTCTGCTCAATCTTGGCAGCATATCGGTATGCCATACCAAGCGAGGAGATGTCGAGGAAATCCATTTTCTCCTGAAGGTATCTGTGCAGACAACTTTGATCTCCAAGAATGTTCTTTCTTCCACCACATTCCACTCCATTTATTTTGTCCATTATTAATCACAGGCTCAAATGATCAATGAAATTAGTTAAAATTGCTTTAAGAATGAATATCATGACTAACTTGCTATGTTTTTATGATTTTTTCATTGTAGTACTGTTTGAACTAGATCTAGCTACAGAATGCAGACATTTTGTAGCTAGTTGTTGATTCTGTAGCTGTCTTTATGTCTACGCAAGTTCTAGGTGTCATCTTGGAGAAAAAAACATATGGGTGTATTCCACATCATTCCCTCATCATTCATTGCTCTCCACGAAGTTTGAACGGAATTCTGTAGGCAGTTATGTACGTGGGAACTCAAACTAGGAGAGAGACTCCTAATAGGACAAGGACAGTCTAGATGTCCTTAATTCTATTACGTGACCACCATCAGAGTCCTAGTTTGGTTTTTATTTGGAAAGACAATTATCCCTAGGTTATCTCAAAACAGTTATGTAAATTTGTTACAAATATGGCTCGGGAAACCGAGGGACAAGGTTAGATTTTGTGATTGATTGCTAGATTTCAGAAGTCCGAAAACACTCTGTTTTGAAGTAATTTCTCTCTAATGCAAGAAGTATCACTTTATTGAAAGCACTGAGTCA
This sequence comes from Pinus albicaulis, assembly GCA_034641835.2. NCBI lineage: Eukaryota > Viridiplantae > Streptophyta > Pinopsida > Pinales > Pinaceae > Pinus > Pinus albicaulis. The sequence goes on along the minus strand of CM076572.1, from coordinate 77,698,868 downwards.
ATCTTGAAGTAGATTTTGCGTGCTACTCCGGTGGTAGAGGGCCCCTGCCTCCTGAGCAGCTTTGTTTATACGGTTTAGATAAGTATTTTAGTCTCGTTTTTTTCATTTCTAGCTTAAGCACATTTCTAAAGTTTATGTTTCATGCTTGTTTACATTGATCATCACAGCTAGACTTACTCTTATAAACTCTTCCAAAATATCATCGCGATGAATAAGGCATAGTTGTGGTGTTGTAGGTTTTAGTTGCATTTCCTTTCGTTAATTATCACAGCTAGACTTACTCTTATAAACTCTTCCAAAATATCATCACGATGTATAAGGCATAGCTGTGGTATTGTAGGTTTTAGTTGCTTGTTTACACTAAGTGTCACAACCGGTCTTACTCTCAAAAACTCTTCCAAAACATCAGTAACAACGAATAAGAAATAGCTGTGGTGTCTTAGATTCTAGTTGTATTTGTTTTCAGTCTTATGTTTATGTTCAAATGCATTGAATAATACAACCATACTTGTTTTACAAACTCTTCCAAAATATCATTCCTATTGAACGAGATGGACTGTAGAATTCCATAGACTAGTTGCATGTTAATTTAGTTACAGCACTCCGGAGGTAGAATGCATTTAGTTCAGCTCTGTCATTTCATTTCAAGTTTGATAATGGCTTTTTAGTTTAACACTGTTCATTGTACTTCAAGTAGACTAGTAACACTCTAGTTTAGTCTTAGCTCACTGTATTAACATTCCAAGTTTAGCTTCTATCCATTGCATTTTAAATTGTATTATTTGTTAAATTTAAATACCACGGTCTTCATTATTTACAAAAATTCTTTTGTTCCAAACTCATATTAATATATAATCATCTGGACAGAAGCTAGTATCAGTCTAAGGCCTGGAGTATTTTGCAACCTTTTTACCATTTCACAAATAAGCCTTTTCTCAAAGACTATTCTAAAAATAAATCTATAACTTTTGAGTGAGGCCTAGTGGTGCTAAATTGAGTTACAGAACATAATTAGAAGCTATTTTAGAGTAGAAATATTATTATGCTACAAATGTTCTTTTCCAAATATGTTCCAATAAACCTTTAACCATGGATGAGATGTTGTAACATTGTAAGTTGACTGTTTGATTGTTTATTTAGGAGAACTTCATTTACACTTAACTTGTCCATTTCTCAAGCTCTTCCAACACATATTTAATGAATGAATTGGATAAGTTCAGGTTCATGCTGTGATTTTTTCCCTTGCAATAAAGTCATTATCAAGCTTTGCATTTGTTGTTTGCCATTTATAGTTTAGGCTTTGTTATGTTTTAACACAACCAATAGCTTCTTTTCACCAGCACTTAGTTCTTTCTCTTTTCAACATAAAACCATAAAATCAAAAACATCATAAAACACTAAACACAACGTAGTGAGAAACAAATACCTAGGCACATATAGTGCACCACACTTCAGCAGTTTACCAACCCTGGTTGACAATTAATGAACTCAATTTAGGAACACTAGGTTGAGCACAAACAACTTTATCACCAGATGTTTCTCTGAATCTTTGATACCAAACTTGGTGCGTAGGGTATCGAACAAATTCGTCAGCTCATGTACATCTTGATCCCTTTTTTGTCGCAGCATGGTCCTTTGTATGTACTTGTCCTCATAGCTCCCCACGAGATAGTATTGTTCCTTGATGGTGTCTTGGAAAGAATTCCTAGTGGATACAGCTGAGAACAGAGAGGGTTTTTTCTTCTCCTTTTTCTCACAGTGGGTTTCCCACCAATCCTTGACATGGGGGGAAGCTTTGAGGAGTGAAAAAATAATCTTCTCCCTATCGGAAAAGTCATGAACCGATAAATATCCTTCTAATAGATTCAACCATCTATCTACGACATATGAATCTATTTGACCCTAAATATGGGAATGTCAAAATTTACTTGTACCTTAAAAGGAGTTGCACCTCCAGAGTGGTTGTTGGATGCAGATGCACCGCTGGTGGGTAGCCGTTGAAGGATTTGGGCAAAGTTATCCATCATCACATTCCTTTGTTTTCCAAGGGCATAATCAAGAAATATTTTGATAGGATCTCCTACTCCCTCATATTTCTTTTTGTCCCCCATGGGCGTCCGTCGAGGTTTGCGAGGCTGATCTTGCAAAGGTTCCACCAAATCGAGCCCTAACTCCTTATACCCTGACCTCATTGGGGACATGCAAAGAAGGATCGAGAAAAAGAAGACCACTCTGATACCACTGATCTGGATTTATGCAGGAATGCAAAAGAATAAAAATATAACCATAAATACAAATATGCAGCGGAAATAACGCTTCATTTCATTAATATCAAAGAACTGAAATTTTCTTACATACAGAATGGAAATAAAACTAGCTAGGGCGCTGGTAGCTATCTCTGAGAAGAGATCTGGCGGCTAAATGCCTCTGAACTGAGTTACAATGAGGTTTGAGGGCCTATTTATTATTTAGAAACAATGGGAAATCCTAAACAGCCAAAACCCTAACCCTAGGAGATGAAGCGCCAAACTATGGGCCCTGTTTGGGTAAATTGGTGTTTAAACTTTCCGGGGACATAACTTTGGCATACGATCTCCGTTTGACGCGTAAAATACCTCGCTAGAAATATATATCTGAGTGCTAGAAATTTTGAGTGAGAAACATTGGTCCATGCACCCATGTTGCTCCCCTTTTTCCCAAAATACGTCGTTTAGGGCCTCAAAATGGCTCCGGAAGTTCAGGACCCGAAAAACTGCTAAAAATAGTAATTTGTGTCGAAACTGAAAAAGTGAAAGAGAAAATGGTGGGAACCCAAGTGAAATAGGAGGGTAACCACCAATATCCACCTGGATCATTCCTCCCACCTTAGGGAGAAATGGTCCCCATTGCGTTAAGTTCCTCCATGAGATGAGGAAATTTCTGCTGAACTTGGTCCCTGGTGAACCACATTCCTTGGCGCAGGAGTTGGCTAGCTTTGACAACCCGATAGAGTTGTATCTTCCGTTGGCGAGTGTTCTTGATTTGCAAGTCCATGATACAATCTGTGGTGGCCTATTCCAGGCATTCTGGGTTTAACTTTGTTGGTGTGAGTTGTTCTGCAATGTCAGAGGTGTCCAGTAGAGGTGGGAAGTAAGGATGAAGACGGTCCACATTGAATACTGGGTGCAAACCAAGGAATGGTGGAATACTAAGCTCAAAGGCGTTGTTCCCTATAGCCTTGGTGATGGTATACGGCCCGTATCGGAGCGAGCAAAGCTTGTGGTGGGTTCTAGTGGGGCGCTCCTTCTGCAAATGTAGCCATACTTTGTCGCCCACCTAGAAGTTGTGTGGCACCCAGTGTTGATCATGGCATTGCTTTTACTTAGCAATGGCTCTGTCCAATATGTCATGAACCTATTGGAAGATGTGTTGAATGTGCTCGATGAAGGTATCTGCTTTGTCAACTTCAGACTGGACATGAGCCGAATTAGCCTGAGTAGCCGCAAATGGCATGGCTACGTCAATGGGACATAGAGGTTGGAATACCAAGCCCACCTAAAAGGGGCTATGGCCAATTGAACTGTGGAGAGCCCAGTTATAACTATGTTATACATAGGGGAGGCTCTCCTCCCATGTGCGTGGATGCTTTGAATTGTACATGAGCATAATGTGGACATTCATTCTGTTCGCAACCTCTCTTTGACCATCTGTTTGGGGATGGAAAGCTGTGGACTTGGTGAGCTTGGTGTCCAGCACTGACTAGAGGCTAGACCAAAATGTGCTGAGGAACCTGCTATCCTGATCTGATATGATAGACTATGGGATCCCAAAGTGTACCCACACTCATTCAAATAAGAATTTAGCAGTGGCTTCTGCTGTGATATTCTTCTTGCAGGCCGCCATAATGGCCATCTTCGAGAATCTGTCGACGACCACAAAATAATAGTTATTTCCATGCTAAGTAGAAGGCAGGTCCGACATGTAATCCATGGAGATGGATTCCCAAGGTTGACTAGGGGTAGGTAGCGGAGTATGTAGGCCTTGCTTCTTGATGGTTGGTTTGGCGATGGCACAAGCGGTGCAGGATCTGATGTGCTTCTTGAAATCCTTTCGAAGGTTCAGCCAATAGAAATACTTCTACAGTACTGCTACTGTTTTCTCGACTCAAAAATGCCCAGTGAATCGACTGTAGTGTGCTTCTCATATCATCTTGGCATGCTCGCTTGAAGGAACACAAAGGTGTCCCAGGTGACATAAAAGTGCATCTTTGAGGTATAAAATTTGGAACTTGTGTACCCCCCAAGAGTTCCTTGTAAGTGTTGCCAAATTATGGGTCGATCTCGTAGAGAAGTGGCCAATCAGAAGTCTCATGCCGACAAGAGTTGAGAACGGTGGTGAGCGCCATGATCGATGGTCTACTGAGGCATTCTGAAACATTATTAGTGATACCCTTCTTGTACTTGATGTTCAAATGAAACAGTTGTAGACATGTGGACCACTTTTGATGGCGATCATTCTGTAACTTCCCTTGTGTCTGTATGAACTGCAGGGGCCGGTGGTCTTTATGGATGATTGTTTCCTTCCCCAAAATGTAATTCTTCCATTATCGACAAGCTGGCATAATGGAATACATTTCTTTGTCATAAGTGGGATACTTGCGAACTGTGAAAGACAATGTCTCACTGTGATATGCCACTGGATTTCCCTGTTGAGTAAGAACTGCCCCAATAGCATAGTCAGAGGCATCTGTCTCGATCTCAAATGGCTGTTGCAAGTCTGGTAATGTGAACACTCGGGCAGAACAAAGGCGATTTTTCAATTCTGTGAACGCCTTCTGTTGAGATTCTGACCAAAAGAATTTTTCTCTCGCTCCTCCCTTGGTGACTTGACTCAAGGGCCAAGTGATATGAGAGAATCCCAACATGAACCTATGGTAGAAATTAGAAAGACCCAAAAAGCTGCGAAGTTTTGTTATAGTGGTTGGGGCTGGCCAATCCCGAATGACATGGATCCAGATGCACCCCCCTTTCATCAATAATGTGTCCCAGATATTGAACCTAGGTCATATCAAAAGTGCACTTCTCCAAATTGGTGCACAACTTATTTTGCCGCAGTGTTTGGAGGATTTATCGGATGTGGTGAAGGTTCTCTTCCCAAGTCTGGTTGAAGATCAGAATGTCATCCAAGTAAACCACTACAAATGAGTTGGTGAATGGCCGCAAGATGTCGTTCATCAACCTCATGAATGTTGCAGGAGAATTCGTCAACCTGAAAGGCATGACCAGCCATTCGAAAATGCCTTCCTTGGCTTTGAAGGTAGTCTTCCACACATCGAAGGGTTCAATTGGTACCTGGTGATACCTAGACTTCAAGTCAATCTTGCTGAAATATTTTGCACCTTTGAGTTGGTCCAGAAGGTCATCAATCCATGGGATCGGGTACCTATTCCAGACAGTGATCTTTTTCAACACTTGATAGTCAATATAGAGTCTCCACGTCCCATCCTTCTTCTGTACCAACACAATCGGGCTCCCACAGGGTGATCAACTCAGATTTTGTCAGATGTGACCGCCCCTATGCTGCGGCTCCCTAGATGCGCCTCTTGATTTCATCGTTCTCCCGGAACAGACGCCCGATAGATTGATCCATTAGGTAACGTGCCCCAGGGCACGGTTCAACGTTCATGACAGCGGTTAAGTCAGAGGCCCATGGGTGAGGTGAAGATGTCCCCATACTCCTCCACAACCTTATCCATTTTTTGTTGTTGTGCAGAGGAGCCCTGTCTAGAGGTCGTGGCCACAGTCTTCTTCTTGCCCTGGGGGCGGATCATTAGGAAAACGAATTTCTTGGTTTGGGAAATGAGCTTACTGTATTATTTTGAAGTAACCAAAGGGATAGCAGCAGGAGGTGATACCTCTGGTATCCTGTACAAATTACTTCTCAAAGTAACAATAACAGCGCGAGGCCGAGACTCATACACAACATGATGCTTCCACAAGTATGGTTGTCCTAATAATACATCAAAAACATCAATAGGATAAACTTCACATAATACCTCATCCGTGAAGGGCTTGATGCTATAAGGAAGGTGACACTGTTGGCTGACGCGAAGATCTCGTCCTTGGTGAAGCCACCCGATGGTGTATGGATGTGGGTGAGATGTGGTCGGCAAGCCCAACCACTTCATGACGTCTGTTGAAATGAGGTTATTTTGGCTCCCATTGTTGACAATGAACTGTACCTGGGAGCCCTTTACCCACATCTGGAAGTGGAAGAGGCGTTCCTCCTCCTCCAGATCTTCCGGTTCCTCCTTCTGGATCTTCGTAGTGGCAATAGTGGCATTGGGCTCCACATCAATAATTTGTTTCCCTTTGTCATTCCCCTTGTCAGGATCTGATTTAGAGTCAGAGCATGCATCTGACTCAGAAGCCCTCATCTCAGCCACTAGTGAATGCTTGGCCCGACACTCACTCATGTTGTGAGTGGAGCTCTTATGGAAATCACACCACTTTCTTGTGTCCTTCTTTGGAATTGTGGTGTTGTTCTTTGCTTGTGGCTTCGATAGGATTTCTTGAGTCGCCATGCCTTGGCTCTATCCTTTGTTCTACGGTTTGGGAGCACCTTTCCCTTGCTTTTGATTCGGAGATCCAAAGTCTCGCTTCTTCTATTTGAATTTCTGCTCAATATTGGCAGCATACCAGTATGTCGTACCAAGCGATGAGATGTCGAGGAACTCCATTTCCTCCTAAATGTATCTGTGCAGACAACTGTGATACTTTAGCACCAGATTTTTATCTGAATCTTTGATACCCAACTTGGTGCGCAGGGTATGGAACAGATCCGTCAGCTCATGTACATTTTGATCCCTTTGTTGTCGCAGCGTGGTCCATTGTATGTACTTTTCCTCATAGCTCCCCATGGGATATTATTGTTCCTTGATGGCATCTCGGAAAGAATTCCAAGTGGGTATGGCCGAGAACAGAGAGGGTTTTGTCTCTTCATTTTTCACACAGTGGGTTTCCCACCAGTCCTTGACATGGGGGGCAGCTTTGAAGAGTGCAAAAATAATCTTCTCCCTGTCGGAAAAGTCATGAACCGAGAAATATCCTTCTAATAGGTTCAACCATCTATCTACGGCATCTACATCTATTTGACCCTCAAATATAGGAATGTCAAAATTTACTTGTACCTTAAAAGGAGTCGCACCTCCAAAGTGGCTGCTGGATGCAGATGCACCACTGGTGGGTAGCCGTTTAAGGAGTTGGGAAAAGTTATCCATCATTGCATTCCTTTTTTTTTCTAGGGCCTCCTCGAGCAATATTTTTATAGGATATCCTGCTCCCTCATCTTTCTTTTTGTCCCCCATGGGTGTCCGTCGGGGTTTGCGAGGCTAATCTTGCAAAGGTTCCAACAGATCGAGCCCTAACTCCTTATACCCCGACCTCGTTGGGGACATGCAAAGAAGGATCGAGAAAAAGTAGACTGCTCTGATACCACTGATCCAGATTTATGCAGGAACAAAAAAAAATAACATGTAACCATAAATACAAAGATGTAGTGGAAATAACACTTCATTTCATTAATATCAAAGAACTGAAATTTGCTTATAGATATAATGGAAATAAAACTAGCTAGGGCGCTGGTTGTTATCTCTGAGAAGAGATGTGGCAGCTACAGGCCTCTGAATTGAGTTATAATGAGGCTCGAGGGCCTATTTATTATTTAGAAACAATGGGAAATCCTAAGCAGCCAAAACCCTAACCCTAGGAGATGAAACACCAAACTATGGGCCCCGCTTGGGTAAATTGATGTTTCAACTTCCTGGGGACGTAACTTTGGAATACGATCTCCGTTTGACGCATACCATACCTCATTAGAAAGCTCTATCCAAGGAATACAAATTTTGAGTTACTAATATTGGTCCATGGACCCATGTTGCTCCCTTTTTTCCCAAAAACGTTGTTTAGGGCCTCAAAACGACTCCAGAAGTTCAGGACCCGAAAAACTGCTAAAAATAATAAGTTGTGCCGAAACTGAAAAACTGAAAGAGACAATGGTGGGGCCCCGAGTGGAATAGGCGGGTGACCACAAATATCCACCTGGATCATTCCTCCCCCTTTAGGAAGCAATGGTACCCATTGCGGTAAGTTCCTCCATGAGATGAGGAAATTTCTACTGAACTTGGTCCCTGGTGTACCACTTTCCTTGGTGCAGGAGTTGGCCAGCTTTGACAACCCGATACATTTGTATCTTCTGTTGGTGAGTGTTCTTGATTTGCAGGTCCGTGATACAATATGTGGTGGCCGTTCCATGAAGTCTGGGTTTAACTCTGTTGGTGTGAGTTGTTTTGCAATGTCAGAGGTGTCCAATAGAGGCAGGAAGTAAGGACGAAGGCGATCCACATTGAATACTGGGTGCAAACCAAGGAATGGTGGAACTCTGAGCTCGAAGGAATTGTTTCCTACAGCCTTGGTGATGGTGTATGGCCCGTATCGGAGATGGCGAAGCTTTCGGTGGGGTCCAGTGAGGCACTCCTTCTGCAAATGTAGCCATACTTTGTCGCCCACCTAGAAGCTGTGTGGCACCCGGTGTTGATCATGGCGTTGCTTGTACTTAGCATTGGCTCTGTCCAATATGTCATGAACCTGTTGGTTGATGTGTTGAATGTGCTCGATGAAGCTATTTGCTTTGTCAACTTCAGACTGGAAATGAGCTGAATCGGCCTGAGTAGCCGCAAATGGTATGGCTATGTCAATGGGACATAGTAGCTGGAATCCCAAGCCCACTTGAAAGGGGCTATGGCCAATTGAACTGTGGAGAGCCCGGTTATAACTATGTTGTACATAGGGGAGGCTCTCGTCACATGTGCATGGATGCTATGAATTGTACATGCGCAGAATGTGTACAATCATTTTGTTGATGACCTCTGTCTGGCCTTCTGTTTGGGGATGGAAAGCTGTGGACTTGGTGAGCTTGGTGTCCAGCATTGACCAGAGGCTGGACCAAAATATGTTGAGGAACCTACTATCTCGATCTGATACAATAGACTGTGGGATCCCAAAGTGTACCCACACTCGTTCAAAGAAGAGTTTAGTAGCGGCTTCTGCTATGATATTCTTCTTGTAGGCCGCCATAATGGCCATCTTCAAGAATCTGTCGATGACCACGAAAACATAGTCATTTCCATGCTTAATAGAAGGCAGGCCCGACATGTAATCCATGGAGATGGATTCCCAAGGTCGACTAGGGGTAGGTAGCGGAGTATATAGGCCTTGATTCTTGTTGGTCGGTTTGGAAATGGCACAAGCAGTGTAGGATCTTATGTGCTTCTCGAAATCATTTCGAAGGTTTGGCCAATAGAAATACTTCTGTAGTAATGCTACTATTTTCTCGACCTCGAAATTCCTAGCGACTTGACTGTAGTGTGCTTCCCATATCATCTTGGCATGCTCGCTTGAAGGAGCACAAGGTGTCCCAGGTGACATAAAAGTGCATCTTGGAGGTGAAAATTTGAAACTTGCGTACCCCCGAAGAGTGCCTTGTAAGTGTGTCTAAATTCTGGGTTGCTCTCATAGAGAATCAGCCAATCAGAAGTCTCGTGCCCACAAGAGTTGAGAACGGTGGTGAGTGCCATGATCGGTGGTCGACTAAGACAGTCTACAATATTATTGGTGCTACCCTTCTTGTACTTGATGTTCAAATGAAACTGCTACAGATATGTGGACCACTTCTAATGGTGATCATTCTAAAACTTCCCTTGTGTCTGTATGAACTACAGGGGTCGATGGTCTGTGTGGATGATTTTTTCCTTCCCAAAAATTTAATGCTTCCATTTTTGACAAGCTTGCACAATGGAATACATTTCTTTGTCATAAGTGGGATACTTGCGAACTGTGTTAGACAATGTCTCACTGTGATAAGCCACTGGATGTACCTGTTGAGTAAGAACTACCCCAATATCATAGTCAGAGGCATCTGTCTTGATCTCAAATGGCTATTGCAAGTCTTGTAATGTGAGCACTGGGGCAGAACAAAGGCGATTTTTCAATTCTGTGAACGCCTTCTATTGAGGTTCTGACCAAAAGAATTTTTCTCTTACTCCTCCCTTGGTGACTTGACTCAAGGGTGAAGTGATATGAGAGAATCCCAACACAAACCTATGGTAGAAATTAGCAAGAACTAGAAAGTTGCGAAGCTCTATTATAGTGGTTGGGGCTAGCCAATCCCGAATGACTTGGATCTTGGTTGAGTCCACATGCACCACCCTTTCATCAATAAGGTATCCCAGATATTGAACCTGGGTCATGCCAAAAGTGCACTTCTCCAAATTGGCACACAACTTGTGTTGCCGCAGTGTTTGGAGGACTTGTCAGATGTGGTGAAGGTTCTCTTCCCAAGTTTGGCTGAAGATCATAATGTCATCCAAGTACACCACTACAAATGAGTTGGTGAATTGCTGCAAGATGTCATCCATCAACCTCATGAAGGTTGTGGGAGCATTCATCAACCTGAAAGGTATGACCAACCATTTGAAAAGGCCTTCCTTGGCTTTGAAGGAAATCTTCCACAAATCAGAGGGTTCAATTGGTACCTGGTGATACCCAGACTTCAAGTCGATCTTGCTAAAATATTTTTCACCTTTGAGTTGGTCTAGAAGGTCATCAATCTGTGGGATCGGGTACCTATTCCGAACAGTGATCTTGTTCAGCGCCCGATAGTCAATACAGAGTCTCCACATCCCATCCTTCTTCTGTACCAACACGATCAAGCTCCCACATGGCGATGAACTTGGTCAGATGTGACCTTTCTGTAGCAGCTCCTGAATCTGCCTCTTGATTTCATCGTTCTCTAGAACAGAGCGCCAATATATCAGTCCATTAGGTAGCAACGCACCTGGGGTCAGATCAATCGGGTGCTTGACTTGACAGTGCAGAGGAACCCTTATGGGTGAGGTGAAGATGTCCCCATACTCCTCCACAACCTTATCCATTTGTTGTTGTCATGTAGAGGAGCTTTGTCTGGAGGTCATGGCCAAAATCTTCTTCTTGCCCTGAGGGTGGATCATCAAGAAAATGAAATTCCTAGTTTGGCAAATGAGCTTACTGCATTGTTTTACAGTAACCAAAGAGATAGCGGTAGGAGGTGGTACCTCTGGTATCCTGTACAACTTATTTCCCAAAGTAGAAATAACAACGCAAGGCCGAGACTCATACACAACATCATGCTTCCACAACTATGGTTTTCCTAATAATACATCAAAAACATCAATAGGATAAACTTCACATAATACCTCATCTGTGAAGGGCTTGATGCTATAAGGAAGGCGACACTGCTGGCTAACGCAGAGATCGCGTCCTTGGTGAAGCCACCCGATGGTGTATGGATGTGGGTGAGCTGTCATGGGCAAGCCCAACTGCTTCACGACGTCTACTGAAATGAGGTTATTTTGGCTCCCATTATCGACAATGAACTATACCAGGGATCGCTTTACCCACATCTGGGAGTGGAAGAGATGTTCCTCCTCCTCTGGATCTTCCGGTTCCTCCTTCTAGATATTCGTACTGGCAACAATGGCGTTGGGCTCCGCATCAATAATCTATTTTGCTTTGTCATTCCCCTTGTCAGGTTCTGATTCAAAGTCGGAGCATGCATCTAACTCAGAAGCCCTCATCTCAGCCACCAGCAACTGCTTGGCCCAACACTCACTTGTGTTGTGAGTGGAGCTCTTATGGAACTCACACCACTTTCCCGTGTCCTTCTTTGGCTTTGCGGTATTTTTCTTTGCTTGTGGCTTCAACAGGTTGTCTTGAGTCTCCATGACTTGTCTTTGTCCTTTTTTCTGTAGTTTGGGAGCACCTTTCCCTTGCTTTTGATTCGCAGATCCAAAGTCTCGCTTCTTCTGTTTCAATTTCTTCTCAATCTTGGCAGCATACCGGTATGTCGTACCAAGCAAGGAGATGTTGAGGAACTCCATTTCCTCTTGAATGTATCTGTGTAGAAAACTGCGATACTTTAGCACCATATGTTTCTCTCAATCTTTGATACCCAACTTGGTGCACAGGGTATGAAACAAATTCGTCAGCTAATGTACATCTTGATCCCTTTGTTGTCGCAGCGTAGTCCATTGTATGTACTTGTCCTCATAGCTCCCCACGGGATACTATTGTTCCTTCATGGCGTCTCGAAAAGAATTCCAAGTGGGTATGGCCGAGAACAGAGAGGGTTCTGTCTCATCCGTTTTCTCACAGTGGGTTTCCCAGCAGTCCTTGACATGGGGGGTAGCTTTGAGGAGTGCAAAATTAATCTTCTCCCTATTGGAAAAGTGATGAACCGAGAAATATCCTTCTAATAGATTCAACCATCTATCTACAGCATCTGCATCTATTTGACCCTCAAATATGGGAATGTTAAAACTTACTTGTACCTTAAAAGGAGTCACACCTCCAGAGTGGCTGCTGGATGTAGATGCGTCGTCGGTGGGCAACCGTTTAAGGATCTGGGCAAAGTTATCCATCATCACGTTCGTTTATTTTTCGAGGGCCTCCTCGAGCAATATTTTGATAGGATCTTCTGCTCCCTCATCTTTCTTTTCATCCCCCATGGGCATCCCTTGGGGTTTGCGAGGCTGATCTTGCAAAGGTTCCACCAGATCAATCCCTAACTCCTAATACCCCGACCTCGTTGGAGACATGCAAAGAAGGATCCAGAAAAAGCAGACCTCTCTGATACCACTGATCCAGATTTATCCAGGAACACAACAGAATAAACATATAACCATAAATATAAATATGCAACGGAAATAACACTTCATTTCATTAATATCAAAGAACTGAAATTTGCTTACAGACAGAATGGAAATAAAACTAGCTAGGGTGCTGGTAGCTATCTCTGAGAAGAGATGTGGTGGCTACAGGCCTCTGAACTGAGTTACACTGAGGCTCAAGGGCCTATTTATTATTTAGAAACAATTGGAAATCCTAAACAGCCAAAACCCTAACCCTAGGAGATGAATCGCCAAACTATGGGCCCCGTTTGGGTAAATTGGTGTTTCAACTTCCCGGGGATGTAACTTTGGCATACAATCTCCATTTGATGAGTATCATACCTCGTTAGAAATATCTATCTGAGGAATACAAATTTTGAGTGTGAAACATCGGTCCATGGACCCATGTTACTCCCCGTTTTACCAAAAAATGTCGTTTAGGGCCTCAAAACGGCTCCGTATGTTCAGTACTTGAAAAACTGCTAAAAATAGTAAGTTGTGCTGAAATTGAAAATCTGAAAGAGACAATGGTGGGGCCCCAAGTGGAATAGGTGGGCGACCACCAATATCCACCTGGATCATTCCTCCCCCCTTAGGAAGCAATGGTCCCCATTGCGTTAAGTTCCTCCATGAGATGAGCAAATTTCTGTTGAACTTGGTCCCCGGTGAACCACTTTCCTTGGTGCAAAAGTTGGCCAGCTTTGACAACCCGATAAAGTTGGATATTCTGTTGGCGATTTTTCTTGATTTGAAGGTCCATGATACAATCTTTGGTGGCCTGTTCCATGCAGTCTGGGTTTAACTCTATTGGTGTGATTTGTTCTGCAATATTAGAGGTGTCCAGTAAAGGTGGGAAGTAAGGACGAAGGTGGTCCACATTGAATACTCGGTGCAAACCAAGGAATGGTGGAATATTGAGCTCGAATGCATTGTTGCCTACAGCCTTGGTGATGGTGTACGACTCGTATCAGAGAGGGCGAAGCTTGCAGTGGGGTCTAGTGAGGTGCTCCTTCTGCAAATGTAGCCATACTTTTTTGCCCACCTGGAAGTTGTGTGGCACCCGGTGTTTATCATGGTGTTTCTTATACTTAGCATTGGCTCTATCCATTATGTCATGAACCTGTTGGCGGATGTGTTGAATGCACTCGATGAAGCTATTTTCTTTGTCAATTTCAGACTGGATATGAGGACCTAAGTAGCTGCAAATGGCATGGCTACGTCAATGGGACATAGTGGATGGAATCCCAAGCCCACCTGAAAGGGGCTATGGCTAATTGAACTGTGGAGAACCCAGTTATAACTATGTTGTACATAGGGGAGGCTCTTCTCCCATGTGCGTGGATTCTTTGAATTGTACATGTGCAGAATGTGTACAATCACTCTGTTGATGACCTCTGTCTGGCCATCTATTTAGGGATGGAAATCTGAGGACTTGGTGAGCTTGCTGTCCAGCATTGACCAGAGGTTGGACTAAAATGTGCTGAGCAACTTGCTATCCCAATCTGATATGATAGACTGTGGGATCCCAAAGTGTACCCACACTCGTTCAAAGAAGAGTTTAGTAGTGGCTTCTGATGTGATATTATTCTTACAAGGCACCATAATGGTGATCTTTGAGAATCTGTCGACGACCATGAAAACACAGTCATTTCCATGCTTACTAGAAGGCAGGCCCGACATGTAATCCATGGAGATGGATTCCCAAGGTCGACTAGGGGTAGGTAGCGGAGTATATAGGCCTTGCTTCTTGATGTTTGGTTTGGCAATGGCACAAGCAGTGCAGGATCTGATGTGCTTCTCCACATCCTTTCGAAGGTTCGGCCAATAAAAATACTTTTGCAGTACTGCTACTGTTTTCTCGACCCCGAAATTCCCAGCGACTCGACTGTAGTGTTCTTCCCATATCATCTTAGCATGCTCGCTTGAAGGAACATAAAGGTGTTCCAGGTGACATAAAAGTGCATTTTGGAGGTGAAAATTTGGAACTTGCATACCCCCCAAGAGTGCCTTGTAAGTGTGGCTGAATTCTAGGTCGCTCTCGTAGAGAAGCGGCCAATCAGAAGTCTCGTGCCCACAAGAGCTGAGAACAGTAGTGAGCGCCACGATCGGTGGACGACTGAGGCAGTCTGCAACATTATTGGTGCTACCCTTCTTGTACTTCATGTTCAAATGAAACTGTTGTAGACATGTGGACCACTTCTGATGGCGATCATTCTAGAACTTCCCTTGTGTCTGTATGAACTGTAGGGGCCGGTGGTCTGTGTGGATGATTTTTTCCTTCCCAAAAATGTAATGCTTCCATTTTCGACACGCTTACAAAATGGAATACATTTCTTTGTCATAAGTGGGATACTTGCGAACTGTGTTAGACAATGTCTCACTGTGATATGCCACTGGATGTCCCTGTTGAGTAAGAACTGCCCCAATAGCATAGTCAAAGGCATTTGTCTCGATCTCAAATGGCTGTTGCAAGTCTGGTAATGTGAGCACTGGGGCAGAACAGAGGCGATTTTTCAATTCTGTGAATGCCTTCTGTTGAGGTTCGGACAAAAAGAATTTTTCTCTTGCTCCTCCCTTGGTGACTTGACTCAAGGGCCAAGTGATATGAGAGAATCACAACACAAACCTATGGTAGAAATTAGCAAGACCCAGAAAGATGTGAAGCTCTGTTATAGTGGTTGGGGCTGGCCAATCTCAAATGACTTGGATCTTGGTTGGATCCACATGCACCCCCCTTTCATTAATCATGTATCCCATATATTGAACCTCGGTCATGCCAAAAGTGCACTTCTCCAAATTGGCACACAACTTGTGTTGCCGCAATGTTTGGAGGACTTGTCGGATGTGGTGAAGGTGCTCTTCCCAAGTCTGGCTGAAGATCAAAATGTCATCCAAGTACACCACTACAAATGAGTTGGTGAATGGACGCAAGATGTCTTCCATCAACCTCATGAAGGTTGCGAGAGAATCTGTCAACACGAAAGGCATGACCAGCCATTTGAAAAGGACTTCCTTGGCTTTAAAGGAAGTCTTCCACACATTGGAGGGTTCAATTGGTACCTGGTGATACCTAGACTTCAAGTCGATCTTGCTGAAATATTTTGCACCTTTGAGTTGGTCCAGAAGGTCATCAATCCGTGGGATCGGGTACCTATTCTCGACAGTGATCTTGTTCAGCGCTCGATAGTCAATAAAGAGTCTCCACGTCCCATCCTTCTTCTGTACCAACACGATCAGGCTCCCACAGGGTGATTAAATTGGTCGGATGTGAACTTTCTACAGCAGATCCTGAATCTGCCTCTTGATTTCATCGTTCTCCATAACAGAGCGCTGATAGATCGGTCCATTGGGTAGCGGCGCACTTGGGGTCTGATCAATCGGGTGCTTAACCTTAAAGTGCAGAGGAACCCTAGTGGGTGAGGTGAAGATGTCCCCATACTCCTCCACAACCTTATCCATTTTTTGTTGTCGTACAGAGGAGCCCTGTCTGGAGGTCGTGGCCCTAGTATTCTTCTTGCCCTGGGGGAGGATCATCAGGAAAATGAATTTCCTGGTTTGGGAAATGAGCTTACTACATTATTTTGCAGTAATCAAAGAGATAGCGGTAGGAGGTGGTACCTCTGATATCCTATACAACTTACTTCCCAAAGTAATAATAACAGCGCGACGCCGAGACTCATACACAACATCACGCTTCCACAAGTATGGTTGTCCTAATAATACATCAAAAACATCAATAGGAGCAACATCACATAATACCTCATCCATGAAGGGCTTGATGCTCTAAGGAAGGCAACACTCCTGGCTGACGCAGAGATCTCGTCCTTGGTGAAGCCACCTGATGGTGTATGGATGTAGATAAGCTGTGGTCGGCAAGCCCAACCGCTTCACATTGTCTGCTGAAATGAGGTTCTTCTGGCTCCCATTGTCGACAATGAACTATACCGGGGAGCCCTTTACCCACACCTGGGAGTGGAAGAGACGTTCCTCCTCCTCTTGATCTTTCGGTTCCTCCTTCTAGATCTTCGTACTAGAAACAGTGGCATTGGGCTCCACATCAATAATTTATTTCCTTTGTTATTCCCCTTTCTAGGTTATGATTTAGAGTCAGAGCATGCATCTAACTCAGAAGCCCTCATCTCGGCCACCAGCGATTGCTTGGCCTGACACTCACTCGTGTTTTGAGTGGAGCTCTTATGGAACTCACACCAATTTCTCATGTCCTTCTTTGGATTTGCGGTGTTGTTCTTTTCTTGTGGCTTCGACAGGTTGTCTTGAGTCCCCATGCCTTGGCTCTGTCCTTTGTTCTGCAGTTTTGGAGCACCTTTCCCTTGCTTTTGATTCGCAGATCCAAAGTCTCGCTTCTTCTATTTGAATTTATGCTCAATCTTGGCAGCATACCGGTATGTCATACCAAGCAAGGAGATGTAGAGGAACTCCATTTCCTCCTAAATGTATCTGTGCAGACAACTGCGATACTTTAGCACCAGATGTTTCTCTAAATCTTTGATACCCAACTTGGTGCGTAGGGTATGGAACATATTCGTCAGCTCATGTACATCTTGATCCCTTTGTTGTCGCAGCATGGTCCATTGTATGTACTTGTCCTCATAGCTCCCCATGGGATTGTATTTTTCTTTGATGGCGTCTCGGAAATAATTCCAAGTCGGTATGGCCAAGAATAGAGATGGTTCTGTCTCATCCTTTTTCTCACAGTGGGTTTCCCACCAGTCCTTGACATGGGGGGTATCTTTGAAGAGTGCAAAAATAATCTTCTCCCTGTCGGAAAAGTCATGAAACGAGAAATATCTTTCTAATAGATTCAACCATCTATCTACGACATCTGCATCTATTTGACCCTCAAATATGGGAATGTAAAAATCTACCTGTACCTTAAAAGGAGTCGCACCTCCAGAGTGGCTATTAGATGCAGATGCACCACCAGTGGGTAGCCGTTGAAGGATCTGGGAAAAGTTATCCATCATCGCGTTCGTTTTTTTTTTGAGGGCCTCCTCGAGAAATATTTTGATAGGATCTCCTGCTCCCTCATCTTTATTTTTGTCCCCCATGGGCATCCATCAGGGTTTTCGAGGCTGATATTGCAAAGGTTCCACCAAATCGAGCCCTAACTCCTTATACCCTGACCTTGTTGTGGACATGCAAAGGAGGATCGAGAAAAAGTAGACCGCTCTGATACCACTGATCCGGATATATGCAGGAACACAACAGAATAAACATATAACCATAAATACAAAGATGTAGCGGAAATAACACTTCATTTCATTAATATCAAAGAACTTAAATTTGCTTACAGACAGAATGGAAATAAAACTAGCTAGGGCACTGGTAGCTATCTCTGAGAAGAGATGTGGTAGCTACAGGCTTCCGAACTGAGTCACAATGAGGCTCAAGGGCCTATTTATTATTTAGAAACAATGGGAAATCCTAAATAGCGAAAACCCTATCCCTAGGAGATGAAGCACCAAACTATGGGCACCGTTTGGGTAAATTGGTGTTTCAACTTCCCGATGACGTAACTTTGGCATAGAATCTCCGTTTGACACGTACCATACCTCTTTAGAAAGATCTATCCGAGGACTACAAATTTTGAGTGAGCAACATTGGTCTATGGACCCATGTTGCTCCCCGTTTTCCCAAAAATCTTCGTTTAGGGCCTCAAAACGGCTCCGGAAGTTCAGGACCCAAAAAACTACTAAAAATAGTAATTTGTACTGAAACTGAAGAACTAAAAGAGATAATGGTAGGGCCCCAAGTGGAATGGGCGGGTGACCACCAATATCCACCTAGATCATCTTGCCATCGCAATTCTCCACAACCTGCATCTGCTTGCTCCTACAATTCAACATATTCATCTTTTGCATCTATATGATGTATCCCAAAGTCAAACACACATAAAACATAAAATGCAGAGCGAACACATGGAAGGAGTTATAACTACAATGTTAAAGACTGCATCAATACTCATGGGCGAATATTACATTTGTTGCCCCTTTGTGCTTGGCATTCTTCACACTTTCACAATCCCTCTCATGCTCTTGTTTTTTCCTCTCTTATTTCCCTACTATTTATACTTTAACGGGAAAGAAACCAATTTCTAAATTTATTCCTATTTAATAAAAAAATACAACACAACTAACTACTCTCATAAATAAGTAAATAATAAAATATTAATGCTAATGTTTATTCCTCTCTAATTAGCCACAACATGTGAACATATTATCACATTGCTGGCTAAGTCCAAATGCTCCTGCATCAATCAAAAAATTGTAACATAAATAATATATAACACAACAAACTGTGTCCTTTTGGAATAATAAAATTGTTGTAACAAAAATAATGTAGAACAAGAAAAACTATGTATATTTGGATGTACGAAAATTTAGATACATTTTATTAAGTAAAATTTTAAAAGAATAATGGTTATAAACAATTAAAAATAATTCTATTAAGCAATTAGTTTAGATCTATATTATTTATGAGAGGGATCAATTCTCTTTTCACTCATATGAAGACATTTGATTCATCTTGGCTTTTGGTAGATCCACAGACAAGATTGATTTAGGCCATCTTAATTTTGCCCTTTAAATAAAATATATTCCACATGAATACCATGGGTCAATACCATGGGCTGTTTTTATAGTTTATTATTATTTTATTTTATTGTTTTTATTTTTTAATGTATTTTGACCTAGTTAAAATGTTCATAACATTATGTCAATCTTTTTATTTAATTTACTTTTATTTTTATTTTTGTGTAATTTTACATAGTCAAAATGTTAAACATGATATTACAACATTTCTATTATACACCTAAAATCAGTCTAACTTATTAAAAAGAATTAAAAAACTAACATTATAAAAAAAAAATTATAAATTCATTTACTTGTGCATCTAATGGCCTAAAACATTTCAATAGTCTAACATTTGATCCAATAGCTCACACATGGACACATTGGCAGCTAGAATTTTTTTTTTCAAATAATAACGCATTACGGTATAATTAGCACAAATTGAATTTAAATCGTGTGATATTTATTGTACCACATGACAATAAATGAAATAATGTCTTCATTTAAATCCTTGTGAATTGATTGTTTTAATGTTGATAGTATGGATAAATATAATCCGTTAGAAAAGTTATAATAAAATTTATAATTGAATGGAGTGAATAATGTTTGTTTATTTAATTTTATAAAAAAAACAATTCAAACATAAAAATATATTTTTTCTAACTATATTATTTTAAAATATTCTTATATCTTTTAAAATTATTTAATGTAACTTACATCTATAATTAAATTGATCTTTTTCCATTTTTAAAAATTAAACTTTTTAAATTAACATCCAAACCTTTTGTATTTCATAAAATATAAAATTTTAAATTAACATCTAAACCGTTTGTATTTCATAAAATATATATTCCCTATAATGGTATATTATTATTTTATATTTTAAATAAATAATAATTATTTTTATTCCGCAATTGAAAATAACTACCTTTGTTTCTTATTTTTTATCACAACCCTATTTTATTATTCCACTACTATATAATTTTAAAATGAATGAAAAAGTATAATTAATTTCTTTAATAGAATTTTTTAAAAATTAAAATTTTATTCGTAAGAATCCTTTTAGTTAATACGGGTTACTTATTTCTAATCAAAACTCTATTTAAATAATCTACTACTATATAATTTTAAAATTATTTTAAAAAGTATAATTAATTTCTTTAATATAGGTTTTTTTTTTAAATTAAAATTTTATCAGTAAGAATCCTTTTAGTTAATACGGGTTAAAATTGTGTAATTAAAATTATATTGTAAAAATGTATCTTATTTATCATTTGGAAAAAAATAATGAAATGCAACTTTATTTATATTTTAAAAATGTTTCTTATTTATCATTTGGAAAAACAAATAATGAAATGCAACTATCTATATATTATTTGTGGATGTATTTATTTGTTATTAAAATTTCGGAATTAAAAATAAATAAATTTTATTTTAAATTATTTATAGGGATTTTGGGTGCAAGCGGGGAAGGGGAAGGAGAATGAGAAGGGTATTGTATAGTCTTGGAAAAACTCAAATTTAAGAAATATGCATGTGATTGGGGCAAACAAAAAACAACTACACAAAAATGCATGGTTTGTTGCTAGACTTAGTATTAACTATCATTAATATCCTAAAGACTTGCTTATCATCATAGAACATTTATGCAATAAAACCTCAACTAGGAATAATTATCTAGAAAACCTTTTGAATAAAATAAAGAAGTTTATGGACAACATTCCGAACAAACAATAATTTCATATTCCGAGACAACACAATGCAGAAGTTCATAACCGTGTCAACCATGCCTACCATCTCTAGGTAGGGAAATTAGAAGTAAATGGAGAATTGGGATGAGAGAATATATGCCTACCACCTCTATTTTAACAAAATATATACGTTTCATCTATAATTATCGGTTGTCAAACCAAGTGCTCAAATCACAGGGCTCGGAAATGAAGGAATCTAATCAATAATATAAATTGGAAGAGGAATTCAAGAAAGTTTAGTAATATACTTATGGAAATAAATAACCTTGTTGATTCTTAGATATTTCCTTCTTGATATATTGATGTTAGAACTCAAATGTTTTAAATGGAAATGTAAAATGCACGCACATCAGGGAAATATCAACCAAAAGGAATTGCTTCACAATTTGTAAAACAAAGACCTGAATTCTCGGATGTGTTGATCATCGAAGTCCCTAATACTCAGAGGTCTTTTTTGCATCCTGCTGGGCCAGAGCCTTCATTAACAACGAAAGGTATGGAATAAATTAACAACAGAAGCTAAGATTTCAGACCCTCGAATTCTCCGTCAAATTTATGACGTATGGTTTATTAGAACTTTAGAACACACATAATTTTAAAAGGCCCGCCATTTTATTAAAAAAAAACAATATTGGTTTTTAAAAAGTTTTGAGGTTTCCAGCAAAGAAAGTAGTACTGAAATATAAATATAATTCAAGTGGATTCCAATGACAATTTTCACTTTGAATAATGAACTTGTAGATAGTAATTAACATAGAGATTTTATTTAGTGCTTCTCCTACATATATTCAATCCAAGCATTTGAGAGATGATGTGAGAGGCAAAAAAGAGTGTCTATGATTAAAAAAGACCAAAATCAATTGTTGCCATACACAGAGGAAACTTGTAACAAGCAACAAATATAATAACCTTATTAAACTACCTGGTGTGAGCTAACAAGAAAATTAAACTTAGAGTTAAAGTAAACCATAATTTTACCTTAAACAGCTAGTTGGAGAAGCCACACTTACATAAAAGTAGAAGGATCCCAAGCATCAGGATAATAAAGAAGTATCCAAGTCGATTGGCATCAAGATGATAAAGAAGTATCCAAGTTGATTGGTTGTTCCTCAACCTTCAATGGTGGAGGAATCAGAAAGTTGGGCAGAGAACCCATCTCTAATCATGTTGGTCGGCCTTCCACCTCAAGCGTGAGGTCTCCTAGTTCATCTAACCCATGTAAAAGATTGGCCTGGGATTGCATTTTATCAACCAAGATTTTCCAAAGAGAAACTTAACATGCCGACAATATGTAGATAATTATTTTGATGGCCTTCTGAATTACTTGTATGAGGAACCCAAGGAGCAATGACTATTATGACATTTGAATCAAGAGGTGCTTTTCATTCATGGTGGATTTCTTCCTCTACCAGTGGAATTTCCTCTTGTATTTATAGTGGCATGCCATCATGGAAGTTATATACTGAGGATTCTACTTGAAGGCATACCATGGAACCCCCTGAAGCTTCACAACCTCGATTTCCACACCTACAATGAGCTCTCTTATGCATCATGACTGTTGGAGGTAGGAATACGTCACACGGATTGGGACTAAGGTTAGAGGGGAGTTAAATGAGGTGTCCATGAAAGAGAGAAGCCATTACAATATGTTATTTTGGCTACACCAACATCAAACAATGAACAATTCCTTCATATTATGAAAAAATCGACATCATAGTGGGGAAACTCACTAGAAAGGACATGAAACAACCCACCTAGGCAACCAAATGAGAGTCAAGGTGCATGGTGGGTGAAGAATGATGATGAAGGAACCAACAAGCGAGAGTGTGAGGGTCAAGCCACTAGCCTAAGACATAGAACATGTTGGATAGTTCATGGATGCGGGCAATGCGTATAACATATGGTTTCCAAAGGTCCTTGGCCCCAACTTCGGAGGCAAGGCTCCTTAAATGCACCTTGAGGGATACATTCAAAAAAAGTGAGGGCGAGAGGGAAATTTGAGCCGCAACCTAATTTATGTCATTGAATTCCACCCCATAACGATCATTCAATCATACTGAAAAACAATGAAATAAGCATGTATTGTATACATTGATTAAATATTATATTTTTTTTCAATGTTGGAAAACTAATTTTTAATACGTTCTCCATAGGTACTAGAGATAATCGATATCCAAGGGATAGCTCAATTGGTTGAGTTCATGTTGCTAAGTACCTTTCCTTTTAGGAGGTCACAAGGTAAAATCTCCTCGATGCCCTTGGGTTTAGACCTTGAGAATTTTTTTAAAACCATTATAGGAAAAAATACTTTAACATTATTAATACGCTAAATATCTATCAATTTTGATATAAATCATTATATAGTGATGTTATATTTTCTTATAGAAATATTTATATTAACCTCTATGAGTGTGATGTGTAATTCCATTAGTGCTCAAGTAGAGTTGACCGGTATCCTTTTAAGAAAAAAAAACTAAATGGCTAAAACAAAATATAGTTAATTTTAACACAATGTTTGGAATTCTGATCACAAATGGTAGAATGAAGTTGATAGGTCAAACATAGTTGTATTTGCTCATGCATAGGTGATCGATAAAACCGATCGTGAGTTCATAGAAGGTGACAACCGCCAACTCTAGAGATTCAACAACCTATTTAATATATTATTTTTTATAGTTGCAGTTGAGGCCATGGTCACCATGAAATTTTCTTTTGCTTGGATTTGTTTGTGAGAGTGACCAAAAAATGAAAAAATAAATGTGAGGTGTATGACATTTGGCTTCAATGCATTCAATGTGTGGGAAATAACTCTGGTGATTACAAGTTTGGAAGAGATTTGTTAATACCACCCAAGGTAGAAATCGTTGATGATGCACACAAGACGTGACATCCACTAGTAGAAAATGACAAATTAGCGACTAAGTGACTAAAAGAGTTAGTCACAACAATTTTTCCAAGTGAAATACTACCAATAATGGGTGACCCAAATAAAAATGACTAACGTAAATGACTAATTTAGTTTCGGGTTAAAATATCTGACTAACAAATAAGTAATACAATTAAAAATGACTATCGTGAATGACTAATTTAGTCTAGGAACAAAAATACGACTACCTAAAAATTACTAAAATAATACACACTACAAAAAAATGTCATTGGTGAGGTTCATGCCTATGATGGATATTTAAGGATCATCACCAATGTTGCATATGGTGATGGTCCTTAAAAAAATGTTTCTGTAAGTGCATATAGTGACAGTCCTCTAAGGTTTGCCACCAAATAAATTTTCAATGACACTCTAATTATCTCTTTGGTGATAATTCTAGTGACAATATTTTATTGACCCTCACCAATGCTCTTTTTGTTACTTCTGGTGACGATCAAAAAATGTTCATCATCATTGATCATTCCAATGTGTTTTTGATCATGCTATATGTCTGTTGCTATATTTTTGTCCAAAGATAATGATTTAAGACCATTGTTATGGAGTATTTTTCATTATGTGTTCGAGGACATAGCGGTAGGAGTCAATCGATTTTTTAATAAATAATTAGTGTGTATCATTTCCCTCAAGAAATGGAAATACAGTTTTCCTATGAGTCGACACATGATTCATATTTGTTAGGTTTATTATATAGAAAATTCCCTAGAGATGAAGTTTGACTAGTGTGTGTAGGAACCATATTATTCAATACATAATCAAGCTGAGTCAATTCTATTAAAGAGAGAGATGTAACACTCCCCAATATTCATTCATTTCCATGAATTTTTACCTAGTACTCCCTTGTGTTACCCTAATACTCCCTAACACTCCTTGGTATGCATTGGCACTCTTTGGCCCACCTTAGCACTCTTCAACATGCCCTGCCACTCCATAGCATGTGTAAGACTCCTTGACACACATTGGCACTTGGAAAGTCTTAGCATGCCTAACATGTGTTGAGATGCCTTGGTATTCTTTGGCATGTGTTGGCATGGTTTAGCATGATTTAAGACTAAATTTGTTTGAGATCAATTATTGGAAAGTAGGAGAGAAGCAACATAAGAAGATTTGGCGCTTAGAATGCACTAACACTTGGTAGTTGTGCCACTACAAAAAAGGCCTTTAGGGATGGTTTTCCTTGCAATAGTCTTCACAAAACCACCTCTAAAAGTGTTTTTAGGGATTTACGGGTGGTTTTTGAACCACCCCCCCCCCTAAAAGTCATGAAAAATTGAATTTTTCCCGGGGGATTTCTAACAACTTCCTATAAAAATATTTTCTCATGTCTTTTGGAGGGGAATTTTAAATTATTGCCACTAAATATGGTTTTCGTTACTTTTCCCCTAATATTTTAAATTATTGTCACAATACTTCAATTAAGTTACATTCATGTGAAATACATGTAAATAATTTACATCATTGATAACATCATCATCACAATACAAAATTTGCATGAAACAACCCTTTAACCTTCTACTTTTATTAAACAATGTAAAAATTCTTTACATGAGGGTCCAATACAAACGTTGAACCCTTAATACAACAAATAAGCCAACAAAACTTGTACTTTCCTAGAAACCTATCCCCCTCAACTTAACTGACCCAACGATTCGTCTCTACCCTACTCGTGGATCCCTTTAGTTCCTTCTCGTCTTGCTTGGTTTGTCTACCAAGTGCAAACTTAGCAGAGCTCCCTTCACTACAAGGAAAAGACCCTCTAGCGTAGGTTATAAAGGATGTTTTTAGTGTTATAAAATTGGCCAAAATTGTCAAAAAAAAATTGCTACAACATCCGTTTATGGTTACGGAGGTTTTGGCGGAGCTTTTAATGGAAATTCAACACAACTAAAAAAATTGGGTGGTCGGAGGTTATTACGGATGTTTTTCTTTTCATCGGTGCACTACTAAGGTTTCAATGCACCAGTGCATGTCATCTACAAGGTGGCCCGGGGCAGTCGAAGGTGAATTCACCGAGCCGTCAATGTATAAAACCACACCGGGCGCAGTAATGGTGATACAATGCACAGGTCCGTTATAATTGGTCTTGGGATTTGTGCGGTGTCCATAGTTCATCTCAACGCACGGGTACGTAGACTTAAAAAAACACACTGGTGCTCCCTATCAGAAAAATTCACTGAGATTTATAATTGGTATTAGTATTTTTACGATGCCCATAGGTCTTACAAATGCACCGATGTGTAGTCTCACATAAACGCACTGGTGCACCGTAAAATAAAAATGCACCGAGATTTATAATTGGTATTGGTATTTGTGTGGTGCCCATAGGTTGTACAAATGCACCGGTGCGTAGTCTCACATAAACGCACCAATGCGTAGTATCGCACAAATGCACTGAGATTTTTAATTGGTTTTGGTATTTGTGCGGTGCCCATAGGTCGTAGAAACGCACCGGTGCGCTTCAGCATACAAACGCAGCAATCTACAGTAACTGACACGCACTGGTGTTCATTTTGTATTTTTTAGAAACATTGACCTGTGACAATGCAGTTATTGTGATTTTTTTAAATTCATTATTCATCAAAAGTCGACACATCTTATAATAGTATTCATATTAATTAAATTTTTATTAATGCATTTGTATGTGATGTTTGGATTAATTTGTTATATTATATCATAATTATTGTGTTTTTTTAAAATTCAGTATTCATCAAAAGTCAACACATATATATCTTATAACAGTATTCATATGAATTAAATTTTTATTAGTGCATCTGAATCTGATGTTTCGATTAATTTGTTATATCATATCATCAAATTTCACATCTCTTCATTATAATATTTAATCATCCATAAATTTAATCAGTGGTGCTACATTTCACAGCAATAATGGAAAACACAATAGAATAAATTAAAACATACTATATATGTGTGTGTGTGTGTGTGTGTGTGTGTGTGTGAATAAGACAGTCTTTGTCATACAAAATGGGATAGTTATTGGTATCCCTTTGTCTTTCAATTGGGACACTATGTCCATAACATTAAACAAAATGTTTGATTTCACAGACAAATATTTCAAAAAATACAATGCCTTGCTTTTATATCCAAACATGGTGATCATTATTCTTCGCTTGAATTGTTGTCACTGCTAGAGCTACTTCTATGACTTGGGTTATTTTTAGGAATGTTTTGTTCATAGTGTTGATTGTTTTCTTCTTCTTCACCTTCCATTTACAAACATAAAAATAAACTGTAATGAGTGTATATACATTGGTGAGAATAACGAAAATTGTAATATTAAATAATATACATCAATGTAAATCGAAAAGAAATGACGTACCATAGCAACAATTGAGTCATAAACTATACACATTCTTTCAAAACCATGTACCATGCCATCTTTCAAGATTTCATCTGTTGGAGCAGTTCCATACTTTGTTTCCTGCAAGTTTTATACCCCATAACAAATCATATATTTAATATAAAAGATTTTTTTGTTCTATTAATTATAGACATATCTATGTAAAACAAGATTTATATATTCTTACAAACTCCACAATTAATTTATGATATGCCAACATATACTCACAACCCATATTTAACCCAATTTCAATCAATTCGTCTGATGGTTCTTCTTTGTATGTTAACACCTGTTTGAAGACATTTAATGATGATTTTTGTAAAAAAACTTAAAAAATACAAAAATGAAATGTAGTTAAGTTGTTATAAGGAAGTAGAAATTACTCACAAACTTAGATATCAACCCTTTTATTCCTTCTCGTTCCGTTTTATGTACTAAAGAATCAACATAATATAGAAGCAACATAAAAATGGCAGACCACCTGACAAGTCGTGGCTCCTATACTAAAGAATCAACATAATATAGAATCAAGAAACCAATGTGTTGTCCATCACTGGTGTTGTGTGAAATGGTAGAAATCAGAAGTGAGAGGCACCTCACCTCCTCACTACCAAATGCACCAATACGTAACTGACCTCCAGAGACTTAAAAATCTGAAGGAGACAGTATATCTGCGTTAATGTATCTCTAGGAGTATACCAACTGACTCTCTGCTGCATAGCCAACTAGAACCTCTAGGAACGAGGGAAAATCCACCCCTCTCATTAATAGCCCTGTAATTAAATATATGTCCTACTTAGTGGGTGAGTAGCACTGGTTAGGACCAACCCAGAAAGCCTATCGGTGGGAATTCCACATGCGGATACGATGTCTCGAAAACACACCATGGCCCATTAGGGAAGTAGCCTCCTCATAGAACTGAGGAGGCCTACCTACCTTAGGAGCCCCTGGGTATCTGTTGTAATAAGGCGAGGGTATGCATCTCTCTCCCTCTCTCGTGCATCCCATAGGCGAACCATTATACTAGTCCGCATGTTGTTGTTTTTGTTCCCCTTCTTCTCTCCTTTCACGTCTCTAAATGATTGACATATTAAATAAAAAAATTATTAAATGAGACATGTATTTAGGAATATACATATATATATTAGAAAAAAAATAATCGGTGCTCCAAAAAAACAGGCATGCACCAGTACCGGTGCATCTTTTTTTTGTCGTGCACCGACAGCGGTGCATGAAAAAATATTCAGCGCACCAGCGACGGTGCACCTGAAACTTTTTAGCGCACTGTTGACTATGGAAGGTGTCGGGAGGTTGGTGCACTGACTAAACTTTATGCCTCGGGGCGTATAGTTTGGTCAGCACACCAACCTCCTCACATCATTACATTGTCAACAGTGTGGTCTTTTAGCAGGCAGCACCGTTGACCTTGTCGAAATGCAGAATGTGATGCGCTAACAAAAATACTCGCCTCGGGGCAGATATTTAAGTCAACACACTAAATTGACGCTATTCCATATGGTCAATGGTGCGGTCGAGCAACTGACAAAATCACACTTTTTTTTAAATTTTAAAATAACACGGTGTGCCTTTCCGTACCGCCTCGTAACTAGCGCGGATACCATTAGCTCAATTGTGGTGTGCCCTGTAAATTTACACAGAGCACCGCGAACCGGTGCGAGCCGAACGGCTCGAGTGCATTGCGTGAAAAATATATATTTTTTCTTTTAAATGGTTAATTTTAAGGTAATTTGAAATTATAATCTGCTAAAAGGCTTAATTATGGAAAAACAGTAAAAATACCTATAGAATTGGCCATCGAGGAGGCATATTGGCTGTAGAATCTACAAAAGAAAATCTGCCCACCGTTTTGCAAAATTCAAGCTGGAGATTGGTGGGAAATGCTCAACAACATTGCATGCAATGGGAGCACTGATGTCAGGGTGACTTAGACAAGGATAAATTTAACCGGTAATTAAGAGATCTGGAGCACTGAGAAAAGTGAAAATGTGGTTTTTTTGCTATAATTTTATTTTTTATTTAACCCTATTCCGGTGCGCGGGGCTTTATAGGCGCATCAGTGCGGTTTCTTAAGACCACACTAGGCTGTTTCTTTTTTGGTGCGGGGTTTTAGGATGCACCAGTGCAAAATATTTGTAAAGCACCACTGCACTACAACAATAAGATGCACCGAGCGGGTTTGTACGGAGAGCACGGTGTCTAGTGTGCCAATGTTTTGTGTGCACTGGTGCTTTCTCTTGTTGAACGCATCGGTGTGGTTTAGGTTGATAATCGCACCGGATGAAAAACATCCTCAAAAAACTCTGCCCGCCAACCTCCTCTAGTTACCTCTGCTAGAAATGGATGTCTGGGGTATTTTTATAAGGGGTTCCTCAAAAACATCCGCTAGACAGTATTTTCCTTGTAGTGCATCTGGCCGATTTCATCGCCCTGTGGGAGCCCGGTCGTGTTGGTGAATAATAAGGATGGGACTTGGAGACTCTGTATTGGCTAGTAGGCGCTCAACAAGATCATCGTCTAGAATAGGTACCTGGTCCCACAGATTGATGACCTTCTGGACAAACTCAAGGGGGGGAAATATTTCAACAAGATCAACTTGAAGTTTGGGTATCACCACGTACCAATCGAACCCTCTGATGTATGGAAGTCTTCCTTCAAATTCAAGGAGGGAATTTTCAAATGGCTGGTCATGCCTTTCGGGTTAACGAATTCTCCCACAATATTCATGAGGCTGATGGATGACATCTTGCGGCCATTCACCAACTCATTTTTAGTGGTGTACTTGGATGAAATCTTGATCTTCAGCCAGACAGGTCCTCCAAACACTGCGGCAACAAAATTTGTTTGCCAATTTGGAGAAGTGCGCTTTTGGCGTGACCCAGGTTCATTATCTGGGATACATTATTAATGAGAGGGGGGTGCATGTGGATCCAGCCAAGATCCAGATCATTCAGGATTGGCCAGCCCCAACAACTCTAATCGAGCTCCGTAACTTTCTAGGTCTTGCTAATTTCTACCACATGTTCATGTTGGGATTCTCTCATATCACTTGACCCTTGAGTCAAGTCACCAAGGGAAGAGCGAAAGAAAACATATTTTGGTCTGAATCTCAAAAGAAGGTGTTCGTAGAGTTGAAACATCACCTCTGTTCTTCCATAGTGCTCACTTTACCAGACTTGCAACAACCATTTGAGATTGAGACAAATGCCTCTAAATTTTGTATTGGGGTAGTTCTTACTCAACAGGGGCATCCAGTGGCATATCACAGTGAGACACTGTCCAACATAGTCTGAAAATATCCCATGTATGACAAATAGATATATTCCATTGTGTAGGCTTGCTAACAATGGAAGAATTAAATTTTGGGGAAGGAAACAGTCATCCACAGAGACCACCAAACATTACAGTTAATACAGACACAAGGGAAGTTTTAGAACAATCTCCATTAGAATGGGTCCACGTATCTGCAACAATTTCATTTGAATATCAAGTAAAAGAAGGTTAGCACCAATAATGTTACAAAAAGCCTCAAACGACCATCGATCATGGCACTAACCACCATGCTCAACTCTTGTGGGCACAAGGCTTCTAATTGACTACTTCTCTATAAAAGCGATCCATAATTCGGCCATACATACAAGACACTCTTTGAGGGTAAGAAAGTTCCAAATTCTCACCTTGAGGATGAACTACTATGTCACCTGGGACACCTTTGTGTTCCTTCAATTGAGTGTGCCAAGATGAGTTGGGAAGTGCACTACAGTTGGGTCGCTCGAAATTTTGGGGTCGAGAAATCAATGGCATTACTGTAAAAGTATTTCTGTTGGCCAAATCTTTGATAATCTATCAAGAAGTATATCATATCCTGCACTTCCTACGCCATTTCCAAACCAACCATCAATAAGTAAGGCCTCTATACTCTCCTGCATACCCCTATTCGACCTTGGGAATCCATCTCTATGGATTACATGTCGGGACTTCCTTCTACTAAGCATGGCAACGAATGTATTTTCATGGTCGTCGACAGATTGTCGAAGATGGCCATTATGGCAGCCTGCAAGAAGAATATCACAATAGAAGCCATTTGCTAAAATATTCTGAATGAGTGTTGGTAGACTTTAGGATCCCACAGTAAATCATCTCAGATCGGGACAACAGGTTCCTTAGTACATTTAGGTCCAGCCTCTGGTCGATGTTGGACACCAAGCTCACTAAGTCCATAGCTTTCCATCCCCAAACTAATGTTCAAACAGAGATCATCAACAAGATTATCATACACATTATGGGTATGTACAACTCAAAGCATCCATGCACATGGGATGAGAGCCTCCCTTATGTAAAACACATCTATAACTGGGTTGTTCGCGGCTCAACAAACCACAACCCCTTTCAAGTGGGCTTGGGATTCCAGCCACTATGTCCCATTAACGTAGCCATGCCATTTGCGGCTACATAGGAACATTTGGCTCATGTCTAGTCTGAAGTTGACAAGTCAAACAACTTCATTGAGTGCATTCAACACATCCGACAACAGGTTCATGAAATATTGGATAGAGCCAATGATAAGTACAAGCATCGACATGATCAACATTGGGTGCCACACAACTTCCAGGTAGGTGAAAAAGTGTGGCTACATTTGCAGAAGGAGTGCCTCACTGGACCCCACCGCAAGCTTCGTCCAATATGATATGGGTCATACACCATCACCAAGGTTGTAGGGGACAATTCCTTCGAGCTCAGTATTCCACATTCCTTGGTCTGCACCCAATGCTAATTGTGGATCATCTTCGGCCCTAATTTCCACCTCTAGTGGACACATTCGACATGGCAGAACAACTCACACCAATAGATTTAAACCCATACAACATGGAACAAGACACAAATGATCGGATTATGGAAATAGAGATAAATAAAACCCTCCAATAGAGGAACCAGCTATATTTAGTTGTCAAAGTAGGACAACTCCTTCACCAGGGAAACTGGTTCACCAGGGACCAGGTTCAACAGAAATTTCCTCACCTCATGGAGGCTCTGCATGCAATGGGGACCATTGCTTCATAAGGGAGGAGGAATGATCCAGGTGGATATTGGTGGCCACCCACCTATTCCACGTAAAACTCCATACAATTTCATCATTTACCTTTTTTATAGTAGCATTTACTATTTTTAGCAGTTTTTTAGGTCCTGAACTTCCAGAGTAGTTTTGACCCCCTAAACGAAAATTTTTTGAGGTCCATTGCAGTCTCATAATTGAATGCATGGAACTATGGTAAAACCTATAGTACTCGGAGAGATATTTCTAATGATATATCATATGCTCCAAACGGAGATAATATGACCAAGTTACGAGCCCAGGATGTTGGTTTCCCAACTAACCCCAACGAGGCCCAAAAACTATTGGTGTTTCATCTCCCGGGGTTATGGTTTTTGTTGTTTAGGATTTTCCTTTGTTGTTCATTAATAAAAATGCCCTCGAGCCTCATCGTAAAGAAGTTCAAAGGACTATAGCCACCACATCTCTTCTTAGAGATAAACTACCAACGCCTTAGCTAGTTTATTTCCATTTTTTATGTAAGCATATTTCAATTATTTGATATTAATGAAATGAAGTTTTATTTTTGTTGCATCTCTGCGTTTATGTGAATTCCTTTGTTTTATTGCATTCCTGCATAAGTCTGGATCAATACTATCACGTAGACACAGTTGCTGCCAAATTTTATATATATATTTATTTATTTATTTATTTTCTAGCTATTATATATTAATGTTTTAAATTTATTCAAGGTTGGGACTACACCAAGATCAATGAGGTTGATGTACCAATGAAGGTACAGACACTGACTATGCCATAGGTCAAGGGTCGAGCCCAATTTAAAAAAAAAAAATCGCGCTAATGGATAGGGCTGACCTCGACTAGCCTTTCAGTTGACAACTTCCACCTGACCCACTGGGCCGCTAAAACATGGAATATGCACGTTGTTCTTACAATGTTGCAATTCCACGTGCTTGACAGAGTTGCTCCCACAAAAATAGAAATATAAAAATAATTACTAATAATTAAATTTCAACAGAGGTCTGGTTTGAAAAAATACGACTGTGAAATATTTACCCATTCACCAAGAATTACAACCCAGCACAACAAGAATCCAGACCATAGTCAGCTCCAACTTATAGTTAGGGAACATCACCTTGATAGACAGAAGGAACTCGTGACCGCCTAGACTTTGAACCCATCAAATAGTCGATAATCAAAGGACTATAGGCCTATCTGATGCTCAGTAGCCAATCATCCTAGTACAAGAACAACATGTTTCTTGGAAGAAATTACAACATAGATAATGAACATACCACAACATTTCTATCGACCTACAATAATGCACGAAGCACAATAATGAAGGTATGGACCGATGATAAAAGCTTATTTATTTAACTGTCACACCATCGTAAAATACATTAGCTAAATTCCCCTGCAAATGGACAATCTAGTGACGCTCCACCCTACTCATCGTACCTTGCATATGATTGCAAAATAAGACTCAAAGGCTCTCAACCAATTAGAATGCAAATAAATATAATTTTAAAATATAAAAAAATATTTTTTTTTGTTCTCTAATATTTACTTTGGAAATTACTCGTTTAATTTTTAGTCAACCAACGATTAATTGGAGGGTCAACGCATATCGAATGGGTTATATTCTGCCAATAACAAGAATAATAAGTACACATCGTGTGTGTGTATATATATATATATATATATATATATATATATATATATATATATATATATATATAATTTTTTCATTTTCATTTTTTTCCATTAATAATTGATATAATATAAAACTAGAAAATATACAAGATAACACAATATCCACACTTATACAATAGTGATGTAAATGTTATTTTTTTCCCTTTCGATTATCAAATTATACACTACGTCAGAAAATATATATTAATTTTTTCATAATAAATAGGATGCCCAAAGAATGTCTTTTATGCATCATCAAGTTTTGCTCCATATATGTTAAAAAAAAATGTATTTTAATGGAACGTTATAGATTTTTATTAGTCGTTATCTCTCTAGTGACTATAATAATTTTCTCATAGTCAAAGTGCATTTAATTTGCATTATTTAGCTGTGTTTTGCAATTTTAACTAAAGTTTTGGAAAAATGTCGAATATTTATATTTTTGAGTAAATTCAAAAATATTTTTCTAATTTTTGGGAAATAATTTTTTTTTTCAATTGGATGAGAGAGCTCTAACAGGAGATAGTTCTCCTAGTGGGGAGAATTTTATTTTTGGTATTTATTAATTCCTGACAAATAATTACATTGTAAGGTGTTCCTCTTTGAAAACAACTCCCCTAGCTTCCACTGTGTCCATGTCTGAGTCATTGGATTAAATGTTAGACGATTGAAATGTTTTAGGACATTAGATCCACAAGTAAATAGTTTTATATATGCTTTTTATAATATTAGTTTAACTTAATAAAACTAGATTTTACATAAATTAATTCAATAAAAAAAAAAAAAAGTAAAATACATAAACATTAAATTTTTGGGTTTGTGCAAATGACCGTGTTCAATACTTTTGCTATAATGGTAATTTCACAGATTTTAACCTCAATTTTCAAAAATAAAACTTAAATTAAATTAAATTAAAGGATTGACATAATGTAATGAACATTTTAACTAGGTCAAAATACAATAAAAAATAAAAATAATAAAACAAAATAATAATAAACTATAAAAACAACCCATGATATTCATGTGGAATGTAGTTTATTTAAAGGGGGAATTTAAGATGCCTTTGATCAATTTGGATCTACCAAGAGCCAAGAGTGATCATATGTCTCGATATGCAAACCTCTTTTAGAGTGAAAAGAGAATTGATCCATAGATATAAACTAATTATTTAATAAAATTTTCTTTAAATGTTTATAACCATTATTCTCTTAAAATTTTACTTAATAAAATGTATCTAAATTTTCATACATCCAAATATACACAGTTTTTAAAAAGTAATAATGAGAAGGTACATGATGGCCATGGTAATTAATGTGATTTTTTATACTATTTTTATTTAAAATAGTAATTTGTATTTGTATTTTTTTAAATGAATATTGTTAAATGTGTTGTTCTATTTTTATTTAAAATAGTAAATTGTATCTATATTTTTTAAATGAATATTGTTAAATCTGTAATTCAGTAAAATGTATTAAATTGATATTTGAATTTTTAAGATATTTATTTAAAAAATTCAAAGTATGGTGAGTTTTTTTTTATTAAGCTTTACTCAAGATGTGTAGAGAATGAATCTATCTCAAGTCCCAAACAAGATTCTTCTTTCTCTTTTTATTCTAGCTTGCACCTTGACACTCCTCCTCTCCTCCTCCTTGCACAAATTTAAACTATGAGACACAAGGTAGTTGTTTCATATAGGAACATTTAGATACGATGAGAAAAATGTGATACTCTATATTTATTTTCTCTACAAATGTGATGGCAAGTGTGCCCTAAATGTTGTCAATTTCATGGTTAATGTAGTATAAGCTACATGCAAATTTACACTCTTGTATACAAGATCAAGAAAGCTATGTCCTATATCCAACACCATAGAGCAAGACATGTTCACATTTTCAACAGTTCTCTCTCAGTGCTAGATTTGTTTTCTCAATAAACTTGTTTTTACTGCTCTTGCACTGATGAAGCCATCATTGTTGTATATAGGAGCATTTGGCTTTGATAATAAAAGTGTGATATTGTGTTAAAATTTTCTCTACAAATGTGTTGGAGTTGTTTTCTGAATAAACTTGTTTTTACTTCTCTTAAGTGATGAAATCCATCGTTGTTGCATATAGGAGCATTTAGCTCTAATAAGAAAAGTGTCATAATTTTCTCTACAAATGTGTTGGAGTTGTTTTCTCAATAAACTTGTTTAACTGCTCTTAAGTGATGAAATCCATAGTTGTGCATATAGGATCATTTAGCTCTGATAAGAAAAGTGTGATACTTGGTTATAATTTGCTCTAAAATTTTGATGGAAGGTGTGCCATGAATGTTGGTAATTTCAAGGTTAATGTAATATATGCTAAATAAAAATTCATTTATTCTACACAAGATCAAGAAAACTATGCCGAGTAGCCAACATGACATGTTTGCCAACTCCATAAATGCTACTGAATCTCTCTGGGTGTTGGAGGTATTTTCTCACATAAATTTCTTACTCATTTTGGCTCAAGATTGTTAGATAATGGTGAAAGAAATACATTGTTAATCCAAGTGATCCACATAGTTATTCACGGCCAGCTTGGAAAACCAGGCATGAAGATGCTTCTAATTTTCAATGAAGTAGTCTTCAAAAGTTCCTAGATCTATTTTAATTACATAAATGCATTGAAAACTAACTAATAGTATTTACTTCAACTGTTTTATTTGGATGTGTTGCAAGCTTAAATTTACTGCTATACAACTTGTGCATCAAATTATTATGTAAAAATTGTGCCAACATATTAAAATGACATTCACTTTCTTGTATACCAAGACTATTGTTCTTCATATACAATTTCTAACAAGCATGCAATTGGTGTGTGCTCGGATATGTAGATGAACTTGGAGTAAACTCTATTTTTGTTAATAAAAATCCTCTTTATTTACATCCATGCTAGATAGATTGTACTTGAATGTATTTAAAATATCTTATTTGAGTTACATGTTCATTTCATGCTTGTTTCGAAGAATTATTAATCACCAAACAATTTTCACCCCCAATTTCCTATTTCAATATCTATAACAATTTTTTTTATATATGTGAAGAGATTATGTTGGTTTACATATATGTTTTCAGCCCTAATTGCCTATTTCAATATCTATAACAAAATTTTCTGGTTGGTAACTATTATTATCAATATCTTTGAAACCTCCACAACGTGCTTCCATGGAAGAAAAATTTGATTTTCATTCCTCCAGGGCAACGGTTTATTTCTTTTAGGCTACCCTTTCTTATGTTATTTCCTTATGATGTTTCTTTTGCAGCATGTGATGTAATTGCTAGTTTTAAAATAAAAAAGACTAATTTTCTAAATGGCTATTCCATCGGTGAGTGCTCTGACTCTGACACTTTTATACAACACTTCCCTTACATAGGTGGAGGGTGGGAGAGTGAGGCATAGCATTGATACATTGTGCGGAGGTATGAAAGAGCCGCTCCTCCCCCACCTTCACACTTTTCACAATGTATTAATGTTTTATATTTATAATTTCGTCATCGAAATATAGAAAATTGTGGTAATATTGACAACATCCAATCTGCTTCTATTGTATTGATACTTTTCTTTTACGTTTATGGTAAACACAATATCCATGTCTTTGTTGGGATTGGAGAATTTCTCTTACATTGCAGTCAAAAATCTTGGTGACAACTTCTATTCATGACTACTGGCGTTTTAGTTTATTTGGGGCAGGACAAGAAGATTTCTAAGGTCGCCGGAATTCTTGATGATGGATTTGGTGGCTACATATTTTTTTGGAGCCTCTGAAAATATATCTCTGGTCACAATGCATAACCAAACCCGTGATGACATGCTCGACCATCGTCATGGCTCTACGCGTTCCCATAAATATTTTTCTGCACCATTTAGGCATCAAGGGAGAGGTGCTAGCGATTTGCTGGAGCTAATTGAACGTGGTGTTACTTCTCATCATGTACGTTGTCAAGACAAGGCTTCACAAGACCACAAATGAAGAAGGATGGTCGAGGCTCAAGGGTTTCTCTTCTTGCGTGGCTCTGCTGAGGCTCTTTGTGGCTTCATGCCTCATGGTGTACTTGGAACGGTGGTGCTATGAAATCATGATATTGATAATGGGGAAATTGTCCAGCCCACTACAATGAATGTTGGATCTAGCCATGGGGTTCAATGTTGATCAGATATTGTTCACCCTAATGCTTTCCCTCGGGTCATGCACGTCCACTACATTGGGAAACAAACTCAATGGAAACCGACCCGTGGGCGCATATCACAAAACCTTTGTGTCCATGGGGTTGAGCATGGTTATTGCTTGTGTCAGTGCCATGGCCATGATTTATGGTAGGAATGCATGAGGAGGTCTCATCAATCATAACGAAGAGGTGGTCTAGGGAGTCAGGAAGCTCCTTTGCGTGATGGGGTCATGGAGCTATTTAATTTTCCACAGGAAGTGTGTAGTGGGGTGTGACAGGGAACTAATTGGAGGCCATCCATGGCTGAATATGCGAATATGGGCATCTTTATCTCTTGGGTTTTCCTCTCGGAATGATTATAGGCTTCAAATTTGTTGCAGTCACTGTGTGTGATACTTTGACTGTGATCGTTACTCTCAAGATGGATTGGGTTCAACACGAACTAGCTTCCCAAAACCTCACCATTAAATCTCTACAATTACAACCCCTTGCATTCAATGGCGAAAAGAAAAATATTTTAATGGTGTTGATATCTGCATTCTGCACAATTTATTAATAATAAAACAACCACTGGATTAGGAAGGAAGCTCATTGTGCACAGAAAATTTTTAATCTTTCATTGTGTAGACCTCTTTAATCTGCACAATTTATTAATAACAAAAAATGAAAAGAGCCTAATTACACATAAATAACTGTAATAATAAATAAGGCCATTCAAATTGCACCTGTACTAACTCTAAAAGAGTTAAAATGTATTATAATTAAAACATAAAATAAAAGCACATTTTACAAACTACAATATTCATTATTTGATAACATTAAAATTTAATTAAACGTATCAAAAATAAATTTAATTATCTTATAATTAATTTCAATATATATTTAAAATTTAAACTAATATATATATATATATTATTTTTTTAATTAAAATTCACAATATATCAAAAATAAAAAATAAAACATTATTACATAGGATTATTTCAAAGCATTCAAATATGAGATCTAAAAACATCGTTTTCAATGAATTAAAATATTAATATTAGTGTATATTTCAAAATTAACACACACATAGATATATGCAGAATTTATTAATAATAAAATAATTATTGGTCTTGTGCACGGACTACGAAAGAAGTTTTTTAACCTTTTTATCGTGGAGACCTCCACACTCCACACAATCTATTAATAATAAAAAATGAAGCTTGCCTAATTACATATAGATAATCATAATAATAAATGAAGCTAGAAGAATTGCATGTGTACTAAAAGAAATTACAATTAAAAAATAATTAAAAAAACATTATTACAAAACAGTAACATTTAAATTAACATATATTTTCAA
Source organism: Pinus albicaulis (assembly GCA_034641835.2). NCBI lineage: Eukaryota > Viridiplantae > Streptophyta > Pinopsida > Pinales > Pinaceae > Pinus > Pinus albicaulis. Next base: position 77,659,186 of record CM076572.1, on the reverse strand, counting down.
AATTAACACATATATATATTAAATCAAACCTAGCATATATATTTAATAAAATCTAATAAATGAACTTAATTTATATATTCAATCAAAGCTAACATATATATTTAATAAAATCTAAAAAATAATATATATATATATATATATATATATATATATATATATATATATATATATATATATATATATATATTCACACTTCATATATTAAAATTAAAACAATAATCTGGCATCATTTGATGGATGGAAATGGACATAGGACTATTATGCAATTGTGAAATTGAGCTATTCAAAATGCCTTGTCATCCCCATTGTCACTAGCATCACTCCTGTGTTTCCTTAACAAAAATCATTAATGTGAATTATATGACCTCACAACGAGTTATTAGCTTTCACAATCCAAACTAAGAAACACATCATCATGCACTTAAATATGTGGCATATCATTGTTGTAGGTAGAGTGTAGAGAGTTTTCATTGTGGGGAGTTTTCTCTGCACTCCTCATAATTTATTGGTTGATATTGTTTGTTTGTGTTGCAACATTGATTGTAGAATGTTGTTATTTTTATTTGGAATTGGAACATGAATATGAAACATTGAATTCACGTAATTGGAATTGGAAATGAATGGTTGACTTAACAATAATTTTATGACCAATTAAAAAATGATTGGCATCCTTCAATCCAAAAAGTGTTTTGTCAATCAAATTACTTTGATAATTACAGCATTGAGAAATTATTAGTAGCAGCTTACATGTCAATGATATACTAAGAATAAACAAAGTGTATATGAATTGTATTACAACATTGAGAAATTATTAATAGCAGCCTACATGTCAATGCTACATTAAGAACAAACAAACTGTGAATGAATTGTGTTGAGTGCTAAGAAAACTCTGCACAATGAAAGCTCTCTGCACTCCACAATATACTCTGCAATACATGGCATGACAGTTTCTTTTGAGCAACATGAAATGGAAAAAATGTATAGATAACATAGATATGTACATACTTCACATTGTATCTAGTTCTTGCTCCATTATCACACAAACCATCATTAATGTGTGGGTAACATGTAGGGTACATATGTACATACTTCACATTGTATCTAGTTCTTGCTTCGTTATCACACAAACCATCATTTGAATTTTCATTTTGTATCTAGTTCTTGCTCCATTATCACACAAACCATCATATGAATTTTCATTTTCGGCTGTGGTTAACGTGTGGTGGTGGGAATAGAGAAAGTTGTTAAGAGGTGGTTTTTATTGTGAGAAGTGTAGATGTGCAAAGAAAGCGAAAATAAAGACAAATTCTTAAAAATCACGGAACTATTTATTCAATTAATTAGCAATAAATACAAAACTATATTGCATTGCAACTATTACTTTGTTATAATAGTGAATGCCTCAAATAACACTTCGTATGGGAACCTATCACACAATAGTGAATACCTCAATTAACACTTGGTATGGGAACATATCACACAATTTACTGAATTGCTAGAGATGGAACCTACGGCTTATTGAGTGATGAGAAAAATAGTTGTTTTCATGATGGTTATGGCATACCCACACTTCGAAGTTGGACTTCCTTGCCAGAAAGCAATCGATAGTTTCGTTACTTATTGTATTGGATGATCTTTAAATGTGTAAACTTACTCCATCGTACTGTTTATGTTATATTTTTTATGCACAACGTTTCATTGAATTTGTGATGTGCAAGTAGACAAGGGTGGTTAAGCAAGCAGTAAGTGTACCCAGAGGTGGTTCCATAGATCAATGTAAATAATATATAGAGATATAGGATGTGGACGTAAAATGTCAATCGATCAGAAAAGTGTTGCTTGAGGAATTGAGATTGACCAAAAGGAAAGCAATCCAAATTATGAGTGCTGGTCTGTTGTTCTGGCTTTTATTGAAATAAAGAAATGTCATTTACGCTGTGGAACACGTTGAAAATTTGTATTAGGATGATTACTCTGACCCTGACGAATAAATGCACTTATCTCCCAACGAATAGTTGCTAAATCAAATCTAAGCTTCGCCAACTACTCCCTCGATCTGTGCTATCCCCGTCATGCCTTCCAGCTACATGCTACCCATAATAACATAATTCCATTCTATTTTATGTTTAACAATCCCCAAAATTGATTGTTCAGTGATGTTTCTGAACTTCATCCAGTTATAAGGTGTGGGAGGAAGTAGATTCAGGTGGACAAATGGAACTTGGTGGAGTGAATTAATAGAAATGTTATAAAATTATTTATTCCTGTCAAAACAAGTCATCACTGTTTACGTGAAATAAAATTAAGGATGGCGGTGTTAGCCCCGGGTTGCTTGCTTGGGATTGAAGGTACTAAGAAGGAACTTAAAAGATAGGGAGCTTTAGCTGGTACACCAACGCAGGCTATTGAACAATGCTTACAAATTTGGTGATCGTTAAGTTGGTGTCTTTGTTTGCATATTGACTCTGGGAGATCATGGAGATAACTAATTTACTTGGTTTCTTTGTTGCCACTCAATATTCCTTTTGGTTTCAATGGGCCCACCAGCCTTTAACTCTCAAGCAATAAAGTCATCGTAAAGAAGAAAATAATTATCGGGCCTCCCTAGTAGCCACTGGCCAGCCATTCATTAACGTTAACATTTCTGACCAACTAGCGACCTAGCTAAAACTAGACATCACAACCGATTTTCTCCGTTTCTATAAGTACACAGAATAGCACAATTAGAATGATCAGATCAGCGCCATCAACATTTCAACCTGGTCAGACTTGTATCAGCAGGAGTATAGATTCTCTGATCTATCTTTCTGTACAGAGTACAGAATAATCATTTTTTTTTTGTTGTCTGTAAGGACAAAGGTCGAATATCATGGCAATTCGCACTTTGAAGATATGGAAATGCTTGCTCTTCCAACTTTTGGCATTCGCCTTTTTAGCTCATTATGTTTCCGCAGAGACGAGACACTATCATTTCCATGTGGGTCATATATATTTCATCCATTATGCTTTCTGATTAAGTTTGCCTTTATATGAGTTATATTGAGGTCTTCGATAGGATATTAGAAGTTAAGTATTAAATTTTGATTAGTTATGATCCAATTTTCCTAGAGATTTCATTGGAAGATGATGAATTAATTCGTCTAATTTGTTAATTATAATTTGCAGATCCTACTGAAGAATATAACTCGCCTCTGCCATACGAAACCTCTGCTAACTGTCAATGGGCAATATCCAGGACCTGCTATAATTGCTCGCGAAGGAGATCGAGTGGTAGTTAATGTCACAAATCATGTGAAAGACAATGTTACAATTCATTGGTATGTCTAATAAGTCATTGGCGAACTTTCTCCTCTGACTGATATACCGGGGCATCATATTTTTTGTGGCGAATTTATAATTTACGTTTTAATTATAGTGAGTTAAGTGATTTGATCAAGTTTAGTTATGTGTGAGAGTGTGTGCATGTCAATTAGATTAAATACCCTTCATGGGTTCATTGTATTAATTGAAGAGCCGCAGCTCATTGTTCATGTGTGAAATCTTTGCGTTATTTATGTGATTGAATCCTCTGCGAGGTCACAGAGAACGTAAGAAAAACAGAGTAGCAATCATCTGTGTGTGAGAAGGAATTTTTTTTCCCGCGTTTTTACGCTATAACGCAGCTGCTAATTATAAACAGAGCGTTATAACGCTGGTTCCCACTGTAGAGAACCGCATTAAAAACGAAAAACTTAACGTGATTTTAATGCACGCGGGCATCTTCAATTTCCAGTGGGTTAGTGCCATTTTAATGCACACGGGCATCTTCAATTTTCAGTGCGTTAAGACACTAACGCACCACAAGCATATCGGGAGATGCGTTAGCACTCGGACGTATTGAAGAGCGGACGCGTTAGTCTTATGAAAACTTTGGAAAGTCAATAAATTCCATGGTTTCAAAAGTGTTCAGATTTGGAGTATTTAAAAAAAAAAAGTTCTTTTAATTATATGAGTCTCTCATAAAAGCACGTGAGTTTTTGGTTTGAAAAGGTTTTTTTTTAAGGGGTGTTTCATAAGCATATTCTAAAAAGGCTTTAAGAGGTGGAGCTTTTATAATAAGTAATTTAAAAAAAAAAAAAAAAAAAATTATATAAAGATTTTTTTATAAAGAAATTTTTATATAAATAATAAAAAATAATAAAACCTAGGGTTTTATTATAAGGTTGTTTTTTTTTGGAGCTTTGCAAAGCATATTAATTTTTTTTTAGGGTTTCAGCAGTGAACTTTTGTTTGAAGAAATATGGCTACAAGCAGCTTCCAGTCACAAATTCTTTCTTTCACAGGGAAGGATTATGATGTGTGAGCCATTAAGATGGAGACTATGCTAAAAGTGCATGATGTTTGGGATCATGTCAAGTATGGGTTTGCAGAACCTTAAGACGATGCAGAAGAACGAGCCCTCAGTGATGCAGAAAGGGAACAGTGGAAGAAAGATAAGCGGAAGAATGCGCAAGCGTTGCTTCTGATCCAGTAGGGAGTAGATCGAGCCGTGTTCTAGAAGATCATGATAACCTTGTCAGCAAAGGAAGCATGGGACACTTTGGCAAAAAGCTATCAAGGTATGGCCAAAGTTAATGTTGTTAAATTGCAGAATACTAGGAGAGATTTCGAAATTCTGCAGATGAAGGAGACCGAGGACATTGATTCCTTCATGAATAGGGTCATGTCTGTCGTCAATTAGTTAAAAATCTATGGCGAAGATATTAAAGATCGAACAGTGATCGAGAAGGTTCTTCGATCCCTGTCCACCAAATTTGGTGTTGTGGTCGCAGCCATAGAAGAAGCAAAGGACTTGGAAAAACTCACAATTGATGAGTTGATGGGATCTCTTCTATCGCATGAAGCAAGGATAGACAGAAATAAGGATTCCACTTTGGAAACTGCCTTCCAAAGTCAAGTCTATATTTCAAGAGGTCAAGGCAGAGGTCGATCGAGAGGCAGAGGACGAGGCAGCAACTATGGCGGTCACAGAGATGGCCGAGACGATCATGAGCATCAACATGGAAGCAGCAGCAGCAGAAGCTTTCATAACAATCAAAGGTCTGACAAATCTAAGGTAAAGTGTTATTATTGGAATAGATTTAGTCATTATGCTCGTGATTGTAGAAAGAAGATTGCAGATCAAGGCAATCAGAGAGTTAATGTTAGTACAAAAAATATTGACTTTATGTTTCTAGCATGAAACACCATGCATGCACCGTCTGATAAGGTCTGGCTATTAGACAGTGGTTGCAGTAACCACATGACAGACAACAAGGATTTGGTTGCTAATTTGGATGTCTCAGTGCAGACAGAGGTAAAGTTGGGGACTGACAAGACTGTGGTTGTAGATGGCAAATGAGTGGTCAACATTGTGACCAAGCAGGGGGAGCCAAAGACCATATCAGAGGTATACTATGTCCCTGGACTCAAATACAATTTGATTAGTGTTGGTCAACTGATGCAGAAATGATACAAAGTTATCTTTCAGGGGCAACAATGTGTTATTTACGACAAATCCCCAAGCAAGCAGTTGATTGCAAAGGTGCACATGACGAGGAATAGACTCTTTCCTCTCATTATGAACTGCAATGATCAGGTTAGTTCTTTTACAACTGCATGTTTTGATGCATACTGGTTATGGCACTTTCGGTTTGGACACTTGCATTTTTCCGGCTTAAAATTATTGCAGCAGGAAACAGATGGTCAGAGGTTTACCTCCCATCAAAGAAACTGCTAGCACTTGTGAGTGTTGCATCTTAGGCAAGCAACAATGTGAAAGTTTTCCGAAAGGAGTTTCTTACAGAGCAAAGAAACCACTTGAATTGGTGCATACCGACTTGTGTGGACCTATGAGGACACAGTCGATTGGTGGAAGCTGTTACTTCTTCACCTTTATTGATGGTTATAGTAGGAAGACTTGGGTGTACTTTTTGAAGCAGAAGTCTGAAACTTTTGCAAATTTCAAAGAGTTCAAAGCTTTGGTGGAGAACCAAAGTGATCAACAGATCAAGGTATTGAGATCGGATCGTGGTGGAGAATACGATTCGAAGGCATTCCATGAGTACTGCAAACAACATGGAATCAGAAGACAGTTTACGACCAGATACACCCCACAACAGAATGGTGTAGCAGAGAGAAATAACCGAAAAATCATGAACATGACAAGGAGCATGTTGAAAGAAATACACCTGTCTAACGAGTATTGGGCTGAAGCAGTTGCATGTGTTGTTTATGTGATAAACAGATCTCCTACAAAGAGCGCGATGAACAGAGTTCCAGAAGAAGCATGGTCAGGTATGTCTTGCAGTGTATCTCATTTCAGAGTTTTTGGATGTGTCGCCTATGCACATGTGCCTAAGCAAATAAGAGGCAAATTAGATGATCAAAGTGAAAAATGTATATTTACTGGTTATAGCGAGCAGTCAAAATCTTACAAATTGTATAACCCTGTCACAAAGAAGATAATTATTAGCAGAGATGTTGTGTTCAAAGAACAAGAGTTATGGAATGGGATTGTAGACACACTAACTGATACTCAAACACCATTGATGGAGGATACTCTTGTAGAAGAAGAGGAGCAGCAAGAACCAAAAGAGAAGACACCAAACAGAGTCACACCAGCAAGGACTCCCAGATTTTCAGAGCAGCATGGATCTTCAAGCAGATCCACAGATAATAATTCTCCAAGCAGCGAATCAGGTAAGAAAAAGATGAGAAGTCTGAAAGATATTTATGATGATTTGGATGTCAGTTCAAATTTTGCATTGTTGGCATTCCAACCTTCTTTGTTTTAAGAAACAATCAGAGATGAAAATTGGGTGCAAGCCATGGATGAAGAGATGAATTCAATTGAAAATAATGATACATGGGATTTGGTTTATTTACCAAACGATAAAAATCTCATTGGTGTGAAGTGGGTATACAAGACCAAAGTGAATGAGAAAGGTGAGATTGACAGATTTAAAGCAAGACTTGTAGCAAAATGATTCTCACAGCAACCGGGAATAGACTTTGGAGAAACTTTTTCTCCGGTTGCCAGATTGGACACTGTAAGAGCAGTTCTAGCGACAACAGCTCAGAACAAGTGGAAATTATATCAGATGGATGTCAAATCAGCCTTCTTGAATGGAATTTTAGAAGAAGAAATTTATGTGCAGCACCCTCCAGGTTATGAAGTTGAAGGACAAGAAGATAAAGTTTACAGATTGAAGAAAGCGCTCTATGGACTGAAGCAAGCACCTAGAGCATGGTATAGCAGAATCAACAGTTATATGATCAAGAATGGATTTTGTAGAAGCAACATTGAGCCTACCTTATACACAAAGGTAAATGAACATGGACAGATTTTGATAGTTTTCTTATATGTTGATGATATGATTTTTACAGGTGATATTGAAATAGATGAATTTAAAGCAGCCATGATGAAAGAATTTGAGATGACAGATCTAGGTCTCATGAAATATTTTCTTGGCATTGAAGTTGAGCAATCTGAAAAAGGCATTTTTATTTGCCAAAATAAGTATGCAACAGATTTGTTGAAAAGATTCAGGATGGATAATTCCAAACCTGTACCTACACTAGTTGCAACGGGTACAAAGTTAAGTAAGGATGATGAAGGGGCAGATGTCAATCCAACTCTATTCAAAAGATTGGTTGGCAGCCTCATGTATCTCACAGCTACAAGACCAGATATTATGCAGGGAGTGAGTCTGATTTCCAGATTCATGGAGACTCCAAAAGACACACACTGGAGTGTTGGAAAAAGAATTCTGAGATACATAGCAGGAACCAGAGATTATAGCATAATGTATGCAAGTACAGAAAAGAAAGAATTGATTGGATATACAGATAGTGATTTTGCAGGAAGTTTGGATGATCGGAAGAGCACATCCGGTTATGTTTTCCATCTCGGTTTAGGAGTGATAGCATGGGCATCTAAGAAGCAGCCTATTGTTACACTATCATCCGTAGAAGCAGAATATGTAGCAGCAACTTCAGCAGCATGTCAAGCAGTATGGTTAAGAAGAGTATTGGATGGACTCAAGCAGAAATAGCAAGGATCAACAACGATATACTGTGACAACACATCAGCGATTGCACTATCCAAGAATAGTGTGTTTCATCAAAAGAGCAAGCATATTGATATTAGATATCATTTTATTCGAGAACTTGTGAGCAATGGAGAAGTTCACTTGAAGCCTTGTAGAACGAGTGATCAATTCGCTGATATCTTTACAAAGCCATTAGCAGTAGATTTGTTTGAGTTTCACAAAAAAAACTTGGGAGTTGTAAGCCTAGCTGAGACATAGACCAGCAGACATGTTTGAGTTGTCATGAGTTATGTTTTAGTTTAGCGGTCGTAATTAAGAGGGAGTGTTAAAATATATAATTACTTCCCGCATGCAGAGTTAGAGTTGAGTGAATTATACAATCAGTTAAGTGAATTAGTTGAGTTGAGTTACAGTTAGATTTGGCGAGCTAGTTAGACAGTGAGTTAAGCGATTTGATCAAGTTCAGTTATGTGTGAGAGTGTGTGCATGTCAATTAGATTAAATACCCTTCACGGATTCATTGTATTAAGAGAGAAAAAGAGAAAGAGAGTTTTATGATTTAGAGTTATTAGATTAATTGAAGAGCTGCAGCTCATTGTTCATGTGTGAAATCTTTGCGTTATTTATGTGATTGAATCCTCTGCCTTTCCAACAATTATCTGCTACCTTCGTATGCTATGTAATGGTTTCCCCGCATTCCTCAGGCACGAGATTCGTCAGATAAGATCTGCATGGGCCAATGGTCCCACGTACGTGACCCAGTGCCCCATTCAAACTGCACAGAGTTAAATTTACAATTCACCATCACAGGGCAGAGAGGAACGTTGTGGTGGCACGCACACATTTCTTGGTTGCGTGCTAGCTTGTATGGACCTATTATAATCCACCCCAAGAAGCACGCTACTTATCCATTCCCCAAATCACACCAAGAATTACCCATTCTCTTCGGTACTTGAATTAACTAATCACCAATATTCTTGCAACATAATCACATTCTAATTAGAATTGTGCGTTGTTCAGAATATACAGTCTAATAAAGTATAAATTACCTCTTGAATTAATTGGAAATTGCAGGGGAATGGTGGAATGTGGACACGGCGAATGTTATCACTGAAGCAATGCAAAATGGTGGGGGGGCGAATGTGTCTGACGCATATACCATAAATGGGCTCCCTGGCCCCTTCTATAACTGCTCCACCAAAGGTATATTATCAAATTCGACCTTCAATTATATCCTAATAATCTGTATTAGTCAAACCCATATCGATGCATATAATTTTTGTGTATTGTGATATATTCATATTGACTTATGGCGAAGATACATTCAACTGAAAGTGATCCCGGGAAGAACATATCTTCTCCGTATAATCAATGCTGCTCTCAGTGATGAACTCTTCTTTGCAATCGCCAATCACACAATGACTGTGGTGGAAATCGACGCTCTTTATGTGAAGCCTTTCCAAACAAAAGCCATTCTTCTATCTCCTGGCCAAACCACGAATGTGCTCTTGAAAGCTAAATCGACCCCGCCGCCATTGAACGCCAGATTTCTAATGGCGGCACGACCTTATGTTACAGGCAGTGGAACCTTTGATAACTCAACCACTGCCGGCATCTTAAAGTACGCTTAGGTTTCAATTTCAAATTCATCCTCTCCAGCTCTCCTCTTTAAGCCAACGCTTCTGTCCCTAAACGATACCTCATTTGCTACCAAGTTTAGCCAGAAGCTAAGAAGCTTGGCCACACCACAGTTTCCGGCAGCTGTTCCCCAGAGCGTTGATAAGCACTTTTTTTTCACCGTTGGTTTGGGATTGAATCCATGTCCCAAAGGGCAGAAATGGCAAGGTCCCAATGGAACCAAATTCGCAGCCTCCATGAATAACATATCCTTTGTTCTCCCGTCTACTGCGCTTCTTCAAGCCCACTACTTTGGGAAGTCAAAAGCAGTTTACAAGTTGAATTTCCCCGACAATCCACCATTTCCATTTAATTACACGGGCACCCCACCCAACAATACGCGGACTCTGAACGACACGAGGCTCAAAGTGGTTCCCTTCAACGCCACCATACAAGTGGTTCTGCAGGATACTAGTCTGGTTGGGCCAGAGAGCCATCCCCTCCATCTTCATGGTTATGATTTCTTCGTAGTTGGGCAGGGCACGGGGAACTACAATCCATGCGTTGACCGTAAGCGCTTCAATCTCGTGGATCCTCCCCTAGAGAAACACCGTTGGAGTTCCCAGTGGAGGTTGGGTGGCTATTCAATTCCGTGCTGACAACCCTGTTGGAATTTCTGAAGAATTCCAGAACAAATAGAGAGAATAAACTCCTCTATATAACACAGAGAAATTAATAAAATTTCACTCACAGGAAATAGATTTTCAACTCATAAAACAAACTTTTATTCCATAAAAATGTTGTTACAAATTCTTCCTCTAACAGAGGGATTTACAAAATATGATTGACTGCTACAGAGACAGTGCTTCTCAAAAAAAAATCTCTGTCTCTTTGAAAAATACGTTGCACTGTATTTTCTATTTCGCACTGCTATGCATAAAACGACTATGTTCTATTTAAAAATAAAACATTGTGTATAAACAGACTCTCGGGCCTTTCTTTTATAAGTGGTGCGCACATTATAAAATATAAAAACAAAACATATAAACTATCGGGTCCGCGTTGTTAAAACATAACATACGACCGAATGAAATTCCAATTTCACGATGTTGCGATGTTGCGATCTGCGCAATTTTGCGATGTGCGATGGGATCGCATCGCACATTTCTGCGATCAACACATATGGGGGAACAATAAAAATGCGATGTGTGATTTGTGATTTGTGCGATGGTACGATCGCGCGATCGCATCGCGGTTTCAACCACATCCGCAAGAAATTTGAAACTTGGTCATTGCGATATGCGATTGCAATCAAATCGCATCGCATTGCTACTCCTCATCAACAAGACACTTTACTTCTAAAAATGCGATCTTGCGATTTGCGCTTAAGTGGTGGGGACCACTTTTCCTCCTCTTCAGATATTTAAGTCCTCCGCCTGTTTTAAAAGAAATTTCATTCATTTTAGTTGTTGAGGGCTTTAAACGCCCAAAACGACTATCTTTAATAAATCTGTTCTTCCGTGTTGTGAAGCCACGAAAGTCTTTGGCATTCAAGTCTGCTGTTAATTAAAACGGCTACCACCTTTGATAAAATATCAAAGGGATCAAATCCCATCTGCTCTTTACTGCACCTGTGCACTTTCCAATCCTTTTGCAATTTGTTCAAGATTTAAACGGCAACCGCCTTAGCCTTGGCTTCAATGTGCCGCAATCTTTCACTTCTGCAATTACTGCTGATTGACTTCAGCAGTTGGAATTAATTTCCAACACTCCCCCTTAATTTCAACTGCTGGGTTTTCCTGCATACCCATGCATTTCCTGAAATGTTCAAAGCTTTTCTGCACAAGTGGCTTTGTGAGGATATCTGCAAATTGATCCTCTGTTCTGCAATGCTGCAAAACTATCTCACCATTGTTAACCAATTCACGTATGAAGTGAAACTTGGTGTCAATGTGTTTAGTCCTTTTATGAAAAACAGAATTCTTAGACAATGCAATAGCTGAGCTATTGTCACAAAAAATCACTGTCCCTTTTATTTGTTGTTGACATAAGCTTCTCAACATTTTTCTCATCCAAACTGCTTGACACGCTACTGTTGTAGTTGCCACATATTCTGCTTCTGCTGTAGACAATGCTACAATGGGTTGTTTCTTAGAAGACCATGAAATGGCTCCTGAACCCATATGAAAAACATAACCGGAAGTGCTCTTCCGATCATCAACACTTCCAGCCCAATCACTGTCCGTGTATCCAACTAAATCTGAACATTCTGAAGCAGTATAAAAAATACCAAAACTTTTTGTACCTTTAACATACCTCAGAATTCGTTTTGTTGCCTGCCAATGTGCATCCTTTGGCTTTTTCATGAATCTGGAAATCAAACTAACATCATGCATTATGTCCGGCCTAGTTGCAGTCAAATACATAAGGCTGCCAACTATGCTTTTGTATAAGCTAGGATCAAAATCCTTGCTATTGTCCTCTCTGCTGAGCTTTAATCCCATCACTGTGGGAGTGATTGCTGCTTTGCTTTCTTGCATGTTAAATCTTTCAAGTACCTCATTAACATACTTTGCTTGTGAGATAAAAATCTCACTTTCATCTTGTTCTACTTCTATTCCCAAGAAGTATCTCAAAAAACCCATATCAGTCATTTCAAATTCTTCCTTCATGACTGTTTTAAAATGTTCAATAAGGCAATCATCATTACCTGTAAAAATAACATCATCAACATATAAGACTACAATCAATATTTTACCATCTTTTTCTTTGATGTAGAGGGTGGGTTCTCCCTCACACTTTTCAAATCCATTTTCCAGTAGATAGGAATCTATCCTATTGTACCACGCTCTTGGCGCTTGCTTCAACCCATAAAGAGCTTTTTTCAACTTACACACTTTGTGCCCTTGGCCTTTCCTTTCATAGCCGAGAGGTTGTTCAATGTAAACCTCTTCCATTAATACTCCATTCAAGAACGCTGACTTTACGTCCATTTGGTAAACTTTCCATTTGTTTTGTGCTGCTATGGACAACACTGCTCTCACGGTTTCCATTTTGGCAACCGGTGCGAAAGTTTCCTCATAATCTATCCCATGCTTCTGTTTATAACCTTTGACAACAAGCTTTGCCTTGTGTCTCTCTATTTTGCCTTCAGCATTACTCTTGGTCTTGTAGACCCATTTAACACCAATGACATCTTTACCTTTTGGGAGTTCAACCAAATCCCAAGTCTTGTTCCTCTCTATGGCATTTATTTCCTCATCCATAGCTTCTATCCATTTCTCATCCTTGATGGCTTCTTCGAAATGAACAGGATCATCAACATGACAATATAAAGCAAACAAAGAATTGATACCTTCATTTGTTATATCTTGTTCATAAATATCTTTCAAACTTCTGAATTTCTTACCTCTTTCAGTCGGTGTACAAATGCTTGAAGAAGCACTTGAATTTCCTACTTGTGGTGTGCTTGGAGAAGCACTATCATTACTCTTCAAGGGTGTGCTTTGCTGCTCTCTTGTTGGTGTTGCTGTTTGGGGATGTATTTCAGCCAACTCATCATCATTTTCATCATGAGATAAACAGTTTTTAACATTCACTGTTTTCTCTATGCTTCCATCCCAAGCTTCCTCTTCAATGAATTGAACATCTCTGCTCACAATAAACCTTTTGTTGGATGGGTTATACAAGCGATATGCCTTGGATTCCTCACTGTATCCAATGAAAATACATTTCTCCCCCTTGTTGTCCAACTTCTTTTTCATTTGATCCGGAATGTGTGCATAAGCCACACATCCAAATACCTTCATGTGTGTGACACTTTGCTTTGCGCCACTCCATGCCTCTTCCAGCACTTTGTTCATAACTTCCTTTGTAGGGCACCTGTTCAAAATATACGCTGCACAATGTACAGCTTCAGCCCAATAATCATTAGGCAAATGCTTGGCTTTTAACATACTCCTCGCCATGCCCATTATGGTTCGGTTCTTCCTTTCGGCTACTCCATTTTGCTGCGGAGTATATCTATTGGTAAACTACTTTTGAATACCATTTTCTCTACAAAAACGTAGAAAATATTTAGAGATATACTCACCTCCTCTATCAGTCCTTAAGACTTTGATATGCTGCCCACTCTGGTTCTCAACAAGTGCTTTGAAATTGTAGAATTTTTCAAACACTTCACTTTTGTTTTTCAAAAAGTAAACCCAGGTTTTTCTTGTAAAATCATCTATGAATGTTAACACATAGTGGCTGCTTGCAAGTGATGGAGTTTGCATTGGTCTACATACATCTGAGTGGACAATCTCTAAGGGTGCTTTTGCCCTTATGCTTTTCCCGGAAGGAAAACTTTCTCTGTGTTGTTTCCCCAAGATACAACCTTCACAAACGCTGTCTGGTTTCTCTATCAATGGTAAACCACTTACCATTCCTTTTCTGTTCAACAAGTTAAGACCTCCAAAGTTGAGATGTCCAAATCTCAAGTGCCATAACCAATTATCATCTTTTGGTTCGCTTTGGAAAGTTTCTTGTGCAACTGCTGCTTTCTCTTCACCATTCTTCAAGTCTGCTCTCATTCTGAGAGGGAACATCATGTTCCTTATCATCTTTACTTCAGCAATACACTGTTTGCTGGGTGGTTTATCCATGATGGTACAAACATCATTATCAAAGAAAACATTATACCCCTTATGGACAAGCTGTCCAATACTTAAGAGGTTACACTTCATTCCTGGAACATAATAAACATCTGCTATGGTTTTCTTTGCACCTAATCTTGTTAAAACATTTACATTTCCTTTTCCCATAACAGAAACTTTGCTATCAGTTCCTAGTGTGACTTGTGACTGCACACTTTCATCTAACATAGAAAACATTGCTATGTTTCCTGTCATATGGTTACTACAACTGGAGTCTAGAAACCATAAATCTTCATTCTTTTCTTCAGCCATATTACAAGCTAAGAACAAATTGTTTTGGCTGACATTTTCTCTAGTGAAATTTGCACTAGTTCTACTTGCCATATCATTCTGCTTCTTTCTACATTCATTAGCATAATGACCATATTTTTTACAGTAATGACATTGGACATTGGATTTATCATACCTTTGTCCTTGAGCATTCTGCTTTCCACTTTTCTGGCTGTTGTCTTGGCCGTGGCTGTGACTTTCACTATTGCACCTTCCATGTGAATGTGAAGGGTTGTTCCTTCCACCTCTGTTTTGTCTTCTGCCTCTTCCTCTTTTGCTTCCTCTGCCTTGCCCTCTTCCTCTTCCGAAAGACATCTGGGTCTTAAAGGCATGTTCCAGAGATGATTTTTCACTCATACCCAATCTCTGTTCATGAGTCATCAGTGATGCATGTAGCTCATCCACTGAAAAACTTGTGAGATCCTTAGCCTCTTCTATGGTGGTGACAATCACATCAAATCTTGAGGGTAAACTTCTCAAGAGTTTTTCCACAATCCTCGTCTTCAAGAGTCTCTCCATGAGATCTTATTTGTGTGACCATTCCAATCACATGAGTGAAGAATGAGTCAATAGTATCTGACTCTTTCATACAGAGAGTTTCAAAGTCTCTCCTCAGCAACTGAAGTTTTGTTGTCTTCACTTTTTCCATACCCTGATAAGCTGTCTTGAGAGTTTTCCATGCTTCTTTGGATCTGTTAGCTGCATCTATACTCGGAAACACACTCTCATGCACTGCTTTATATAAAAAGAAAAGAGCCTTGGCATCTTTCTTCTTATTTCTCTTCAACTATTCTTTTTCTGCTTGAGTTAAAACATAAAACTCTGCTTCATTTGATGGCTCTTCAAAGCCTTCCTCAACAAATTCCCATAAGTCTTGGGAAACAAATAATGCTTTCATAGTTATTGACCAGTAGTCATAATTTTTCCCATTAAACTGTGGGAGATGGATATTTCCCATACCCATTCCAGTGCTGGCTCCAGCCATTCTGCACTCTTAACTATGATTCAAAAACACTTGACTGTGTATAAAATTAACTGACTGTACTGCAACAGTAACACTAAAACTGTATAGAGAAATACCTTTGAATTCTTCTTGTCTGAGTCTTCACACTGTTGGAGAAGCTGCTGCAACAAAGAACTCCTTTCCTTCAGCTTATTTGACCTTCAAATAGCCTGGACTAGCTCTGATACCATGTTGGAATTTTTGAAGAATTCCAGAACAATAATAGAGAGAATAAACTCCTCTATATAACATAGAGAAATTAATAAAATTTCACTCACAGGAAACAGAGTTTCAACTCATAAAACAAACTTTTATTCCATAAAAATGTTGTTACAAATTCTTCCTTTAACAGAGGAATTTACAAAATATGATTGATTGCTACAGACACAGTGCTTCTCAAAAAAAAATCTCTGTCTCTCTGAAAAATGCGTTGCACTGTATTTTCTATTTCGCACCGCTGTGCATAGACTCTGTTCTATTTAAAAATAAAACATTGTGTATAAACAGACTCTTGGGCCTTTCTTTTATAAGTGGCGCGCACATTATAAAATATAAAAACAAAACATATAAACCATCGGGTCCGCGCTGTTAAAACATAACATACGACCGAATGAAATTCCAATTTCGCGATGTTGCGATGTTGCGATTTGCGCAATGTTGTAATGTGCGATGGGATTGCATCACACATTTCTGCGATCAACACATATGGCGGAACAATAAAAATGCGATGTGCGATTTGCGATCTGTGCGATGGTACGATCGCGCGATCGCATCGCGGTTTCAACCACATCCGCAAGACATTTGAAACTTGGTCATTGCGATATGCGATTGCGATCAGATCGCATCGCATCGCTACTCCTCATCAACAAGACACTTTACTTCTAAAAATGCGATCTTGCGATTTGCGCTTAAGTGGTGGGGACCACTTTTCCTCCTCTTCAGATATTTAATTCCTCCGCCTGTTTTAAAAGAAATTTCATTCATTTTAGTTGTTGAGGGCTTTAAACGCCCGAAACCACTGTTTTTAATAAATCTGTTCTTCCGTGCTGTGAAGCCACGAAAGTCTTTGGCATTCAAGTCTGCTGTTAATTAAAACGGCTACCGCCTTTGATAAAATATCAAAGGGATCAAATCCCATCTGCTCTTTACTGCACCTGTGCGCTTTCCAATCCTTTTGCAATTTGCTCAAGATTTAGACGGAAACCGCCTTAGCTTTGGCTTCAATGTGCCGCAATCTTTCACTTCTGCAATTACTGCTGATTGACTTCAGCAGTTGGAATTAATTTCCAACAAACCCAAGTAATATTATTTACATTTATCCAATATATTCCCCTCTTACAATCTTGGTCGCATTGATCAGATTCTACTGTTCATATCTGCTTGATTTTGATAATTATTGGGTAACCTTTGCAGGCATTTGGTTCATGCATTGTCACTTGGAGGCTCACACGAGCTGGGGATTGAAAATGGCATGGGTTGTGCTTGATGGAAATACCCCAAATCATTTGGTTCATGCATTGTCACTTGGAGGCTCACACGAGCTGGGGATTGAAAATGGCATGGGTTGTGCTTGATGGAAATACCCCAAATCAATCTCTTCCGCCTCCTCCATCGGACCTTCCAGCCTGCTAGCTCATCATCATCAATACACCATACATGCTTCTAGTCAAGCTCAAACTGGCTGGTATTTGTATGATTACGCTGCCTTTCAGCACCAGTGATGGCTCCCACCTCGTGACTTGATGACTTCGAATGATAATACTGATTTTCTTTTTAGACTTTACCATTTTCATGGTTCCAAGCAGCTATACATGTCGTGTGAGGCTTGTGGACAGAATTTATGTAAACCTGATAATTTTTTAAATTTACGTGGACATCAGTTTTGTTAATCACAATCACCTGTAAGCAAGGTTGAAATCTGATGGGTAACTGTCACCGTCATATTAAAAACATTATATGGATTTCTTATTAAGGGTACTTCTCCCATGATGTTTAACATTTATTTTAAAGTAATACCACGTATATGAGATTTTATCAATTTTTTAGCAAGTTACCCATTCATTTGTGTTTGGAAATCCAAAAAAGCAATATAAGTTTAATTATGGATTTCTTATTAAAAGTACTTATCCTGATGATGTTTACTATTTATTTTTATCTGAGTATCGACTAATTTTTAGCAGGTTACCAATTAATTTGCGTTTGGAAATCCAAAAGAATATATTTTTTTATCTATTTTTAGCAGGTTACTAACTAATTTGGGTTTGGAAATTAAAATTACGCTATAATTTTAATACAATTTATGATTACAAGTTTAAAAAATACAAAATAGTGGTTAATATAAAATGGAGAATTTTCATAGATAAAAGAAAAAGAGAAGGAAGTATATAAAATACATATTATCAAAATTAATTACACTTATTTATAATCAATAACTTTACAATGTTTATATACATTTTTTATATAAATTGTGAGGCTTTTAATAATATTTATTTATTATAACAATTAAATGATTTTTTATCCTTTTAAAATAGATTTCTATAAGTCCAAAATTTATTATAGATTAAATTTAAGAAAGCTCAAAATTAAAAATTAATAATGTCTCTTCAATTCCAAAAATCTTAAAATTTAAATCCACCCATCACAATCAATTAAAATAAAACATTTTAATTAAAAATTGTTTTACAAATTGTGACAAAAATTTTACCAACAATACGGAAGTTAATAAAAATTAAAATAAAATATTTTAATTTTAATTTCTCTTATAAAATCTAACAAAATTTTACAAATGATATCAAAGTTAATGAAGACTTAAATGCATATTAAGGGTTTTCATTAAAGTCATTGACTTATAAACAATTAACAGCTTTGATTACATCCAGCCAAGAACCTTCACATTTTACTATAGATGGATTTGGTCCTAGGCCATTGATTTTTCATTAAAAAAAATGGTCTTCATCATATAATATTAAAGAAGAGTTAGTTTTGATCTCATGTGTTCTAAGGCAGTTGGTTTTTATGAAAAACAACAATCTTTGATCACATTGGACTAAATCCCTTCACATTTCCCTATAGATGGCTTTGGTCCAATGTGATCAAGGTTGTTGATTTTTCATTAAAACCAATGACCCTGATCAAATAAAATCCCTTTTATTTTTCCAGATGGCTTGGTAGGATGTGATCAAGGTGGTAAATTTCTCATTAAGACCAATGGTCTTGATCACATTAAACCAAAGACAACTCTCCATAAATTTTAAGGATGTTGATATGATGTGATCAAGGCCACAAGTTCTAATGAAAAATCAACTACCTTAATCACATTGGACCACAACCATCTCTAAGGAAATTTTTGTTGGAAAATGGGTGGTTGTGTTAGTTTTGGCATTGATGTCAACAAGAGCCAATGTTAATCCATTGTTATTTGCAAGGTTCTAGTAGAGAATCATCATAGTAGTAGGCTTATTGAGAAGCCATAAAATAATGACTATTGTGGTTAGGAACCCATCATTCCAAGAAAAAAAAGAAGAGTCAAGAAGCAAAGTGTGGCAGAGAGTTTGTAGTCACCTCAAAGGTAGAAAATGTGCTCCAAGCCTACATTGGAATCTGCCCATCAGAAATTTCTCTGGAAGAGCTTTCCAACAACATGTGGAAGTTCAAAAATGAGCTCCTAGATCAAAAGATATGGTGTGTTCAAGTTTAGGGATATGAAGCCTTAAGAAGGACGAAATATCAGAGTAGGAGGCATATCAGAATATTGGAGGTTCGAAATATCAGAAAATCGGTGTAGGAAGCATATCAGATATCAGAACATCAGAGGAGGATGACACATTGGAACCTCAGAGCAGACTGACATATTGAAAGATTAGATCAAAAGGCTTATCGGGTATCGAAATATCAGAGGCTTAGGATATTGAAATATCAGATGTTATTAACAAAACTTTTCTAAGAAGTTACGATATCCAGTCAGCTCAATAGTGTTAAAAGCGTCGAGAAATGTCGAAAAGAAATTAATAAAGGATTCTGCTGTGAAACCAAGGTATGGTGGGTCATCTTCTCTCTCCTTTGACATGACACATGGCGACATGAGATTGGTTCTGAGAAGTTACAATGGAAACTGACGGCACCATGACGTGGCAGTACGACATGAAACATGGCAAGAAGATTCAATGTTACTGGGTGGCCTAGTGGGCCAAATATGGGTGATGTGTATCTCCACTAAGGAGTTTCCATGTGGTGGATAATGGCATCATATTAGAGATTGACATACCGTAGGATGAAAACATCATAACTTCAGTAAAAATGGTTTTTTGAATGTTACGATAAAAGGGGCTTTCGATGTCTATTTTGGCACATGGTCATGAGATGTCAAAGAACCAAGGAAAATAGCTCATTTAATAGAAAATTTTTGTCCCGTGCACGCCTTTCAGAATTAAAGAAAAGAGGGAATCGGAGCTTCCATTCCCATATATTGTCCAGCTCTGATGGGAAATAAACAAGCATGGAAATTTCCTGCAATGTAAACAGATAGACTTTGAATTGAAGGCTCAACATGAAAGGGTACATGATGAGATTGTAGATATTTCAGAATCTCGTTCTTGTGAATGAACTCTATGACATAAATCATTGTGTAGCCACAAAAGATGTTGAATAAGTCACACAAAGAAGCAGTTGAGTGATGTTTGTAATGATGATAGAAAGAGGATTGTGTAGTACCCAGCAATGGAAAAAAACAAAAACAAGTGAAATCCTCTTTTTAAAATGGGGCAAAAGAGTATTATTGAATTGGCGAAGTAGGTGAGTGTTGTGGGAGCAAAAGTGTAGTGCTGAGTGAGAGAGCACAGAGTCTGAGTTGTGGAGAAGAAACAGAGGATGAGTTGTGAGGCAAAAAAATGGTGATCATGAGCACATATGCTGAGCTGTGGGAGAAGCAACAAAGGATGTGTCGTGTGACAACAAAGTGTTGATGACATGTTATGTTGAGCATCGTACAAAAAGTGCGGCTATGCAAGACTAGAGGAGTCGTTGTTACAGCAGAGGGCCGAGATCAAAATCAAATTTTGTTATACAATGGGTTTGTATTTATCTTATCTGTAAATGCCTTTGTTTTCAGTTTGAAATTTGTATGAAATAATATAACTGTGGCAAAAGAAAGTGGTGGCCTTGATTCAAAGAGGTTAGTATCTCTTGGAAAGTTGGTGCTTACTATTCTAAAAGGGTTGGTGCCTCTTATAAAGTTGGTGCTTGTTATCCAAAGGGGGTTGGTGCCTCCAATGAGTGAGTTCTCATAAACAAACTCATGTAATTTAGTGGGTGCTTAATTTACATCTTAAAAAAACAAAAAATTGGTGTTGTTTACCCTTTGGATTTCCAAGTGAAAAATAACTGTGTCAATGTGTGTGTGTGCTTATCATGAGAACTGTTGATTGAGCATACATGTTATAATCCTTATTTAATTATGAATGAACGCTCTCGTAAAAAACGGATGGGAGAGGGATGAAGTAATAATATATTCGAAAGGAAAATTTAAGTAATCATACAATCACTGATTCACGGCCCCCTCCCCCCCTCTTAGTAATTCCTTATTCCAGCAATTGGTATTAGAGCCAAGTTTCTCCAGAAATAGTCTAACCACTCGAAGGTAGATCTACAAGGAATTATGTCAAGGTAAGAGAACCAAGAGGCTTATTCAAGTAGAATACCATTCTTTGATGGGACAAACGTTTCCTTCTCGAAAGTAAGGATGGAAGCATATCTGATGTCATTTGGTGTAGATGTGGGGACCTCAATACTGGTAGACTATAATGTCCTTGATGTTCCTCCCACTGATGAAAATGATAATAAATTATATGGAAACAATGTTAAAGCCAATAATTATATTCTCTTTGGTCTTAGTCAATTAGAACTTGTAAATTTCATGCATTGTAAATCTGTTAAGGAGGTGTGGGTAAAGCTAATCCACATTTACGAAAGGGATGACAAGTTCAAGTAGGCCAAACTGCAAGCCTTCATAATGAGGTTCGAGAGTATAATAATGGGTGAAGATGAGAGTATTGCATAATATTTACTCAGGGTCGATGAAGTAACCAATAGGATTAGAGGGCTGGTTGAAGAAGTCAAGGAAGAAATGGTTGTACAAAAAATCTTAAGATCTCTACCCATGAGATTTAATGCTAAAGCCTCAGCTATTGAAGGGATGGATAATTTGAAATATCTCAAGATGGAATAGTTACATGGTACTCCCACTGCCTATGAGAGAAGAGTTGTAAAGGAGAATTTGGAACCAAAGGAAGAAACTTTTAAAGTGTCCAAAAATGGCAAGGAGCTCAAAAAGCATCAAGAGGTAATGGACAATTGGTTCACAACACTCCATCTTGCCACAAATTTCTTCATTGCTCGATTCCATTCCTGAACGGAAAAACTCAAATTCAAATTACAGACCCGACCATTAAAGACCAACTAAGCTCAACACATCTGGAAATGCATAAATCAATGTTGGGGGTTTTTAATGGGAAAAGTCATCGTGGTAACCGTGTTCAGACACGTTGAATTTTTTTAGTAGACGTAGATGCGTGATCATTGGATGGTAGGATTTTTGATAACCGTGGGAGAAATCTAGGATGACCAGGATGGTGGAACGTCCCCAGGATGATAAGCTCATAAATATCACTTAAACTCACCTAAAAAATTTTCCGCACATATTAAAATCCAACTGATTAGAAGGGTGATAATAAAGCTTTATGATTGGGTGGAGTGAACAATGTTTTCCCACCCAATCTCATAAAGAAAACGTCTCTGGGTGTAATTAATCAACTCTTTATATTAACAACCAATAGAATTATTTAATTTAAAAAAAAAATGAAATAATGGACATCTAAATTAGTATATTACTAAAATAGTGCACGAGTGGTTTTCAATTAGCTATTAAATATACAATCAATGTCAAATAAGAGTTTTAAAGCTAACCTATCTTTAATGTTTTAATAGTTTAATTTTAAATTGATAATCTTAAACATAACCTTTGTAAATTACTAAAATAAATAATGACTTAATTGTAACCTTAGATGTCTTAATGACATAATTTAATAACATAATTTCAAATGAGTTGGAAAACAAGCTACATCTATTACTCAAAAGCTTTAAATTAGCATTATTTAAATTTCATGACAAATATAGATCTTAAACATAACTTTGTAATGTAATCGTGCTTTTAATATCATAGTGACATAATATAATTTCAAAATGATCTCTTTAAATTGCCATAATTTCAAATTGGTTGGAAAACAACCTGCTTCTATTACTCAAAAGCTTCGGTTGATGAATTGAAAATTTAAATTTCAAAAGAGCTATTTAAATTGACATAAAAAATTAAATTTTAAAAAATTCCTTAAATTGCTTATTTCCTTGTTTCAAAAATTAACAACATTTTCATAAATTTTATTTTAAAGTAATTAACTTATTTATTAATAATAATAGCATTTTACCTATGCTTTTTAAAAATCTTTAACTAAAATTTATTTGTGAAGTTCAAATGAAAAATAAAGAAAAAATAATAAAATAAACAATTTTTTACTTTTTATTTAACATAAAAATATGATAAAATGATTTCTCATGTCACAATGTTATATCTTTCCTAAAATAAAGAGATTTTCAATAATTTCGTAGATCATAAAATTATTTACTATGATTTACATTATGACCATAACAATGTATTTCATTGTTCCCATTGAACCCAAGTTGAATCTAAACGTGTGATATTTATTGGTTCCACATAACGATACCACTAGTAATTGTACCACATGTTGCAAAAGAAACATCGTAAGACAATACCATAGGAAAGAGTATCCTACAAGAAATAAGTTGTTGCAGAGAAGGAGCCATTGTGAAGTAATGAAAGACAATTTTTGCTTCCATGGATGCACATCATGGAGCTTCCATGGAAGCAGGTCGTGGAGGTTTCAAAGATATCGATGATAAGAGTTATCAACCAGAAAATTTTGTTATAGATATTGAAATAGGCAATTGTGGGTGAAAACATATATAGAAACCAACATAATTTGTTCACATATATAAAAATTTTGTTATAGATATTGAAATAGGAAATTGGGGGTGAAAATACTTTGGTGATTAATAATCCTTCGAAACAAGCATGAAATGAACATGTAACTCAAATAAGATATTTTAAATACATTCAAGTACAATATATATAGCATATATGTAAATAAAGAGAATTTTTATTAACATAAATAGAGTTTACTCCAAGTTCATCTACATATCCCAGCCCTAATTTCATGCTTGTGAGAAATTGTATATTGTATATGAATAACAATAGTCTTGGTATACAAGAAAGCGAATGTCATTTTAATATGGAGACATTTTTGGAAGGAGATATTGTTATTTATGTTATGGTTTATTTTCTTCACTCCAAACTTGGTTTATTCTTTCTCTATATACATAAGAAACAAAAAATACGAAGTAATTTCACAATTTTAAGGTATACGTTTATATTTTATAATTACAAATCTAGTTTCTTATTAAACTATTTTACACACGTCTATTTATTCAAATAAATTATATTGTGAATATGTTTTCTCCTATTATTTGATTACAAAATTATTGTACTCCCTACTAAGTAAAACAACTTTATTTATTTTTTTCTAAGTAAGCTTAACTCTATTAATAAAACATATAATACAGCGGGATCAGGGCGTCAGGAGCGCCATACAGTCAGCAAAATATCAAAAAATTTGAACCGCCCTCTGCGGAAATCGGTCCGAGAATCGTTTGAGGGTTGCCTCAGGAGAGGAAACCAGCTTTTACATGCCAAAATTGAGCTGAAAATAGAGCCGCCCGCGTGGGGAAACCGGCTCACTCCATGATTTTGAACAGACTCAACATAGGACATCATCTTGGACAGACTGAGAATTGTAGCAGACAAACCTAACAAAATGTCACAAAAATTAGACATAGAAACTGGAGCACAAACTGAAACGCTAGAGCCCATAGTCACTCGAGGGAGATTCCTCCACTATTCTGCACCAGCCATCTCCATCGTCGTCAGGAACTGGGACATTTTGACTGGCGATGGCTTCTGCATCGCAACCATCGGCCGACGGCACCAGGTTTTGGAGGAGACTTGAGCCACCATCGACCTCTTTCCGAGAGGAACCAATGTCCATCATCTGAGAAGCATGCTGACAGGCAGGAGGGGCCGGCGGAATGACAGGAGACACTGAAGGAAGGGGGTCAGGGGCAGCTTCAGGGATTTCCTTGAAAGAGACCGAAACTGTAGCAATAACCAAGGGGCGAGAGGAATTACATTGAAAGTGGAAGATGGCAGTGGACGGATAGCGCGCGGGAGCAGAGATAGCAAGCAGGGGATTAGGGGATTGATGAGAGGCAGTGGCGCCAAGCCACATGGAGGGAGGAGAACGATGCACATGACCCATGCTGCGAAGATTGCACGAGGGAGGAGGGCTTTCACTGAGATTATGCGAGGACGAAAGGGAATAAGAGGATGGGGAGCGGCCACGTCTGGAGGAGCTAGGGCGAGAAGTTCCCCTACGACAACGCAGGCGGTGCCTTAAGCGCGGCATAGCAGCAGTGGTATGATGAGAGAAGGCGGAGAATTCGGGCGGCACAGGCGGGTGAAACGGAGCGAACAAGCCAGGCGAGGCAAAATGAAGAGTGCAGAAAGGACTCTGAGTGTAATGAAAACCAGGGGAAAAACTAACGCAACAGCCCAGAGGGCAACGCTTACCCAAAGCAGTGCGGAGGCTATGAACGTCAGCCTCAGGAGAGCAATTGGAACCCACGGGTAGGAGTTGCAGCAACATGGAGACCTGCAAGCCAACGCACATCCAAACCAGAAACGCCGAAACCAAATTCAAATGCAGGGGCGGAGGACCAGAGCAGGTCATTTTGAAGCAAGCGATGTCTCGGCCTCCCCACCGGCATAAATGCCGCGTAGGGTGACGACCTGCAAGATTTAAGAAATCCAGGGAGAGTAAATGCGAGCCTCGGGTGGCCATGTGGGCTAGCCATGCACCCGCTCGCAGAGTCATAACTGTCAATTCCTTAATAACCACCCGCATCCGGGAAGTTGCAGTCCTGGTGCACCAACAGAGTGCAATCCTAAATGAGTTTACTGTCATGGAGACTGGAGAGGGGCCCTGGTGAAAGAGGTTGAGCACACAACACACCTTTTTTAGCCAGAAGGTCCGCCACTTTGTTGCCTTATCTTTTAGTATGTTTGAGAAGTATGGCTATGTGCTCTTGTAGCCACCCAGCAATGAGCTCCAGTCGAGCCATGAGCCTCCAGCTGTCAGCTAATCGAGATGGAGGGGAGACAGAGATAAGCCTGCTTACCATATTGATAAGAATTTGAGAGTCGCCCTCAATCTCAATAGAGAAGAAGTTGTGGAGCTGGGCAAGCTGCATGCCTTGCCAAAGACCTTCCATCTCAGCAGAATTATTGGTATCCCACCCTATAGATCCAAAGAAAATAAGCAAAGGGTTACCTTTATGGTCACAGAATATTCCTCCAAAGCCCGCTTCCCCTGGATTGCCTTTGGAGGCTTCGTCAAAGTTGAGCTTCAGGAAGCCAGCTGGGGGGGGGGGACCCAAGTATCATGAATTTCTTTCTGTGGCCCCCTAGAGCCAATTGGCTCGGGATCAAGACGAATCTCAAGTTGCCAATTATGCCAAATTTTTTGCTCAAGAGGCAGAGTCGGGAAGTCTTCCTGCTGCCATTTTTGAAGAGCCAGCGTTTCCTGAAGGTTACTACAAAAATTGCTCCAAAGTATGTCCGGTGGAGTGGACTGATTTTTGAAGATACACATGTTCCTCTCCTTCCAAATATTCCACAAGGTAAGCCCTGGGATGATCCTCCAAAGAGAGTTTAGAAGATGGCATTTGTAAGGCGCAACGGGCCAATTGCGTATGATGTAGTTCAAGTCCCTCGAATTACGACCATCCCTCCTGCACTTGGTGCTTATGTTCTCCCAAAAGAAGGCATCCAACGTACATGTTATCATGAGATGTTGGGTGGTTTTCTCCTGGCAATAACAATTGGGGCATCGGGAAGGCCCAGTGAAGCCTCTTTTCATTATATTATCCCAGGTAAGAAATTTTTTATGACAGAGAAGCCACAAGAAAGTGGTGACCTTCGGCCATAGTCGTGTTGACCATAGCTCTTTCCAGTAGGGATCAATGGGATCTTGAGACTGGGTCATCAGAGCATATGCTTCCTGAGTGGTGAACTTGCCTTTAGAGGTGTGCCCCCATCGAAGGATGTCCTGCTTATTAATTCCGCTTCCAAAGCGGGATGAGCCTGTACCTGCTGGTTGTTCAGATAGTAAGCTACCGTTTTCCATTGCCTGTATCCCTGCTCGTGGCTTTCTTCCCAAAAGTGGTGAACCGTGGCCTCTAGAGGAGCTATCATGTCAAGCTGGAGGGGAGGCTTGATGACAGACAGTAAATTGGGCTGTTGTTGCCAAGAATCTGTCCAGAAGCGAGCATTGCGTCTGTTGCATACTTCCCAGAAGCTATGTTCTTGAATAAGGAGCCGGTGCTGTTTGGCAGCATTCCAGATCAGCGAGCCAGCTTCAGCGATGGTCAATCTAATGAGCTCTGTAGAGGGCCTATGGTTTGCATATTTGGCCGTCCAAAGTCTCGCCCAGGGGTTAGTAGGGGAAGATAGCCGCTGCCACCAAATCTTAGCCCCCATTATTGCATTGTTGTGCTGAGGATCGTGAAGTCCTAAACCCTCAGCGATCTTTGGCTTGCAGATCGTGGTCCACTTGACCAAGGCCCATTTTCTGTTCTGTCCTGATGCCCCCCACAGGAAGTTGCGCTTAAGAGACTTGATTTTCTTGAGGACCCATTTGGGGGCCACTAAAACAGAGAAAAGGTATAGAGGCATGGATTGCAGGAAAGATTTGACCAGAATGAGTCTACTGGGGAGGTTAAGGGGGCGAAAAGTCCAGTAGGATAATCTGGCTTCAAGCTTGTCCAGGAGGGTTCTCCATGAAGAGTGCTTGAGGGCCGAATCGATCAAGGGAGCACCAAGGTATTTAGCTGGCAATTTGGCGATGGAAAATCCAAGGATTCTAGCAATGCGGTGCTGAATGGGAAGAGCGGTGTTGAAGAAGAAAAATTGCGACTTGGAGGCATTAACAGTCATAGTTGAGGCTTTCGCAAAAAATTCCATCAATCCTTTAAATGTGGAGGCTTCTTGAGCAGAAGGATGTCCAAAGAGCATGTTGTCGTCCACAAATTGCTGATGTGTAAAAGCAGGCGAGTCATGGACGGCAATGCCACGGATTCGATGTAAATGAAGAGCATGATTGATAGAGTGACCAAGAACCTCAGCCATAAGCACAAAGAGGAAGGGGGACAGAGGATCACCCTGACGGATGCCTCGAGACGGGGAGAAAGGATTAGAGGGGAAGCCATTGACAAGGACTGAGAAGAAGGAAGAGGAGATAAGGCTCATGACCCATCTGATCCATGGAGGGCTGAATTTGAAGGAAGCAAGCATCTGATGAATATAATTCTAGTTTAGTTTATCAAAGGCTTTAGATAAATCAATTTTGAGGAGAATACCTGGCTTTTTGGTTTGCTTCAACAAGTGAATGACCTCATGCGTGAGGATAATGCCATCCAGTATTTGTCGGCCCTCCACGTACCCAGTTTTCTCCGGTGAGATGAGCAGAGGAAGCAACAGCTTGAGCCTCTTGGCGATGACCTTTGAGATGATCTTGTAGATGACGTTACATAGTGCAATAGGTCGGAATTTTTCAGGCGTGACAGCTTGGTCTTCCTTAGGGACCAAAGTTATAAAAGTGGCATTGATTGACGGGAGAAGCCAGTGCATGGATCTGGATTCCTCCACTAGTTGCCAGACATCATTTTTTATCAGATCCTAGAAGTGATGGAAGAAATTAGAAGTGAAGCCATCAGGCCCTGGAGCTTTGCCTTCCTTGTTTTGGGTAACTGCCTGTTCTACTTCCAGAAGAGTGACGGGGCACAGTAAAAGTTGATTATGCTCCTCCGTGATGAGTTTTGGTATATGTTGCAGAACTTTGTTGATGGCAGGCTGCCTGTCGATCTGGTCTTCTTGCAGCACCGATTTGAAGTGAGCGACTAGTTCCGCTTCAATGTCCTGATGGCTCTCCAATCTTTCCCCTGAAGGGCTATGGAGGAAGCTAATGTTGTTATTCATCCATCGTTGAATGGTGGAACGATGGAAAAATTTTGTATTTCGTTCCCCTTCCTTTAGCCATCTGATCCTGGATTTTTGTTTCCAAAAAATTTCCTCTTGTTGTCTTCTTTCCTCCAGCTGTTTGAGTAAGGACTGCTCTTTCATATCCAGTTCATCATTACGTCCTTCTTGTATAATACGAAGCTAGATTTCTGCCATTTCCTTTTCAATGAGCTTTTGTTGTTGGAAAATGTTGCCGAAGGTGGAATGATTCCAGTCTTTGATACGAACTTTAAGATCTTTGAGATGCTGTTGGAATTGAAACATTTTGGAGCCTGGAGGAGGAGAGAAGGCACACCAGGCAGCATGGACCATTTCCTTGAAGCCTGGGTGGGTGAGCCAGAAAGCTTCAAAGCGAAAAGGTCGTTTGATATGATCTCCCGGTCTGGACCATTGGAGGGAGATGGGCCAGTGGTCTGAACCAGAGTAAGGAAGAATAGCGGCCTGGAAGTCCCCCCCAATGTGTATGGCATTATCAGATAGAATAAATCTATCCAATTTGGAGGCGATTTTTTGTGAGCCCTTTCTCTTGTTATTCCATGTGTGACTGCCATTGGCAAAGGGAAGGTCAATCAACCAATTTCGTTGTATGAAGTCTTTGAAGTGGTCGTTGTCCGCCTCAAGTTTTGCTCTGCCACCTCTTTTCTCGTCCAAGTTGGTTATCGTATTGAAATCGCCACCCATTATCCACAAAGTGTAGGCTCTGGTCGAGTTGAGCAGCTCTACCGTATTTAGCAGATCGATTTTTCTTGCTATCTCCTGAGGAAAATAGGCATTAGAAATATTCCCATGTAGATTGGTGCCATGGATGTGGAAGGAGGCCTGGATTAAGTTGTGAGCAGCATAGTAAAACAACTTTATTAATAAAGAATCGAATGCCAAATTAAGTTATTGATCAAGCGAGAACTACTATAATATATAGAGATGATTTTTTTATGTATAAATTATTTGTTTTATATGTCGTTGAATTAACATTACCTATTATCTTCAAACCCCATGGGGAGGTATTGAACACGGGAGCCAACTTTAGGTGAACAAATATTCACATTGTCAACTTGGAAAAATAAATTATAATCCTAGAATTCTCTTACCTAATCATATTTTTAAATATATAATTGAGTTCCATTTATTAAAAACAAAGGAAATATTAAGAATCTCCTAGAGTTGTAAAAGGTAATTGACATGAAAAATAAAAAATCTCCTCATGACAACATACAAATGTTAATCTTAATTGAATCATTAAAAAACTAAAAAGGGATAATAGATAGTATCACAATTTTCTTATCATAACTAAATGCTCCTATACGAAATAATGACGACTTTCATCAGTTCAAGAGCAGTAAAAATAAGTTTACTGAGAAAACAACTCTAGCACTGAGAGAGATTTTGAAGCAATTGTTGAATTGGTGAACATGTCTTGCTCTATGGTGTTGGATATTGGGCATAGGCAACTGTTGAATTGGTGAACATGTCATGCTCTATGGTGTTGGATATTGGGCATAGCTTTCTTGATCTTGTATACAAGACTATAAGTTTTCATGTAGCTTATACTACATTAACCATGAAATTGTCAACATTTAGAGCACACTTGCCATAACATTTGTAGAGAAAATTACAATAGAGTATCCCATTTTTCTTATCATATCATGTTCCTATATGCAATGACTACCTTGTGCCCCATAGTTTAAATTTGTGCCGGGAGGACGAGAGGAGTGTCAAAGTGCAAGCTAGAATAAGAAGAGAAAGAAGAATCTTGTGAGACATGAGAATCTTGTTTGGGACTTGAGATAGATTCATTCTATGCACATCTAGACTCAAAGCTTAATAAAAAAAACTCACCGTACTTTTAATTTTTTAAATGAATATCTTAAAAATTAGAATATCAATTTAATACATTTTATTGAATTACACATTTAGCAATATTCATTTAAAAAAATACAAATATAAATTACTATTTTAAATAAAAATATTACAACACATTTAACAATTTTCATTTAAAAAAATATAAATACAAATTACAATTTTAAATAAAAATAGTACAAAGAATCATATTAATTATCATGGCCCTTGTGTACCTTCCTCTTATTAATTTTTAAATACCTTTTAAAATACTCAATGGTTGTAACTTATTCTTAATCACATGGTGTCAATTTTGTAAAACTATAATCTGCATGTCTCACTTTTATAGCTTTGGTGGAAGGATAGAGTATCTAAATTCCCTTGCACTTTAAGAATCATCCTCAATTATTGTACCACCCACCTCGGAATCCAACCTAGACATCTTAGG
The DNA here is from genome assembly GCA_034641835.2 of Pinus albicaulis. Taxonomy (NCBI): domain Eukaryota; kingdom Viridiplantae; phylum Streptophyta; class Pinopsida; order Pinales; family Pinaceae; genus Pinus; species Pinus albicaulis. Next base: position 77,627,982 of record CM076572.1, on the reverse strand, counting down.
TTATTCTAAATTGATCAAGAGTATAGAATTTTTAGGGTGGTGTTCTATGTTCACTAAAATTCCCATGATGTCCATCACTATGTATGGGGTTCGTTGCAACCTTGGATATATTCTGTGAGTTGCTGTGATTTTTTTTCTTGTGGCTAAAAATTATTTTTTCTTGTCACCTAGTTATCATGATTCAAAACATTGTTATCATCTCATATCCATATAACATTAGATATAATATGTGACCTAATGTGATGTTTTGTTTGTCACAATGATTCAAAAATTAGTTATTATACCATTCTATTGACTTTCTCATTGTCTATTTTGTTTATAAACCCTTTAAAAAAACCACAGGAACATTTGATTTTACACTCTGATCTCCCCAGCGTGGGTGGGGATTTAAAAAATTGGAGAGTAAATTGAGTGGTTATTGTTAGAAATTGCTGTATAGGATGGGAAATTTAGATGGTTTGTAGAGAATATGAATGTCACAATAGATATCTATTTTGAAATTTTAGTGTCTCTGGCCACCATTCATCTAATAGGATCCATTTCAACTGAGAACGTCAATATATCATTGTGTGAATGATAACTTGTGACATCCCTGGCCATTTTCTTTGATTGTGGATCGATTTACAAACTAATACTTTGTGAAATCCCTAGTCATTTTCTTTGATTGTGGATCATGTTATAAACTAGAATACACTCTCTCTTCATAAGACTCTACAATTTATATTGGATGGAGGGAAAGGTTATGATAAAACTTGTAAAAGAACCCCTTAGGTTTATGTCAACTTACTCTATTATTGATCACATAGTGACAATTTTGTAAAACTGCAATCTACAGTAAGGATTGAGTGGGTTTTTTCTTTTGTAAGTTTTGTTTGAACTGAAAAATAAAATAAAAAATATAAAATCTAAAATTATGTAGTGAAAAACTTTGTTTAAAATTTCAGAATAAAAAGTTGAGCAAGTTTGACATCATATAGTATGAAATTTGTTTATGATTATAAAGTAAAAAACATGTAATCTTTTTTAGCTACAATTAGGTAATTAAAGATATGTATATAGTTTTTTTTTAATAGAAGAAATGTGATATTCATTAACAAAACAAAATGAAAAGGGTATGTATGTAGTTACAAACTGTTATGTAGTTACAAACTATTACAATTAAGTAATTAAAGGTAAATTTAGTGTTATTTAAGAAATTAGAATTATGAACATTCATCATTATTGCTCAAGATAAATCATGTCATGTTTCTTATCATATCTAAATGTTCCTATATGCAACAACTACCTTGTGCCTCATAGTTTAAATTTGTGCAGGGAGGATGAGAGGAGTGTCAAAGTGCAAGCTAGAATAAGAAGAGAAAGAAGAATCTTGTGAGACATGAGAATATTGTTTGGGGCTTGAGATAGATTCATTCTCTGCACATCTAGACTCAAAGCTTAATAAAAAAAAACTCAGCATACTTTGAATTTTGTAAATCAATATCTTAAAAATTATAATATCAATTTAATATATTTTACTGAATTACACATTTAGCAATATTCATTTTAAAAAATACAAATATAAATTACTATTTTAAATAAAAATATTACAACAAATTTAACAATATTCATTTAAAAAAATACAAATACAAATTACTATTTTAAATAAAAATAGTACAAAGAATCACATTAATTATCATGGCCCTCCTGTACCTTCCTCTTATTACTTTTTAAATACCTTTTAAAATGCCTAATGTTCGTAACTTATTCTTAATCACATAGTGTCAATTTTGTAAAACTATAATCTACAAGTCTCACTTTTTATACCTTTGGTGGAAGGATAGAGTATCTAAATTCCCTTGCACTTTAAGAAGCATCCTCAATTATTGTACCACCCACCTCGGTATCCAATCTAGACATCTTAGGTTATTCTAAATTGATCAAGGGTATAGAATTTTTAGGGTGGTGTTCTATGTTCACTAAAATTCCCTTGATGTCCATCACTATGTATGAGGTTCGTTGCAACCTTTGATATATTCTGTGATTTGTTGTGATTTTTTTCTTGTGGCTAAAACTTATTTTTGGTTGTCACCTAGTTATCATGAATGAAAATATTATTATCATCTCAGATCCTTATAGAATTAGATATATTTTATGAGCTAATGTGATGTTTTTTTGTCACAATGATTCAAAAAACAGTTATTATACCATACTATTGACGTTATCAATATCTGTTATGTTTATGAACTCTTTAAAAATACCACAGGAACATTTGATTTTACACTCTGATCTCCCCAGCATGGGTCGGGGTTTCAAAAATTGGAGAGTAAATTGAGCGGTTATTGTTATAAATTGTTGTATAAGATGGGAAATTTGGATGGTTTGTAGAGAATATGGATGTCATAATAGATATATATTTTGAATTTTTAGTGTCTCTAGCCACCATGCATCTAATAGGATCCATTTCAACTAATAATGTCAATAGATCACTGTGGATGATAACTTGTGACATCCCTGGACATTTTCTTTGATTGTCAATCGGGTTACAAACTAATATTATTGTGAAATCCCTAGCCATTTTCTTTGATTGTGGATCAATTTAAAAACTAGCATACACTGTCTCTTCAGAAGACTGTACAATTTATAATGGATGGAGGGAAAGGTTATGATAAACTTGTAAAATAACCCCTTAGGTTTATGTCAACTTACTCTATTGTTAATCACAGAATGCCAATTTTTTAAAACTATCATCTACAGTAAGGACTGAGTGGGTTTTTTCTTTTGTAAGTTTTGTTTGCATTGAGAAATAAAAAAAATTATAAAAGCTAAAATTATGTAGTGAAAAACTTTGTTTAAAATTTTAGAATAAAAAGTTGAGTAAGTTTGACATCATATAATATGAAATTTGTTTATGATTATAAAGTAAAAAACATGTAATCCTTTTTAGCTACAATTAGGTAATTAAAGATATGTATATAGTTTTTTTTTAGTAGAAGAAATTTGATATTCATTAACAAAAAAAAATGAAAAGAGTATGTATATAGTTAAAAACTGTTATGTAGTTACAAACTGTTAAAACTAGTAGTTGCTCCTAAAGGTGCAAGGATACACCGAAGGTATGGAAGATTGAGAAGATTATCTAGTCTAGATTTGTGAAGATTTTTCTTTGATAGTTTTACTTGAATTTTCTTGCCAAGATTTTGAAAGATTTTCTTTCATTTTTGTGCTTGAAGTAGCAAGTTTATCTTGTGGTTATGCAGATTGAGAAGATTATCTAGCCTAGATTTGAGAAGATTTGTTTTTCATAGTTGTGCTTGAAATATCCATTGGTTTCTAAAATCGAGTGTCTACATCATGAAATATATGGTAGTGGGCTGTCACAAATGTCATTTCCTTCCTACAATATTTCACCGTAGACAATTCCCTACAAATAGGATTAGGTCACAAAGTTACGAGATTTATGGTTTCTTTTTATTTAATCATAAGGATGGGTGTCCTTCAAATTAAATACAAGAGTCTAAGATGGGTGTATTTCTACCAATTTTGTTGCATTTGTGGCCCCTTGAAGTGAAATGTCTATGCATCCATTTTCTATTTGAGTTTTCCTTAACCATTTTCCGTAATTTCATTTATACATTAGCATAAAAAATCTATGAATGCTAGGAGTTAATAAATTTCAAGACAATTAAAAATGTGAAATATATATATTTTTTATTTCTAAAATATTTTTTTAAATTAAATTTGAAACTAAATATAAATTATTAATTTTTATAGATTAATCAATACAAAAATAAACTTAATATTTAAATTTTATAAAATTAATTAAAATTAAAATTTTAAAATATTTAATTTAATATTTAAAATTTATAAAATTAATAAAAAAAATTGTTTATACCATGGATGTGAAAATTCAATGACATCTTAATCCTGAACTTCTGAGTTTTGATTTTTTTATACCATGGATGTGAAGATTCAATGGCATCTAAAAACTCAGAAGTTCAAGATTAAGATGTGATTGAATTTTCACATCCATGGTATAAAACAATCAAAACTCAGAAGTTCAGGATTTTAGGATTAAGATGTCATTGAATCTTCACATCCATGGTATAAACAAATCAAAAGTCAGAAGTTCAGCATCAACCATTTAAATTTTCAAATCCTTGGTATAAAAACACACACAACGTAATCACCATAGAAGCGTGTAACCTGCATTACAATTCCATATGGCTAAAGAACAACAACATTCTTGTAAATATTATGTACATGTCCTTCACAATTCTTTCTATATGATACATACAACACAACATGAATAAAAAATCTGTGATTTTGATCTCTTTAGATCAGCCCTTACTAATAAATGCATCCACTTTAGTGTTCATGCTTCTGGACAGAAATTTCATGCAGATGGGAGGATTGACTTTAGCCAGAGCTAGAAATGAGGCTGGAAGAGTCCAAATTCCATCTCCACATATGAGACCAGAAGCCACTGTAGGAACCATTACGTCAGCGTCTTTGCGGTTTATCTTCTGCCAAAAGGCAAAGTAACCTCCAAGGTAGAAATGTATAGCCATGGTCATTGGCAGGGGAATACACTGAGACACTTTTTTGGGTACACGGTCTCTTATCAAATAGATCACAATGGCTACTGCAAAGAAACAGTAACAGAGAGTGAGGCAGTGCTTGGGAAGGGCACCAAAGCCCTCTACTCCTAGAATGGCCATATTTCTGAAAATCAGTGCATAGGGGTCTGGATATTCTCCATTTTGGTCTCCCAAATTGAAGGCCTTGTAGAATATTCAGAATGTATAGGGTGCTATTATGCATCCCATGGCAGTCCCAATCACTTGACTCACAAACATAGTTCTTGGGGATGACAAGGTCAGGTATCCAGTCTTGAAATCCTGCATTAGATCTGAAGCAGTGGACATTATAGACATCATCACTCCACAAGCAGCCAATCCTACTATTACACCACCATCTTCCTTCCCTGCCCATGCTCCAAATATAAATATGGCTAATTTCCCATAAGTTGAGGCCAAGCTCCAATCTGTGAGCCCAGACCCATATGCATTACAAAATGCCAACACTGGTGCCACTATGTATGCTACCAGTACAAAGTACCATTTCATAGGACGAAAAATCTGTGGAATGACCCCTATGGATATAGCATCAAGGGCTACATACCCTGCTGTAACCACCCAAAGGGGTATACCGTCCTTCATAAACATCTTGTTCTACCGCTGCTCATCATAAGGTACTGCTGCATCCACTGGTGCCTCGTTCCCATCACCGGTTACCACTGGAAGCTCTCTTTGAGACCTCTTCTTCCCTTGACTGTATATATTGGTCACAATAATATAGAATATTTTGACGAAATTGTATAATCGATCACCCAATATGAGAGCAATAGACACAAAGACCTTGTAACCTTGGAGGCCATGCATACTTTTGTCATGTGCAGTGTACCAGTCTCCTTTGTGGTTATGTATTATAGGCCACATAAGACCCCAAGAGATTACTGCGCCGAACAATATGGAAAAATTCACCAAGTGGGGACAGATCATCCCAGCTCCTACATATGTCATACTGAAGTCGAAATAAAATCTGCATTTTACAGATTCAGGGTAAGTTTTTAAAATCATCAAAACTTAGTTAGAATATTTGTTAACAGTTGTGGGGCTTTTGTTCAATTTCCCCCAAATCTGAATCAGCTCTCATATTATATCTCTCAATGTAAATTTACAATAAAAAAATAGACAACCCAAATACATACTTTTGATCCCTAGCTTTTAATCCAAAAGTAGGAAACTGCATAAAGCCACAATCATCACCAGATGTGAAAAACCACTAGAAAAAACCCCAGAAAAAACTGAATGTAAAATATTTTCCAAGCGCTCTAACTTGCTTCCTGCAAAATTTAGAGGAAACACACTGTAAAATCAGAAATTTATGTACAGGTGGAGTAAATAAACTACACTCATCCATTTCATACATAAATTTCCTTCCATTACAATAGCATTACCTGGATAGCTTGTCTCCTTGAGGAGTGTGGAATCCATTAATGAGAACCACTGTTGTTGTACCACTTGGATAGGTGAGCTTTTAGTCTACCAGCCTAGATCCATCTAACTTTGGATCTATCATGCGCCGAGAGGGATCAAATCTTTCGAGGTGCAAACCTATTTTTTGAGTGCAAAACTTGAGAAAAGGTTTTCACCTCGAGAGATTTGATCCCTCTTGGCGCATGATAGATCTAGAGTTTGACGGATCTAGGCTGGTTCCAGTCGGAGGCATCAATGTCACATTTTTCAGATTATTAAAATTTTTGTATATTTTTGAGATGTAAGATGGATATAGACTGGTTTCAGTCGTGTGCTGCCAAGGAAAATCTATCAAAGATATGATTAATTTTATCAGTAATATGTAAATATATCAAATATTAATATAATCATTTTAAATATGCTAAATATTTCTGAGATTAACTTGGTCATTTTAATTTTAAATTTTCTTAGTTACCTCAGTTCGTTGAGATGATAATTATTGTTAATAACTATAATGATGAAAAATGATGAAATAATTTTTTTAAATGCAAAGTGACAATAATAGTGTTGAAAGATAGAAAATGTGAACAATAAGAACGTACTCATGTTACAATCAATCTCAAACTATTTTCTTCTACTATTCTTATTTCCTCCCTTGTTAGTTTTGTTATCTTTTCATATCGATTATATGAAAAGAAAATTTAAATCGTAAACCATTTAAATCTTTAGCTCGATCTGTTGTAGTAAACATGATACCTTGTCTCTCTTGCTCTCCAATATTAATAGCTTAAATTACTATAACACAAAAATCTATCTACATTGTTAATAACTTTTTGTGCTCACACTAAAATCAATGCATATTGTTAATCCAATCACTTTAATATTAATGTACCATCATATATCCAATTACATCAAATCATAAATCAACATATACATTGAAATCAATGCATTTAATGCAAGCAATCAAATAAGATTAAAAAATAACTTCTACATTGAAATCAATGCACATAATGCAATCAATCAAATAAGATTAGAAACCAACATCTACACTGAAATCAATGCATTTACTCAAAGCAATCAAATAGGATTAGAAATCGCCATCTACACTGAAATCAATGCATTTAGCGAAAACAATCAAATAGTATTAGGAATAATCTACATTGAAATCAATGCATCTAGTGCAAGCAATCAAATATAATTATAAATCGACGTCTAAATTGAAATCAACACATCCAATGCAAGCAATCAAATAGTATTAGGAATCATCACCTACACTGAAATCAATGCATCTAGTGCAAGTAATCATATATAATTAGAAATAAATATCTACACTAAAATCGATGCATCTAGTGCAAATAATCAAATAGGATTATAAATCACCATATCCACTTAAATCAATCCATCTAGTGCAAGAAATATTCTTCCCTCTCTCCACCCTCCATCCATATCTATATCCCCATCCATCTCTTTTTTTTGGTCTCTATCTCACCCCCCTAAACACACATGCTCTCGCACTCCATATATATCATTCTCTTGGTCGATCACCCTCTCTCCCCATCTCTCTCTTCTTCCCTCTCTTCCCCTTCTCTCCCTCTCCCCCGCTAATATCTCTCTTTCCTCCTTTTGTCCTCTCTCTCTCTCTCTCCATCTTCCTTATCACTCACTCTCTCTCTCTTTAGGAACCAACATCTACACTGAAATCAATGCATTTACTCAAAGAAATTAAATAGGATTAGAAATCGCCATCTACACTGAAATCAATGCATTTAGTGCAAACAATCAAATAGGATTAGAAATCATCTACATTGAAATTAATTCATCTAGTGCAAGTAATAAAATATAATTATAAATCGACATCTAAATTGAAATCAACACATTTAGTGCAAGCAATCAAATTGTATTAGAAATCACCACCTACACTGAAATCAATGCATCTAGTGCAAGTAATCAAATATCATTAGAAATAAATATCTACACTAAAATCGAGGCATCTAGTGAAAATAATCAAATATGATTAGAAATCACCATCTCCACTTATATCAATCCATCTAGTGCGAGAAATATTCCTCCCTCTCTCCACCTCCATCCATATCTATATCCCCCTCCATCTATTCTTTTTTGTCTCTCTATCTCACCACCCTAAACACACGCGCTCTCGTACTCCATATATATCAATCTCTTTTTCAATCACCCCCTCTCCCCATCTCTCTCTTCTTCCCTCTCTTCACCTTCCATCTATATCTCTATCTTCCCCTTCTCTCCCTCTCCCCCATTAATATCTCTCTTTTCTCCTTTTGTCCTCTCTCCCTCTCTCTCCATCTTCCTTATCACTCTCTCTCTCTCTCTCTCTAGAAACCAACATCTACACTGAAATCAATGCATTTACTCAAATAAATCAAATAGGATTAGAAATCGCCATCTACACCGAAATCAATGCATTTAGTGCAAACAATCAAATAGGATTAGAAATCATCTACATTGAAACCAATTCATCTAGTGCAAGTAATCAAATATAATTATAAATCGACATCTAAATTGAAATAAAAAAATTCAGTGCAAGCAATCAAATTGTATTAGAAATCACCACCTACACTAAAATCAATGCATCTAGTGCAAGTAATCAAATATCATTAGAAATAAATATCTACACTAAAATCGATGCATATAGTGCAAATAATCAAATATCATTATAAATCACCATCTCCACTTATATCAATCCATCTAGTGTGAGAAATATTCTTCCCTCTCTCCACCCTCCATCCATATCTATATCCCCCTCCATCTCTTATTTTTTGTCTGTCTATCTCACCCCCCTAAACACACACACTCTCGCAATCCATATATATCAATATTTTTGCCAATCCCCTCCTCTCCCCATCTCTCTCTTCTTCCCCCTCTTCACCTTCCATCTATATCTCTATCTTCCCCCTCTCTCCCTCTCTCTCCATCTTCCTTATCACTCACTCACTCTCTCTCTCTCCAACTTTCTCTCTCTATTTCTTTCTTCTTACCTCTCTCCCCCTCCCCCTCCCCCTCCAAGTCCATCTCTCTTTCCCTCCCTCTCTCCACTCTCTCACATCCTCTCTCTTCCTTCCTCTCTTTCCCTTTATCTCCCATCTCTCTCTCCCTCTCTCTCTCTCTTCACCCACCAACTATGTTACTATATCCCTCCCTCTCTCCTTATATCTCCTTCTCCCCCCTTATCTCCATCTCTCCTTATTTGTCTCTTTATCTCAACCCCAAACATACACGCTCTCTCTCTATCTCTCCCTTGTCACTCCTTCTCTTTCTCCACTTCTCACTCTCTATATTTCTTATTTCCTACATCTCTCCCCCTCCAACTCCATCTCTCTTATCGATCCCTATCTCCTCGTCTCTCTCAAGTCCTCTCTCTCGTCCTTCCTCTATCTCTCTCTCCCCTAAATCCCTCTCTCTTCCCTGATCTCTCTCTCTCTCTCTCTCTCTCTCTCTCTCTCTCTCTCTCTCTCTCTCCAATACTCTCTTTTTCCCCATCACTCTCCTCCTCTCTCTCATCCTTCCTCTGTCTCCATTTCTCTCCCACCTATCTCTCTCTCTTTTCCCTCCAATCCTCTCTCCTCCCCCATATCTCTCTCTCTCTCTCTCTAATCCTCTCTCTTTCCACCCCTCTCTCTCTCCAACTACATTACTATATCCCTCCCTCTCTCCTTCTCACTTCTTCTCTCCCCCTTCTTTCCATACATCTTACTTTGTCTCTTTATCTCACCCCTAAACATACACACTCTCTCTCCATCTCTCCCTTATCACTCTCTCTCTCTATTTCTTCTTAGTTATGTAAACTAATGAACATAAATATTCGTAAATATAAATCAGATTATGGAGTAAATATGAAAAGAGGTTTTATTTACTTACCATACCCCTAGTTTATTTATATTTTTATTTATTTACCATACCCCTTTTCTTTACTATGGTATTTGGCCCATAGGCTTGTTATATAATTATATTTTTATTTATAATCCTATTTGATATATTGTTATTTATTTACCTTACCTCTTTATGCCTCTTTTATATTTATTTATTTACCATACCTCTTGATATCTATTTTATATTTATTTATTTATTTATCAGACTTGTTTATACCTCTTTTATGTTTATTTATTTACCCATGGTATTTGGCCCATGGTATCAATATTACTTTGTCCCATGGTATTCGTCCCATAGGCTTCATCTAAATAAAACCTCTTTTTAAAGTTTTTTTTAAATATAACAAGGTTTATGGAATAAATATAAAATCTTGAGCCTTGAAGCAAATATTTACAAATATATCTTACAAATATATCCCAGATATTTGTTAAACATTTTGAAATTACAAAATATGCTAAGAAATTCACACTTACCAGATAATTATTAAACTTTACCTAAATTAACTGATCGCAGCGAAGAACATCAAGAAACTAAACCAAATTCCTGATCTTTCCCACTTGAAAGAAAATGAATTAACTGTAAAAAATCTTGAACAATATTTTATAGATGTCCCCAACTGGCATAAGACTGTTATTCTTCATTTCATTGACCAGTTGTAATGCATGGTTAGTCCTGTCAGCCTTGGTGAAGCCACTAATCAGAGTAGTATAAGTCACGCTATTGGGCACAATTCCTTTAGCCTTCCTCTCCTCCATCAACCCCATAGCTTCGTCCAGTAGACTCGCATCACAGATACCCTGAATCAAACTAGTGTAGGTAAAAACACCGGGGGCCACCCCCTTATCAACCATGAGAACCTGCATTTTTCTGGAAAAATTGAGCTCGCCCATCTTACAGAGCCCATCAATGAGAGAATTGTAGATGACAACATCGAGCTCGTAGCCTATGGCCACCATCTCGTTCACAAGAATAACAGCTTCATAGAAATTTCCCTTTTGACAGAGCCCGTGAATGAGAACCGTGTAAGTAACATTGTTGGGAAAGAAGCCAATGATAATCATCTCGCCCATGAATTCGATGCCCATCTTAAAAATCCCTTTCTTGCAGAGCCCATGGATGAGCTGAGTGTATGTCACCACATTGGGGCTGCACTCTTTGCCCCTGAGATTCATCTCATTCAGGACCTGTACGACCGTGAATGTGACCGTGTTGGGGGTTATTCCTCTACGCTCCATCTCATTCAAGATATCCATGGTAGCATCCACTCAGCCTGTGATGTAGAAGCCATGGATGAGAGTTGTGTAAGTGACCACTGTGGGAGAAAATCCTCTAGCCTGCATTTTGTCCATAAGGCTTACACCCAACTCCAGCTGAGCATCTTTGTAGAGGCCATTGATGATAATATTGTATGTGAATGGACAAAGAGCCAGCACACAGGGGATGGGGATGTTAAGCGTAGAGAGATGTCAGATCTTACCTTACAACTGTCCCTCGAACAAACGGTGGAGAATAAAAATGTTGACAATGTAGGTGGCGAAGTGTTTCAAAGAGAAACACCTTCAGTGTAATTAAGTAATTAAAGGTAAATTTAGTGTTATTTAAGAAATGAGAATTATGAACATTCATCATTATTGCTCACGATAAATCATGTCCTGTGAAATAATTTCAAATATTTTAGAAATTTTCATTATTAATTTATTTTTTTATATATTAAGAAATTCTACTCATGAATAATAAATGATGCAGAGAGTAAGGAAACACGTTAAAAAAAATTACATGTAATGAACACAACTTTTCTTTGCCACTTCAATCCCATTACTCCATATAGTGTTGTTGTAATCTATCGTTAGGTCCCTATATTACTAGTATAGTCCCTTATTGTTGTTAGTGTAACCCCCTTATTGATATTATTGTACCATTGTAACCCCCATATTGTTATTATTGTGCTCTTAAACTATTATTGTTAGGTCGGCTAGGATTACATTGTGGCCCCATGGACTCCTATATATAGAAAGGAGGTCTTGTAATTTGTATCATCCAAGAATCTTTCATTCATGTAATGTATTGGAGGTTTCCCCCTCGAATTGGCTTATTTCTAAGGCGTTGATATCTCTTTTCTTATATTTTTTGAGCTGGTTTCACAACATTTGGTATCAGAGCTTTGGATTCTAGGGTTTTCTCTGCTCCAAACTGGTCATCGTGGCATTTGCGCTATAACATTTTTTCTATGAAGGTTCAGAAGCTTAAATTTTTAGAGTGCGAAGCAGAAATCCTAAGGAACATCTTCACAAAATTTCAGAGCTTGGTTTGCAATATTTTCAGATATATGATCTGTGGAAGTTAGGGCTTTTTGTAGGCTCCTGAATTTAACCTAAACAGGTCATCGCGGAATTTATGCTATAACTTCTTTTCTATGAAGTTTCCATAGCTAAATTTTTTAGAGAGCGAACCAGAAATCGAGAGGAATATCGTCGCAAAATTTTAGAGCTTGGTTCGCAACATTTTCAGAGATATGATCTGTGGAATTTAGGTCTTTTTGAGGCTCCCGAATTTCATCTCAAAGAGGTTATTGTGGGAAAATCTTCGTAACTCTCTCTCTGAGAATCAGATTCAAATGCTGTAAAAAGTAACCACAAGTACACGGACTGTAGTTTCTTTTCTATCAATTTTAGAGCCAAAGGAGGAAACAATGACACGTGGTAAGTTGTACAAGTTCCCTCTACTGAACTAGTCCATAATTGGGTCATTGTGGGAGATTGGACATAACTTTGCCTTGAAGAATCCAAATCAGGTCAAACCTGCGACATTTGAAAGAAGCTTCCGAGGGATACTACCAGGCTCAATTTCAGATACTGAGGATCTACAATTACAGAGATAATTCAATTTCAATATAGAGCTCCTCAAAAGCAAGTAAAAGGTGTGTATTTGTTTCTCGAATTGCATAAGTCTTGTTTGAAGAATCAAGTTGAATTGATTCCAAGGGAATATTGTAGAATATATATCAGTATTAGATTCTAAAATGGCCCCTGAAAATAACTCAACACCCATTAAGCCTTTAGAAGGCTCTACTATGACTCATGAAGACAAAGAATGGCAACATGACATATCAAATTTACAAGAGCAAGTGCAACAAATTTCGCTCTCGCAAAGAGCAACAAAAAATGACATGGAAGTTTTGAAGAAAGGCATGGAAACTAATATGGATGGTTAGAAGAAAGGCATGGAATCTAAGATGAATGGTTTGAATAATGGCATGGAAGCTAAGATATTTGGCATGGAAGCTGGCATGGAATCTAAGATGGATGACATGGAAGCTAAGATCGATGAAAAAATGGAAAACATGAAAAATGATCTAAAAGAAGACATAGAAGGTTTGACAAAGTTGATACAAGAAATGTTTCCTAATGGTGAAAAGATAGTAGAGGAAACTCATGATGAGAAAAAAATAAATGTTAATTGTGATTTCATAAACTCTAATGTTGGCAGGAAGAACGACCATATTCCAAAAATGGATATGAGGAAGTTTGATGGAAAGGATCCTGTGACATGGATACTATAGATGGAGCAACATTTTGATCTCAAAAATGTTCAAAACACACAAAAGGTACGCATTGCAACTTTAAATTTAGAACAAAATACATTTGTATGTTATCGATGACTTTTCTCTCATAAAAAAATTGTCACTTGGTCAATTTTTACGGAGGAGATGATAGCACATTATGAGGATACAAAGAGCAACACATTCTTTAGCCAAATGATAAATCTCAAACAAAAGGGTTTACTGGGGGAGCACATTGAGGACTTCCGAAAATTGAGTATAAGGGTAACTGATATTCCAAAGGAACACAGGATTGATCTCTTCATAGGTACTTTAAAGGATAACATCCAACATGAAGTTCACTTTTTGGAACCTGATTCATTGGAGAAGGCATTCAGGTTGGCAAGAAAAGTTGAATGTAAAATTATGGCGACAAGGAAGCCTACCACTCACTCCTATAAAGAGGGAAGTGTTCCTACTCCTATATTTCCACAACCTACAAGGTTGACACCACAACAATTGGAAGAAAAAAGAGTAAAAGGGCTTTGCTACAGTTGAGATAGCAAATACAATTAAGGTCATAAGTGTGCTGAGAAGAAATTATTTTACATAGATTATGAAAAGGAAGAATAAAATGAACAAGAAGAGGATATACACCAATAACCAACCCTAGAAGAGGAAAAAATGAGTCTGACCATATCGTGCAAATGAATTAGCAGGAATTACCACTCCTCAAACTCTCAATATAGGAAATATCAAGAAGAAAAAGTTAATAGTGTTGATTGATTCAGGTAGTACCCATAATTTTATTCATTATAAGGTAGCCAATGAATTGAATTGTTTCCTATACCCAGCACCATAATGCCAAGTGATGGTTGCAAATGGAGGAACTATAAATTTCTCTGGAAAATTCCATATCAAGCTAACCATGGGGGAATATGTATTGAATAGTCCAATGCTTTCCATTCCTATGGGAGGTGTTGATGTTTTACTAGGAGTACAATGGTTACAATCTTTGGGGACAGTGGCTTTTAATTTTCAAGAACTTTTCTTGAAATTTTTTCAGAAGGAAAGGAATTCAAATTATGGGGTATTGCAGGGAAGCCGGGAAAGATAATAAGCTCTAATGTCATGAAAAAGCTTCTAAAGAAATAAAAATGAGGCATAATTGCACAATTATGCTCACTAGAAGTTCCAACATCAAAATCATCTATTTCTGCAAATCTCCAAAAAGTCTTGGACAATCATTCCAACGTTTTTGAAACTCCCAAAGGACTCCCACCTATTCGTGATCATGATCATGCTATTCATTTGATTCCATGAAGTGTTCATCCAAACATCAGGCCTTATAGATATCCTTATGTCCAAAAGAGCGAAATTGAATGTATGATTGCATAAATATTAGAGGCGAGTATAATTCAACCTAGTCAAAGTTCTTTCTCTGCTCCTGTAGTATTGGTACACAAGAAGGATGGATCATGGTGCATGTGTCCAGATTATAGGGAGCTCAATAAGCTCACCATTAAAGATAAATTTCCCATTCCTGTGATTGATGAATTATTGGATGAATTACATGGAGTAATTTATTTTACCAAGTTGGATCTTCATTCAGGATATCATCAAATTAGAATGAAGACTGAAGATATTCCAAAAACAACATTTCGAACTCATGAGGGTCATTATGAATTTTGGTCATGCCTTTTGGCCTTACCAATGCACCTTCTACATTTCAAGGGTTGATGAATTCCATTTTCAAACCCTTCCTTAGAAAATTTGTGCTAGTATATTTTGATGATATACTAATCTATAGCAGGTCTTGGAAGGATCATGTTGAACATGTTGACAGGGTGCTCAAACTATTGCAGGAGAAACAATTATATGCAAAAAATCCAAATGTTTCTTTGGAGTACAAGAGGTGGAATATCTGGGTCATATTGTATCTCACGAGGGTGTTAAAGTAGACCCTAACAAAATTAAAGCCATTAACGAATGGAAAGTCCCCACAACCATAAAGCAGTTGCGAGGATTTCTCGGGTTAACAGGGTATTATCGCAAGTTTGTTAAGAATTATGGGAGAATAGCAGCACCTCTAACAACATTATTGAAGAAAGATGCATTTTCATGGACTCCTGAAGCAACTAAGGCCTTTGAACATCTTAAAGAGGCAATGTGCCTAGCACCGGTCTTAGTTACGCCAGACTTCACAAAAACCTTTATTGTGGAATGTGATGCCTCGGGAAATGGAATTGGTGTTGTTTTAATGCAAGAAGGAAGACCCGTTACTTTTGAAAGTCGCCCAATCAAAGGAAATTATTTACAGAAACCTATTTATGAGAAGGAAATGTTAGCAATACTGCATGCACTAAAGAAATGGAGAACTTACATAATTGAAAGACACTTCAAGGTAAAAATTGATCATGATAGTCTTAAACACTTTTTGGAACAAAGACTATCTTCAGAAAAGCAGCAAAAATGGGTCACAAAGATGTTGGGTTATGACTTTGAGATAATCTACAAAAAAGGGAAGCTAAATGTTTTTGCAGATGCACTCTCAAGAAATAATGAAGAGGTGGAAGCATTGCTTTGTGCCATTTCTATTATCCAACCATATTGGATAACTGAAGCAAGAGATGAATGGAAGAAGGACGAAGAAATGTGGACACTCATTCAAAAGTTGCAGCAATATCCTAGTACATATGATACATTTAGTTGGAAAAATGATTCCTTATGGTACAAAGATTGCTTATATCTTTGTAAGAATTCCCAACTAAAACAAAATATTCTTTTGGAATTGCACACTTCTCCTTTAGCAGGACACTCGGGATTTTTAAAAGCTTACCATTGGGTGAAGAAGGAATTTTTTTGGGATGGCCTTAAATCTGACATTCAAAAGTTTGTAGCTGAATGTTTGGTTTTCCAGCAGAATAAACTTGAGACAATTAAGACCCTGGGTATTCTACAACCTTTATCCATTCCAAGTCAACGTTGGGAGGAGATTTCAATGTATTTTATCACAGGTTTACCTAATTCCGAAGGAAAGAGTGTCATCATGGAGGTAGTTGATAGACTTACCAAGTATGCACACTTTTGTGCATTATCTCATCCATTTAAAGCAAGTACAATTGATACTACATTTATGGACATTCAAAAGCTACATGGAAACCCAAGGGTTATTGTGAGTGACAGAGATCCCATTTTTACTGGAAATTTTTGGATGGATTTATTTTCTTGTTTGAGTACTCAATTAGCTCATATCTCATCTTATCATCCTCAATCCGATGGTTTTGACCGGATAAATCAATCTTGCGAACAAGATCGATCTCCCTAGTACCAAAAGGTAATCTAGCAACAAACAGCCAAACAAACCTATCTTTCTCTAGACATATGCGATTTACAAAAGAATACTATAAAGGTGTTAAGGTCTTACCGTAGATTCAATGCTTGTTCGAAGTAGTTGTCCTTTGGTCACTTGAAGAAGTTATCTTTATAGACCTGTAGTCACAAACAAGAAAACATTAAATAGCACCTGTATAGTAAATATTATAAATCATGCCTATCATGGTGATCAAGGAATCCATGAAATAAATAGTTAATTAACAATTTATTGAGAAAAATGAATTCATTTGTATTAACTTTGAATGAAAGAAAACCTTACAACCTTAGCCTTGATGTTGAACAGGCCTTCCTGGGGTCCGAAGCAGGAATCTCTTCTACTCTGACAAGCCTTGCACTCTTCCAACCAAGACAGATAGAGGTATGTTATCTTTCCTCACAAAATCTCAGTTAAATGAGTCTGAATCCCAACAGCACTTTACCTCAAATAATTCTAAAGCTTGAACTCCCCTTGAGGCTACCCAAGGCCTCTTTTTATAGTGCAAAAGAGGAGGTTTCAGTTCCAAATATGAAGGGATGGAATCCTCCTTCAAAGGGATAAGCTCCTCACATCAAGGGGTTAGCTCCTTAAGGCATACATGAACCTCAAAAGAGCAGTTCTGCCACCACAAGATTCCTTCCAGAGGCTTCTAGAAATGACTGAAAGTGAGATTTTTGAGTTTACTTGTGCCTTTTTATTCTTTTACAAGGGTCTGCACTCTTAACACAGAGAAAGTGCATTCAGGTATGCAGGATTCATGAACATTACGTGCGGGACCGCAGGTAACACAAAGAGAAAGTGCGACACCAGAGTTAAAGAGATTTTTGAGAGCTTTTCTCTTATTTTTAGGCTTGACATGAGGAACTGATGTGTTAGACTTGCAAAGGAGGAAGTATGAGTGATAATGAGCTCATACAGATAGAAAAATGTCAAGATGAAAATTTTCAGTGCAACATATTGCCCCCTAAAGTGCAAAGTCTGGAATAGATGAAGATGGAGTTTGTCATGTATGAAGAGTGAAGTACTTTATCATTTCAAAGATCATCCTGTGGACACCCCAGTCGGAACCTGTAAAAACATTCAATGCAAAATATATATATGTAAACATATAATTGATGAGGTAGGCATTTCCATACTGAGATCAAAACTAACTAGAAAAATGATTTAAACTGTTCTGATACGGGAATGATTTTCAAAACATCAATAGCATAGACATGTGTAGACACAGTATGGACGCAGCCATCTGTTTATGAATAGTCCATTGTATAAATGAATAACTGTTAGGACCTCACAATGTACCATTTTGAACACACATTTTGACACCACTTTACTCTTTATGGTCCATATTTAAAAGGTTACATTATCATTTCCATCCATTTTATCCAAAGGTATATGAAATCCTCCTCTTTACTATGTATTTAATTTGTTTTGCATATAATTCCACATTACTTTTATATTTAATCATTAATCAAAGATAGATAGTTGCTAAGACAAGTCTAAAGGATCGCAGATAATTCATGATAAGGATCGCGTTGCTGAAACAGTCGAACCTGTTGCTGAAACAGTCAACAGACACGCAAATCCCGTAGCTGAGACAGCTCGTGATTTGCAATCTTCAAATATATTTTAAGAATGATGACAGCAGGACGAAGACGAGCAAGGGAAGTTGTTACACGGACCGTTTTGAAGCTAGTATTTTTGTACTTATTTGTAACAGCATTCCAGGATGGAAGAACAGAAAAGATCTTGTATTAAAATAAGAGATTAGATTTGGATAAAAATAGGATTTCTCTGATGTAACTGTAATAGATGTCTCCTCTTTAAAAAGAGGAGACATCATCATTAGAAGGGGAGTTAGAAGCTGCGGGAGTACATTTCTTGAAGCAAGAAAGAGCCTTTGCTCTGTTGTAATGTAACATTTCTTGACAGATGAATAAAATTCCATTTTGAGCGCTTCAATTTAATTTCTTTTCTCGGGGGATCTTGTGAGAAGGACAGGGCCCGCCTTCATCACAAGATTCACCCAATTGCTCCTGTAGTTTGTTCCTTTTTATGTTATTCGCACCTTAATTTAACCTTGTTTATTGAAGAATTTATACAGTTTTGTGTTTCTTATTAAGCACTCTGTTTTCTTTAACACTGCATTAACTTTATACCATTCATTCTTAAGAAGCTGAGAGTTAATTTATTTTCAGTCATTTGTTTACTAGATGAATGTGTGACAGATTGATATCGGGAAACAGGTGCTGAAGGTTCCTGTTTGGAGGAATAGGGTCCTATTCCCCGTAGGTTGATCTTCTTTTTCTACACTGTGATTAATATCAGGAAACAGGTGCTGAAGTTCCTGTTTGGGGGAATAGGGTCCTGTTCTCTGTTATGGTTGATTGATATCCTTTTCTGCAGTGTGATTTCCTTTCATTATTTTTCCTAGGATTGTTTTAATGAAAGTCTGCAATAGAGGGATTGTTTCTGCTGTAACACAAGTAGGCTTCAGCTTTGTTAAAAGTGAGGTGTGAACAGTTTGATTGATACTTGTATGATTGATGCTACAACATTTCTTTGCTTTTGGAATTGAGCATATCCAGTGCGTGATTGTCTTTGGAATAAACAGACCTTCCTGGGTTGACAATTTATGTGGTGCTTGAATTGTTAAAACAATTAAAGCGACCAACATTTTGGCTTCGTTGCTGGGGAAGGAAATTATAGATTTCAAAAGCATTGATGTTTTCTTTCTAGATGTGCAGATTGTATGAGAGGATGCGGAACCCAAAAGAAAACTAACCCTACAGGTGGCAAGGGCAAAGGAAGGGGAGGAAGAAAGAATTTTATTGACGAAATTGTATCAAAGGCTGAATCATCACAAAGATTAAGCTCTCGAAGACCAAAACCTCAACGCTCCCCTCAATCAGATTACAAAACAGAAGAATTTGTGAGCCCTGAAAACGTAGAGGGACCAGTAACAGACATTAAAGAACCAGTAGCCAGTGCTGAAGAATCAGAAGAAAGCACTAAGGAACCAGCAGAGAACGTTGAGGAATTAACAGAAGATATTGAACAACTAGTGGAAAACATTGAGGAACCAGTAGAAGATTTCGAGGATCGAGCAAGTGCAGTAGGAGAACAACCAATGGAAGGAAACAATGAAGAATTATTTGGTGGAGGACGTGTAGATCCTGAAGGAGAAGGAAGGGATGAAAATTATCTCTCTACCTTGGGATTTCCTATCAGTGATCTCCCTAGAGGAACAACTCCTATGAAGAATATTCCATTTTCAGCTTTACCCAACTTCCATGGTTTATCCTCTGAAGATCCAGATGAATTTATTTTTGAATTTGATATATTATGCAGAAGTTATGATTATATTACTAATGCTCAGAAATTGAAATTGTTTCCAACAACATTAAATGGAAATGCGTTAAGATGGTTTATGAGCCTCGGAAGCCAGGTAATTACAACATGGGAACAGATGAAACATAAATTTCTGCTTAAATATCAAGATTATTGTCATACAAGAGAAAAGAGGGAGGAATTATTCAACATGGCACAGAAGGTGGACGAGAATTTGGAGGACTATGTGGAAAGGCTGCAATATAATCTGCATAGATTTGATCATCTGAATGTAAGTAAAGAAATTCGTAAAACAATATTACTTAGAGGATTAAGGGACGATTGTTTAGACATGCTTAACATGCTTGGTAAAGGGGATATATCTAAAGAATCATATGATGAGATTGTTGAACTCTATAGAAGATGTTCAAGAGGAGCTGCAAGGAACAGAGCAAGTAACAGAGATTCCACTTATTCAAGAGTTCAGAAATCAGCCAGTGGGGGAGCAACAAGGGCTGAAATAGGTAATTTACTTGAAGAATTTAAAACTGAAATGTTAAGTTCTTTTGCTTCACAAATTGACACCTTGCAGGTTAAAAAGAAGCAGGCTGAAGCAGAAGCAGCTCTGGCTGTCTTTTGCCCTAAATGCAGAGATAAACATCCACTAAGGGAATGCCCATTGGACAAGATACCAATCTGCACCCTTTGTGAGAAAAACCATGAAACAGAACAGTGTCCCTCTCTACCGGGAATAAAAGCAGCATTCAGCCAATGGAAGAAGAAGCTGAAGTAGTTTATCTGTTAACACAAAGAAGAAATGGCAACCAAGAGGACAAGGTATGAATTCTAGCATGCCATTTACATCTTCTAATCGTTGGAATAATTATCCTTCTTTCAGTTAGAAAAATTACCCTCCCTTTAATCAGATGCAATACCCACCCTTTAATCAGATGAATTACCCACCCATGCAACAAACAAACCATCCCTTTGTTGATCCTGCAATGTGGACTCCTTGGCCCCCACAACAGCCATCTTCTTTCAATCCATGGAATTCAAATTGGAGAAGCCAACAAATCCCATATCCAAATCAATTTCCTCAATTTCAGCAACCACTGCCTCTACCATCAGGAGCTCCATCAAATAATCAAATGAGACCCCAACTACTTGTGCAATCAAATCCTAACCCCAATAATAAAGTTGTGCAAGTCATTGATATTCAGAATCAACCTACATTTTCTACTATGCAATGTAATGATATTCATTTGAGATCTGGGAAAATAGTAGGACCTATCATAGATGATATAACCTCTTCTGATTCTGATAAAGATGAAACTGAGAAACATAAAAAAGCACAACCACCCTCTAATAAGGGTGTTGAAATAACAGAGCCACCATTCCCCGAGCGTTTAGTTTTAACTAAAACGCCTGAAATACCTGCTTTTAATCTTTTAGGAGAATTACAAAACTTGTATGTTAAACTTCCACTATTACAGGCACTAAGAGATGTACCAATATATGCCAGAACCATGAGGGACATTTGTGTTAAGAAACCTGGTAGGAAGACTAAAGACCCCCTTACAGTTCATGTTATGGGTGATCTATCTGCATTAATGTCCGGAAAAACCCCTCCTGTGAAATATGGTGACCCCGACCATCCTACTATGACAGTTCAAATTGGTAAAACAAAAATTCCTCAAGTTCTGGTAGATTTAGGTGCTGCAATAAACATTATGACTCTCAAAACTTCATAGTTGTTACAGCTGAATAACACAATTAGAGATACACCAACCATCCTAGAGTTAGCTGACCGTTCTACAATTAAACCAGAAGTAATTGTTGAAGATCTACTTATCTCGGTTGAATCCTGGAATTACCCAGCTGATTTTGTGGTATTACAAACTAAAAAAAAGCTGGGGGGACACCCTTTAATTCTAGGAAGGCCATGGCTAGCCACAGCCGATGCATTTATCAGCTGCAGATCCGGTTCGATGACAATTTCTAATGGTTATGAAACTAAACAACTTACTCTTTATCCTCATGCTACACCCATAATTAATAACGAAAATTCTGTGTGGATGGATTATGATGATAATGCTATTCAGCCTATTTTAACTATCGGACAATCTTTAACTCTTAAAGACAATACAGAGGATGAAATAATTAATAATTTCATTTGCGAACCTTCCTCTATAATTGCTGAAACACACAATCAATTGAATGCACTTTTCGAAACGGGTACCCAGGAAAAGATTGAATCTGAAGATCTATCTCAGACATTAACCACCATCTCCTCTAAAAGCATAACAGTGGAAAGCAAACCTGGCAAAACATTAAATATAAATCCTGATCTAACAGTTGCTGAAACACAGTAGTTAATGAAGTTATTACTTGAAAATAAGGAAGCATTCGCACGGGATTACACGGATATGAAGGGAATCTCTCCTGAATTATGTACTCACCGAATTTATATTAAAGAAGGTTGCCGACCAGTCTGTCAACCCCAAAGACGAATGAACCCTAATTTAAGAGAAATTGTTAAAGAAGAACTTCAAAAATTGCTTAATGCAGGATTTATATACCCCATATCTGACAGTGAATGGGTTTCCCCATTGGTAATAGTCCCTAAGAAAAATGGGAAATGGAGAGTGTGTGTTGATTACAGAGCCTTAAACAAATCTACTCAAAAGGACCACTTTCCTTTACCTTTCATTGATCAGGTGTTGGATAGTCTGCCAGGAAAGAAATTATTTTCCTTTTTAGATGGATTTAGTGGGTATAACCAAATTAGAATTGCACCCCAAGACCAAGACAAGACCACTTTTACTAGTCCTTGGGGAACTTTTTCCTATAGAGTTCTTCCATTTGGACTATGTAATGCACCAGCAACTTTTCAGAGGGCTGTTATAGGAATATTTTCTGATATGTTGAATGACTCTATGGAAATATTTATGGATGATTTTACTCCTTATGGTGTGTCTTTTGAAGATGCACTACAGAATCTTGAGAAAGTGCTTAAACGTTGTATTCAAGCTCACCTCTCCTTAAGTACTGAAAAGTGTCATATGATGATGAGTGAAGGGGTAGTGCTTGGACATTTTATTTCATCTCAAGGCATTCAGGTAGACCCATCCAAAATACAGGTCATTCAGAATCTTCCTGTTCCTAAAACACAAACTGATGTGAGAAGTTTTCTAGGACATGCTGGATACTACAAAAGATTTATTAAATATTTTTCTAAGATAGCTTCTCCATTATTTGTGTTTCTTATGAAAAATGCTGAATTTAAGTGGACTAATCTTTGTCAGAAAGCCTTTGTAGAACTCAAGCATCAGTTATCTATTGCTCCTATTTTGAGAGGACCTGATTGGGCCCTCCCCTTTCATATATCTTCTGATGCTTCAGACACTGCAATTGGAGCTGTCCTGGGACAAGAAGAAAATCATCTTCCTTATGCTATCTATTTTATCAGTAAGAACATGACCCCTGCTGAGCTTAATTATACAGTTACCGAAAAGGAGTTTCTTGCAGTAATTTATGCCATTAATAAATTTCAACATTACATCACTGGTTATTCTACTTTTGTCCACACTGATCACTCGGCTATTAAGTATTTAATGAAAAAATCTGTCACAAATGCTCGAGTTACTAGATGGTTATTGTTACTGCAGGAGTTTGATATTACAATTGTAGATCGGCCAGGTAAAGAAAATGTTGTGGCTGATTTACTTTCACGGTTAAAAAATGATAATAATATTCCAGTAGATGATTCCTTTCCCGATGAGTATTTATTTGCAGTATTTGCTCACTCCCCTTGGTATGCAGACATTGCCAATTATTTGGTTGCAGGAAAGTTACCATCACACCTGTCACATAGGGAAAAGAGAAGAATTGTTCAACAAAGTGCCAGGTATAGCTGGATAAGCGGGTGTCTTTTCTACACAGGGCTTGATCAGGAAATCCGAAGATGCATCAGAGAGGATGAGGTGTACGATATACTAAAATCTTGTCATGATGGCCCCTGTGGAGGGCATTTTGCTGATAAAAGAACAGCACACAAAATTTTGAGGATGGGTTACTATTGGCCCTCATTTTTTAAAGATGCAAAGAAATATGTGCGGGCTTGTGACAGCTGTCAGCGAATGGGTCAACCCAATAATAGAGATCAAATGCCATTAAAACCCCAGGTAGTACTCGAACCATTTGAAAGATGGGCCTTAGATTTCATAGGACCCATTAATCCTCCATCCAATCAAAGAACTTATATATTAGTTTCTACAGATTATATAACTAAATGGGTGGAGGCCAAAGCACTTATTAGAGCCAATGAAGAAGTTGTCCTAGCTTTCTTATTTGAGGAAATCTTCACTAGATTTGGAATACCTAGAGAGCTAGTTACAGATGGTGGACCTCCATTCAATTATCATGGTTTTAAATCTACCCTTCAGAAATATCATATTCATCATAGAATGACCACACCATACCATCCCCAGGCCAATGGGCAGGTGGAAAGCACAAATAAATTAATAGAAGCCATTCTAACTAAAACAGTGAAGGATAACCAGAAGGATTGGTCTCAAAGGCTCCCTGAAACACTATGGACTTACAGAACTACCTGGAGAAATACTACATGATTTTCTCCCTATGAATTGGTTTATGGTAAAAGTGTTGTTTTTCCTGTGGAATTTGAAATCAAAACTTTAAGAACTGCTTTAGTTGTTAATCTTGATTTGACTGATGTGCCGACAGCTAGGTTGCAGCAGCTTCTTGAATTGGATGAAAAGAGATTAGATGCCATTCACCAGACAACCATGATTCAACAACAAAGAATGAAGTGGCATGATAAAATTATCAAACACAAGTAGTTCCAAAAAGGTAATTGGGCCTTATTGTATGACTCTCGGTTTGAAAAATTTCAGGGTAAGTTACGAACAAGATGGCTTGGACCATATGAAGTAGATGTTGTTTTTCCCAATGGAATAGTAAGACTTGTAACAATTGATGATTATAAAACACCTCTACTAGTAAATGGTCATAGGCTTCACTTGTACTAGCGCCCTGTTTCTAAAGAAGATTTTAAGGCATCTTGCATGACTGATACATATTATCTTTTTCTAGGGGAGTCCTCTGCTCCTCACAGCATTTAATTTTCTGCACTATATTTTTAGTATTAGATTAGATTTAAAACTAATAATCCCTATCAAGGGTTGGCATGTTACAATTGTATTTTGCAGATTAAGGAAGAACTCACTAAGGAGGACAGTTTCATCACAAGAAGATCTAAAGCTTCAATCATAGAAGCTTTGTTTCCCTCATCTCAATTCATTTCCTCATTTCCCAGCAATGTCTCTTTTATCACTTATCCCCTTACTCCAGCTTTCCCTTCTTCCTATTTTTTTTCGTACCCACTCCGGAAACACCATCTTTTAGCCGGCATTTCTCGTTCCATACTGTTGAAATCATTCCTCAGCAAGTACTTCCCCCAGTTTTCTTAATTCCAGATCATTACATTCCATTTTCTTTATTTTTCCATTGCTGAAACACCACTTTCAGCAACCTGTCATCTATCTTTCCATTGCTAAAACACCATTCCTTTCCTCTGCTACACAAATTTTCCAGTACCCCACTTTTATTCTTCAGATCCCTTGGGTGAATATTATCCAGTATTGAGCAGACTCCAATATGCTCCTGTTTCTACATTTTAGAGAAATCTAAAGATTCTTCCATCAGTATTAAGCCACTATGAACAAGAATTTTATACTTAAAATTATAAAAACAGAGGTAAAAATATAAGGTATGTGGATTTTTTATGTAATACAGTTAAATAATAGTTTAAAGAGAGGATCTTTCCCATTATGATTACAATCCTCGCACACTTAAACCTCATTTCATCACACATAGGGGGGGGGATTTCGAAAATTAAATCATCATTCCACACCATCCAATCCACTGTCACTCTTCATATCCATTATTTCCGCCGTCATTAATACTCCACATTCTCAGTCGCAACGATTAGTCTGATCGATTCTGGTGTTTCTGCTCTCTGCGCCTCTACATTTGACTCAAGTTAGTAGCTATGGGAGGCCTGGCTATCAGACATGAACCTGGCTCGATGGCTCTTCTCGAATTATTTCCGGATGCTTACCAAATTTTTCAGCAGGCAGGATGGATTACATATTTTGAGAGGCTAGGAGAATTTGATCCTCACCAAGTTTTGGAGTTTGCGCAGAATTTTCAGGAGAATCACTCTATAGTCCAAGGGGTCCGAATTTCGGTCACAGAAGAAGATATAGCACAAGTTTCGGGATTACCGGTCACAGGTGCTCGCTGGTTTAGTAGGAAAAAAGTCATCCTAAACGCATAGCAGGACTTCCTTCTCCCAGATGAACAGGTTGAGATTAAAGGCCGTGGCATAGGTCTGAATTCATTACCTCCCCCATGGCCAAAGGTAGCTGAATTTATCAATCACTATTTAACTTGCGAGGGGCGCTACCAGGTAGTTTATTAACATGATTTTGTTTTAATGAGTCATTTGCGGAATGGTCGATTAGTCAACATTCCTTATTATCTGCTTGGATGTATTAAAAATATGTCATATTACTGTAGACGGGTAAAATACCCCTTATTGTCCCTTACCCGTCATCGCCTGTGTCAATTATTAATTCAGAGGGGTTTTGCCCAGCAAAACCCCCCTCTAAATAACCTACCCCTACTTCTCCAACAAGCCCCTGAAATTCCCCAAGAAGCCGAAATTCCCCAGGAAACCCCCGAAAGCTCTTATGAACGGCAACTGGAAGATATTCCTGATCCTCCATTGATTCCATCTTCAGAACAAGTTGACCCATCCCTAAGTTCATCCCATTTAGCAGAGTCATCCCATCCCATTGTCCATAACTCTAGCGATGACTCTCAAGCTGAAACACCCCCATCACCCCCTACTCATAAAAGAAAGAGACGAATTGCAACAGTCTCTGTCTCAAAAAGGCAAACAAGGGCCACATCCCAAGCTGTCACCTCTTCCGATAGCCCTTCTCCTAGAAAAGAATCTTCTCATAAAAAGAAAAAGAAAGTCACTGCTTTTTCCGTTTTCCTACTTAGGAGAAAAATGAAAACGACTGTTGAATCTGAAGTCCTTCCCATTTCCCCTGACCCTGCAGCTATCTTGCTAAACCTTCATTCATCATCACCATTCCAAATTCCTGAATCATTACCTGTCTCGTCCTGTGGCATTGCTCCACAAGAACCAGATGCCCAGGGTAATATGACATCATTTTCTACTAAAAAAGTAACTGCTCCACAAGAACCAGTTACTCACTCAGCAGCTGAAACACAAGAACCAGCTGCTGAAGTGCAAAAACCAAACATCCAGCATGATAATATAAGGAAACCAGCTGTAGCTGAAACACAAGAACCAGCTACAGCTGCGGAACATCAATCAACTCCAGCAAAAGCAACCAACACACAGGGTTCACTCACCATGGCATCTTTATTAGAGGAAAATGAATTTTTGAAGTCAGAGTTAGAGGCCAACAAAAGAGAGTTGGTAACGACAAGGGAAGCCTTTGATAAAGAACTAAACCTCTACATGTTGGCACATACAGCATCAGCACAAAAGAATGACCCATGTAAATAATATATGTGCCATGAATGTGGAAACATTTACCAACAGGCCGGATACAAAATAGTTAAAGTCCCGGTGCCTGAGGCATCCACATCAGTCGTAGTCAAAGAAGAATTCCCTACTGCCACACAAGAACCAGTAAGGCCCTCAAAAATTTTGGAGAAAGAAACCAAGCCACAGATATCCTGCCCTGTATTAGTTAACTCAGCTACTCAGACTATGCCTCCGCCCAGTACTTATAATTCCAGAACACAAACTCTACCATGGAAAGAGTTGGAAATAATGAATAAGTGGAAGCAACAGTATGCTATTGATCAAGATAAAATGTTACAACAGCATAAGTTGGCATGGCAGAATCAGATGTATTCCAACTAGGATAACTAGGAGCAGACACTTCAGCAACTTAAGGATTCCAAGAAAGAAACCAAGGAGTTAAAAGACAAACTGGTCCTGATGTTTTCATTAGTGCAAAAATTGTTAGCCACCAGGAAACCTTCTTTGAATTATTCTCTGTTTCTTTCTGAACACCTTGTTTATTTTCAGTTGAAAACAATTAAGGACGGGAGACCTCATGAGTTGCTCACAGCGGAACAATTTGTCAAAACATTTACTGAGGCCTCTGCTAGTGATCAACATCTATTATGTGAACTTTATCTTCATAATGAGGCTATGCCTAAAAATAGACAAGTCAACCTGAATCCGATTGTTGGTGATATACAAATTAGGGCATTTGTTTCCTTTCTTGCCAATCAAATCACATGGCAAACCACTTTTATCGTAGGTAGGCACAATGAGGATAATCGCCTCCTCTAGATAAGGCCGGAACCTTCAAACCCGACCATTTTTGTAGCAGAATATCGTCAATTTTTGCAGAAGCCAGGAATGAGCAGGTACATACAACAATTGCAATCCTCAGTACTCCAAGAGTGTCATCAGTTAATCAGGGTCAAAGAGACTGCTGCTTTGAAGGAAAACACCATGTTCTGGCAACAGTCCTGTAAAGAAAGACAAGAGTATAATCCATTTAGCCCTGATAATCTTCAAACTGCACTGACCAGAATACCAAACTATGTCAGATGCATTCAACAATGCGCTGAGAATTGGATTGGTTATCATTTTCACTTCCCTATCTTATGGATGCTAGCAGAACGATATCAGCCTCATTATATATTGGCTAACAGAGACGAGGCAGCAGCATGGCAGAAACTGCAGAGTAACCAGGGATTCAGATCTTCAACAGAGGCCACCTTCCATAGTTATTGCTTGAGTAACTTGCATGCAAAGAGTTAGTACTCAGACTCTGACTCAAAGTAAAATTTGCCTAAGGACATGCAACCCTTTCAGCTGGGGGGGATGTTAGGACCTCACAATGTACCATTTTGACCACACATTTTGACACCACTTTACTCTTTATGGTCCATATTTAAAAGGCTACATTATCATTTCCATCCATTTTATCCAAAGGTATATGAAATCCTCCTCTTTACTATGTATTTAATTTGTTTTTCATATAATTCCACATTACTTTTATATTTAATCATGAATCGAAGATAGATAGTTTCTAAGACAAGTCTAAAGGATCGCAGATAATTCATGATAAGGATCGCGTTGCTGAAACAGTCAACAGACACACAAATCCCGTAGTTGAGACAGCTCGTGATTTGCGATCTTCAAATATATTTTAATAATGATGACAGCAGGACGAAGACGAGCAAGGGAAGCTGTTACACGGACCGTTTTGAAGCTAGTATTTTTGTACTTATTTGTAATAGCATTCCAGGATGGAAGAACAGAAAAGATCTTGTATTAAAACAAGAGATTAGATTTGGATAAAAATAGGATTTCTCTGATGTAACTGTAATAGATGTCTCCTCTTTAAAAAGAGGAGACATCATCATTAGAAGGGGATTTAGAAGCTGCGAGAGTACATTTCTTGAAGCAAGAAAGAGCCTTTGCTCTGTTGTAATGTAACATTTCTTGACAGATGAATAAAAGTTCATTTTGAGCGCTTCAATTTAATTTCTTTCCTCGGGGGATCTTGTGATAAGGACAGGGCCCGCCTTCATCACAAGATTCACCCAATTGCTCCTGTATTTTGTTCCTTTTTATGTTATTCGCACCTTAATTTAACCTTGTTTGCTGAAGAATTTATACAGTTCTGTGTTTCTTATTAAGCACTCTGTTTTCTTTAACACTGAATTTGCTTTATACCATTCATTCTTAAGAAGCTGAGAGTTACTTTCTTTTCAGTCATTTGTTTACTAGATGAATGTGTGACAGATTGATATCGGGAAACAGGTGTTGAAGGTTCCTGTTTGGAGGAATAGGGTCCTATTCCCCGTAGGTTGATCTTCTTTTTCTACAGTGTGATTAATATCAGGAAACAGGTGCTGAAGTTCATGTTTGGGGGAATAGTGTTCTGTTCTCTGTTATGGTTGATTGATCTCCTTTTCTGCAGTGTGATTTCCTTTCATTATTTTTCCTAGGATTCTTTTAATGAAAGTCTGCAATAGAGGGATTGTTTCTGCTGTAACACAAGTAGGCTTCAGCTTTGTTAAAAGTGAGGTGTGAACAGTTTGATTGATATTTGCATGATTGATGCTACAACATTTCTTTGCTTTTGGAATTGAGCATATCCAGTGCGTGATTGTCTTTGGAATAAACAGACCTTTCTGGGTTGACAATTTATGTGGTGCTTGAATTGTTAAAACAATTAAAGCGGCCAACAATAACAAAATTCCTCGCAACCTGGATTGTAGAAACTAGATCCAGGGTCTTGATTTCCATTTCTCGAACCTGTATGATTCTATCCATGTGAATAAATGTGTTGAAGTCGAACATGGTAGAAACCACTTGATTACCAGTCAATAATGTAGACTGTTAACAAGTGTGAGAGTAACCACCAGTAATGTCAATGGCCCTCAAAGTACTCAGTACAATCCTTGAAATGTGAATGAATGAGTTGAAGTCGAACATGTCACGGAATCATTCAATCGAAGGTCAATGATGCAACCTGTCATCGAAGGCG
Source organism: Pinus albicaulis (assembly GCA_034641835.2). Classification (NCBI taxonomy): domain Eukaryota; kingdom Viridiplantae; phylum Streptophyta; class Pinopsida; order Pinales; family Pinaceae; genus Pinus; species Pinus albicaulis. The sequence goes on along the minus strand of CM076572.1, from coordinate 77,597,175 downwards.
ATAAAGATTGCCATTGAGGCATGCAGATTTCAAGGTACTGATGATTTCTAGATCAAATTTCTAGATAATGACTTGTCGTCGATAGGAAGTGATTCATTGTAGGCAAGCCCACAACACAAAATCATAAATCAAGTTTTTGAAGAAAAATATTGGCAAGGACTGACTCAGGGATGGTAAAAATGGAAGACAAATATTTTGCAGATGAATGGTTTGTTTGAATTATCCTCTTGAACACATAACATCACTGCAGATGGTTTGGTGACAATTTGACCCCAAGTTAATACCTAGAAACCGATTGAAGACTTTCAAAATGGTTTGATTAAATGTTAGGAAAAGGATTTCCCAACCCAGGTGAACAAAAGTATCGTGTTCAAGAGTGGTTAACTGGCTTTTCGAATAATCAAAATACAACAAACAGGTTCATTTTTCTCTCTTTTCCCCCACCATTTCTGGCAAGTACCTCTTTATTTTTGCCAAGCTTGAGGAGGATAACATTTGCTTGTTTATAAGCTCATCCTTCGGATGAGTCCAACTTAGTTTAAGATTCGAACCCTAAGAAAGAGTGGCTCGTTCCTGTTTAAAATTGAATAGGTCCTTTACTGTTAAATTTTAACGAGTCTAGTATAGGAGAAACTCGATGTTTTTTCAATTTTAGGGAGTCAGAAGAAAAAACTTAAGAAGACTCCTGGGGGTACTTTTTCGTAAATTTAGTCTCTCGAGCCCGAAAAAGGATAAAATAATGTGGGAGAGAACTCTGTTGACCGTAATTAGTCAACGTGTACCTTTTTCGTAATAGTCCATTTCAGTCCGTAAAAGTGGTAAACTTACACTGAAAGGACGATCATTCATTTATTTTAACGAGTTCGAATAATCAAGTGCTTGGAAATATTTTCAATTTTCGAGAGTCTGAAAAGAGCTTAAAAGAGGACTCCAGGTTTTCACTTTTTTGTAAATTTTTGAAAGAGTCTGAAAAAGTGATAAAAGTATGCTCTTTGTTGAAAAACGATCAATTTTCCTGAAAAATCCAATTTTCTGCAAAAAAACTCGAAATATTACACATACATGTTTAAGATAAATAAAAATGTTTTCAAAAATTACCTTTTCAAAGTGAAAAATAAACAAATTAAAAAATCATTTATTCAAAAAAAAAACTTATAAAAAGGGCTTTTCTAACTTCATTTTTACCATTTGAGTTCAGAGTGAAAAGTGAGAGCTTTTGGGTAAAAAAGTTCCAGTGAAGATTCTGGAAAATCCGTCCAGCGAAATCGAGAACTGTTAGCTCCAGGTAATCCACAACCTCCTTATCTTGCATTTCATCCGTTTACATTTCATTTTTAGGCTTTAAATTTCATTTTTTAAGGAAAAATAGGTTGAAAAAATCGCTTGTGAGGGTCCACAGGCGCAACACGCGGGCCCTGCGGACCCCAAATTTTTTCTACATAGAAAAAATTCCTGGTTTTTTACCTGTTTCATTGCGCCTATGCGTACCTATGCATTGTGTATGAAAATAGGTTGCGGACCCCGCTTAATGAAATTTCAAACTTAAATTTCTCAAATTCCACCCAAAATTTTTCAAACAAGATTGTTCTAATATGTCTTTTTATGCATTGTAGGACATTCAAAATTCTTGTTTGGAGAGAACGCGAACATGAAGACATAGATGACGCCGCAATGAATCATTTTCCTACAATGCAGGCATTGAGAGCATGCGGTTTATACAAATTCTGGGCCATTCAGGGCATGAGGTCACATGTAGACCTCCTGACGTGGCTAGTGAACAGATGGCATGTACAGGACCAGTGCTTTGTTATTGGCATCCACCGACTCGAAATTGAGCTAGAGGATATTTATTTTTTAACTGGTTTGTCCAAGAGGGGCAAAAAAATTTCTCTGTTTGGGACTAGGCCAGGTGGCCAGTCTGTCGCTAGTCTTCAACTAGAGTTCTGTGATGATCGAGCCGACCCCAAGGACAAACGGATTGACATAAAAACTATCATCCGTCCTGAGCTTAAATTTATTGCATTTAATATTACCAGACTGTGTGGGAGTGTAGCGTTGCATGTGGCTACTGGTTCCCAGATGCACATTGTAGTAGACTATTTTAGAGGCACCATTTTCAACTGGTGCGAAGCTGTGTTGGCCAATGTGAAAGGCCAACTAACCAGAGAAAAGAATGGAAAGCTAAATAACTTTGGATATGGATCCATTTTAGTCACCTTTTCTCTAGAGAGGATCCCCATGTTAGCTCCACAGCACATTCCTATCAATTTTGGTCGACCTCGAGAACCTAGGATGGTTCGTTGGGTTTCTTTGATGGCCCATCATGCTGAGGGCATCGAGGTTGTTCGATTTCCTTCTACATATTTTCGTTGGCTAGAATGCCAAATTTTTGTTATAGAGGACTTTCCATATGTCGGGATAGACTTCCGCAGCGATCGAGAGATGGCTCTCCCAGCAGGAGAACAGTGGGATGATTTAGGTAAAAATCATTTTCAACAATTTCTAAGTTCTAATTTTTTTTGTATTTTAATCGTCCCAAAACTAATAATCAAAAATTCAAATGTAGATGTGGGCCCACGATGACCAGCCAATCTCCAACCTTATGAGAGGAGGCATCTAGCTGCAGCAGCACCAGCCCCATAGGGCCAATCAGTAGAGATCCTTTCTGATTTGGAGCATCACCTAGAGCGCTTGACTCTAGATATTCCAGAGACCGATATAGATGATATTCCGCTTAGATTACAGAGATATTTGATTGGTGTCCCATGACCTTTTAGGAGGTTCTTGTGTAGGGTGGCCCGAGCAGTGGTTTCTTATCGTGATCATCACCAGGGATAGGATGATCGATTTGTAGACTCATAACATTTTTTGACCTTTTGTATTATCATTTTTGCCGATCATAAGGTGTTTTTAAACCTATGATCGAAGACGATGTATATTTAAAACAAACTTTTATGCTATGATATATCACTATTACCAGCTATTTGTGTACATGTTATTGAATGTTGTGTAATTTACTGTTTTGATTATTGCAAATGTGTATTTATCATACTAGAAGCAACTGCATCTATTAAATTATTTAAATGTCTTGGGATATGCTGATATTCAATTTAATCAAATTCACGTTCCAAGAGATGAAACCTTAAAAATAACCATAATAACACTGGATTTCTAATGGCATAAACCCTGTTAAGCTTTAATACAACAGGTTCAAAATCCAACCTAACAATCAAACTCTGAATCCCAAATGAGATGGTTTCATATAATAACTTAATCACTGCACTATACTCTGCAATGTTATTCGTTGTTTGATCGAGGCTTACCCCATGCATGGACACTAACTCATTAGAGGGTGAATAGATAACCCACGCCGCGGAAGAAATGTTCCATGTACTACGACAAGCACCATCAGCAAAACCAATGTAGGTTTGAAGAGATGTCGACATCTGCAATATCAAGAGTAAAACTCAAATAAGAAGGAATAGTGATGAGAGCACATTCTAAACTAGGCATGATTTTCTAATCTAAAACACACCAACAGTAAAAAAACTAATCTAATAAAAATTCTCCACACCAAATTTAAGCATAATATCTCTTTAGATAAAGCCCATTTCTAGGTTTATCTAAAGGGACACCGTCGAAATCTATCAGCTCATAGGCCCCTTTTTCCAGCTTTCGTTTAATAATGAAAGGACCATGCCACATAGGCACGAATTTTCCAGCTCCTAGCTTATCGTTGGCTTGATCATACACTAAAACTAGGTCTCCTTCTGAAAAATTACGAGGTGTAACATTTCTATCGTACTGAGCTTTTATTCGTTTGACATGAGCCTCGTTTGCTAATGCAGCATTTTGTCGATTCTCATCTAGCTGAGCCAAGTACAAAAAACGCTTCTCCTCTTCAAACATAGCTGGGAGTAATTCTATGGCTAATTTCAATGACAGAATTTTGCATTCAATAGGCAACACAGCTTCCAAACCGTAAACCAATTGAAAGGGAGTGAAACCAGTTGATGTTTTTACTGAGGTCCGATATGCCCAAAGTGCTGAAAATAACATGGAATGCCAATTCAACTTATGAATACCAATGATTCGTTTAATCACAGTGAATAAAACTTTATTGATAGCTTCAACCAGACCATTAGCCTGCAGGTAATATGGAGTAGAACTATCGTGGCGCGGGCCAAGTTAATCTGTCAGTTCAGTCATCATGATATTTCGAAAATGACTTCCATGATCCGTAATTATGGCTTGAGGAACACCAAATCTAGCAATTATATGATTGAACACGAAAGTTGCAGTAGTCTTGCCGTCTGCCGAAAATGTAGGCATCGCCTCGGCCCACTTAGTAAAATAATCTACCACTAGTATAATATACGCATGCCCCCCGGCTGAGTCAGGGTTACATGTAATAAAGTCAATTCCCCACTTTGCGAAAGGACCGAAAGTAATTATAGGGTGAAGAGGAGCAGGTGGTGCACGCATTTTACGATCAAAGACTTGACAATTATGGCATTTTTGGACTACATAGATACAATATTTGAATAAGGATGGCCAGAAATAACCAGCGTGCAATATATTTTGGGCTGTGGCATACCCAGACATATGATCGCCACATTCTCCAAAATGGCAGTCATTCAGAACCTTCTCAGCTTCTTCATGTGTAAGACATCGTCGGAAAACAGAAACTTCTCCACGACGATAGAGTGTATCACTAATAATATTGTATTGTTGGGATTGGAAACATATTTTCTATTGTTGAGATCGTGAGATTTCAGGCCGAAAAGATTGGGTTTGGAGATAAACAATAATATCCCCATACCAAGGATCAAGAGTAGTGATAAGAAACAAGGATTAATCTGCAATGGGTTGTTCTGCCACAGTTTCAGTATCAGTAGACGGGAAATCACACATCAGTTCGGAAAAAAAAAAAGATTTCTTTGCCTTGGATTTTTCAAATTGCAAGTCAAATTCCTGCAAGATAACTATCCATTTGGAATACTTTCTCCCTAGCAATTGTTTGTTCAAGATGTACATCATAGGGTTACAGTAAAAAATTACTGTGGTTTTGCATAATAAGATGTAGTGACGGAATATTTGGACAGCTTGAACAGCTGCCAAGGCCAATTTATCCACATGCGTATATTTGATCTCAGTCGGATGGAGATTTCGACTAAGATAGTAAATCACATGTTAATTTTTGAATTCATCTTCCTGAACTAAAACCATCCCAATGGTGGAATGAGAGGCGGCGAGGTACAAAAAATAGTCCTGGTTGTAATTGGGAGGATGCAGTAACGGTGCATGGGTCAACACGTCTTTGAGTGCATCAAAATATCGATCAGAAATCTCATCCCAAAAGAATGGAACGTTCTATTTGAACAACCTGGTAAAACCCTTTTTTAACTTGGCGTAGTTAGGAATGAAATGACCTAAAAAGTTTTCTTTCCCCTGCAAACTTTGGAGTTGGCGCAGAGTCGAAGGAGGAGGTAGATTGAAAATAGCTTTGACCTTCGATGGATCAACACGAATGCTCTCTTTCGAAACAATAAATCCCAGTAAGCAACCCGATTCTACACAGAAGACACATTTTTGTGGATTCAGCTGAATTCGATAATGCCTACATCTCATAAAGATAGCTCATAAGTGAGTGAGATGGTCAGCCCTACGCAATGAATGAGCAGTTAAATCATCGAGATAAGGCTGCATAATGTGCTTAATGTCATGAAATTCGTAAGACATAGCCCTTTGAAAATTTTCCCCAGCATTCTTCAATCCAAAGGGTAGTTTGCAATAAGAAAATGTTCCCCATAGACAAATGAAAGTTGTTTTAGGCTGATTAGCAGGGAGTATGTTTATTTGATTGTAACCGGAAAAACCATCCATAAAGGAGAACATTTCACTGCCGGCACAATCATCAATGATTTGATCGATATAGGGGGTTGGGTAATTTTCTTTAGGACAAGCTTAATTAATATCCCTATAATCGATACATACTCTTATCGTTCCTTGTTTTTTGTGAACAGGAACAATATTCGATACCCAATCGGTTAAAGGAATTTGATAAATGAAACCTGCACGAAGTAATTTCTCAACTTCGACGTTGATAGCAGTAACTTTTCTTGGATGTATCTGACGTAAGCGTTGTCGGATAGGTTTTGCATCCAGGTAAGTCTTAATTTCATGTACGACAATTGACAAATCGATTCCTGGCATTTCTTCATATGACCAGGCAAAAACGTCATGGAATTCTTGAAATAGGGCTTTATAAGTTTAGATTTCTTCATTTGTACAGTAAGCACCTATATGAATGTTTTCAATTATTCCAGGATTAACTGAAATTTCAATAGGAATCGTTCGAGAGATATTTTCCAAATTTAACTCAAAATTAGGATTTTGCAATGGATTCTACGGTTCTTTGACATATTCAGCAGTAAAAATAGAAGAGAAATCATTTTCAAAATGATCCAACTCAACTAAAAACGAAGATCGATGATGTAGATCTTCCCATGGTAAATCGTCAAAAGACAAAAGTTCACGAATCTGCTCATCAGTATGAAAAAGATCGAGAAATGTCATTGTGGCTGAGCTAGATATAGAAAGTGATTCCTTATGGATCACATTCATTGGATTAGTTTCGGTTGAAGAAGGATTAGAAAGTGACTGTACAACCTGATATGCAATTTCAAAGGGACTCAAAGGCATCGCGCCATCAAAAGAATCCACCTCGGAATCGGTAGGTACGATCCAAGGATCATCAACAGTATTCGATGAAATCATATGAATATTTGCAATAGGAGGTGATACGTTAGGAGCAGGAAAGGAAAAATTTCCTAGTAAACCAGAATCTTTAATCAAACCTACACCAACATCTTTTTAAGGGATAGCCATTTTACCAACGTGCTAGATAGTTTCTGTAGAGGTTGGATCGGATGAGAAATAAGTGAGATGGTCTATTGTAATTATATTTCCTTGATGTGGAAACTTGATAAGCCGAAAGACCGATGAAACAACAACAGTCATAGCATAAGACCAACTATGACCCAGGAGAAGGTCGTAATCTAAAGGGGCATCAACCACTTCCACATCTAGATTTACGGTTTTTCCTTCGACCCCTATAGGTAAATCCTGCAAAATACCAAAAGGATGGAACCCTCGGCCATCAAAAGCATTTAGAATTGTCGAAGACTGATTGAGTGTAGGAGAACCAAGAGATTTCTAACACTGGATCGACATAATACACGTAGAAGCCCCTTCATCAATCACAGTCCAAAAGACCGATCTATTTTTGACTAATACTAGAATCTGGAAAGCCATTTGATGAGGTAAGTGGGGTGTGCTATTCTCTAAATCGAAGATTATTAGGTTCGAATCCTGAATATCGATAGCTCCTATGGCAGAAAAAAGTAATCTACGCTGTGTTAGGCACGATTGTAGCACTTCCAAAGCCGACATTGCTGAAGGGGAAATAGCTAAGTCCTCAACAATGTTGTAATTCTGAGCAGCTCTTGCATGTTGATTGAAATCTGATTTACGAAGTACACCTTTAGCAGGCGATTTGATTACTAAGTCTGAATTGGGTTTCTCGATCTGCAGTGGATCAGAAATAGGAGGAAGTGTAGTTGATGTGTTTGAATTAGAAGATTCTGCTTCTTTACCACCAACAGGACTTTTACTACCATAATCTTGCGATCGCGTCACAATCCTGACATGAGACATCATCATACCAGGTTCTTCTGAGGCGTTCGAGGTAGAACCAATCATCTTACTATCTTGAGTAGGAAAAGGATCCTTCAAGACAACAGGATGTTGAGAACCTTTAACGAATTTTGAAACCTCCACTCGATGTGGGCATTCTTTAGTAAAATGATCCTCGTCGCAAATTATAAAAAGAAAACAGAGGTTTGCGTTTTTCGTCATTAGATTCATTTTTATCTGTTTTATCTTTTGAATTTTGTTTTTTTTTATTCTTCCCCTTCTTTTTACCGCCAGATTTAGATTTGGTGTAGATGTCTCTACGACATGAAGGTCGGCAAAAATTTCAGCGAAAGATTCTCCTTTCGGGGAATGAGGTAAAGTTATTATAGGAGAATAATTATTTGAAGATTTCTTATTGTTTTTAGTACTAACTGAACTAATCATACCATCAGCGGCATGAGACCCTGAAGGAGCTACAGTTATTTAACCTTGTTTTGGAAGATCGGGGATTTTTTCATGTAAAGTACCTGACTGTGTGTAGATGAGGTCAAGGTACTGAGCTTGAGCAATGAATTTCTCCTCAGTAACAACTCTTCCCTTAGCTACATATTCAGTGATTTTGGGTAATAATGATTTAATGAACCATTCCGCCAAAATTTGATCCGGAATGAAAAATTTCACTAAACGTCTTCTACATCGCCATTCGTGAATATGATCAGAAATATATGTGGACGTGGATTGTTTTAGTGAAGTCAATAGTTCCGTGTCATTTTCGTATCTGAAAGGAAACTGAAAATGAGTTAAGAAAGCAGTTGCTAACTGATTGAAATTATTAAAAGAGCCTCGTGGTAACTCAATGTACCATTTGGCGGCAAGACCAATAAGAGTTCATTGAAAAAGACGTAAGCGAATTGAATCATCAATTATCGAATTAGACGCACACTAGAGGTGATAAGTCATAATGTGATTTGACGGATCCTCTCCTAACTTACCCTCGAATTTCGGTATATCACTGGGAAACTTATGTGGCATTAGCGGCCAATACGAATGATAGTAAATTGGATCATTCGTAAGGCGTGACAAATCAGGTAAATACAAAGTTGTAATAAATGGTAAGTGATGGTTAGGGTCGTGAAAACCTTGAGTAACAAGAGTAGTTCCAGGAGGAGGATACCCAGGATAACTGGGAATCGGATTTGCATTAGGAATGGTATAACCTCCCGGGAAACTAGGATTAACCAGACCAAACTGTGGTTGTTGAGGTTGTTGATAAGTATAGCTAGGATACGGTTGATACTGATAAAATAGGTTTTGTGAAATGGGACTGAATTGATACTGCCCTGGTACGGTTGATATGTGAATTGCGGTTGACTCATGACAATCATACTTGTACCAGCTTGTCCTGTAGGTATCTGGACTGAAGTCTGAACTGTAGGTCCTAACTAGGGTACAGAGACTTGAGGAATTTGCATAGATGCAAGGATAGAAGAAACCGAAGCTACAGATACTCCAGAAACAGGTGTTATAGGTTGAATAGATGTTGCAGTAGTTGCAGCAGTTTGAGGTGGAGTCTGAGGTGTACTAGGCCCAGACTGCTGAACAGAACTAGGTGCAGGGATTTGAACAGTAGGCTGGACAGGTTGCTGGGTTGGACCAGAAACCAAAGGCTGTCCAGGTTGACTAGGTAACTGAAAATTAGGTTGCATAGTCTCTTGAATTTGGGATGGATCCCACACCATGTTCATTCTGGGGTATTTTCCCATAGAAGGTTGTACATATGAAGGACCATAACCTGGTTGAATGTAGGGTTGATAATTAAGTGGTAAATTTCCAACTCCTTGTACAAATGATTGACCAGAAGGCGGTTGAAAACCTTGAGTTGGGTACTGACCTTGAGGTTGATAACCCTGAGGCGCATATTTAAATTGGGGTTGATAAGGACCTTGAGGAATATACTGAGTCTGGGGTTGACCTTGGGGTATGTACTGTCCTAAAGGTTGATAACCTTGAGGTATGTACTGTCCTTGAATTTGTTCTCCAAAATAATATTGTCCTACAGTTTGTCCTGGGAAAAAATTACCTTGAAATTCCCCCCCAGGCGGTAATTGAATGCCTTGAGGTTTCCCCCCAGGTGGTAACTGACTGCCTTGAGGCTACCCCCCAGGCGGTAACTGACTACCTTGAGGCTGCCCCCCAAGTGGTAACTGACTACCTTGAGGTTGAGGATTTGGAATATTACCAGAAATCATAAATATTTTCTCTGCGTTTGACGTTTCAGTTTTAATTCCATTAAGACCAGATGATAATACTTGTTCAGTCGGTCGAGGAGTTTCTCCTGAGAAATTACCAGAGAGAGCCTGGTACCCCGAAGGAACAGAAGGACCACCATATAAAAATGTTTCCGGTGTTTGGGAAAACATAGATGACTCTCCTAACATGATCGATGAAGGATAATAACCTCTGGGCGTAGGATGAAAAGGAATTCGAGGTGGTGAAAAAGAAAGACCCAGGTTTTCTAAAAAGTTTTTCAAAGATAAATACCAAGCATCGCTCCCAATAGGGCTGTAGAAAATGGATTCACGCTCCCTAAGATTCAAATACAATGGGGATTTAGGAAGAGCTACTTCTTTGTCTGGACTGGCAAGTTCTTCAATAGAAATGAGGTCAGATGGAAGATCTTTAGTAACAATATTTCTTACCCTAAGTGAACCAGGATCACTAGAAGTTGGAGTAATAAATCCTGAGTATGTTTCCAAAACAGAAGTTTCAGTGTCAGGCTCAGAAATTTCAGGTTCTTCAGCTAGTTCACTGGAAGGAGAAATACTACCAGCAACTTCACAAACTGAAATCGGCTCTTGAATATGCTCTGTCATGGGTATTTGATGATCAGGATGAACAACTATAGATTAACTTCCGACTTCTATTGATCTAATTATACTGCTACTAGACGACACTAGAGCATGCAACCCTTCAAGCTAACTTGGTGTATACTTAAGGGGCTTCCCCTGAAGTCTCTGGGACTGTCTCGGTAATTCTGCCATGTTTAAATATTAATCAATCACATGCAAACAAATAAATTTCAATTAAAACACTTAAAGTCTCTAAAGGAACAAATAGTTGAATCAAACGCCTAAAAAATCTAAGAGTTCAAACCATGCACAAACAGTAACTTCCCGTACTAAAAACACTAGTTGGTGATTAAATCCAACTTAGTAGAAGTTTAATACAGAAATGACGGTTGGAACAGTTACCCCAACAACCTGCTTAATGAAATAGACTGGCACAAGTTTCTTCACAAAACCATCTCGAGTGAAGAGAACCCCCCAGAGAGTCCAAGTGAGTCTAGTCAACGTCTGCTCCAGGTATAGTGAGATCTTTCCTTCACCTTCACCTTAGGAAATAATCTTAATCTTATGGACACTAAGTTTACCAACAGTAACAAATACAACTGGGGGAACAGTCTACGATCCGATTCCACGCACAAGGGCAAAGTAACAAAGCTCAATCCCCTTGAAGGCTCCTAGACATGGTCAATCTGAGGTTTACCAACAAGTGACCCCAAGCTCCTCGACAATGGTTAATCCGAGGTTTACCGTTTGTAATGCGCGCAGATCTTCTATCTTTCCCAATGAAACATAATTGATTGTCTCAAAGGTTCGGACATGATCTCGTGATTTATTTCCTATCGCAAGATTTATCTACTTGTTTTTTTTAACTATCTTGGAGAGTTAATTACTCCCTACTCCAAGATACTAGCCTAAGCTATATTGGTGATAAGAGCCCTAGAAATAGAAAATATTACTAGATTAATTTTAATTAAGCTTTGTTTTTATGGGTTGTTCTTTAAGTCAATAGGTATGGAAATGAAACTTTGATGGTGTGAAGACTAGACTTCCAAACACACTAAAAAATGCACCTAAAATGATAAACAATTCTTTTTTCTTTCAATGAAATTATAGCTAAAGAAAGAGTTTGAGAATGCAATTTCTTTTAAGAGACAATTCTTTCTTTGAACATGTAGAATAAATGAAAAGAAAATCTTTTTGTTTTTCAAAAAGAACTCAAAACGAGACAAATAATAAATGCACACAATAAATCCATTTCACTTTCAAAAATCGAAACTACAAAAACAAATTTCCTTCAAAAGAGATCTACAAGTTCTAAAAAGCACTCAAAACTACGAAAAACTAAGTTTTTGAGATCTACAAACTTTGAAAATCTAATTGAATAAAAGCTTTAATTTTTTTGAGAATGTTTTTCTTAGTTGTTCGGTAAACTAAGGATTCATTTTCCCAGAATAAAAAACAAATCAAAAAACATCCAGATATGTTTCCTTCTGTAAAAATGAAATTCAGAACTTATAACAAAGCTTCTTCAAATATTTTCAAAGAGAAAACTAGATCTATTTCTCAAAAAGGATGGATTTCGCAACCAAGTCAGACTCGTCAAGAAGACAAAAAGACCAGTGTGATCTAAGGTATTTCAAGCTTCCAATCTTTGAGTCACTATAGAGACCAAGCGAAAACCAGTCCAGGTATGCAAAACTTCTAGAAAATCACTCAAAATACAAATACTATTGGAACTCACTCACAAGAGGTTTTTGAAAAGAAAAATACAGATTTGGGCAGATACTATAAATCCTAAATCAAATTAAACATAAACTGGAAGAATAAATCTGAAGCTTTTCAAAAAATTTAATAGGGTCCGCAGGCCCCAGAAGTAACAGGTGTGGTCCTGCACTGGTTACTCAAGGAAATTGCAAAACTGCCCACACTGTGTAAGAAAACAAAGTGCGGTCCCCAAAAAAGTTCAAGAAAAATAGAAAAGACTTCAAAACTTTTCAAAGCAAAGTAAACCTAAGCTACCCAGGCGAGTATCCATCAATCGAAAACCAGAAAAATCATTTTCTCAAGTCAAAATAAAGGAAAACCAAAAAACAAGAATCCTTTCCCAGCGGAGTCGCCAATTTGTTGATCGGATAAATCAATCTTGCAGAAAATATTGTTTACCCTAGTACCAAAAGGTAATCTAGCAACAAACAGTCAAACAAACCTATCTTTCTCTAGACATATGTGATTTACAAAAGAATACTATAAAGGTGTTCAGGTCTTACCGTAGATCCAATGCTTGTTCGAAGTAGTTGTCCTTCGGTCACTTGAAGGAGTTATCTTTATAGACCTGCAGTCACAAATAAGAAAACATTAAATAGCACCTGTATAGTAAATATTATAAATCATGCCTATAATGGTGATCAAGGAATCCATGAAATAAACAGTTAATTAACAATTTATTGAGAAAAATGAATTCATTTGTATTAACTTTGAATGAAAGAAAACCTTACAACCTTAGCCTTGATGTTGAATAGGCCTTCCCGGGGTCTGAAGCAGGAATATCCTCTACTCTGAAAAGCCTTGCACTCTTCCAACCGAGACAGATAGAGGTATGTGATCTTTCCTCACAAAATCTTAGTTAAATGAGTCTGAATCCCAACAGCACTTTACCTCAAATAATTCTAAAGCTTGAACTCCCCTTGAGGCTACCCAAGGCCTCTTTTTATAGTGCAAAAGAGGAGGTTTCAATTCCACTATGAAGGGATAGAATCCTCTTTCAAAGGGATAAGCTCTTCACATCAAGGGGTTAGCTCCTTAAGGCAAGGGATACATGAACCTCAAAAGAGCGGTTCTGCAACCGTAAGATTCCTTCCAGAGGCTTCTACAAATGACTGAAAGTGAGATTTTTGAGTTTACTTGCGCCTTTTTATTCTTTTACAGGGGTCTTCACTCTTAACACAGAGAAAGTGTGTTCAGGTACGCAGGAGTCATGAACATTAGGTGCGGGACCGCAGGTAAGACAAAGAGAAAGTGCGATACCAGAGTTAAAGAGATTTTTGAGAGCTTTTCTCTTATTTTTAGGCTTGACATGAGGAACTAATGTGTTAGACTTACAAAGGAGGAAGTATGAGTGATAATGAGCTCATACAAATAGAAGAATGTCAAGATGACAATTTTCAGTGCAACAGATAGTTAAACTGAGATAGTAAATGAATGTTTGGAAGGATATCTTTGTTGTTTTGTGTCTGATAAACAAACACAATGGGTCAAGTGGTTACCTCTCGCTGAATGGTGGTATAACACTTCCTTCCATACTGAAGCAAAAATTACCCCATTTATGGCATTTTATGGATATCATCCACCCTCCATCACATCATCTTTAAGAGAAAATTTGAAGGTTCAAGCAGTGGAAGATCACATCGAGCATCAACAAGAAGTTCTCCAACTCTTAAAGGATAAATCGATCTTAATTTGGACACAAAACTGAAAGAAACAACAAGATCAAATACCCAGAAAGTTGTTTGATGTGGGAGACTGGGTATTTTTACGGCTACAACCATACAAAAAATTTCCCTCAAGCAAGCTAAGAAGGATAATAAATTATCGCAAAAGTACTATGGTCCTTACAAGGTTTTGCAAAAGATTGGTACTATGGCATACAAATTGGAGCTTCCTGCTTCTTCACGAGTGCATCCAGTTTTCCATGTTTCATGCTTAAAGAAGTTTATAGGTGAAAATCTTCCAGTTCAAAAAATATATCCATAACTTGATGAGGAAGGAAAAATCATTTTGGAACCTGAAGCGGTCACGAAAACAAGAACTCGACATCTACGGAACTGATCAATTTCAGAGTATCTCATCAAGTGGAAGAACTGAAGATTCTACATTGGAGGATGAGAATTTTATACAGAAGCACCCAGAGCTACTCAAGCATTGAGGACAACACTTTTTAGAAGGAGAGGGGCACGTTAGGTCCCTATATTACTAGTATACTCTCTTATTATTGTTATTATTGTACCCTTGTAACCCCCATATTGTTATTATTGTGCCCTTAAATTATTATTGTTAGGTCGACTAGGAATACATTGTGGCCCCACTAGGATTACATTGTGGCCCCATGGACTCCTATATATAGAAAGGAGGTTTTCTAATTTGTATCATCAAATAATTTTTCATTCATGTAATGTATTGGAGGTTCCCCCTCGAAGTGGCTTATTTCTAAGGTGTTGATATCTCTTTTCTTCTATTTTTGGAGCTGGTTTCACAAAATCTATTGTGTCAAAGCATGTGTTTTTTTTTAATGGAAATGTTCACCACATTCGTTCCTCCTCCTAACGGATATCGACCAGTGTAATCTGGGTGCTACCATGATCCTATGGTAGAAATATGTATTAAAAAATAAGCACAGGCCGCAATATATATATATACCCGAGGGTCTCTATCTCTGGTAGCCTATTTATATTATCAACTCAAGACACATAATTAAGGGAGACACGTCATTCTGATGCAAATACCAGTAAAATGTTATTGGAATTCTCATCAGGCCGGTAGCATTGGGTATAAATGAGCAGATGCTGACTTGGCATGCCCTTTTATTGAGCCTATACTGCTAGCGCAATTGTGAATTTTTAACCACCGTTATATAATAACAAAATACACATTACACCATGTGAATGTTACAGCACTCTCGTCCAACCTTACAACAACCTGAGAGCTCCTCACATGAGGATCCAACATCAACACTGGTCGGAAGTCAATATCACTCATACCTACAACATGTTTCTTGCACTCTCAATTTGATTCAACGCCATGGACTCCATGTTCGTATTCGCATTCAGGCTTGCCGAAACTGCTTGTCACTCCACGCTAATTCGATTCCACTCCCAGCATTTGCGTTCACTAAATAATTATCTTGCCATCCTACATTGTCCTTAATTCCAACATTCTCCTTCACATTCCAAGCTGTTCAACCCGCTTTCCACCTCAATTCTCCACAACCTGCATCCGCTTGCTCCTGCAATTCAACACACTCATCTTCTGCATCTATATGATGTATCCCATAGTCAAACACACATAAAACATAAAATGCAGAGAGAAAACATGGAAGGAGTTATAAATACAATGATAAATACTGTATCAATACTCATGGGCGAATATAACATTTTTTCCCCTTTGCACTTGGCATTCTTCACACTGTCACAATCCCTCTCACGCTCTTGTTTTTTCCTCTCTTATTTCCCTAATGTTTATACTTTAATGTGAAACTATTCTTCTTAGAATATATTTCTTCTGAAACTACTCCAACACACCAATGCCCTCCTATTTTTAAGTTCTTATCCTTACTTGGCCCTATTTCCACACAGGGAAAGAAACCAATTTCTAAATTTATTCCTAATTAATAAAAAAAATACAACACAACTAACTACACTCATAAATAAATAAATAATAAAATATTAATGCTAATGTTTATTCCTCTCGAATTAGCCACAACATGTGAACATATTATCACATTGCTGGATAATTCCAGACACTCCTGCATCAAACTCCCAGGGAAGAAAAAGAAAGTTGATTTTTCAACGCTTCAGGATCTACTCCAAACTTCTGTAGTTCTCCTGTAGTCATCCAACTGGCATCTTCCACCAGTTGTCTTTTCCATTTGACTAAATAAGGATAATAGTTATGTCCCATGGTTTCTTTTGATACTCTTTTCTCCAAAATGGCTTCGACTTCCTTCCTTCTTGTTTTTGGAATCTGCTCTTCCCAATTTACTGTCGCGCTTTCTTCTGCTGTAGAGTCCCCTTGTGGTTCTTCTTTTGGTTCTTGGTATAGATACAAATATGCAACATTGAAGATTGGTGATATTCCAATTCCCGTTGGAAATTCAATTTCATATGCATTCGAAGAAAATTTCCTTACAATTTTACATGGCCCTATCTTCTTCATTTTTAACTTGTTATAAGTTTTAATAGGAAATATTTCTTTTCTTAGATACACCATGAATAAGTCAACCACTTGGAATTATTTTTCTCACTTCCTCATACCAGCTCTCTGCTTGTATTTGCTACTACTTTTCTGCAATATTTTTTTGACATCTTCCTGTAGTTTCTGCATTTGTTCTGCAAACTCTTCGGCCTTTGCGCTCCTTACCTATTTTTTTCCCAGATCTCTGAGTTCATACACACCTCTTGGATGCATTCCAAAAAAAATCTGGAATGGACTCATACCAGTACTTCGATTTGGAGTATCATTATAAGCAAGCTCAGCCTAAGCAAGGGCTAAATCCCATTGTTTATGATTTTTATACACCAAACTTCTCAATATGTTTCCCAAACCTCTATTCACTACCTCGGTCTATCCATCCGTTTGAGGATGATATGCTGAACTGAAACTAAGGTTGGTACCTAGTTTCTTCCACAGAGTTCTCCAAAAATGTCCCACAAATTTGGTATCCCTGTCAAACACAATACTTACAGGCAATCCATGTAATCTTACGACTTCTAAAAAACATAGATTAGCAATATGTGTTGCATCACTTGTTTTCTTGCATGCAATAAAATGACCATTTTAGAAAATCTATCCACCACAACATAAATGGAGTCATTTCCCCTTTTTTTTTTTAGTAAACCCAAAACAAATTCCATACTAACTTCATCCCATGGTCGGTCGAGTATTGGTAATGGATGATACAATCCTATATTCTGACTTTTCCCCTTAGCATGTTGATAAATCTTGCATTCTCCCACGAATCGTCTAACATCAGTTTTCATCTTTGGCCAGTAATAAAAATTATTTACCTGAGCAAAGGTCTTGTCTTGTCCAAAATGTCTAGATAGGCCTCCACTATGTTTCTCCTTAATTATGTTTTCCCTCACAGAACATTTGGGAATGCATAATTTATTACTTTTGAATAGTAATCCTCCTTGGATAAGATAATCCAACCACTAGATTCTATTATGAACTGCTGGATTTTGTACAACTACATAAATTTCTTTAAACTCTGCATCATCTTTATACATGTCAACCATTTCCTAAAATCCTACAACACCAACTTGTAATTCTTGCATAATTAAGTTCACTCTACTCAAAGAATCAACAACTTTGTTCAATTTACCACTCATATTCTTGATTACAAAAGTAAAACTCTGCAAATATTCTACCCATTTGGCATGTTTCTGATTCAATTTTGGCTGGTTGTTTATGAAATGTAATGCATGATTATCAGAATATAACAAAAATTTTTTTGGCAACAAATAATGTCTCCATTTTTTTAAAGCCTGCACAACAACATAAAACTCTTTGTCATAAGATGAATATTTCTTCTTTGCTTCATTCATTTTTTCATTGAAGTATGCTATTGGTTTCTGCTCTTGACTTAAAACTGCTCCAATCGCAATTCCACTAGCATCAGTTTCAACCTGGAAAAAGTTTTCAAATTTTGGTAAAGCTAAAACTGGTTTTTCGGTAATTTTTTTCTTCAACAATTTAAAGTTTTGATTTGCTGCTTCTGTCCACTTGAACGGATGATTAGTTTCCCTAATTGTTTCAATAATGGGTACGCAAATATGACTAAAGCTTCGGATAATTTTTCTATAGAAACCTACAAGACCACGAAAGCTTCTTACCTCAAATATGCTTTTAGGAGTTGGCCAATTTACGATTGCTTGGATTTTTTCCGAATCCATTTTCAAACCTTCCTTAGAGACTAAAAATCCCAAATAAATTAGTTCTTCCTTCATAAAACTGCATTTCTTCAAATTTATTAGTAGTTTTTCTTTCTGAAAAGTTTTTAGAAATAATTTAAGGTGGTCCAGATGCTCTTCTTTACTTCGACTGAGAATGAGAATATCATCAAGATAAACAATACAAAATTTCCTGCATATTCCTTCAAAACCTCATTCATCAACCTCATGAATGTACTGGGTGCATTATTAAGTCCAAAAGACATTACTAACCATTCATAAAAGCCATTGTTTGTTTTGAATGCAGTTTTCCACTCATCCCCTTCTCTAATTCTTATCTAATGATACCCACTCTTCAAATATATCTTGGAAAAATATTTGAACCCACTCAAACAATCCATTAAATCATCCATTCATGGTAAAGGAAAACGATACCTGATGGTGATTTTATTTATGGCTCTAGAATCTGTGCACATGCGCCATTCACCCCCTTTTTTTGGATTGAGTACTTTTCGTACAACACATGGACTGAGGCTTTCTCCGATTAATCCTTTACCCATTAACTCTTGCACTTGTCTTCCAACTTCGGCATTTTCCTATGGTGTTAACCTATATGATTCTTTATTCAAAAAAATTGCTCCAGGGAATAGATCAATGTGGTGACTAATACTCCTGATTGGCGGTAACACATTTGGCAACTCATCCACAATAATATCAGCAAAATCATTCAACAGATTTCAAATTTCTTCAGGTAAATCTTCTAAATTTGTAGAATTTAAAATAACCTTGGGTCTCCCTACAATAGAAAAATGCATCTCCTCGCCTTTCTTGAATTTTTGGAATAGGGCTTTACTACTCATCAACATAATGTTGTTTCCAAGTGCTTCCTTGTCAACTTCAGCTTTAAATGGCAGCAGTGTATGCTTGTTTCCATCTTTTTCAAGAATATAAGTGTTTATTCGGCCATCATGTATGGCTTTCTAATCAAACTTCCAAGGTATTCCCAATAATATGTGGCATACATCCATCGACATTACATCACATAAAATAACATCCTTGTAAGTACCAATCTCGATTTCGACCTTACATTGTTCAGTTACAATAATTTGATGGCCTTTTTGGAGCCATGATACTTTATAAGGAGTAGGGTGTATTGTTTTCTCTAACTTCAATTTGTCCACCATTTCTGTAGAAACAAGGTTATCAGTACCTCCACTATCAATTACCAATTTGCAACATTTACCTTTTAACTTACATATAGTTCTAAACAGGTTCTTTCTCTGAGCTGGTTCTCCAACTTCTTTGGTTGATTTAAGCAATATCCGTTTTAACACCAAGGATTCTATGGCTTCAGGTGGTTCCTCTTTAGCTATAGTTTGAGAAATTCCTTATTTTTTTTTAGCAACATTCAAATTTCGCTGGGTTGTTGATCTATTGTGAGGACAGTCCCATGACCCATGTCCCCACTCACCACATGTAAAGCACCGAATATCCCTTCCTCGGCCTCTACCTCTAGGCACAAGTGTTCTGTGACTAGAGTCTCCTCTCTGTGGTGATATATTACTCGAACCTCCTACTTCATTCTAGGAGTGTTGAAATCTAGACTTAAATTTTCCTCTTCCTCTTGCCGGACTCTTGCCTCTATTCCTCTAACTTTGTTTGTGCAACATTGATTTCTCTTCCCTCAAAGCTGCTTGATAAGCATCCACAATTGTCTTCAAATTTAATAAGTTGATTTCATCATGTATATCATATATTAAGCCATTTATATATCTAGATACCTTTTCTATGTCATCTTCAACATGTCTCGCTCTAATACTCAGCTTATAAAATTCTTTAGTATATTCTTTAATAGTCATTCCTTTCTGCTTTAAGATTTTCAATTGTCTAAAAAGATTTAATTGATAATCTTTCGACATGAACTTACCTTTCAGTTTAATCACCATCCTATCCCATTTCCTGATTTTTGGCTTCCCTTTTCTTTCTCTGGACAATTGTAGTTTATCCCACCACATGGCCACATGACCCTTCAATCTAGTGGCTGCAAACTTCACTTTCTTCTTGTCATCGATTTCTTCATAGTCGAAGTATTTGTCTAATGAACTGATCCAATCCATTAGTACTTCCACACTAAGGTTTCCATCATATAAAGGTACTTATACCTTTGGTCTACCACTGGCCTTTGCTAGCATCTTGATAACTTTAGCTGCCTCACTTTCTTCCTCTACTTCTTCTTCGGTGGTTTCTTCTCTTCTTCATCTACACTGGAAATCCCATCATCGATTTCCCTCCTCTAAGTAATCTCTATGGTCTCAATATTTGTATGCAGGTGTCGGATTCCCTCTAGTAGAATTGCATTTGCTATAGGTCTCCCTCGACCTATTCCATCTCCTCTTCTGGGCAGCATTCTCTACAACTTTCAGGAACAGACTTAGCTGGCTCTGATACCAAAAATTGGTGCAGAGATTAAGGAAACACGTTAAAAAAAATTACATGTAATGAACATAACTTCCCTTTACCACTTCAATCCCATTATTCCAGATAGTACTGTTGTAATCTATTGTGTCAAAGCATGTGTTTTTTTTAAAGGACACTTTCACCACATTCGTTCCTCCTTCTAATGGATATCGAACAGTGTAATACGGGCACTACCATGATCCTATGGTAGAAATCTGTATAAAAAATAAGCACAGGCCACAATATATATATATATATATATATATATATATATATATATATATATATACCTGAGGGTCTCTATCTCTGGTAGCATGTTTCTATTATCAACTAAAAACACATAATCAAGGGAGAGGCGTCATTCTAATGAAAATGCCAGCAAAATGTTAATGGAATTCTCATCAGGCTGGTAGCGCTGGGTATAAATGAGCAGATGCCGACTTGGCATGACCTTGTATTGAGGCTACACTACTAGTGCAATTGCGAATTTTTAACCACCGTTATATAATAAAAAATACACATTAGACAGTGCAAATGTTACAGCACTCTCATCCAACCTTACAATAACTAGCGAGCTCCTCACATGAGGATCCAACGTCAACACAGGTCGAAATTCAATATCACTCATACCTAAAACAGGTTTCTTGTGCTCTCAATTTGATTGAATGCCACAGACTCCATGTTTGTATTCGCGTTCAGGCTTGCAGCAACTGCTGTCACTCCACGCTGATCTGATTCCACTCCTAGCATTTGCGTTCACTACATAATTAGCTTGCCATCCTGCACTATCTCCAATTCTAGCATTCGCCTTCACATTCCAAACTGTTCAATCCGCTTGTGATCCAGATTTATGCAAGAATGCAACAAAATAAACATATGACCATAAATACAAAGATGTAGTGGAAATAACACTTCATTTCATTAATATGAAAGAACTGAAATTTGCTTACAAACAGAATGGAAATAAAACTAACTAGGGCGCTGGTAGCTATCTCTGAGAAGATATGTGGCGGCTACAGACCTCTGAACTGAGTTAAAATGAGGCTCGAGGGCCTATTTATTATTTAGAAACAATGGGAAATCCTAAACAGACAAAACCCTAACCCTATGACATGAAGTGCCAAACAATGGGCCTCGTTTGGGTAAATTGGCGTTTCAAATTCCCTGGGACATAAATTTGGCATACAATATTTGTTTGACGTGTACCATACCTCGTTAGAAAGATCTATCCGAGGACTACAAATTTTGAGTGAAAAATATGAGTCCATGGACCCATGTCGCTCCCCGTTTTCCCAAAAAACGTCGTTTAGGGCCTCAAAATGGCTCTGGAAGTTTAGGACCCAAAAAATTGCTAAAAATAGTAAGTTTTGCAAAAACTGAAAAACTGAAAGAGACAATGGTGGGGCCCCAAGTGGAATAGGCGGGTGACCACCAATATCCACCTGGATCATTCCTCCCCCCTTTGGAAGCAATGTTCCCCATTGCGTTAAGTTCCTCCATGGAATGAGGAAATTTCTACTGAACTTGGTCCCTGGTGTACCACTTTCCTTGGTGCAGGAGTTGGCCAGCTTTGACAACCCGATACATTTGGATCTTCTATTGGCAAGTGTTCTTGATTTGCAGGTCCATGATACAATTTATGGTGGCCTGTTCCACGCAGTCTGATTTAACCCTGTTGGTGTGAGTTGTTCTGCAATGTCAGAGGTGTCCAGTAGAGGTGGGAAGTAAGGACGAAGGCGGTACACATTGAATACTGGGTGAAAACCAAGGTATGGTGGAATACTGAGCTCGAATGCATTGTTTCCTACAGCCTTGGTGATGGTGTACGGCCCGTATCGGAGCGGGTGAAGCTTGTGGTGGGGTCCAGTGAGGTGCTCCTTTTGCAAATGTAACCATACTTTGTCACCCACCTGGAAGTCTTGTGGCACCCGGGGTTGATCATGGTGTTGCTTGTACTTAGCATTGGATCTATCCAATATGTCATGATCATATTGGCGGATGTGTTGAATGTGCCCGATGAAGCTATTTGCTTTGTCAACTTTAGACTAGACATGAGCCTAATCGGCCAGAGTAGCCGCAAATGGCATGGCTACGTCAATGGGACATAGTGGATGGAGTTCCAAGCCCACCTGAAAGGGGCTATGGCTGATTGAACTGTGGAGGTCTTGGTTATAACTATGTTGTACATAGGGGAGGCTCTCATCCCATGTGCATGGATGCTTTGAATTGTACATGCGCATAATGTGTACAATCATTCTATTGACGACCTATGTTTGGCCATCTATTTGGGGATGGAAAGCTATGGACTGGTGAGCTTGCTATCCAGCATGACCGGAGGCTGGACCAAAATGTGTTGAGGAACCTGCTATCCCGATCTGATATGACAGACTGTTGGATCCCAAAGTGTACCCACACTCCTTCAAATAAGAGTTTAGCAGTGGATTTTGTTGTGATATTCTTCTTGCAGGCTGCCATAATGGCCATCTTCGAGAATCTATCGACGACCACAAAAACACAGTCATTTCCATGCTTAGTAGAAGGCAGGCCCGACATGTAATCCATGGAGATGGATTCCCAAGGTCGACTAGGGGTAGGTAGTAGAGTATATAGGCCTTGCTTCTTGATGGTTGGTTTGGCAATGGCACAAGTAGTGCAGGATCTGATGTGCTTCCTGACATCCTTTCGAAGGTTCGGCCAATAGAAATACTTCTGCAGTACTGCTATTGTTTTCTCGACCCCGAAATGCCCAGTGACTCGACTATAGTGTGCTTCCCATATCATCTTGGCATGCTCGCTTGAAGGAACACAAAGGTGTCCCAGGTGACATAAAAGTTCATCTTGGAGGTCAAAATTTGGAACTTGCATACCCCCCAAGAGTGCCTTGAAAGTGTGGCCGAATTCTAGGTCACTGTCATAGAGAAGCGACCAATCAGAAGTCTCATGCCCACAAGAGTTGAGAACATTGGTGAGCACCACGATTGGTGGTCGACTGAAGCAGTCTGCAACATTATTGGTGCTACCCTTATTGTACTTGATGTTCAAATGAAACTGCTGCAGATATGTGGACCAATTCTAATGGCGATCATTCTGCAACTTCCCTTGTGTCTATATGAACTTCAGGCGCCGGTGGTCTGTGTGGATGATTGTTTCCTTCCCCAAAATGTAATGCTTCCATTGTCGACAAGCTTGCACAATGGAATAAATTTCTTTGTCATAAGTGGGATACTTGCGAACTGTGTCAGACAATGTCTCACTGTGATATGCCACTGGATGTCTCTATTGAGTAAGAACTGCCCCAATAGCATAGTCAGAGGCATCTATCTTGATCTCAAATGGCTGCTGCAAGTCTGGTAATGTGAGCACTGGGGAAGAACAAAGGTGATTTTTCAATTCTGTGAATGTCTTCTGTTGAGGTTCCAACCAAAACAATTGTGTTGTCGCTCCTCCCTTGGTGACTTGACTCAAGGGAAAAGTGATATGAGAGAATCCCAACATGAACCTATGGTAGAAATTAGCAAGACCCAGAAAGTTGTGAAGCTTTGTTATAGTGGTTGGTGTTGGCCAATCCCGAATGACTTGGATCTTGGTTGGATCAACATGCACCCCCCTTTCATCAATAATGTATCCCAGATATTGAACATGGGTCATGCCAAAAGTGAAATTCTCCAAATTGGCACACAACTTGTGTTGTCGCAGTGTTTGGAGGACTTGTCAAATGTGGTGAAGGTGCTCTTCCCAAATCTGGCTGAAGATTAGAATGTCATCCAAGTACACCACTACAAATGAGTTGGTGAATGGCCGCAAGATGTCATCCATCAACCTCATGAAGGTTGCGAGAGCATTCATCAACTCAAAAGGCATGACCATCCATTGAAAAAGGCCTTCCTTGGCTTTGAAGGTAGACTTCCACACATTGGAGGCTTCAATTGGTACCTGGTGATACCTAGACTTCAAGTCGATGTTGCTGAAATATTTTGCACGTTTGAGTTGGTCCAAAAGGTCATCAATTCATGGGATCGGGTACCTATTCTAGACAGTGATTTTGTTCAGCGCCCGATAGTCAATATAGAGTCTCCACGTCCCATCCTTCTTCTGTACCAACACGATCAGGCGCCCACAGGGCGATGAACTTGGTCAGATGTGACCTTTCTGCAGTAGCTCCTGAATCTGCCTCTTGATTTCATAGTTCTCCAGAACAGAGCGCTGATAGCTCGATCCATTGGGTAGCAGTGCATCTAGGTTCAGATCAATCGGGTGCTTGACCTGACAGTGCAGAGGAACCCCTATGGGTGAGGTGAAGATGTCCCCGTACACCTCCACAACCTTATCCATTTGTTGTTGTCATACATAGGAGCCCTGTCTCAAGGTTGTGGCCATAGTCTTCTTCTTTCCCTGGGGGCGGATCATCAGGAAAACAAATTTCTTGGGTTGGGAAATGAGCTTACTGCATTATTTTTCAGTAACCAAAGAGATAGCGGCAGGAGTTGGTACCTCTGGTATCCTGTACAACTTATTTCCCAAAGTAATAATAACAGCGCGAGGCCAAGACTCATACACATCATGATGCTTCCACAAGTATGGTTTTCTTAATAATACATCAAAAACATCAATAGGAGCAACGTCACATAATACCTCATCTGTGAAGGGCTTGATGCTATAAGGAAGGCAACACTGCTGGCTGACGCGGAGATCTCGTCCTTGGTGAAGCCACCCGATGGTGTATGGATGTGGGTGAGTTGTGGTCGGAAACCCAACCCGCTTCATGGCGGTTGCTGAAATGAGGTTATTTTGGCTCCCATTTTCAACAATGAACTGTACCGGGGATCCTTTTACCCACATCTAGGAGTGGAAGAGATGTTCCTCCTCCTCTGGATCTTTCGGTTCCTCCTTCTAGATCTTTCTAGTGGCAACAATGGCGTTGGGCTGTGCATCAATAATTTGTTTCCCTTTGTAATTCCCCTTGTTAGGTTCTGATTCAAAGTTGGAGCATGCATCTGACTCAGAAGCCCTCATCTCGGCCACCAGCGACTGCTTGGCCCGACACTCACTCGTGTTGTGAGTGGAGCTCTTATGGAACTCACACCACTTTCTCGTGTCCTTCTTTGGCTTTGCAGTGTTTTTCTTTGCTTGTGGCTTCGACAGGTTCTCTTGAGTCGCCATGCCTTGGCTCTATCCTTTGTTCTACAGTTTGAGAGCACCTTTCCCTTGCTTTTGATTCACAGATCCAAAGTCTCGCTTCTTCTATTTGAATTTCTGCTCAATCTTGGCAGCATATCGGTATGTCGTACCAAGCGAGGAGATGTCGAGGAACTCCATTTCCTCCTGAGTGTATATGTGCAGAAAACTGTGATACTTTAGCACTAGATGTTTCTCTGAATCTTTGATACCCAACTTGGTGCGCAAGGTATGGAACATATTCGTTAGCTCATGTACATCTTGATCCCTTTGTTGTCGCAGCATGGTCCATTGGACGTACTTGTCCTCATAGCTCCCCACAAGATAGTATTTTTCCTTGATGTCATCTTGGAAATAATTCCAAGTGGATACGGCCGAGAACAGAGAAGCGTGTGTCTCATCCTTTTTCTCACAGTGGGTTTCCCACCAGTCCTTGACATGGGGGGAAGCTTTGAGGAGTGCAAAAATAATATTCTCCCTGTCAGGAAAGTCATGAACCGAGAAATATCATTCTAATAGATTTAACCATCTATCTATGGCATCTGCATCTATTTGACCCTCAAATATGGGAATGTCAAAATTTACTTGTACCTTAAAAGGAGTCGCACCTCCAGAGTGGCTGCTAGACGCAGATGCACTGCTGGTGGGCAACCGTTGAAGGATCTGGGCAAAGTTATCCATCATCGCGTTCCTCTGTTTTTAGAGGGCCTCCTCGAGCAATATTTTGATAGGATCTCCTGCTTCCTTATCTTTCTTTTTGTCCCCCATGGGCGTCCGTCGGAGTTTTCGAGGCTGATCTTGCAAAGGCTCCACCAGATCGAGCCCTAACTCCTTATACCTCGACCTCGTTGGGGACATGAAAATAAGGATCGAGAAAAAGCATACCACTCTGATACCACTGATCCAGATTTATGTAGGAATGCAACAGAATAAAAATATAACCATAAATACAAAGATGCAGCGGAAATAACACTTCATTTCATTAATATCAAAGAACTGAAATTTTCTTACAGACAGAATGGAAATAAAACTAGCTAGGGCACTGGTAGCTATCTCTGAGAAGAGATGTGGCGGATACAGGCCTCCAAACTGAGTTAAAATGAGGCTCGAGGGCCTATTTATTATTTAGAAATAATGGGAAATCCTAAATAGCCAAAACCCTAACCCTAGGAGATGAAGCGCCAAACTATGGGCCCCGTTTGGGTAAATTGGTGTTTCAACTTCCCAGGGACGTAACTTTGGCATACAATCTCCGTTTGACGCGTACCATACCTAGTTAGAAAGATCTATCCGAGGACTACAAATTTTGAGTGAGAAACATCAATCCACGAACCCATGTTGCTCCCCATTTTCCTAAAAAACGTCGTTTAGGGCCTCAAAATGGCTCCAGAAGTTCAGGACTCGAAAAACTGCTAAAAATAGTAAGTTGTGTCGAAACTGAAAAAATGAAAGAGACAATGGTGGGGCCCCAAGTGGAATAGGTGGGTGACCACCAATATCCACCTGGATCATTCGTCCCCCCTTAGGAATCAATGGTCTCCATTGCGTTAATTTCCTCCATGAGATGAGGAAATTTCTGTTGAACTTGGTCCCTAGTGAACCACTTTCCTTGGTGCAGGAGTTGGCCAGCTTTGACAACGCGATACAGTTGGATCTTCTATTGGCGAGTTTTCTTGATTTGTAGGTCCATGATACAATCTGTGGTGGCCTGTTCCATGCAGTCTGGGTTTAACTCTATTGGTGTGAGTTGTTTTGCAATGTCAAAGGTGTCCAGTAGTGGTGGGAAGTAAGGACGAAGGCGGTCCACATTGAATACTGGTTGCAAACCAATGAATGGTGGAATATTGAGCTCAAAGGGATTGTTCCCTATAGCCTCAGTGATGGTGTACGACCCATATCAGAGCGGGTGAAGCTTGCAGTGCAGTCCAGTGAGGTGCTCCTTCTGCAAATGTGGCCATACTTTGTCACCCACCTAGAAGTTGTGTGGCACCCGGTGTTGATCATGGCGTTGCTTCTACTTAGCATTGGCTTTGTCTAATATGTCATGAACCTGTTGGAAAATGTGTTGAATGTGCTCGATGAAGCTATTTGCTTTGTCAAATTTAGACTGGACGTGAGCCGAATCGGCCTGAGTAGCCGCAAATGGCATGGCTACATCAATGGGACATAGTGGCTGGAATCCCAAGCCCACCTGAAAGGGGCTATGGCCAATTGAACTGTGGAGAGCCCAATTATAACTATTTTTTACATAGGGGAGGCTCTCGTCCCATGTGCGTGGATGATTTGAATTGTACATGAGCATAATGTGTACAATCATTCTGTTGACGACCTCTGTCTGGCCATTTTTTTGGGGATGGAAAGCTGTGGACTTGGTGAGCTTGGTGTCAAGCATTGACTAGAGGCTGGACCAAAATGTGCTGAGGAACCTGCTATCCTGATCTGATATGATAGACTGTGGGATCCCACAGTGTACCCACACGCGTTTAAAGAAGAGTTTAGCAGTGGCTTCTGCTGTGATACTCTTATTGCAGGCCTCCATAATGGCCATCTTCGAGAATCTGTCGACGACCATGAAAAAATAGTCATTTCCATGCTAAGTAGAAGGCAGGCCCGACATGTAATCCATGGAGATGGATTCCCAAGGTCGACTAGGGGTAGGTAACAGAGTATATATGCCTTGCTTCTTGATGGTTGGTTTGGCAATGGAACAAGCAGTGCAGGATCTGATGTGCTTCCCGACATCCTTTCGAAGGTTTGCCCAATTGAAATACTTCTGCAGTAATTCTGCTATTTTCTCGACCCCGAAATTCCCAACGACTCGACTGTAGTGTGCTTCCCATATCATCTTGGCACGCTTGCTTGAAGGAACACAAAGGCGTCCCAGGTGACATAAAAGTGCATCTTGGAGGTGAAAATTTGGAACTTGCCTAACCCCCAAGAGTGCCTTGTAAGTGTGGCCGAATTCTAGGTTGCTCTCTTAGAGAAGTGGCCAATCAGAAGTCTCATGCCCACAAGAGTTGAGAACAATGGTGAGCACCAGGATCGGTGGTCGACTGAGGCATTCTACAACATTACTGGTGCTACCCTTCTTGTACTTGATGTTCAAATGAAACTGTTGTAGATATGTGGACCACTTTTGATGGCGATCATTCTGCAACTTCCCTTGTGTCCGTATGAACTGTAGGGGCCAGTGGTCTGTGTGGATGATTGTTTCCTTCCCCAAAATGTAATGCTTCCATTGTCGACAAGCTTGCACAATGGAATACATTTCTTTGTCATAAGTGGGATACTTGAGAACTATGTCAGACAATGTCTCACTGTGATATGCCACTAGATGTCCCTATTGAGTAAGAACTGCCCCAATAGCATAGTCAGAGGCATCTATCTAGATCTCAAATTGTTGTTGCAAGTCTGGTAATGTAAGGACTGGGGAAGAACAGAGGCAATTTTTCAATTTTGTGAACGACTTCTGTTGAGGTTCCGACCAAAATAATTTTTCTCTCGCTCCTCCCTTGGTGACTTGACTCAAGGGCCAAGTGATATGAGAGAATCCCAACATGAACCTACGGTAGAAATTAGCAAGACCCAGAAAGCTGCGAAGCTCTATTATAATGGTTGGGCCGGCCATCCCGTTGGAAAATATCGAGAGGGGGGGGGGGGTGAATCTTTCTTTAGATTTACTCGCATCTTACGCCCTTTCATTCTTTAATAACCCATACGCTACTTTACTGAACCAGACTCGCGTATATACACGGATACCCTTTACTGAAATCGCGTATGCACAGAGATATTAATAACGATCAATTCTTCACTTAGATCTTTGCATGTATTCATTCATCAGATGTTTTTATAGCAGTAGAAATGTGCAGTAATAACAGAATGAAACATCACACAAAAGCATCACACATGAACACCATGATTTTTAGGTGGAAACCCAAGTCGGGAGAAAACCACCGCTGCCGTTGTCTCAGCCTTCAATATTTTATTATAGAGAAAAACTTCTTACAATCATGTACTAGTGCATACTTATACCAGCACGTAGGCACCCACCTGCAGAAGGCTACAACCTTCTCTCGTTTACCAGCCTCACCTGGAAGGGAGCTTCAACCCCCTGCTCTCGTTTACCAGTCTCACCTGGAAGGGAGCTACTATCCCCTGATATTAGCACCGGCCTCTGCTGATAGAAAGCTTCTATTATCAGACTGAAGGCTTCAACCCTCAGATCCACTGCAGACCACGTTTCATCAATTTTCAAACTAGATCAAACAGCTCCAACACAACCCTTCACTCATCAACAACATACTTTTCCCAATGCTTCCAAACCGAACAGTGAAACCACTGTAATCAATATATCAGAGATAACCCAATATTCAGAATAAGTATGCAGAAACACATTCAACCATGAGCAACCATCATTTCAGATATTATACGCGCTTTTCTTTAGATGGATCCGCGTTTATACGCGCTTTCACTGAAGCCAACCCGCGTATACATTTGTGCAACTTTTCAGAAAAACCCTAACAGGTCATACGCACCTTTGTTGAAATATATCTGCGTATATACGCGCCTTCAGTGAAGTGAACATGCGTATAGATCTATAAAAGATAAAATTTGTAGAACAGACCAGATCTATGAACTTACCCAGATTTCTTCAACTTCTTCAACAGATTTGCGCCAAGTCTTCATCACTTCTTTTCAGAGCATCCAAGAGTTTCACCATTTCAAGATCTAGAGATCTTGAACCTTCATTATGTTCATAGATACATTATAGAATCAGATCTATCAATTAAGAGCAAAGTTCCACCATGCAGATATACTTCAGAGTGAAGTATTCATTAAAGCCCAGACACCCGCACTCCTCTTTGCACAATGAATTTCTTCTCCTTATATAGGATTACCCTTTATCAATACCATGAGCCAAAACCACATTACTTTTGATGGTATTCCTGGAGGAGGGCACATAGACGAATCATTACTCAATACAATGGGCCAATACCATGGTGGTTACCCCTGGTTTTACATATTTAGAGCGCTTTTTCCCATACGCGACTTGGCACGTTGTTTCCCGCGTGCATACGCTACTTGGTCTAGACAAATTTGCGTATGCCTTGAGACACACTCTTTTCATCATTGTTTCAACACATACTGAAATTCCTTTCATCATTACATCATATCACATCAGATTTACATCATTACCAAGTCCGTCAAGTAAAGAACAACTTCATCAAGTAGGTTGCCATCATCTTCATCAAGTGGGTTGCCATCAAGGACAACATTCAGCATCATATTGCCAACAAATCCCGAATGACTTGGATCTTGGTTGGATCCACATGCACCCCCCTTTCATCAATAATGTATCCTAGATATTGAACTTGGGTCATGCAAAAAGTGCACTTCTCCAAATTGTCACACAACTTGTGTTGCCACAGTGTTTGGAGGATTTGTTGGATGTGGTGAAGGTGCTCTTCCCAAGTCTGGCTAAAGATCAGAATTTCATCCAAGTACATCACTACAAAAGAGTTGGTTAATGGCCGCAAGATGTCGTCCATCAACCTCATGAAGGTTGCGGGAGCATTCGTCAACCCGAAAGGCATGACCAGCCATTCGAAAAGGCCTTCCTTGGCTTTGAAGGCAATCTTCCACACATTAGAGGGTTCAATTGGTACCTGGTGATACCTAGACTTCAAGTCAATATTGATGAAATATTTTGCACCTTTGAGTTGGTCTAGAAGGTCATCAATACATGGGATCGGGTACCTATTCCGGACAGTGATCTTGTTTAGTGCCCGATAGTCAATACAGAGTCTCCACGTCCCATCCTTCTTCTGTACCAACAAGATCGGGCTCCCACAGGGCGATGAACTTGGTCGGATGTGACCTTTCTACAGCAGCTCCTGAATCTGCCTCTTGATTTCATCGTTCTCCATAACAGAGTGCCGATAGATCAGTCCATTGGGTAGCGGTGCACCTGGGGTCAGATCAATCGGGTGCTTGACCTGAAAATGTAGAGGAACCCCTGTGGGTGAGGTGAATATGTACCTGTACTCCTCCACAACCTTATCCATTTGTTGTTGTCGTGCAGAGGAGCCCTGTCTCGAGGTCGTGGCCACAGTCTTCTTCTTGCCCTAGGGGTGGATCATCAGGAAAACAAATTTCCTGGTTTTGGAAATGAGCTTACTGCATTGTTTTTCAGTAACCAAAGAGATAGCAGCAGGAGGTGGTACCTATGGTATCCTGTACAACTTATTTCCCAAAGTAACAATAAAAGTGCGACGCGGAGACTGATACATAGCATGACACTTCCACAAGTATGGTTGTCCTAATAATACATCAGAAACATCAATAGGAGCAACGTCACATAATACCTCATCCGTGAAGGGCTTGATGCCAGAAGGAAGGCGGAACTGCTGGCTGACGCGGAGATCTTATCCTTGGTGAAGCCAGCCGATGGTGTATGGATGTGGGTGAGCTATGGTTGGCAAGCCCAACCGTTTCATTACGTCTGCTGAAATGAGGTTCTTTTGGCTCCCATTGTCTACAATGAACTGTACCGGGGAGCCCTTTACCCACATATGGGAGTGGAACAGATGTTCCTCCTCCTCTGGATCTTCCATTTCCTCCTTCTCGATCTTCGTAGTGGCAACAGTGGCATTGGGCTCTGCATCAATAATCTGTTTCCCTTGGTCATTCCCCTTGTCAAGTTCTAATTCAGAGTTGGAGCATGCATCTGACTCAGAAGCCCTCACCTCGGCCACCAGCGACTGCTTGGCCCGAAACTCACTTGTGTTGTGAGTGGAGCTCTTATGGAACTCACACCACTTTCTCGTCTCCTTCTTTAGCATTGTGGTGTTGTTATTTGCTTGTGGATTCGACAGGTTTTCTTGAGTTTCCATGCCTTGGCTTTGTCCTTTGTTCTACAGTTTGGGAGCACCTTTCCCTTGCTTTTGATTCGCAGATCCAAAGTCTCGCTTCTTTTGTTTGAATTTCTGCTCAATCTTGCCAGCATACTGGTATGCTGTAGTAAGCGAGGATATGTCGAGGAAATCCATTTCCTCCTAAATGTATCTGTGTAGAAAACGGTGATACTTTATCACCAGATGTTTCTCTGAATCTTTGATACCAAACTTGGTGCGTAGGGTATGGAACAGATTCATCAGCTCATGTACATCTTGATCCCTTTGTTGTCGTAGCATGGTCCATTGTATGTACTTGTCCTCATAGCTCCCCACAGGATAGTATTGTTCCTTGATGGCGTCTCGGAAATAATTCCTAGTGGGTACGGTCGAGAGCAGAGAGGGTTCTGTCTCGTCCTTTTTCTCACAGTGGGTTTCCCACCAGTCCTTGAAATGGGGGGCATCTTTGAAGAGTGCAAAAATAATCTTCTCCCTGTCGGAAAAGTCATGAACCGAGAAATATCCTTCTAATAGATTCAACCATCTATCTACGGCATCTGCATCTATTTGACCCTAAAATATGGGAATGTCAAAATTTACTTGTACCTTAAAAGGAGTCGCACCTCTAGAGTGGTTGCTGAATGCAGATGCGCCGCCGTTTAAGGAGTTGGGAAAGTTATCCATCATTGCGTTCCTTTGTTTTTCAAGGGCCTCCTCGAGCAATATTTTGATAGGATCTCCTTCTCCCTCATCTTTCTTTTCATCCCCCATGGGCATCCGTCGGGGTTTGTGAGGCTGATCTTGCAAAGGTTCTACCAGATCAAGCCCTAACTCCTTATACCCTGACCTCGTTGGGGACATGAAAATAAGGATAGAGAAAAAGCAGACCGCTCTGATACCACTAATCTGGATTTATGAAGGAACACAACAGAATAAACATATAACCATAAATACAATGATGTAGCGGAAATAACACTTCATTTCATTAATATCAAAGAACTGAAATTTGCTTACACACAGAATGTAAATAAAACTAGCTAGGGCGTTGGTAGTTATCTCTAAGAAGAGATGTGGTGGCTACAGGCCTCCAAACTGAGTTACAATGAGGCTCGAGGGCCTATTTATTATTTAGAAACAATGGGAAACCCTAAACAGAAAAAACCCTAACCCTAGGAGATGAAGCGCCAAACTATGGGCCCTGTTTGGGTAAATTGGTGTTACAACTTCCCAAGGATGTAAATTTGGCATATGATCTCTGTTTGACATGTACCATACCTCGTTAGAAAGATCTATCTGAGGACTACAAATTTTGAGTGAGTGACATCCATCCATGGGCCCATGTTACTCCCTTTTTTCCCAAAAAATGTTGTTTAGGGCCTCAAAACGTCTCTAAAAGTTTAGGACCCGAAAAACTACTAAAAATAGTAAGTTGTGCCGAAACTGAAAAAATGAAAGGGACAATGGTGGGGCCCCAAGTGGAATAGGCGGGTGACCACCAATATCCACCTAGATCATTCCTCGCCACTTAGGAAGCAATGGTCCCCATTGCATTAATTTCCTCCATGAGATGAGGAAATTTCTATTGAACTTGGTCCCTGGTGAACCACTTTCCTTGGTGCAGGAGTTGGCCAGCTTTGACAACCCCATACAGTTGGATCTTCTATTGGCGAGTGTTCTTGATTTATAGGTCCATGATACAATCTACGGTGGCCTATTCCATGCAGTCTGGGTTTAACTCTGTTGGTGTGAGTTGTTCTGCAATGTCAGAGGTGTCCAGTAGAGGTGGGAAGTAAGGACAAAGGTGATCCACATTTAATACTGGGTGAAAACCAAGGAATGGTGGAACTATGAGCTCGAAGGCATTGTTCCCTATAGCCTCGGTGATGGTGTATGGCCCGTATTGGAGTGGGAAAAGCTTGCGGTCGAGTCCAGTGAGGTGCTCCTTCTGCAAATGTAGCCATACTTTTTCGCCCACCTGGAAGTTGTGTGGCACCTAGTGTTGATCATGGCATTGCTTGTACTCAGCATTGGCTCTGTCAAATATGTCATGAACCTATTGGTGGATGTGTTGAATGCGCTCGATGAAGCTATTTGCTTTGTCAAATTCAGACTAGACATGGGCCGAATCGGCCTGAGTAGCCACAAATGACATGGCTATGTCAATGGGACATAGTGGCTGGAATCCTGAGCCCACCTGAAAGGGGCTATGGCTGATTGAACTGCGGAGAGCCCAGTTATAACTATGTTGTACATAGGGGAGGCTCTCGTCCCATATGCGTTGATGCTTTGAATTTTACATGCGCAGAATATGTATAATCATTCTGTTGACGACCTCTGTCTGGCCATCTGTTTGGGGATGGAAAGCTGTGGAAATGGTGAGCTTGGTGTCCAGCATTGACCAGAGGCTGGACCAAAATGTGCTGAGGAACCTTCTATCCCGATCTAATATGATAGACTGTGGGATCACAAAGTGTATCCACACTCATTCAAAGAAGAGTTTAGCAATGGCTTCTCCTGTGATATTCTTCTTGCAGGCTGCCATAATGGCCATCTTCGAGAATCTTTCGACGACCATGAAAACACAGTCATTTCTATGCTTAGTAGAAGGTAGGCCCGACATGTAATCCATGGAGATGGATTCCCAAGGTCGACTAGGGGTAGGTAGCCGAGTATATAGGCCTTGCTTATTGATGTTCGGTTTGGCAATGGCACAAGTAGTCCAGGATCTGATATGCTTCCCGACATCCTTTCAAAGGTTCGGCCAATAGAAATACTTCTGCAGTAATGCTACTTTTTTCTCGACCCTGAAATTCCCAGCGACTCGACTATAGTGTGCTTCCCATATCATCTTGGCACACTCGCTTGAAGGAGCACAAAGGTGTCCCAAGTGACATAAAATTGCATCTTGGAGGTGAAAATTTGGAACTTGCGCACCCCTCAAGAGTGCCTTGTAAGTGTGGCCAAATTCTGGGTCGCTCTTGTAGAGAAGCGGCCAATCAGAAGTCTTGTGCCCACAAGAGTTGAGAACAGTGGTGAGCGCCACGATCGGTGGTTGATTGAGGCAATCTGCAACATTATTGGTGCTACCCTTCTTGTACTTGATGTTCAAATGAAACTAATGCAGATATGTGGACCACTTCTAATGGCGATCATTCTGCAACTTCCCTTGTGTCTGTATGAACTACAGGGGCTGGTGGTCTGTGTGGATGATTGTTTCCTTCCCCAAAATGTAATACTTCCATTGTCGAAAAGCTTGCACAATGGAATACATTTCTTTGTCATAAGTGGGATACTTGTGAACTGTGTCAGAAAATTTCTTACTATGATACTCCACTGGATGTCCCCGTTGAGTAAGAACTGCCCCAATAGCATAGTCAGAGGCATCTGTCTTGATCTCAAATGGTTGTTGCAAATCTGGTAATGTGAGCATTGGGGCAGAACAGAGGCGATTTTTCAATTCTATGAATGCCTTCTGTTGAGGTTTTGACCAAAATAATTTTGCTCTCACTCCTCCCTTGGTGACTTGACTCAAGGGCCGAGTGATATGAGAGAATCCCAACACGAACCTACGGTATAAATTAGCAGGACCCATAAAGCTGCGAAGCTCTGTTATAATGGTTGGGGCTGGCCAATCCCGAATGACTTGAATCTTGGTTGGATCCACATGCACCCCCCTTTCATCAATAATGTATCCCAAATATTGAACCTGGGTCATGCCAAAAGTGCACTTCTCCAAATTATCACACAACTTGTGTTGTCGCAGTGTTTGGAGGACTTATCAGATCAAAGTCTGGCTGAAGATCAGAATGTCATCCAAGTACACCACTACAAATGAGTTGGTGAATGGCCACAAGATGTCATCCATCAACCTCATGAAGGTTGCGGGAACATTTTTCAACCCAAAAGGCATGACCAGCCATTCAAAAAGGCCTTCCTTGGCTTTGAAGGCAATCTTCCACACATCGGAGGGTTCAATTGGTACCTGGTGATACCCAAACTTCAAGTCGATCTTGCTGAAATATTTTTCACCTTTGAGTTGGTCCAGAAGGGAATAAATCCATGGGATTAGGTACCTATGCTGGACAGTGATCTTGTTCAGTGCTCGATATTCAATACAGAGTCTCCACGTCCCATCCTTCTTCTGTACCAACACGATTGGGCTCCCACAGGGCGATGAACTAGGTCGGATGTGACCTTTCTGCAGTAGCTCCTGAATCTACCTCTTGATTTCATCATTCTCCATAACAGAGTGTCGATAGATCGGTCCATTGGGTAGCGGCGCACCTGGGGTTAGATCAATCGGGTGCTTGACCTGACAGTGCAAAGGAACCCCTGTGGGTGAGGTGAAGATGTCCCCGTACTCCTCCACAACCTTATCCATTTGTTGTTTTCGTGTAGAGGAGCCCTGTCTAGAGGTCGTGGCCACAGTCTTCTTCTTTCCCTGGGGGCGGATCATCAGGAAAATAAATTTCATGGCTTGCGAAATGGGCTTATTGCATTGTTTTGCAGTAACCAAAGAGATAGCGGCAGGAGGTGGTACCTCTGGTATCCTATACAACTTATTTCCCAAAGTAGCAATAATAGTGTGAGGCCGAGACTCATACACAACATGATGCTTCCATAAGTATTTTTTTCCTAATAATACATTAGAAACATCAATAGGAGAAACATCACATAATACCTCATCCGTGAAGGGCTTGATGCTATAAGGAAGGCGGCACTGCTGGCTGACGTAGATATCTTGTCCTTGGTGAAGCCACCGATGGTGTATGGATGTGGATGTGATATGGTTGGCAAGCCCAACCGCTTAACGACGTCTGCTGAAATGAGGTTCTTTTGGCTCCCATTGTTGACAATGAACTATACCAGGGAGCCCTTTACCCACATCTGGGAGTGGAAGAGACGTTCCTCCTCCTCTGGATCTTCCAGTTCCTCCTTCTGGATCTTCATAGTGGCAACAGTGGCATTGGGCTCCACATCAATAATCTATTTCCCTTTGTCATTCCCCTTGTCTGGTTCTGATTCAGAGTTGGAGCATGCATCTAACTCAGAAGCCCTAATCTCGGCCACCAGTGACTGCTTGGCCCAACACTCACTCATGTTGTGAGTGGAGCTCTTATGGAATTCACACCACTTTCCCATGCCCTTCTTTGGCATTGCGTTGTTGTTCTTTGCTTGTGGATTTGACAGGTTTTGTTGAGTCGCCATGCCTTGGCTCTGTCCTTTGTTCTGCGGTTTGGGAGCACCTTTCCCTTGCTTTTGATTCACAGATCCAAAATCTCGCTTCTTCTGTTTGAATTTCTGCTCAATCTTGGCAGCATACCGGTATGTCGTACCAAGCCAGGAGATGTTGAGGAACTCCATTTCCTCCTAAATGTTTATGTGCAGGCAACTGCGATACTTTAGCACCAGATGTTTCTCTAAATATTTGATACCCAACTTGGTGTGCAGGGTATGGAACAGTTTCGTCAACTCTTGTACATCTTGATCCCTTTGTTGTCGTAGCGTTTTCCATTGTATGTACTTTTCCTCATATCTCCCCACGGGATAGTATTGTTCCTTGATGGCATCTCGAAAATAATTCCAAGTGGGTACGACTGAGAATAGAGAAGGTTCTGTCTCGTCCTTTTTCTCACAGTGGGTTTCCCACTAGTCCTTGACATGGGGGGCAGCTTTGAAGAGTGCAAAAATAATCTTCTCCCTGTCAGAAAAGTCATGAACTGAGAAATATCCTTCTAATAGATTCAACCATCTATCTATGACATCTGCATCTATTTTACCTTCAAATATGGGAATGTCAAGATTTACTTGTACCTTAAAAGGAGTCGCACCTCCAAAGTGGCTGCTGGATGCAGATGCGCCGCCAGTGGGCCGCCGTTTAAGGAGCTAGGAAAAGTTATCCATCATCTTGTTCCTTTGTTTCTCGAGGGCCTCCTCAAGCAATATTTTGATAGGATCTCCTACTCCCTCATCTTTCTTTTTTTCCCCCATGTGCGTTCGTCGAGGTTTATGAGCCTGAACTTGCAAAGGTTCCACTAGATCGAGCCTAACTCCTTATACCCCGACCTCGTTGGAGACATGCAAAGAAGGATAAAAAAAAGCAGACTGCTCCGATACCACTAATCTGGATTTATGCAGAAATGCAACAGAATAAACATATAACCATAAATATAAATATGCAGTGAAAAAAACACTTCATTTCATTAATATCAAAGAACTGAAATTTGCTTACAGACAGAATGGAAATAAAACTAGCTAGGGCGCTGGTAGCTACCTCTGAGAAGAGATGTGGTGGCTATAGTCCTCCGAACTGAGTTACAATGAGGCTCGAGGGCATATTTATTATTTAGAAACAATGGGAAATACTAAACAACCAAAACCCTAACCCTAGGAGATGCAGCGCCAAACTATCAGCCTCGTTTGGGTAAATTGGTGTTTCAACTTTCTGGGGACGTAACTTTGGCATACGATCTTCGGTTGACACGTACCATACCTCGTTAGAAAGATCTATCTGAGGACTACAAATTTTGAGTGAGCAAGATCTGCCCATGGACCCATGTTGCTCCCTATTTTCCCAAAAAATTTCGTTTAGGGCCTCAAAACAGCTCCGGAAGTTCAATACCCGAAAAACAGCTAAAAATAGTAAGTTGTGCCGAAACTGAAAAACTGAAAGAGACAATGGTGGGGCCCCAAGTGGAATAGGTGGGTGACCACCAATATCCACCTAGATCATTCCCCCCCCCTTAGGAAGCAATGGTCCCCATTGCGTTAATTTCCTCCATGAGATGAGGAAATTTCTACTGAACTTGGTCCCTCGTGAACCACTTTCCTTGGTGCAGGACTTGGCCAGCTTTGACAACCCGATACAGTTGGATCTTCTATTGGCGAGTGTTCTTGATTTGCAGGTCCATGATACAAACTGTGGTGGCCTGTTCCATGCAGTCTGGGTTTAACTCTATTGATGTGAGTGGTTCTGCAAT
This sequence comes from Pinus albicaulis, assembly GCA_034641835.2. Lineage (NCBI taxonomy): Eukaryota > Viridiplantae > Streptophyta > Pinopsida > Pinales > Pinaceae > Pinus > Pinus albicaulis. The sequence continues at coordinate 77,557,462 of CM076572.1, read as the reverse complement.
GTCAGATATGTCCAGTAGAGGTGGGAAGTAAGGACAAAGGCGATCCACATTGAATACTGGGTGCAAACCAAGGAATGGTGGAACTCTGAGCTCAAAGGAATTGTTCCCTACAACCTTGGTGATGGTGTACGACCCGTATCGGAGCGGTTGAAGCTTGCGATGGGGTCCAGTGAGGCACTCCTTCTACAAATGTAGCCATACCTTTTCGCCCACCTGGAAGTTGTGTGGCACCCGATGTTGATCATGGTGTTGCTTGTACTTAGCATTGGCTCTGTCCAATATGTCATGAACCTATTGGTGGATCTGTTGAATGTCCTTGATGAAGCTATTTGCTTTGTCAACTTCAAACTGGACATGAGCCGAATCGGCCTGAGTAGCCGCAAATGGCATGGCTACGTCAATGGGACATAGTGACTTGAAGCCCAAGCCCACCTGAAAGGGGTTATGGCCGATTGAACTGTGAAAAGCCTGATTATAACTATGTTTTACATAGGGGAGGCTCTCGTCCCATGTGCGTGGATGCTTTGAATTGTACATGTGCATAATGTGTACAATCATTCTGTTGTTGACCTCTATCTGGCCATCTGTTTGGGGATGGAAAGTTGTGGACTTGGTGAGCTCGGTGTCCAGCATTGACGAGAGGCTGGAACAAAATGTGCTAAGGAACCTGCTATCCCGATCTGATATGATAGAATGTGGGATCCCAAAGTGTACCCACACTCGTTCAAAGAAGATTTTAGTGGTGGATTCTGCTGTGATATTCTTCTTGCAGGCCGCCATAATGGCCATGTTTGAGAATCTTTCGACGACCACGAAAACACAGTCATTTCCATGCTTAGTATAAGGAAAGCCAGACATTTAATCCATGGAGATGGATTCGCAAGGTCGACTAGGGGTAGGTAGCGAAGTATATAGGCCTTGCTTCTTGATGGTCAGTTTGGAAATGGCACAAGTAGTGCAGGATCTGATGTGCTTCCCGACATCCTTTCGAAGGTTCAGCCAATAGAAATACTTCTACAGTAATTCTACTATTTTCTCGACCCTGAAATTCCTAGTGACTCGACTGTAGTGTGCTTCCCATATCATCTTGGCACACTCGCTTGAAGGAGCACAAACGTGTCCTAGGTGACATAAAAGTGCATCTTGGAGGTGAAAATTTGGAACTTGAGTACCCCCCAAGAGTGCCTTGTAAGTGTGTCTGAATTCTGGGTCACTCTCGTAGAGAAGCAGCCAATCAGAAGTATCGTGCCCACAAGAGTTGAGAACAGTGGTGAGCGCCATGTTTGGTGGTCGACTAAGGTAGTCTGCAACATTATTGGTGCTACCCTTCCTGTACTTGATGTTCAAATGAAACTGCTTCAGATATGTGGACCACTTCTGATGGAAATCATTCTGCAACTTTCCTTGTGTCTGTATGAACTACAGGGGTCGGTGGTCTGTGTGGATTATTGTTTCCTTCCCAAAAATGTAATGCTTCTATTGTCGACAAGCTTGCACAATTGAATACATTTCTTTGTCATAAGTGGGATACTTGCGAACTGTGTCAGGCAATGTCTCACTGTGATATGCCACTGAATGTTCTTGTTGAGTAAGAACTGCCCCAATAGCATAGTCAGAGGCATCTGTCTCTATCTCAAATGGTTGTTGCAAGTCTGGTAATGTGAGCACTGGGGCAGAACAGAGGCAATTTTTCAATTCTGTGAACGCCTTCTATTGAGGTTCCGACCAAAAGATTTTTTCTCTCACTCCTCACTTGGTGACTTGACTCAAGGGCCAAGTGATATGAGAGAATCCCAACATGAACCTATAGTAGAAATTAGCAAGACTTAGAAAGTTGCGAAGCTCTATTATAGTGGTTGGGGCTGGCCAATCCCGAATGACTTGGACCTTGGTTGGATCCACATGCACCCCCCTTTCATCAATAATGTATCCTAGATATTGAACCTGGGTCATGCCAAAAGTGCACTTCTCAAAATTGGCACACAACTTGTGTTGCCACAGTGTTTGGAGGACTTGTCGGATGTGGTGAAGGTGCTCTTCCCAATTCTGGCTGAAGATCAGAATGTCATCCATGTACACCACTACAAATGAGTTGGTGAATGGCCGCAAGATGTCTTCCATCAACCTCATGAAGGTTGCGGGAGCATTCTTCATCCTGAAAGGAATGACCAGCCATTCAAAAAGGCCTTCCTTGGCTTTGAAGGCAATATTCCACACATCGGAGGGTTCAATTTTTACCTGGTGATACCCAGACTTCAAGTCGATCTTGCTGAAATATTTTGCACCTTTGAGTTGGTCCAGAAGGGCATCAATCCATGGGAACGGGTACCTATTTTGGACAATGATATTGTTCAGCACTCGATAGTCAATACAGAGTCTCCACGTCCCATCCTTATTCTGTACCAACATGATTAGGCTCCCACAGGGCAATGAACTTGGTCGGATGTGACCTATCTGTAGCAGATCCTAAATCCTCCTCTTGATTTCATCGTTCTCTAGAACAGAGCGTCGATAGATCGGTCCATTGGGTAGCAATGCACCTGGGGTCAGATCAATCGAGTGCTTGACCTGAAAATGCAGAGGAACCCCTGTGGGTGAGCTAAAGATGTGCCCGTACTCCTCCACAACCTTATCCATTTGTTGTTCTTGTGTAGAGTAGCCCTATCTAGAGTTCGTGGCCATAGTCTTCTTCCTTCCCTGGGGGCGGATCATCAGGAAAATGAATTTCGTGGTTTGTGAAATGAGCTTACCGCATTTTTTTGCAGTAACCAAAGAGATAGCGGTAGGAGGTGGTATCTCTGGTATCCTGTACAACTTATTTCCCAAAGTAATAATAGCAGTGCGAGGCCGAGACTCATACACAGCATGAAGCTTCCACAAGTATGGTTGTCCTAATAATACATCAAAAACATTAATAGGAGCAATGTCACATAATACCTCATCCATGAAGGGCTTGATGCTATAAGGAAGGCGGCACTACTGGTTGACGCGAAGATCTCGTCCTTGGTGAAGCCACCCGATGGTGAATGGGTGTGGGTGAGTTGTGGTTGGCAAGCCCAACCGCTTCACGTCGTCTGCTGAAATGAGGTTCTTTTGGCTCCCATTTTCGACAATGAACTGCACTGGGGAGCCCTTTACCCACATCTGGGAGTGGAAGAGAAGTTCATCCTCCTCTAGATCTTTTAGTTCCTCCTTCTGGATCTTCGTAGTGGCAACAGTGGCATTGGGCTCCACATCAATAATCTGTTTCCCTTTGTAATTCCCCTTGTCAGGTTCTGATTCAAAGTCGGAGCATGCATCTAACTCAGAAGCCCTCATCTCAGCCACCAACGACTGCTTGGCCCGACACTCACTCGTGTTGTGAGTGGAGATCTTATGGAACTCACACCACTTTCCCGTGTCCTTCTTTGGCGTTGTGGTGTTGTTCTTTTCTTGTCGCTTCGACAGGTTGTCCCTAGTCACCATGCCTTGGCTCTGTCTTTTGTTCTACGGTTTGGGAGCACCTTTCCCTTGTTTTTTATTCATAGATCCAAAGTCTCACTTCTTCTGTTTGAATTTCTGCTCAAACTTCGCAGCATACCGGTATGTCGTACAAAGCGAGGAGATGTCGAGGAACTCGATTTCCTCCTGAATGTACCTCTGCAGACAACTGCAATACTTTAGCACCAGATGTTTCTCTGAATCTTTGATACCCAACTTGGTGCACAGGGTATGGAACAGATTCGTCAGCTCATGTACATCTTGATCCCTTTGTTGTCGCAGCTTGGTCCATTGTATGTACTTGCCCTCACAGCTCCCCATGGGATAGTATTGTTTCTTGATGGCATCTTGGAAAGAATTCCTAGTGGATACGGCCGAGAACAAAGAGGGTTTTGTCTCATCCTTTTTCTCACAGTGGGTTTCCCACCAGTCCTTGACATGGGGGGCAGCTTTGAGGAGTGAAAAAATAATCTTCTCCCTGTCGGAAAAGTCATGAACCGAGAAATATCCTTCTAATAGATTCAACCATCCATCTATGGAATTTGCATCTATTTGACCCTCAAATATGGGAATTTCAAAATTTACTTGTACCTTAAAAGGAGTCTCACTTCCAGAGTGGCTGCTGGATGCAGATGTGCTGCTGGTGGGCAACCGTTGAAGGATCTGGGCAAAGTTATCCATCATCGCGTTCCTTTGTTTTTCGAGGGCCTCCTTGAGAAAAATTTTGATAGGATCTCCTACTCCTTCATCTTTCTTTTCGTCCCCCATGGACGTCCATTGGGGTTTGCGAGGTTGATCTTGCAAAGGTTCCACCAGATCGAGCCCTAACTCCTTATACCTTGACCTCGTTGGGGACATGCAAAGAAGGATCGAGAAAAAGCAGACCGCTCTGATACCACTAATCCGGATTTATGAAGGAACACAACAGAATAAACATATAACCATAAATACAAATATGCAGTGGAAATAACACTTCATTCCATTAATATCAAAGAACTGAAATTTGCTTACAGACAGAATGGAAATAAAACTAGCTAGGGCACTGGTAGCTATCTCTGAGAAGAGATGTGGCAGCTACAAGCCTCTGAACTGAGTTACAATGAGACTCAAGGGCCTATTTATTATTTATAAACAATGGTAAATCATAAACAACCAAAAGCCTAACCCTAGTAGATGAAGACCCAAACTATGGGCCTCGTTTGCGTAAATTGGTGTTTCAACTTCCCGGGGACGTAACTTTGGCATACAATCTCCGTTTGACGCATACCATACCTCGTTAGAAATATCTATCTGAGGACTACAAATTTTGAGTGAGCAACATTGATGCATGGACCCATGTTGCTCCCTGTTTTCCCAAAAAACTTCGTTTAAGGCCTCAAAACGTCTCCGGAAGTTCAGGAGCCAAAAAACTGCTAAAAATAGTAAGTTGTGCAGAAACTGAAAAACTGAAAGGGACAATGGTGGGGCCCCAAGTGGAATAGGCAGGTGACCACCAACATCCACCTAGATCATTCCTCCCCTCTTAGGAAGAAATGGTCCCCGTTGCGTTACGTTCCTCCATGAGATGAGGAAATTTCTGTTGAACTTGGTCCCTGGTGAACCACTTTCCTTGGTGTAGGAGTTGGCTAGATTTAACAACCAGATACAATTGGATTTTCTATTGGCAAGTGTTCTTGATTTGCAGGTCCATGATACAATCTGTGGTGGCATGTTCCATGCAGTCTGGGTTTAACTCTGTTGGTGTGAGTTTTTCTGCAATGTCAGAGGTTTCCACTTGAGGTGGAAAGTATGGACGAACGCGGTCCACATTGAATACTGGATGCAAACGAAGGAATGTTGGAATACTAATCTTGAAGGAATTTTTCCCTACAGCCTTGGTGATTTTGTACGGCTCGTATCAGAGTGGGCGAAGCTTGCAGTGGGGTTCAGTGAGGTGCTACTTCTGCAAATGTAGCCATACTTTGTCGCCCACCTAGAAGTTGTGTGGCACCTGCTATTGATCATGGCGTCGCTTGTACTTAGCATTGGCTCTGTCCAATATGTTATGAACCTATTGGCGGATGTGTTAAATGCGCTCGATGAAGCTATTTTTTTTGTCAACTTCAAACTGGACATGAGCCGAATCGGCCTGAGTATCCGTAAATGGCATGGCTACGTCAATTGGACATAGCAGTTGGAATCCCAAGCCCACCAGAAAGGGGCTATGGCTGATTGAAATGTGGAAAGCCCGGTTATAAATATGTTGTACATAGGGGAGGCTCTCGTCCCATGTGCATGGATGCTTTGAATAGTACATGCGCAGAATGTGTAAAATCATTCTATTGACGACCTCTGTCTGGCCATCTGTTTGGGGATGGAAAGCTGTGGACTTGGTGAGCTTGGTGTCTAGCATTGACCAGAGGCTGGACCAAAATGTGCTGAGGGACCTACTATCTCAATCTAATATGATATACTATGGGATTGTTACAGGTAAAAATACCTCCTCATCAACTCAGAGGAGAAGATAAATATGGAAGGAATACAAAGACCTAAACTAAACCTATTTCTGCCAAGGTAACGCCTCACTATAACAACACAAGAGTGTTATAACACACCTATTGAATGAATAGGCCGCATTAGTGGCTAGGGAAATGCTCTGTTTACACTAGAGGGCAGCGTTACCCGTGTTTTGAGTTTGGAATGGGAAAAGCCCGCGGAGAATGATTTGAATTTCTAGCTTTTTCTCACAAGAGATTCAGTACAAAAAGGAAACTACAAAGCACTAATCTCTTATTGGACCTTGCCATAAACAACTGAACTCTCAAAGAAGACAAAAGCATGGAGGTTGAGGAAACATCTTGGTTTTTTCTATTCAGAACTGGTGGAAAGAGAAGGGAAATGATTGCTCTCTCTATCTCCTATAAAATGGAGTTGAAGGGTCTTGGTTCAAGGTTGAAGGATTGTCAAAGTTTTTGAATACTTGTGAAGTAGAGATCATTGTTGCAGTGTGAAGGTCAAAGGTAAAAGAGGTTCATTGAGAACTTGTTGGTCAAGACATCACCACTTTGAGAGATAGAGAGATTGGAAGGCTGAGGAGGGCTTGGTACAACCGACGGTTGTAATCCTCCTTTTTATAAATTAATAGAACTGTATCTATTTTGTCCATTATATGCGTTGATATTTTCATTATTATTTAATCACTTATATAGCATGGGATGAATGGCTTAGATGTGCATAGTTTAAATGTGTATTATACATTAGCTTAATTGATAGGAAATATATGTCATGATAGAGATTACACGGGTGCTTTAATTGATTGCAGGGCCAAGATTTGGAGCTGGTGATGGAGAACTCCTACTTCACTACCTAGTGCTCTCCAAGAGACTTCAAGATCATTAAAGAGGTAACCTTCCATCTTATTCTATCAAGTTGATTTAAGTTAATATGAATATGCATGTGCCATCTTTGTGAACTATACAACTAATATTACTATCTGCCTCGAGCACCGGAAAGCCCTAAGAGGGATATTCAATAACCAACAACCCAAGCATTTTACCCTATAGTAGGGATCCCAAAGTGTAACCACACTCATTCAAAGAAGAGTTTAGCAGTGGCTTCTGCTGTGATATTCTTCTTGCAGGCTGCCATATTATGCCATGACTTTATCTATCTATTAAATATATACATACCTCTTCCTTCATGTGTCCATCTAAACTTCCTTCTAGAAGCTTCCTTTCCTTGCTTGAAGATGAAGGCACTTCAACCAACTTTTCATGTTGTACATATTTGTCACCATACCTTCATCCTTTCAACTTGTAGATCCCACATAATGTGGAATGTATACCATATGTGAGACACTTGCTTCTTCTTTAGTAGAGGTGAATCTTATAAAAAATATTCCAATGGACGATCTTAATGATCCCCATTATGAAAATGCTCCTTTCTAATGATGATAATGTATGGTGATCTCATTATATTTTATCTTGCCAGATGACTCTCTCTAACCATATATATTGCTACTTTGGTTGTCCATATATGCTTCCAATGGAGATGCCATGAACTACTTCCTTTCTATCATGATGACTGTTATAACCATGTAGAATTTCTACTTCAACTATCCTTCCATGCTTCTATGATGACGTCATGTTTATCTTTATATAATTCATCATATCATACTTGTGATGCTTTCTATAACTAAAAATAACTAAGTGAAGGAGATTATCTTTGTCATAGTAGAGATCTTTCACTTCCTCCTTCTTTGATCTCTTATTTTTTACTCTTCCACTTCTTTTGTAACATGGGCTTCATTTCTTTCCTTTCTCTTCTTGTTGTACTTCTTGAGTTTGGTACAATTCCTTTTAAATTTCCCATATTCATTACAATCATATTATTCTATTTTTGACATATCGATCTTCTTATTTTTCCAAGTATCAAACTTTCCAAACTTTCCTTTTCTCCTAGTCGTGGCAGCATATGCTTAAACTTGTTCATTTGATCCAACATTGCTCTTTTCCTTCAACCTAATTTATTAAATATTACATAATGACGAAATTTTTTTGAATGGATTGGATTCCTTCTTTCCATAGATAATTGATACAAAGTTTCCCCATTCATCTGGTAGTGCATTGAGCACAACTATGGTCATCTCTTTATTAGACATTATTTCTCCTAGTTCTTGTAGTTGATCTCTTATTTGAGATACCCACATAAGGTATGAGGAATAGTTCATCTCTCAATGATATATATTCTTCTACATTTCTTATGAAAAACAATTCTATCGAATTTTCATATATTTCTTTTGATGTCTCCATATTTATTACATAAGGGATGAGTGAATCATTGATTGATTCTATGAGGGTTCTTTGAGCCCTTATTTCCCCTTTCATGTAATTTGATAGTGCTTGATATTTCTCTTGAGGTGGTTTGGATATTGAACCCTTAATATATTCACTAACTTTATTCTCTATTAGGATCAAATCTATCCTCTTCTTCCATGCAAGGAAATTTGATGACCCAACCAGTTTGTTGCTTTCCTTGCAAAATGAAGTCATGTTGATAGTATATTCAGACATATATATATAATCAAGTGAATATGCTCCTTGATTATGATACCTTCATATTGATGTCTTCTTGATAATGTTGATAATACAAGATTCCTTCTTGATGAATATATCTTCCTTCAAGTATGATTAAAATGTGATCCTTTCTTCAATGAGAGAGAGAGATCACCTTGATTTATTTGATGATGATGGCAATGCTTCTTATTTCTTTCTTTGGATGTAGAAATGTATAATATGGATACTTCAAAAAAGTGTAATCATTCTTTCTTTGAGGTCTTCTTCTCCTTGTGATGATATAATCCTTGAGATGAGTACTCCTCCTCGATGCTTCTTAGTAGTCTTTAATTATTTCCTTGTGCTCGACCTTTATGTATCCTTTTTCATTCATGTGATCTTCATGTTTCCTTTCCTTGTTTCCACCTTAGCTCTGATACCATGTTGATAAATCTAGGGGCAGATAAACAAGATAATTTCTCTTACTTTGATAACTTCTTGTGATGTATTTTTACTTAACTCGATTATCTTATTATTCCACTTAATTATTATCGTGTTCTTATCATAAAACATCTACCAAGATATGAATATAAAATAGACAAGAGGACACAAAATGTAGGTTGCAAGTCAGGGACAAAACCTCTCTTCTTGAGAGGAAAACCCACAAGAATTCTTCTCTTCTCATAGAATGTTTATATGGAAAATTCCAATACATAAGACCCTTGTCAAACTTCTCATTCTTGGTGAAACTTTCCATCTAATTTGACCTAGTAGCTTCCAGAAATTTTGACCCGGCAACTTGTAGCAACTTCGACCTAGAAATTTCTAGTAACTTTGAATAGCAGCTTCCAGCAACTTTCACCTTCCAGTAACTTCCATCAACTTTGACCTTCCCCAATAGTTTCTTCTGCCACTTTGAATTCCCAATATTTTCTTCTACAAATTCAACTTCCCAGAAGTTTCTTCTGCAACTTCAACTTTGTTGTAGTAAATTTTCCCGAATCTTCGCATGTGTGAGGATAATATATCCCAAAAAGAAATACTCAAAGATTGTGTTCCTTTAGTCCTCCTCTTCTTCTCTCTTTTAGGTCTCTTTCTCTTCCTTGAACTAATTTATTGTGTGGTGAGTGAGTGATCTTCAAGTGAGGTCAATGTCTCTTATATATAGGGTTCTCTTAAGGTCGAATTGTTTTCCATGAGATCGACGTGATCCTTCTTGTAGGATGACTTGTTAGACAAGGTCTTGGAGGGTATTTATGACACTTTCGACTTTACAATTTTTTTTTTTTTAAACTACAAGATACAACATGCCCAAAGGGGTCTTACATGTATGAAAATAAATTTTTTTAATTACTTCATAATTCTAATACAAACCTAGGAGCACTCAATGGGTTCTTCAGCTACAAATAAATTTATCTTGAGCATGAAACCCGATGCATAAAGAATGGAAATAATAAATTTATTTTATTTTTAATATAATATATATATAATCATGATTATGATAGACATTATGAATACTGAACCTAGTTACACATTTCAACACGTCACCCCCCTAGTCCCCCTTGACGGTGATCCTATGGGCGACATTGCCTCATCGTTAGGAACTGGGGTCCAACGCAGCTAAAAAGAGACCTATGAATCAAGAATATAATCAGGCTCCACATCTAATAATTAGGGGAATTTTGAGGTAAAAAATGGGCCTCCTAAGGAAATTATAAAATAATAGTGGAAATAATAAAATAAGATTCGATCACATCATCAAATTTTAGAGGGAAAGAAGGAAAAACTACTTTTTCAACTCGTATTTTCAACTTATCTCCCAAAGTTTTTAATCAAATTTCGAGCAGGATCACTCATTGGATACAAAATTTAATTCCTCATCAAAGGAGTACCCATGTTGCATGCTTTCGATGGGCCCTTCCACACGAAAAATGGCAAATACATGAAAAATGTGATTGTAATCACATTTTTTAATGTATTTCTTATTTTTCATGTAGCAAGGTCCATCGAAAGTATGCAACATGGGTACTCCTTAGATGAGAAATGAAATTTTTCATCCAACAAGTACTCCCTCTCGAAATTTGAGTTAAAAAATTGGGAGATATGTTGAAAATATGAGTTGAAAAAGTAGTTTCATTATTTTATTATTTTTTAAAATAATAAAATCCCCCTTGGTTGACATCATCATCTTGAATCCTATTGGTTCTTATAAATTCTATTTTGGTTGTACATTTTTCTTAGGAGGCCCATTTTAGACATCAAAATTCCCCTAATGAGATCTCTATATGACTCGACCTATCATGGAACATTGGATTCTCTATTAGCTTCACACAACTTTTATTGTCACAACATATCACAGTCAGCTCGAGTACATGATCGAATAGTCCTCAGAGTAAATTCCAAAGCCATATTTCTTAATAACTCACCAATTTAGCTATAATATATTCTACATTGGCAGTATTGAGTGTGATAGATGTTTGTTTCATGGTCATTCATAAAATCATAGCGGAGCCCAAAGTGAAGTAACCTTCGAATGTACTCTTCATGTCCTTAACACTCTTTTCCTAATACTCATTTATATAACCCTTCAACTGAGTATATTCATTTGATACATATCTCAAACCAAAGTCAATTGTGCCACACAAGTACCTTAGTATGTGCTTTATTGCAATCCAATGAATATGTCTAGGTTCCACTTGGAATTGGCTCACTATGTTCACTACAAAGAAAATGTTCAGCCTGGTATTAACCAAATACATCAGCAAGCCAATCAAATTCTTGTACATTGATGGATCTATCAAATCAGACTCAGAGTCCTATAGATTACTTATATTTGTAACCATGGGATTCAACATCGACTTGCAGCCCATCATACCAAACTTCTGCAAGATCTTGATAATGTACTTTCCTTGACCAAGAAATATTTCGCTGGAATTTTGGCATAATTCTAGCCCCAAATAATAGTGCATCAATCAAAGATCCTCAATATCAAATTTGAAAGCTAGATCCCTCTTACACTGGATAATTAGATGCTCCATGACTTTCAAAAATAGTTCATCGACATACAATAGGATTACAGGTTCGGTATTCTTGACTCTGAAGTACATGATTGAATCAGCATTGCTTTTGGAGAAACCAAATATCATCAAATAATTTATAATTCATGTATACCAGGTTCTTCATTCTTGCTTAAGTCCATAAAAGTATTTTTTAAACCTAGCGACCAGAGAAAAAGTCTCATCAAATTCTTCTCCCTCTTTCTGGGAGAAACCTCTAGCCACAAATCTTGCCTTGTATTTTTCAATGTTGTCATCCATTGCATGTTTGATATTGTATACCCATTTAGGCATTATTTCCCATACATCATTCTTCATAATCGATTGTTATTTTCCAACATTGCATCCTTCCAAACTTTTTGTTCAGCGCCTTCTTCATAGGTGGAAAGTTCAGCATCAGTAAGATTAGTCATCACCATTGCATAAACAAAAATAAATCTTTGGCCTCTTGATTTCCCTGAATATGCCACATGGTGTTGCATGTCCTTAGGCTTCTTACAAAGTGGATCTCAACCAAGCTGGAATTTTCTTGATTTAAGGAACAATTGGTTCCACTAGTTCACTTAGCCCTTCTAGCTCTTCTTCATGATCAACGAAATGCTCAAAAGGACTTCATGGACCAAATAATTCTTCTTTAGGAGATTCATGTTCCATGCCTTCATCAATTTCCACTTCTTTAGACTTCCAATAAGCCATGTTCTCATCAAAGGTCACATCCTAGCTAACTTCAATTTTTTTTTTGTCTTGGAATATATATTTTATATGCCTTTGATTATTCACTATAACTAATGAAAACTCTTTTTTCACCTAAAGGCTCTAACTTCCTTCTCTTATCGTTAGGAACATGAATATAAACATGACAACCAAAATGATCCGGATTTTATGCAGGAACACAACAGAATACAGATATAACCATAGATACAAAGATGCAGCGGAAATAATGCTTCATTTTATTAATAAAAGAATGACTGCAATAAGCTTACAAACATAATGGAAACAAGCTAGGGCGCTGGTAGCGTATCTCCGAGAAGAGATGTAGCGTACGCAGGCCTCTAAACTGTGTTACATTGAGGCTCGCAGGCCTATTACAGACATAATGGAAATAGATGAGCTAGGGTACTAGCACACTTATCTCTAAGAAGAGATGTGTCGGCTACTAGCCCCTGAACTGTGTTACAATACATACATGATCAAAACAAGCGAGCTAGGGTACTGGTAGCGCTTATCCCCGAGAAGAGATGTGTCGGCTACCAACCCCTTGAACTGTGTTACAATGAGGCTCGAGGGCCATTTATTAAGGCCATTTATTGCTGAGAAACAATCTAGAATCTGAAATGTCCAAAACCCTAACCGTAGGAGATGAAGCATCAAAATTGTGGGCCCCGTTTGGGTAAATTGGTGGCTCAACTTCCTGGGGACGTAACTTTGGCATCCGACCTCTGTTTGACACGCTCAATAGCTCGTTAGAAATATCTGTCCAAGGAGTACAACTTTTGAATGAGCAACATCAATCCATGGACCCATGTTGCTCTACGCTTTCCCAAAAAACATCGTTTAGGGCCTCAAAATAGCTCCGGAAGTTCAGGACCTGAAAAACTGCTAAAAATAGTAAGTTGTGCCGAAACTTACAAACTGAAAGAACTAATGGTGGGGGTTAAAATGGACTTCGTGGGTGGACACCAATATCCACCTGGATGATTAATGCCCCACAATGGCTCTGGGAGTGCAAGACCCGAAAACCTGCTAAAAATAATAAATTGTGTTGAAGCTGAAAAACTGAAAGAATTGATGCTGCAGGTCCAAATGGAATAGGTGGGAGGCCACCAATATCCACCTGGATCATTCCTCCCTCCTTAGGAAGAAATGGTCTCCATGGTGTTAGGTTCCTCGATCGGGGGGGGGAATTTTGCTGAACTTGGTATTAGATTTAGATGTGCCACCGGTGGGCAAAATTATACGAAGGATTCAAAAAAATTTATCCATCATCGCGTTTTGTTTCAGGCCTCCTTGAGCAATATTTTGATAGGATCTTGTGCTCCCTCATCTTTCTTTCCTTCCACCATGGGGGGTCGTCAGGGTTTGCGAGGTTGAACTCCTTATACCCTGGCCACGTTGGGTACATGAAAAGAAAAATAGAGAAAGAGTAGACCCCTCTGATACCACTGATCCAGATTTATGCAGGAACGAACATAATACAGATCTAACCATAAGCACAGAGATGCAATGGAAATAATGCTTCATTTTATTAGCAAAATAATGACTGAAATAAGCTTACAAACATAATGGAAACAAGCTAGGGCACTGGTAGCGTATCTATGAGAAGAGGTGTGGCGTACGAGGCCTTTGAACTGTGTTACATTGAGGCTCGAAGGCCTATTACATACATAATGGAAATATATGCTAGGTACCGGGCAAATGTGATCCCTAAGAAGAGTATGTATACACAAACTCTCGAACCGTGTTACAATGCATTAAGGATAGAGATGTGAGCTAGGCACCGGTCGCGCTTATCTATGAGAAGAGATGTACGGTTCCTGTACTCTCGAACCTTACAATGAGACTCGAGGGCCTATTTATTGTTGAGAAACGATGTAGAATCCGAAACGTCCAAAACCCTAACCGTAGGAGATGAAGCGCCAAAACTGTGGGCCCCGTTTGGGTAAATTGGTGGTTCAACTTCCCGGGGACGTAACTTTGGCATCTGATCTCCGTTTGACACGCTCAATAGCTCGTTAGAAATATCTGTCCGAGGAGTACAATTTTTGAACGAGCAACATCGGTCCATGGACCCATGTTTCTCTCCGTTTTCCCAAAAAACGTCGTTTAGGGCCTCCAAACGGCTCCGGAATTTTAAGACCCAAAAAACTGGTAAAAACAGTAAGTTGTGTCGAAACTTACAAAATGAAAGAACTAATGGTAGGGGTTCAAATGGACTCGGTGGGTGGCCACCAATATCCACCTGGATCATTAAGGCCCCAAAATGGCTCTGGGTGTGCAGGACCCGAAAACCTGCTAAAAATAGTAAGCTGTGTTGAAGCTGAAAAAATGAAAGAATTGATGCTACGGGTCCAAATGGAATAGGTGGGAGGCCACCAATATCCACCTGGATCACAAAAATTCTTAAATGACCAACCTGGGGTGTTGGGAATTGGACAATCCAGGGTTTCCCATGTGTTTTGTGACATGTTCTTAACCACCTAATGAGTATCCATTAACTCTGGTGATGTGTTTGTTTACTGACACCTACGGATTTTGGTGTAACAGATATCATGATTCCAATAATTGGTATTAGAGTGGGTTCCTTCAGTATCAATTTAAAAACTGGAAGGAGATCTTGATCGATAGAATGGCTAGTTAGGAAGGATTATTAACAAACAAATCCCCTCTGGTTACTGGTAAACATTATTCCTTTTGAAAAGTGAGAATGAAGACATATTTAATGTCACTTGGAGTAGAATTCTGGGTTGTTTTTTTTCCTAGGGTATGAAGAACCAAAGGAAATGAGTAGTGACAAAATGGTGAACTGGAATTTACAACCAACGCAAAATCTAGGAATGCACTTCTTAGTGGATTAAGTAAATAGGAATGTATTAAGGTAATTCATTGTAAAATAGATAAAGAAATATGGGATAAAATGAAAAATATCCATAAGTATATTCCAAAGTAAATATTTCCAAAATGCAAGTATATATAATGCAGTTTGAGACATTAAAGATGAATGAAGATGAAGATATTGCTACGTTCTTTCTAAGAGTATATGAAGTTGTTAATGTCATTATGGGTCTAGGAGAAACAATCAAAGAGAGCGTAATGGTCCAAAAGCTATTGAGTTCATTGCCTTCAAATTTTAATCCCAAGGTTTAGGCTATCGAAGAGATATCCAAATTCGAAACTCTAAAAATGGATAAAATACTTGGCTCCTTGATAGCATATGAGATGATAATTTAAAAAGTAAATTCAACTACCATATATGCATATTTTAAGGAAGAAAGACCTACAGAAGACAAGGAATGTTCATACTCGGAATCTGATGAAGAGGAGATGAAATTTGTCAGAAGATTGAAGAAAGGTACAAGTAAGCACAAAGGAAAACTCCCATTTGAGTGTTTCAATTGTGGAAGAGTGGGGCATTATGCCTCCAAATTTCCTTATAAGAAATAAGAAAATCAGTCTACAGGGAAAGAACATTAGGGGAATTTTGAGGTCTAAAATGGGCCTCCTAAGGAAATTATAAAATAATAGTGGAAAAAATCAAATAAGATTTGATGACATCATCAAATTTTAGAGGAAAAAATGAAAAAACTATTTTTTCAATTCATATTTTCAACTTACCTCCCAATGTTTTTACTCAAATTTCGAGTGGGATTACTCGTTGGATGTAGAATTTAATTCCTCATTCAAGGAGTACCCATGTTGCATACTTTCGATGGGTCCTACTACACGCAACATGAGAAATACATAAAAAAACGTGATTACAATCATGTTTTTTATGTATTTCCTCATTTTTCGCATAGCAGGGTCCATCGAAAGTGTGCAACATGGGTACTCCTTGGATAAGGATTTAAATTTTGCATCCAAAGAGTACTCCTGCTCGAAATTTGAGTAAAAAATTTGGGAGATAAGTTGAAAATACGAGTTGAAAAAGTAGTTTTATTATTTTATTATTTTTTAATATTTTTACCCTTTTACTTAAAAAATGGTGAATCATCCCCCATGGTTGACATCATCATCTTGAATCCTATTGTTTCTTATAAATTTTATTTTGGTTGTACATTTTTCTTAGGAGGCCCATTTTAGACCTCAAAATTCCCCTAATGAAATAAAAACAAATTCAATAATATGCAGAAAGAGAAAAGATTTAATAGAAAAACACTTTATGCTCAACAAGATAGCAGTGCATCTGAAAGCTCAGGTGAATCCTATAGTGAAGATGGAACTAGTAAATTCATGTTGATGGCCTTAGAATATATGGAGAAAGAATGCAAGGAATATGAAGAAGAAGAAGAAGGTGAGGTAGATCTTGAGGGGGAGTTGAACAATGCCTCAAAGGAAATAGGTAGACTTAAACAGAAGAATAAGAAGCAAAAAGAGATTTTGAAAAAATATGTAAAAGAAAAATCAAATTCAAAGGAAATTATTAAGCTGAAGGTTGAACTTGAAGAAGCAAAGAAGTTGGAAGATATTATGTTGCATCAAATTAAAGAGAAATTTCAGGAGTGTGAAAGTTTGAAGAACAAGTGGTATCAGAGCCAAAGGTCTTGAGTTCAAAACACACTGATCAGGTCATGCTCAGGGGGAGATTGTTGGGAATGGGATAATCCAGCGCTCCTCATGTGTTTCGTGACATGTTCTTAAACCCTTATTGATTATCTGCTAACTATGGTGATGCATTCATTTACTAACACCTGTGTGTTTTGGTGTAACATCAATCATGATTCCAACATGGGGATTTTATCTAGTGAACGCTTATTTAGGAGTATTTTCTTCCAAGATTCGACGAGGACTTCTATTTTAAATGTAAAATCATTTGGTGGTGATTCACTCCATAGAAACATGGGAAGATATTGTTCATGAATCATTTCCTTGATGGATTATTCAATGGATCTATTATTTATTTCAACTCCATTTTGTTGTGGATTATAAGGGACTATCATCTCCTTGTTAATCCCAGCTTCTTTGAAAAATGAAATGAACTCCTTTGAGGTATATTATCCTACATTAGAAGACCTCAATATTTTTATCTTCTTTCCCTTCAAATTTTTTACTTCGACTTTGAATTCCAAGAACTTGTCAAAGACTTCATCTTTTGTCTTCGTGAAGTAGATCCACGTTTTGTGTGAGAAATCATCAATGAATGTTACATAATACAAAGAAACTCCAAGAGACATTATTAGCATAGGACAACTTATATCAGAATGGATTATTTCAAATACATATTTGGATCCACTTTCGCTACTTGCCAAAGGCTTCTTAACATTCTTTCCAAGTGCACATCCCCTACATACACTTCCATGATCTTCCTATAAATATGGAACACCTGAAACCATTTGATTTAAGGCTGTAAAAGCTTTATAGTGAAGGTGGGCATATCTTTTACACCAAATTTTACATGGATTAATATCATTGTGTACAAGTTCTTGAGTAGGTTGTTTCAAAAGTATATATAGAATTCCTTCATGAATTCCAATTACTCTAGTAGAATCAATACTAGAGATTTTGAGCCAAATAAGAACTTTGCCATCAACAAAAGCTATTGTATCTCCTTTATCTTCCAAGCATGAAATAGAAACCAAATTCTTCTTCAAACCTGGCACATATAATATGTTGTTGAGATGAATGTTATCAACTGATTCTAGCTTAATGGATGTATTTCTAATGCCTTTGACTACATAATTGTAGTTGTCTCCAAGTTCCACCTTTTGTGCTAATATTCTTTCCATTTGAGTTGTGAGGTTGTCTCAATATCTTTTCATGTGCCTTGAGGCACCAATATATAATAGCCATAATTTTTCACTATCTGCAACATATCTAATAAGAGAGGAGAAATAGAAGAATTACTTATTACCTGGGTATTATTTTTTTTCAAGGAAAAATTCGTAAATTTCATTAATTGTAAAGAAAATTACATGTTGTAATAGCTCCAGATTGCATCATGAAAATTTTGTATTATGTCTATACTTTAAACTTAAAATTTGTAATAGTTCATCAAAATAAAACAGTATTTACAATTTACTATGCGAGTCTAGTTAGACATAAATAGCAACAAAAATAGGAAGTCCTAAATCTAAAAAAGTATAGTCAAAAGCCTCTAATCAGTCGAACTGATCAACAGGCTACAATAGTGAAAAATCCTTTATAAATCGCTTGTGGTAGTGCTGATAAATTTATGGACCATTGTGCTCAATGATGTTCCATTGCCCCCATGTCAGGTGCACGACTTCTTTGGATAGGTTGTCAACAATCTGGTTCCTTTGCCTATAAATATGGGTGACAGTAATGGTGTCAAAATGATTTTTTAGAGACAAAACTTCATCCAGCAAACTCCTAAGTGTTTGCACGAGACATCTTTCATTATTATTGAACCAGCTAATAATAATCCTTGAGTCCCCAAATATATGTATCATGTTGCATATTTTTTCTAAGGCAAAGATTATGAGAAGTCTGAGGTTGTTGAGCTCCAAGTAGTTGTTTGTACCCAAGCCTAAACCTATCTTGAGGTGAAAATAGTGTGATTCGGTGAGATGCATTACAACCCCTTCATTGCAACCTTCAATACCATCAGTGCCATCGAATTATGCCCAAGGGAAAGCTTTGTCGATGGTTTCAGGCACTATGATCCTATCATTCATTGAGGTGACCTCTTCAAGTATTATTAATGGAGGCCGGCAATATATTTTCATATCGTAGGCCAGCAGATTGTAGCGCTTTGGAATTTGATATGGTTCTAGGCCAGCCAAATTCCCCAAGAAATTAGGAGTGTCAGGTTGCGCTCCTTTATTGGAATACCAGAGTGCCACCAATTATGCCAAGCCATGGAAATTGACTCCCCATTCCAATTGTTTCTAATGCCTGGTTCCATAATAATCGACTGCCAAATTTTTCATGTCATGGAGTATTTGAGGAAAATATGGACAATCTCCTCCCCCTGTTCTTTACATAATCCACACCTAGAGGGGTGTAATATCCCAAAATGGAATAATGCATTGATACACAAACACAATATTTGAAACACAGAAAATGTACAAGTAAGTTTATGATCAACACAAATATAGATAGAATGGCTGAGCCATTTTATTCATAGGAGATTATTCAATTACAACAGTGTACAAAATATAAGGTACTCTAGCCAAGGAGATGGCCTAGAATGACCCTAAAAGCCTGCTACAACAAGCACTTCATAACTAGAGAGTTGCAGGAAGAAATAATGCGTTGTCCCTTAAACAGATAATAAACATGTGACTGCTGGCTGAAAGGGAAATGCAAATCTATGGAGCTTGGGAGCTCTGATGATGCCAAGATTCAAGATCTGGCCAATGTGACGAAAACCCAAGATAACCCAAAAATGATTTTCCAGATCTATGAGTTTGGAAAATCACCCTCCTAGGGTTTGATACCTTGACTGTTGGGTTATGCGTATCTAAAGCTAGATCTGATCCAAATGTGGCTGCAATATGTTATACAACCAGATCTAAGCTTGAAGGGCTGGTCCCTTCTTCAGATCTCCAAGCTAGAAGCTTGAGATCTTGTCTCTTCTTCCTCCTCCTCAAACTGCAACAACTGAATATGAAGTTGCTGGGAAAACTGCATTGTAAAAGAGGGAGAGACTAAATGCCTGCTGAAATGTGTTGCAATAAACTCTAGGCTGATGGAAACAGTGATGGAAAAGTGAGGCGATGATCCCTCACATGATTCCTAGCTGAAGTGCTAGAAACTTCTTTCCTCCTCTGGATCTACAATGATGGATTGTGAAATCCTTGATGGGACTGTTGTTGATAGGAGGTCAATAATATTTGGCCTGATTCCATATCTATAATGAAGCTCTTTGAATGTTGATCTTGAAGCCTAAGGTGACAGAAATGATCCTTCACCAGTTCTCCAGCTGAAATACTGAAGACAACCTCCTCCTCCCAAACTGATCTTCAGAATCAACACAATTTATGAGTATGGATGTTCTACAGAGAGTAGGAACACTATGGCACCAATGCCTGATGATGAATGGAAGCTTATAATACCTTCCCAGAGTAGGCAAACAAGTCCCCCATGGGTAAGGGTGGGATTCCCGCTCGGGAACACCCTGTGCTAAACAGCACTGCAGACTTAGCTAAACAACATAAGAGTGGATGGAATGTCAAAAGACAACTCCAGATCCAAACAAATCATAAAATCCTATACCAAATTCTGCCTCTAATGTTTCCTTCATCTTCATTATATACAAAGTGAGCCTTCCCAAGCCCTAGCCCACCTCTAAAATGTGATGTGCATGTGGACATAAGCCTCCATATTTGACTGTGTTGTCTCCAAGTCCTCCATCATGTCCACATGCAATGTGCACCCTTTCCATTATGTGTGCATTAAATTCACTACTCGCTCCATCACTTCATCATGAATGCTCTATGATCTTACAATAGATTCCCTCCATGATCTCAGTTGACTACTTCAACCTCTATGATCTATCTCTTTAATGAGACATGATCTCCACTCCTCTATCATTAGCAGCTGCTCCACTACTCCATTATGTAGATCTATGTTTAATTAATCCACATTCACACATCAAAAACTGGATATTATTCATATTTGAGGATTATGGGTCCCTCCACCCTTTTATTTACTTAATTAATCAAGAAAATTAAGAACTCTAATATTCCAAATATCATGTGAAAATTTAGGAATATTACAGTACTCCCCGAAAAAATGTTACTTGTCCTCAAGAAACTACAAAAGTATATGCTAGAGCAATCTCTCCCCCTCAATATGGCATCCACACAATGAAGGTATCCCCATTTGATGCAATGAGTTATGTATGCCCAAAATTTGCCTCTCTATAATGTCTAGAGTGACCTCTAACTGTGTAGCTAGATGTCCCTCCTCAATCATGAAGCTCCAAGTGACAATCATAAGTTGTCCAACATACTCTACAATACATGAGATACATAAATATAGATGGTTCTTTCCACAAGAGGAAAGCTCCAACCCAAAAAGTATACCTCCATCTCATGCTACATGAAGTAAAGAGAGGCTTTTCATGCCTCCATCCTTAGCCCTGTTGGCCTTGTTGGATTTAAGCATCATCCCAACACTGTACAAAAGAATAAATAGAGACATAGGGGTATACAATGGTGTCAAACCATATTCTCCCAATAGTAACCAACACAAAAATGCTCCCTACTGCTACACCACACCATCAAAATACCAAGTATGGTGTCCATACTCTCCAATTAAGAGCCATCGGAGGAATGCCTCTTGCTTCCATCCTCCAACACTATCATGCAAAGTAGGTGAGTATGTAGGAACAAATTCCCCCAATAAAATCCAAAGCAACAAGATCTCTTGCTGCCTCTTCACATCATCATGTGAATCATGGAGAAACAACAACATACTGAATGACATGTGGAATGTAATATTAGCCCAATACAAACAAACTCCATTATCACACATCATGAGAGTATTATGCCATATTAAAAAAAATACAAAACACATAAACATGGGAGATGTCATGTGATGGCCAAACTCTCTCAGCCAAAGTGAACATGCCTTCCTCTACTTCATTCTTTCATTGATACAAAAGGCATGAGTCAAAGAAATATGAGCTATTGGGTGGTAACCATACTCACCCAAGAGCAGCTAGAAAAACCATGCCTCCTTCTTCATTACATGAGTGTTTTACAAGGCATGGATCATGAAAATATGTGTTATTGGGTAGTAACCATACTCACCCAAGAGAAACCATCACAACCATGAATCTTGCTGGCCTATCTCATAGTTCTGCAAGTGGTTTGGCAACCCCTTGCTCCACATCATCAACCATTCATCCCAATGTGGATGATGGAATTCATTCTACAAAATCTTGGTATCCTCCCATTATAGGACACCAACCTCCTCAAACTATTTAAGAACTTTTCACTTCATGATATTTTGAAGTGCGCCTCTACTGAGATCTCTCCATGAGATTCTCTTTTCACCAATGGCCCTCCAAAACCAGTGAGGTTCTGGATCTGCTGCAGGTATAAGTTCCTCTTTGAGATGTGAAATTCTCATTGAGAAAGTGTCATCTAGAAATGAGAAAATATTCCTCATCTCAAGATGTCTACCATCTATCATCTTTACCTCCATTGCTTCATGAGTGAAGCTACCTTCAGAATGCTCCAATAATAATGGGGCCCTTTCATCATCACTGTTAATAAGTGACAGTTTTGTAGATCTACATGGTGATCCATATGATGTCTCATGGCAAGGCACAATTTTGAACTCATAGACAGCCATTGTACATAGGATCATGCTCATCCCATATTCTGAAACTCTACACTTCAACTCAAAGGGTTGAATGTAGCTCAACAATGATGAACTGGGATAGCTCTTCATCTCCTACTTGATCAATTCAAGGGTCCTCTGCGCAGTGATATGTTGTTGCTTCAAATCAGCATGTTGTTCTAATCCTTGGTTATGCAATGGCCCTGATGGCATGTCCCCATAAGTTTCAATAAGAGGTACTGAAACAATATGAGATGAAAGTGCATGCATACCTTGGATCAACTGATGTGTGGGAACCTCTTGCAATACCACAAGAGTTCCTCAAACCAGGACAATGGTCTCTCCATCTGCTATTAAGAGAGATGGTTTCTCTTCTATCAATGCACCAGCGCTAGAATCTACCTCCTCTTCCTCATGCATCTCCTGGATCATGCATGGGACTCTATATGTCTAGATCTTAAGACTATCTTGAAAATGTCTCTTCTCCAGATACAAGAACCTTTGCAGCTGGTGGTGAATGTAGTGACTATTTGTCCAGAGTGACAAGAATGACGTCCTCCTTTTCTTCCTTAGGAAATGTCTCTTTGGGACACATCTCTAGTTTTCTGACATCAAACTTCTTTCTCAACTTGTGCAATAAATCTGAATATTTAGTCACCTCTGCATGCTCCATGTGTCCAAACCACCAATCATTGGCTTCACCTAGAATATGAAGTGTTGCAATCTGGACAACCTCTTTTTTAGCTACAGGATGTAGCCTAAAAAATGCATCTAACTTTTTCCTCCAAGCCTTAACAGTTCTTGAGGAAGATCCATCAAATGTAGGAAAATATAATCTATTGCGTCTCTTCTTTCTATTGCTTCTATAGGATATTATTTCTTCTTTGAGTTTAAAGAATTGTTGGAGAGTTAGATTCTCCTTGAATGCTCTAGACTATGCTTTGTACTCTTCAAGATATATACTAAGAGTCTCATGAGTCTCAGGTTCTCTTCATAGTTCTCAAGAAAGATGTAGCAAAAATTAATCCCTCCATTATAGTAGATCTCTACTATCTACTTTTCCTATGTTATCAATAATTTCCACAAGATGAGCCAAAGATCATGCTCTGATACCACTGTAATATCCCAAAATGGAATAATGCATTGATACACAAACACAATATTTGAAACACAGAAAATGTACAAGTAATTTTATGATCAACGTAGATATAGAAATAATAGCTGAGAAATTTTATTCATAGGAGATGATTCAGTTACAACAGTGTACAAAATATAATGTTCTCTAGCTAAAGAGATGGCTTAGAATGACCCTGAAAACCTGCTACAACAAGCACTAGGTAACTAGAGAGATGAAGTAAGCAATACTGCGATGTCCCTTTAGCAGATAATAAACATGTGACTACTAGCTGAAAGGAAAATGCAGATCTATGGAGATTTGGAGCTCTAATGATGCCAAGATTCAAGAGCTGGCCAATGTGATGGAAACCCAAGATAACCCAGAAATTATTTTCCAGATCTATGAGTTTGGAAAATCACCCTCCTAGGGTTTGATCCCTTTACTGTTAGGTTTTGCAGATTTGAAGCTAGATCTGATCCAAATATGGTTGCAATATGTTATACAGCCAAACCTAAGCTTGAAGGATTATTCCCTTCTTCATATCTCCAAGCTAGAAGCTTGAGATCTTGTCTCATCTTCCTCCTCCTCAAAATGCAACTACTGAATATGCAGTTATTGGAAAAATTGTGTTGTACAAGACGGAGAGACTCAATTCCTACTGAAATGTGCTGAAATAAGCTCCAGGATGATGGAAATATTGATGGAAAAGTGAGGGGATGATCCCTCACAGGATTCCTAGCTGAAGTACTAGAAACTTCCTTCCTCCTCTGGATCTACAATGATGGACTACGCAATCCTTGATGGGATTGTTTCCGATAGGAACTCACTAATATTTGGCCTGATGCTAGATCTGTAATGAAGCTTTGAGAATGCTGATCTTGAATCCCAAGGTGACAAGAATGATCCTTCACTAGTTCTCTAGCTGAAATACTGAAGACAACCTCCTCCTCCCAAATTGATATTCATAAATAACGCAATTTCTGAGTATGGATGTTCTGTAGAGAGTAGGAACACTATGGAACCAATGCCTGATGATGAATGGCAGCTTGGAATACCTTCTCAGAGTAGGCACACAAGTCCCCCATGGGTAAGGGTGGGATTCCCGCTCGGGAACACCCTATTCTAAACAGCACTGCAGACTTAGCTAAACAGCATAAGAGTGGATGGAATGTCAAAAGACAACTCCAAATCTAAAAATATCATAAAATCCTATACCAAAGTCTACCTCTAATGTTGCCTTCATCTTCATTATATACAAATTGAGCCTTCCCAAGCCCTGGCCCACCTCTAAACTATGTTGTGCATGTGGACATAAGCCTCCATGTTTGAATACGATATCTCTCCAAGTCCTCCATCATGTCTACATGCAATGTGCACCCTCTCCATCATGTGTGCATTAAATGCACTACTCTCTCCATCACTTCATCATGAATTCTCTATGATCTTACATTATATTCCCTCCATGATCTCAGTTGACTGACTCTATTTCTCCATTTCTGTGGGTTTATCCTAGACCATATCTGTGGGAAGGGAATAAATAAGTCGATCAAATTTCGAGAAGCTTCGTAAAGTGCCTCCCTAGGAGATAACCCAAATTTTCATAAGGTGGATGAAAAGATTAATGTTCTAATTTCTTCTCTTCATGAAAAAAAAATAGTGAGGTAAAAGAATCGAGAAATTAGAATGGATTCGAACCAATGGAATTGGAGAAAATAGATCAGTCCATTTGGGAACAAACTTGGGTGGGGATAGAGGGACTTGAACCCTCACGGTCCATAAAGCCAAAAAATTTATATTAGTGTTCTTAACATCAAAAAAATTAAAAAAACATGAAGATCACAAAATGAACACAAGATGAAGGCACTCAGCCAAGGCAAAACCCATCTCTAAGGGAAAACCCAAATAAATTCTTCTCTTATTTAGAATCATATCAAATGAGATAGCCTAGACCTTTGAAACAACAATAGGACTTCATCCATCCATCAAGTGAGCCTCCAAATTATCAAAAAAAATATAAAACTATAATATCACCAAAGGCAAACCAAATCAAAGCAAACTAGCTCCATTTAACATCTTAACCTTCCTTTTATTGAATGTACCCTCCATCCTATAGGTTTCGTTGTTATACATCACATATCTTTGCATGTAAAACAAATAAGGATATAATTTTTTGGTCCTTAAAGAGTCCTTCCTTTTTCCGTATATAGTATTATTCCTTATGCAATAATTGTTAACAATTCCATACACCTTTTCACACTCCTATAATTGTAGATCGAAGTCTCTACTTGGTTCAATCTTACACAAGGTCGAATGCATCATTTATATATATTATTTTGGAGGTTGAATCATCTTCTTGAGGCCAACTTGATGTTCTTGAGGCAATTTGACTTGATGGCGGAGGTGACGATGACGAAATATAAAATAATATATATATTTCTTTATTTGATACAATGAGCCCAAGACGAGTATAGAACAAGATTTCGTGTGATCCGAATGG
This sequence comes from Pinus albicaulis, assembly GCA_034641835.2. Taxonomy (NCBI): domain Eukaryota; kingdom Viridiplantae; phylum Streptophyta; class Pinopsida; order Pinales; family Pinaceae; genus Pinus; species Pinus albicaulis. The sequence goes on along the minus strand of CM076572.1, from coordinate 77,531,311 downwards.
AAAATGGAATCCACCCATGGTATTCATCTACCCATGTTATCCATCCACCCATGGTATTGTAAATGTCATTGAACCATGGTATGTATCCACACATGGTATTCATTCACACATGGAATTTACCCATGGTATTGTAAGTGGTATCTACCCATGGTATTGACCCTTGGCATTGTAAGTGGTATCTACCCATGGTATTGACCCATGGTTTTGACCCATGGTATCCACCTATGGTATCTACACATGGTATTGTAACTCAAAAAAGGCTATAAATAACAAGCCTCGGTTTGTAAAAGGACATATTTTCCACCACAATGTAGCTTCTATAGTTATTCTCTGTTTTAATAAAACATGTTTCTTATTAAAACATGGGTCAACCACACAAAATATTTCTCATCGAATTCCATTTGCTAGGACGCACACTATTAGTAACACAGTTAGTCACAATCATTACAGGGTATCTCTATCCTCGAATCTTCGTTTGTCATGGTTTTGGTTCATCCACAAACCCACACTTCATCAAAGTCCATTTGTTAGGCCGCACACTGTCAATATCACAGTTGGTCACAAGCATTACAGGGTATCTCTTTCCTCAGATCTTCATTCATCACGGTTATGGGTTAATTACACAAAACCCTTCTCTTCAGTGTCTCTTCATATTCAACAGAGGCTTCTCAAGAAGGAACTTCACGCAATGGGGACCATTGCTTCTTAAGGAGGGAGGAATGATCCAAATGGAAAATGGCATCCACCCATGGTATTCATCTACCCATGTTATCCATCCACCCATGGAATTTACCCATGGTATTGTAAATTTCATTGAACCATGGTATGTATCCACACATGGTATTCATTCACACATGGAATTTACCCATTTTATTGTAAGTGGTATCTACCAATGGTATTGACCCATGGTATTGTAAGTGGTATCTACCCATGGTATCCACCTATGGTATCTACACATGGTATTGTAACTCAAAAAAGGATATAAATAAAAAGCCTCAGTTTGTAAAAGGACAGATTTTCCACCACAATGTAGCTTCTACAGTTATTCTCTGTTTTAATAAAACATGTTTCTTTGTGGTATTAATTGCAGTGTGTTCTCTCTTTTTTATGGCGTTCTAATTTTGCAGATCTTGTCAAATCCATTTCAACTTTTTAGATCTTGGGGGCCTCCCCCCAAGATCTAGATCATCATGGATAAAGACTCAAGACATAAATCTAGAAGCCTTCAATGGAGGCTTTGACCTAGAAACAAAATAAACAAAGCATGAAACTCATTCTCATAAATATTTTTTCTTTTCTTTCTTTTTGATAAATAAATTACATCATGACTCAGGTACAATTATGAAGATTGATACTAGTTACATTATTCAAAAAATTCCCCACCATGGGGGGAACACATGAATCCTTTATTTACAGAATACAGAGAAATCCAATTCTAATACATGTGCTTCAATACCTATCTTCTTCCATTTCCGATTCTACGCTCCACTAAACAAAATTTCCCTTCATAATTCTTTCCATAGATCTATTTATAGGTATGTCCATCAAATCCTTCATATATTATCACAAGATCTTACATATTTTCACAAATATTTACCATTGAAAGGCCTAAATTTTTTTAATGTCAGCATTTGCATCCTGCCACCAATGATTAAAAAATATCTTTTCATATCATATTAGGGTTCCATTATGAAATTTTTTCATTCCATTAGGTCATCATGCAAAAATTTGGTCACTGATTAGGGTGTTTAGATCATTACTACTCCTTCCACCTCCATAGTCAATGGACATCATCATGGTTAGGTCATTCATTGTTGAAAGAGTCCCATAGTCATCGTGGTCATCTTTCAATTCATTCTTCCATGTTGTGTCATCAATAGGTCATAGGATCAAAATCATGAAAATTGGTCATTTCACCATCATATTCATCTTTTGAAGGAGTAATAATAGTCAAATTTGTTCAACAAAGGTTTTGAAAGCATGCTTTTATCTTAATTATGATGGATTATACGCAACTAATTTCTAAGGCTCCAGTTCAAATCAGAATGTGAAAGTACATGGTGGATCCACTACACCACAAAAGGAGAAAAAATTATTTTCAAAGCTACAAAGAAACTAAAAATAAAGTTCATTTTATCATTCCAAATTCAAGAGACATCTCTCTACCAAGAATACTCACTCCCACTCTCACAAAGGCCATTTCATGCCATCAAAAGACAAGTTTTCCTCTTGTGTTGTGCTTTTGCCAAAGGGAGTTGTGTTTTCCCAAGGGTGCCCAAATCATCATTGTAGAAGGTTGCTTCAACAATTTCAGGTTCCAAACTATCATTTCCAAGTAAGCAGCTTTGTGTTTACCTTATTTGTCTCTCAGTTGTGCTTGGAAAGCTCATTTCCCTCTCGTAGGGTTTTGAGGGATTTTTTCTTGGTTTCATGAATTCCATGGTTAAATCATAAAAAAAAATTGTATCCTAATGCTCTTACGCCTTCCACTATCCTTCATATACCTTCTTAAACACTTCCCATCACTCTTATCCCTTAAAATCATCAAATTTCCACAAACTCTAGCCAATCACTACAATTTGACCTTTTCTAAACTAGGCCTATGTTTTTCCCTTTTGTACCCCTTCCCCTCACTCAATCCTTGAAATTACACTTTCCCCTACTTCCTAACATCCCTCCCTACCTCCGAAAATTTTCCTAAGAATTTAGAAGCCCACTATCCCCTTTATTTCCCTTCATTCCTATAAATTTCCCAAATCCCATGTTTTTCCTACACTAAACCCTAATTTCCTCTCCCATTGAGCTAGGGTTTGCTATGGTATCAGAGACATATGAGCAAAGGAGGAATAAGGGAGGTCATATCAGAAAGTATGAGGCCATTACATCTCTTAAACATCATGTCTCCATCATTTTTCGAGAAGTCATTCCAAGGGACAAATCATTTTCTACACATAGGGTCAGTTTTGCTTCAAACTATGTTTCTAACAAAATGGAGATGAATTTCACAAAAATGAAAGAATTTTTTGTTAATCATATACCAAGGAAGAAAAAACTCCTTAATTTTTTACACAGGTGTTATGGTTCGGGAGGAATGCTAAAAATATAGTTGTTATAGGAGAGTTGCTGCACTTCTGGAGTAGTCTTGGGAAAATCAACTTTTCTCCTTGATGAAATGTCCAAATGACTTGCCTGATGAGTCAAATGATAACTAGACATCCAGATATGTCAAATGAGCTATCATGAAATCAATTTTGAGTTCATTAAGGCCTCCAAAAACTGTCCTGCAAGATCACGCTACGCGTTTTGCACCTCCATTCTGCACTTTTTTACCAGTCTTGGGAGAATTGATTTTTGAGGGGGTATACTTGATCATTTTCAGTGCTTGATAGGTCCATTGTGTATCCAACAACAAGATATTTCCCATAAAGATAAAATCACAGGGCAAGCTAACTGTTCTAAATGGATCTTAAGAGTTGTATGAATTATGAGGTGAAGGAAAGAGTAAGGTTCAGTAGTGACTAAAGAGCAGTTAATAATTCTTTAATCAGATTTCAGCAGAAAAAATTTAGATTGTGAATGCAGATAGAATTAAGGTGCTCTGATAGTGAATCTTAATATAAAATTTCTGATTTACAATTAGATGAGCAGATACACAACAGAGAAAACAACGGAAACATTTAAAAAAATAAGAAACACGTCACCATTTTAACACAACTCAAGAATCTTGTAAACGGTCTTTGATTATCAATGTCCAACTCCAAAATTACAATGCTCCAATAGTAGTTCTTACAATATAGGTGCTAAAATATCCAACCTTTGATAATGAGTATTTAACTAACAACTGAGCTGGTTTTCCATAATATACTCTAGAAAACTTCATTTATTACAAACAAGAAGAAAATGACAAGTGTGTCCATGAAATTCCTGATTCAGACATCGCTGACAAAAAATGCTTCTGGAATTAATTCTAGACAACTCTTTGTAGATCCAGAAATTTCAATGGCTCCTCGGAAGATCAAATAGTAAGCTCTGAAGGTGGCTGTGATGGTTTCAAAGAGGCAACCAATGGAGGCTCTGACATCTGGCTTTGTTTTACAGAAAAACATGCATTGGGTAATAAAATGTGCACATTGATGGCCACTTTCATTTATTGATGTTGGAGCTGATGTGTTTTGTTGCCCCTCTAGTCTCTATTGTTATAATCATAACAAGTCTGAATGAAACGCCCTTTGCTTCTCTACTCAACCTATGGTGTCTTTTTGCTACCCGAGCCCTTCTAGTCGTGTTGCACCTTTTCTTCATAGAATGAGTTTCAAACCAAATATTCTCGGTCGTGGAGGGATGGCGGTTGGCGGAGTGGGATGCATGATGGAGGATGTGGCGTGGTGGCATTGGCAACTGTCATACAATGGCAACAGTTTGGGAGGACTGTGGGAACAGTTTTTTGGAGGAGGGTGACGGTGGTAAGTGGTATTGGACAAAGGGGGTGTGGATTAATCTTGATTGGGACACGTAGCCAGATGGGCATTATGGGATAATGCCCATTCCGGACCCCCCCACCCCGCCTCATGATAAAGTTCGAATACCGCGGGGAGGCCGAAACTGGATGAGGGTCGTAGGATATAGGGAGAGGAGTGGAGAGGGAGGAAAGGTGGAGGGTGCTTAGTGATCTGAAATGGGGTGGATAAATTCATATTCTTTTCAATCACCTCCCACTAAGTTAAACAAATAAAGAGCTAGCTTATACTTGACTGTGCGGAATTGAATACTTGAAAGAGGTGTGTGTGTTTTTAAAATGTTTTAAATGCTTTAAGTGTGAGGAATTACACATTTGTTTTTGTTGATATTAAGCATGTACAGCAACCATAAAGTGCATCAAATAAGCATCAACACATAACAGCAAATTTAATAAAGGAGTTCACCCGAATATCGTGGGCTACGTCTCCTTGAGCTCTTGCCATTGACTTGGCTCTTTGGGATTATGATGTATAAATTATTTTATAAGTAACTTACTCAAATCCAATGGTTATTTGGATTGTACCATTGGGTTTATAATACCATCATACCCCTAGAATGGTTGCTATCTCGTTGAAAATAGAACTAGGCTTCCTTTTACTTGACCTCATCTGATGGTGCCCTTAAGCTTCCCTAAGCTTCTCTTTGGTAAAAACTCCCCAAAATTCATTTTATTTCCTTGAAAACTCACCTACTATCTCCAACATATATCATACCTCCAAATTAGACTGATCATTTGCTCAAAATGAGCTCTAGCTCCCCAATCTAGGCCTCCATCCACTGTTGGCCCTAGGTTTCCCGAAACATCCCTGTGGCTTCTCAACCTCTAAAAGTCTCCAAATGACTCTAAAAATCCTTCCATTGGATTCATAATGTCCAAAATAGTCATAATATACTATTTACTTACTAAAATTGGCCACCGGCTGCTCCAGTTACGCCTCCAACACTTGGTGGCACCCCTGGCTCTTGGTTCACTGGAAAATTCTCTGAAGCATATCAACCTTCAGAAGTCTTCAAAAGCTTCTAAAAATCCCTCCATTGGATTCATAAGGCTCAAAATAATCAAAATAGACTACTTTTTTGCTGATAATAGTTACTGGCTTCTCTGGATAGGCCTCATTCTCCTACTGACACCTTGTGGCCCTAGTGGCCCCTGGAAATTCTCTAAAGCATGTCAGCCTTCAAAAGTCCTATACTAGCTCTAAAAACCTCACCATTAGTTCCATAATGTCTTAAACATCCAAAATTGACTATTGGTTTCCTGAAAATGGCCTCTAGTTGCCCTTGCTAGGCCTCATCCTACTGCTGGATCCTGGTGGCCTTGGTGGCCCTTCGAACTTCTCTAATGCAAAATCACTTTTAGAAGTTCTATGTGGTTCTGAAAACCTCAATAATATCTCTATAATTTTAAATATATTTTAATTGACTATTCATACTCCAAGAATGGTCGAATAATGCTCAAGATAGAGCCTAATCAATTTTTTGTCTAGTAACCCCTAAAACAACTCCACTAAATGTGGATGAACTGCAATTAAAAATCCAAATTTAGGATTTCTGCCAGGAATGGGGCGCTGGCCCTAAACCTCCACTATAAATAAATATTAGCAATTAATGTTGGTCGTAGTGGTGTATTTGATGCACGAGTGTACGAAATCACACCAGTTTAAGGGGTGTGGTCTACCCCTATAAACTATTGGTAACTAGCAAAAAGTGGTGAGGCTCAAAAGAACATAATATAGAGAGAAAAATATGTGAATTTATGCTCAAAGTAAACTAAAAACTAAAACAAAAATATATAGAAGCTATTGAAGAGATTCAAAATGATAATAAGGAAAACAATGGCTCAAGGCCTCTTCTTATTAAACGTTTGATATGGAGAAGAAATTTTACCCACTTGCCAAAGGGACCCTAGACAATGGTTCTAGGTCCTGATGCAAGGATGTTGTTTTCCAAGATCTGCCTATGATTTAGTCTCCCTCTCTCTCCACTGTGATGGACTAGGATTGTTGGGTGGCTAACAATCGATTCCCCTCTATCTCCAGCTCCGGGTCACACACTGCTGGTATTGCTTGGGAAATTTTGGCCAGCATAACAATGTGATCACCATTTCTTCATCTCTTAGTGGCTTTATATAGGGAATTTCAAATCCTCCTTCCCTCCCTTGGTACATGATGGATGGTGACCCAAGGGAGAGGTATGATTCCATTGTGTGCTCCAAATATTCCTTAGTGTGCTCACATAGTGTCTAAGGAGGCGTTGGGGGTTGTCCTTATGCGGATTCATATAAGGAGTGACTGTCCTTTGCTTTATGTGGTCCCGGAAAGTGACATTTTTTCCATTTCTAGGAATGCGTGCTTATCGAGCAAAAAGGCGTGCATAAGGCGCTCTTCTCAAATTATTAAGCACGCAATTTAGCATTTAAGACTAGTTCAAATATGATTTTCTCAAAACCTTAGAGATTTTAAATATTTCTTGATTCCATAATGTGTTCCTGCCCTATAAATCCTTAGGCTTGACATTAATTAATGTCATCTTCTGCTGTACTGATCCGGATTTATGCAGGAACGCAACAGAATAAAAATATAACCATAAATACAGAGATGCAGTGGAAATAACACTTCATTTCATTAATATCAAAGAACTGAAATTTGCTTACAAACAGAATGGAAATAAAACTAGCTAGGGCATTGGTAGCTATCTCTGAGAAGAGATGTGGCGGCTACAGGCCTCTGAACTGCGTTACAATGAGGCTCGAGGGCCTATTTATTATTGAGAAACAATGGAGAACCCTAAACATCCCAAAAACCTAACCCTAGGAGATGAAGCGCCAAAACTATGGGCCCCGTTTGGGTAAATTGGTGTTTCAACTTCCCAGGAACGTAACTTTGGCATACTATCTCCGTTTGACGCATATGATACATCATTAGAAAGCTCCATCCGAGGACTACAGCTGTCGGGACGAATTTTATCAGAAAATTCGCTGGCGCTTTCGTACCCAAAAAACGTCGTTTAGGGCCTCAAAACGGCTCCGGAAGTTCAGGACCCGAAAAACTGCTAAAAATAGTAAGTTATGCCAAAACGGAAAAAAACTGAAAGAGAAAATGGTGGGGGCCCAAGTGGAATAGGCGGGTGGCCACCAATATCCACCTGGATCATTCCTCCCCCCTTAGGAAGCAATGGTCCCCATTGCGTTAAGTTCCTCCATGAGATGAGGAAATTTCTGCTGAACTTGGTCCCTGGTGAACCACTTTCCTTGGTGCAGGAGTTGGCCGGCTTTGACAACCCGATACAGTTGGATCTGCTGTTGACGAGTGTTCTTGATTTGCATGTCCATGATACAATCTGTGGTGGCCTGTTCCATGCAGTCTGGGTTTAACTCTGTTGGTGTGAGTTGTTCTGCAATGTCCGAGGTGTCCAGTAGAGGTGGAAAGTAAGGACGAAGGCGATCCACATTGAATACTGGGTGCAGACCAAGGAATGGTGGAATACTAAGCTCGAAGGCATTGTTACCTACAGCCTTGGTGATGGTGTACGGCCCGTATCGGAGCGGGCGAAGCTTGCGGTGAGGTCCAGTGAGGCGCTCCTTCTGCAAATGCAGCCATACTTTTTCGCCCACCTGGAAGTTGTGTGGCACCCGGTGTTGATCATGGCGCTGCTTGTACTTCGCATTGGCTCTGTCCAATATATCATGAACCTGTTGGCGGATGTGTTGAATGCGCTCGAAGAAGCTACTTGCTTTGTCAACTTCAGACTGGACATGAGCTGAATCGGCCTGAGCAGCTGCAAACGGCATGGCTATGTCAATGGGACATAGTGGTTGGAATCCCAAGCCCACCTGAAAGGGGCTATGGCCAATTGAACCGTGGAGAGCCCGGTTATAACTGTGTTGTACATAGGGGAGGCTCTCGTCCCATGTGCGTGGATGCTTTGAGTTGTACATGCGCAGAATGTGTACAATCATTCTGTTGACTACCTCTGTCTGGCCATCTGTTTGGGGATGGAAAGCTGTGGACTTGGTGAGCTTTGTGTCCAACATTGACTAGAGGCTGGACCAAAATGTGCTGAGGAACCTGCTATCTCGATCTGATATGATAGACTGTGGGATCCCAAAGTGCACCCACACTCGTTCAAAGAAGAGTTTAGCAGTGGCTTCTGCTGTGATATTCTTCTTACAGGCCGCCATGATGGCCATCTTCGAGAATCTGTCAACGACCACGAAAACACAATCATTTCCATTCTTAGTAGAAGGCAGGCCCGACATGTAATCCATGGAGATGGATTCCCAAGGTCAACTAGGGGTAGGTAGTGGAGTATATAGGCCTTGCTTCTTGATGGTCGGTTTGGCAATGGCACAAGCAGTGCAGGATCTGATGTGCTTCTTGACATACTTTTGAAGGTTCGGCCAATAGAAATACTTTTGTAGTATTGCTATTGTTTTCTCGACCCCGAAATGCCCAGCGACTCGACTGTAGTGTGCTTCCCATATCATCTTGGCACACTCACTTGAAGGAACACAATGGTGTCCCAGGTGACATAAAAGTGCATCTTGGAGGTGAAAATTTGGAACTTGTGTACCCCCCAAGAGTGCCTTGTAAGTGTGGCCGAATTCTGGGTCACTCTCATAGAGAAGTGGCCAATCAGAAGTCTCGTGCCCACAAGAGTTGAGCATGGTGGTGAGCACCACGATCAGTGGTCGGCTGAGGCAGTCTACAAAATTATTGGTGCTACCCTTCTTGTACTTGATATTCAAATGAAATTGTTGTAGATATGTGGAACACTTCTAATGGCAATCATTCTGCAACTTCCCTTGTGTCTATATGAACTATAGTGGTCGGCGGTCTGTGTGGATGATTGTTTCCTTCCCCAAAATGTAATGCTTCCATTGTCGACAGGCTTGCACAATGGAATACATTTCTTTGTCATAGGTGGGATACTTGCGAACTGTCTCAGACAATGTCTCACTGTGATATGCCACTGGATGTCCCTCTTGAGTAAGAACTTCCCCAATAGCATAGTCAGAGGCATCTGTCTCGATCTCAAATGGTTGTTGCAAGTCTGGTAATGTGAGCACTGGGGCAGAATAGAGGCAATTTTTCAGATTTGTGAACACCTTCTGTTGAGGTTCTGACCAAAAGAATTTTTCTCTCGCTCCTCCCTTGGTGACTTGACTCAAGGACCAAGTGATATGAGAGAATCCCAACACGAATCTACGGTAGAAATTAGCAAGACCCAGAAAGCTGCGAAGCTTTGTTATAGTGGTTGGGGCTGGCCAATCCTGAATGACTTGGATCTTGGCTGGATCCACATGCACCCCCCTTTCATCAATAATGTATCCCAGCATATTGAACTCCGGGCTGCGTCAAACGTGAACTTTCCAAGTTGGCACACAACTTGTGTTGCCGCAGTGTTTGGAGGACTTGTTGGATGTGTTGAAGGTGCTCTTCCCAAGTCTTGCTGAAGATCAGAATTTCATCCAAGCACACCACTACAAATGAGTTGGTGAATGGCCGCAAGATATCATCCATCATCCTCATGAAGGTTGCGGGAGCATTCGTCAACCCAAAAGGCATGACTAGCCATTCAAAAAGGCCTTCCTTGGCTTTGAAGGTAGTCTTCCACACATCAGAGGGTTCAATTGGTACCTGGTGATACCCAGACTTTAGGTCAATCTTGCTGAAATATTTTGCACCTTTGAGTTGGTCCAAAAGGTCATCAATCCGTGATCAAAGTACCTATTCTGCATACATCCGTTCGCCAAAGTCTCGCCTTCTTCGTTTGAATTTCGCTCAATCTGGCAAGATATCACCGGTATGCCGTACCAAGCGAGGAGATGTCGAGGAACTCCATTTCCTCCTGAATGTATCTGTGCAGACAGCTGCGATACTTTAGCACCAAATTTTTCTCTGAATATTTGATACCCAACTTTGTGCGCAGGCTATGGAACAGATTCGTCAGCTCATGCACATCTTGATCCCTTTGTTGTCGCAGCGTGGTCCATTGTATGTACTTGTCCTCATAGCTCCCCATGGGATAGTACTATTCCTTGAAGGTGTCTCGAAAAGAATTCCAAGTTGGTACGGCCGAGAACAGAGAGGGTTCTGTCTGGTCCTTGTTTTCACAGTAGGTTTCCCACCAGTCCTTAACATGGGGGGTAGCTTTGAGGAGTGCAAAAATAATCTTCTCCCGGTCTGAAAAGTCGTGAATAGAGAAATATCCTTCTAATAGATTCAACCATCTATCTATGGCATCTGCGTCTATTTGACCCTCAAATATGGGAATGTCAAAATTTACTTGTACCTTAAAAGTAGTCGCACCTCCAGAGTGGCTGCTGGATGCAGATGCGCCGCCGGTGGGCAGTCGTTGAAGGATCTGAGCAAAGTTATCCATCATCGCGTTCCTTTGTTTTTTGAGGGCCTCCTCGAGCAATATTTTTATAGGATCTCTTGCTCCCTCATATTTATTTTCGTCCCCCATGGGCGTGCGTCGAGGTTTGCGGGGCTGATCTTGCAAAGGTTCCACCAGATCAAGCCCTAGCTCCTTATACCCCGACCTCGTTGGGGACATGCAAAGAAGGATCGAGAAAAAGCAGACCGCTCTGATACCACTGATCCGGATTTATGCATGAACGCAACAGAATAAACATATAACCATAAATACAGAGATGCAGCGGAAATAACACTTCATTTCATTAATATCAAAGAACTGAAATTTGCTTACAAACAGAATGGAAATAAAACTAGCTAGGGTGTTGGTATCTATCTCTGAGAAGAGATGTGGCGGCTACAGGCCTCTGAACTGAGTTACAATGAAGCTCAAGGGCCTATTTATTATTGAGAAACAATGGAGAACCCTAAACATCCAAAAACCTAACCCTAGGAGATGAAGCGCCAAAACTATGGGCCCCGTTTGGGTAAATTGGTGTTTCAACTTCCCAGGGATGTAACTTTGGCATACTATCTCCGTTTGACGCACATGATACATCATTATAAAGCTCTATCCGAGGACTACAACTTTCACCATGGATATCATTTTGAAATGGAATGATATTCACTAGAGGGTGCGGTGCCCAAAAAACATCGTTTAGGGCCTCAAAACGGCTCTGGAAGTTCAGGACCCGAAAAACTGCTAAAAATAGTAAGTTATGCCGAAACTGAAAAACTGAAAGAGACAATGGTGGGGGCCCAAGTGGAATAGGCGGGTGGCCACTAATATCCACCTGGATCATGTACGATTTTCCAGTGTTAACATTTGACCCCTAATGTGTGAGGTCTAGGAAGGACTGTATAGCCGAAATACATTATAGTTTCTTTTATGTATCGTGCGCAGAGAGAGAGAGAGAATCCTACGTGAATATTGGAATTGACAACACATTGCACTATTTCTGAGATGACCATGGCCTAAGGGGCCCCTGCAAGCAAAAAAAATATACAACATATATAAAAATTTTCAACAAGGCGGGCTTGTCCCATGCTTGTGATGCTATGGCTAGTTAAACAAAATTGACAGATACATGTTTTGTCTGTGTCACTACTGTGGTAGTGATGTTGGCGGTTGTTGATGACGACTACTGACGCCATCAGGGGCATTGTTTCTTTGACGATAGGTGGAATGTGGTACCCATATGTGTAACCTTGGTATGGCATATAACTATGCAATGTACGCATATGTACTAGTTGGGACCTTCCCGTGTAAGCATTGTTGACAGAGACACTTATGGAGGCACGGGTCTTCGACAGATCTGATCAAAGTGCAATGGTTGTAAGGTACGATACCATATTGACATGAAATCTTTTGTCGTAGTTTAATGTTAGGAGGATCGATGACATCTTTAGACAATGATGTCTCCCACAGTGCCACCCAAGGACACCCCTTTGCATGGGGAGGGGTGATCCAAGGTACCGCTTCCTTTTGGGAAAAGAGGTGTCGAGTTCGACAAAAAGGAAGCCTTAACAAACCATGGGTCGCTAACTTGAGGGGTCAAGGACCTAGATGTGATGGGTTTAACATAGGCATGTTAGTGAGAGGTGACTAAAAATAGATGATGGGGATTCAGTGGCCCGAGGTCGAAGTATACTTTTAGTAGCTTGGCGGTAGTCATAGTTATTTATAAAGGGAAAATCCCTGCAGTCGGTAGGACTTTCAGGGTGGGTGTGAACTGGATATGAATGTCGGGATGGTTTGTGCATGGGGGTGAAATACTCTGACCAAGGGGAATGAGGGACTTCTGCCGTGGGGGAAAATATGAAATATGAGGGCGAAGCGGCAAAGTGCATCGTTTGCGGTATTTGTACACTTACCAAAAGAATAAAATAATGAGGTTTGGTTTGTACAAAACATAGATACGGGTACCCAAAAACATGAAAGGGTTCGCTCACTGAAAATGTGAGGACGGTGTTTTGCTAGGGGTGGGGGTCCCATTGGTTGGTCTCATGTGCGAGGTTGATGAAGCAGATGAAGAAGTGTCCTAGATGGGATTATGCTGATGGAGGTATGGTGGGCCAAATGCAATGCGCGGAGGTGTGCTTTCAATTTGCTTGTACAACCCGGTCGTCCGGGAAGGGGGTTTGTGTTTGAATGGTAAAATTGACCTTATGCATGATGAATGGATGTAAGGCACAAGGTGCTTCCCGGACTGAAATGGTATGGCCATGGTGTCACTTGTGCTATGATATATGGTCTACTTTGGGTGACGAGCGCCATGGAGGGGAGGATCTACCGACCAACGAGGACGTTTATCATGTGCAGGGTGAGGTGATGATAAACGCAGTCGGGTATGAGGAGCCTATTGTTTATTTATGATGGATAAATGAGGTCAAGATATGAAAAATTTTCTGGGACTCTATCATGCTGAGGGTAGAATGATACCTGCTCCGAGGCCTTTAGTAGATGGTGCTGTAAAAGGTTTATGTGATCTTCCTGCAAAAAAAAAACTACCTCAAGTGAAAGAATCTTCTTTTCATCAAACATTATTGAAAGGCATGATCTTAAAAAAAAATATGAGAGAGGGCATACCTGCCAGCGCTGAAAAAATATTTTTTTTGGAGAGAAAATGTGTGGCATCGCCTTTGTTCCCTTGGGAGCTGTTACTTGGATCCTAGTTTTGATTTCAGTTGTTGTGGTTGCCCCTAGACTAAGGTAATGGGGGGGGGGCGCGTTTCAGGTTACTACCCCTCATCTAGGATCTCCCTGAATACAAATTCCTACTACCTAGGTGACCTTAGGTCAAAGACCCGACCAAGCCATCTGAAGTAATCGATGTGCCTGATAACTCAAGACAATGAGGCAACCAGGTTCCCTTTTCCTTGGTTGGTTTATGGTGGCTTGGGGGGAGGAGAGACAAATGGTTGTCTTTCTGGTGAGTGTCGTTTCTCCTACATGTACGAGACGACACGAGGTTCATCTACGATAGATTGGTCAATGGGATCCTCCTGATAGGATCGCTTGACCACATGTAAGGCATCCCTATATCATGGTATATCTGGAAAATGGTGGGTATAATTCCCATAGTTGCCACAGAGAGTGCATGCATGATTGGTACGTAGCGGCTTGCCTTTACCTTTGGTTTTAGGTTCTTTTTTACGGGAATGCGGCATTGAGATGTTTGTTTCGAAACCGAGGAGTGGTTTTAACTCGTTCAACTCCAGACGTATATGGCTAGGGTGGCCTATAACATCGCATATGGCACAAACTGGTGATTCCCTTTGAATTGCGGGGGTCACCATCTTCTTTCCTCTGTTTGCAGTTTTCTTGGCCATGATAACTGGTTTCGCAATGGGAACTTCCTTTGCGGGGGCGGTCTCGACCATTTCTTGGGTAAGTTGGGGCTCCTTAGGACTGAGGGGCTTTAATCCTATGGAAGTAACGTTGGTGGCTCCTGTTCCGGAAGGGGGAATGTAGTACCAAACTGGGAATGCCAACGATATTTTGGGTAATACCAGTGTTGCCAAAACCTGTTGGGAGACAAAGCCAGATGGGGGGTATATGAAAGGGGTTTGCGAGGCGGCGTAGGCTAGAGAGATTCCTTGGTTGATGCCTCAGTTTCGTTACTGCTTGAGTCTATGTCCTGACTAACCTCGGTGCTTGATGTGGAAATCATGCACACTGGGGCCCCTGTGGCATCGGGTGATACCTCAAGGATAATGGGAGGATCTCTGATCCAGGTGGAATAATCAGGTACAAATACAAGTGGCTCAGCACAGAGGGCTCAAAAATCAAAGTGTTTGAAATATTCTCGAACTAGGTGCATGTTGTAGATCTCGTCTTTCTGATTCCAACGGCGTAGACGACACTCAATTCTGAGTCCGTATGAAGAAGTTATAAGCGGTCAAATTTTTGGGTTGACTTGGTGACTGGGCAGCCTTAAGGAGGACGCAAATTGGACTTTTCCGGCCACCGGATTCCGGCAAGCTTAGGCCAGATTCTGGGAAAAATTTGTGGCCTATTTAATTTGCCTCCTTCGGTCCAAAACCAAATTTTTCAAAAGGGCATAATTTGTTTTATAAAAACAAAAATTATTTAAAAAAAGGGGTGGCAGGCCACCACCCCCGCCACCCCACTCGACCGCATGTCACAACATATCAAAAAAAATATATATGTTTATGGGCCGGTGGGACATGACCCCCGCCGGACCCCATGGAGCCTCCACCTTAAATGAGTGTGTTTTACATATATCATATGTATGTTATAACATATATATATAATATATATGACGAAGCATATATCATTCATTGTGGGGAGTTGGGGCGGGCCGCCCGATGTGGGCCCAAGCCCCAAATAAACATTACAAAAAACAAAATAATATTTTTTGTTATAAAAGCAACTACAGATTTGGTAGAGGTGGGATTTGATCCCCCGACCTCATTTAACCAATTACTAAATCTTACCATTGCGCCCAACTGACTACTTGGGTAATTCCGCCCAGATTTTTTTATATATAAACTCGACTTTCATAAGTGCGCCCAGGCTATGGAGGAACAGGAGTGCGTGCATGTAGTTCGAGATTTATTATTTTTTAATTGCAGGTGCAGTGGAACCATGAGCCAAAAAAGAGGCAGGCAGAACCTTGAATGAGCTCAAATTTTCAGGAGGGCGAAATTTTGACTTTGTCCAAATGGGAAAATTTTTATGTCATTTCAGCACTACTCAGCGCCACGAGTCTGATGGCGTGCTCAGTTTCTACATATTATTTTTTGATTTTTCAGCCACTTTTGGAAGTGGGTTATGCCGGTGTCAGATTTCTGCATGTGAGCAGTCATTTTCACCTTTTTCGACGCTACAAGATTGATGGTGTTTTCAAATTCAACCGCAGAGTTTCTCAGCCTTCAGAAAATGGTAGCATGAGTTATATGATGTGGATTCCATGTACTTCTCTCTTTATTTCTCTTTGAGATGCATTATGTCTTGCAGATCTCGGTTGATACATGAATCGTGGGATCTTGCTTTGTGTTGTTATTGATGTACTTTTCAGCTATGGATTTGTGTCATGTATGAGTCCCTTTTATGCCACATTGGTGGGATGCTCTTTTTCATATGTGTATTGTTGAGATCCCTTATTTTCTAGGATTGTCGGGATACTCTTATTTGCTATATGTCAGCTATGGTCATACTGATAGGAGTCTTTCTTTATGTATGAGAGTTCTGTAGTGGAATATCTCTTAAAGAAGTCAAGCCACTCCTGCGTGAGGGTGATTTTTCCTTGTATGTCATAGGAAAGCACATCCATGTACATCTTTTTCAAACAACACATAATGCAGCGGCCTACACCATCTTGACACCGAGGCCCAAAGATGTAGTCCCTCCTGGACGAACTATGTCATCAAACGATGTGTCCTTATGATTGCTAATATTGTTCATTTATGTTCCTCTTATTTACAGCTACAATTGTTCATTTCAGTTCTTTAACATCTTAATTAAATGAAATTCTATTTATCAGCCGAAGTAAAAGGTCTTGGTTAAGGGGTATTAAGATTTTACCCTGGATCAAGTGGTATCGGATCAGGTATTCTTATTGATTTGATTGCAGGCGTGAACATTGAACGTTCGCTGAGTTGAGCCATGGAAAGTGTCAAGGACATGTACGAAACCATGCTCAGGGTGTCCGAGAAAGCGGACATATTGTACAAGGCGTACGAAAAACAAGCAGCAGAGAACGAAGAATTGAAGACCCTCCTACACAAAGAGAAGGAGGAAAAACAACAGTTGCAGCTTCAGTTGCAAGCCACAACAGAAGCATGGGAATATTGGAAGCACAAAAATGAAATTCTGCGAGCAGATCATGATGCCTTGAAGGCGTTCATACATGAAGAGAAGGAGGAGAAGCAGTAGTTGCAACTTCAGTTGCAAGCCACGACAGAGGCGTGGGAAGATTTGAAATGCAACAACGAAACTCTTCAGAGAGATCATGATGCCTTAAAAGCATTCCTACAGAAAGAGAAGGAGGAGACATAACAGTTGCAGCTTCAGCTAGAAGCCATGTCAGAGGCAGTGACGGAAGTGAAGCGCAATGAAGGCTTACAATAGCTTTCTTCATCTGTTTCGCAATCAACACCTAAGGTAAACAGTGTTGATTTTTCTTCAGTTTCTTCACATGATATAATTTCAGTTGGAAGTGTGGAGATACCCATCACAGGTACCGGCATGAGGCTCCTCACTAAAATGGGGTATAGAGGAGGAGGACTTGGCATTCGTGGCCAAGGCATAACTGAACCGTTGGAGGTTGTGCAACGACCTTGTAATGCAGGTTTGGGGTAGACTGGTGAAGGATGTTCGAAGGACATCAAGGGAAAACAGATACTGATGAACTCTCCAAGGAAGAGGAATGATAGGGACACTTCACCATCGTTCCACGGCAGTGCACGTTGCAGTGAAGGAACCGAGGCTAGCTCCCATCATCATGATGGCACCAGAGACCACCCCAAAAGGTATACTAAGTCTCATTATTCTAGAGTGCATTTTTACTATAATAATGTTGATAACCACGGTCGTAAAATATGGCATCGTAAAACTTGTTATTTTTGTGGTTTAAATAACCATGTGATTTCTGAGTGCTGGAAGAGGATGGCAGCACAAAGGAGGAAGAGGCGTGAAAATCCTTCTCCCCAACAGGAAAGGAAATCAGTTAAGCAGGTTTGGAGGAAAAAGAACTTTTGCACCCATTGCGACTGAAGTGGCCACCAAAGAGCCACATGCTGGAAACTTCATCCAGAGCAGTGCCGTAAAGCCAAAGAGCCCATGCATACACCAGTCGAAAGAGCTGATCGACAAGCAAGTTAGCCACAGGGAAATGATCCACTCGTTTTAATAAATGAGAAGTGGTTCTTCTAGATTGTTTTTTCTAGAGATGTTAAGCTTGTTATGGCCATGCTTGTAAGTCATTTGTCGCATTTTTATTATGAAAGTGATGATGTGTTTCCATCACTCGTTTAAGCGACCATGATATTGTTTTTGGCCTTGTTTTATGAGTCGTGTGTTAGATCTCTTTCATGTAAAATTGATGATATGTTGCCATCACTTCGAGACGTGACGATTATGTTTTTGGTCATGTGCTATGAGTCGTCTGATGCATTTCTTTCATGTAAAAGTGATGAGGAGTTTTTCCATCACTTCGAAATGAGACGATGAGGTCTGGTCTTGTAATTTTGTTGAGGTATGATTTCCATTTTGCTATAAACTTGACCACCGAGTGCATGTTATAAACTTGTGGCAAGTATGGAAATATCTAGGTCATTGTTGGTCACATAGAGAATGTAATTTTCATTGCAACTTTAGGCAGGTGTTGGCTTTGCATCTCAATTCTGAAGTACGTGAGGTGAAGGAATCTTCAAGGGATGTGCCTTTTCAGACATTTTCATTTCAGCAATTGCAGATGATGGCTTTGCATCTTGATTCCGAAGTACATGAGGTGAAGGAGTCTTCAAGGGATGTGCCTTTTCAGACATTTGCATTTCAGCAGTTGCAGATGATGGCTTTACATCTTGATTTTGAAGTACGTGAAGTGAAGGAGTCTTCAAGGGATGTGCCTTTTCATACATTTCCATTTCAGCAGTTGCAGGTGTTGGCTTTACATCTTGATTTCGAAGTACGTGAGGTCTTCAAGGGATGTGCCTTTTCAGACATCTCATTGCAGCAGTTTCAGGTGTTGGATTTACATCTTGATTCCGAAGTACGTGAGGTGAAGGAGTCTTCAAGGGATGTGCCTTTTCAGAAATTTGCATTTCCGCAGTTGCAGATGATGGCTTTGCATCTTGATTCCAAAGTATGTCAGGTGAACGAGTCATGTGGGGATGTTCCTTTCAACGAAAGTTGCAGACAGTTGATGATAGGTAAAGCTTGATGCTTTTGGAGTACCAAAAGCTCCTTAGTGGGGAGGATTGATCCAGGTAGAATAATCAGGTACAAATACAAGTGGCTCAGCACAGAGGGCTCGAAAATCAAAGTGTTTGAAAGATTCTCAAAATAGGTGCATGTTGTAGATCTCGTCTTTCTGATTCCAACGGTGCAGACGGCACTCAATTCCGAGTCCGTAGGAAGAAGTTATAAGCGGTCAACGTTTTGGGTTGACATGGTGACTGGGCAGCCTTAAGGAGGATGCAAATTGGACTTTTTCCGGCCACCAGATTCCGGCAAGCTTAGGCCAGATTCTGGGCGAAATTTGTGTCCTGTTTAATTTTCCTCCTTCGGTCCAAAACCGAATTTTTCAAAAGGGCATAATTTGTTTTATAAAAACAAAAATTATTTAAAAAAAGGGGTGGCAGGCCACCACCCCCGCCACCCCACTCGACCACATGTCACAACATATCAAAAAAAATATATATGTTTATGGGCCGGTGGGCCATGACCCCCGCCGGACCCCATGGAGCCTCCACCTTAAATGAGTGTGTTTTACATATATCATATGTATGTTATAACGTATATATATACTATATATGACGAAGCATATATCATTCATTGCGGGGAGTTGGGGCGGGCCGCCTGATGCGGGCCCAAGCCCCAAATAAAAATTACAAAAAACAATATTATATTTTTTGTTATAAAAGCAAATGAAGATTTGGTAGAGGCGGGATTTGATCCCTCGACCTCATTTAACCAATTACTAAATCTTACCATTGCGCCCAACTGACTACTTGGGTAATTCCGCCCAGATTTTTTTATATATAAACTCGACTTTCATAAGTGTGCCCAGGCTATGGAGGAACAGGAGTGCATGCACGCAGTTTGAGATTTATTATTTTTTAATTGCAGGTGCAGTGGAACCATGAGCCAGAAAAGAGGCAGGCGGAACCTTGATTGAGCTCAAATTTTTAGGAGGGCGAAATTTTGACTTTGTCCAAATGGGACAAATTTTATGTCGTTTCAGCACTACTCAGCGCCACGAGTCTGATGGTGTGCTCAGTTTCTGCATCTGATTTTTCTATTTTTCAGCCACTTTTGGAAGTGGTTTATGTCGGTGTTAGATTTCTGCATGTGAGCAGTCATTTTCACCTTTTTCGACGCTACAAGATTGATGGTGTTTTCAGATTCAGCCGCAGAGTTGCTCAGCCTTCAGCAAATGGAAGCATGAGGTATATGATGTGGATTCCATGTACTTCTCTATTTATTTCTCTTTGAGATGCATTATGTCTTGTAGATACTAGTTAATACATGAGTCGTGGGATCTTGCTTTGTGTTGTTATTGATGTACTTTTCAGCTATGGATTTGTGTCATGTATGAGTCCCTTTTATGCCACATTGGCGGGATGCTCTTTTTCATATGTGTATTGTTGAGATCCCTTGTTTGCCAGGATTGGCGGGATACTCTTATTTGCTACATGTCAGCTATGGTCATACTGATAGGAGTCTTTCTTTATGTATGAGATTTCTGCAGTGGAATATCTCTTAAATAAGTCAAGCCACTCCTGCGTGAGGGTGATTTTCCTTGTATGTCATAGGAAAGCACATCCATGTACATCTTTTTCAAACAACACATAATGCAGCGGCCTACACCATCTTGACACCGAGGCCCGGAGATGTAGTCCCTCCTGGACGAACTCCATCATCAAACGATGTGTTCTTATGATTGCTAATCTTATTCATTTATGTTCCTCTTATTTACAGCTACAATTGTTCATTTCAGTTCTTTAACGTCTTAATTAAATGCAATTCTGTTTATCAGCCGAAGTAAAAGGTCTTGGTTAAGGGGTATTAAGATTTTACCCTGGATCAATCTCCTAGGAATGACCCTAGGACAGACGACGATTTGAATTGGCCAGGGCCATATTCTTGGTATCATGAAATACCATCTGTAGCTATATCTACATAGGGTAGAATTACATCCGTGTTGGTTAGGGGATGCTTCTTGATGTATGTCAGCTGGTCTACAGTAACGATGCGATCCTCGTGGGGGAACATCATAATGCGGAAGAAGGTGGAGGCTATGGCAGACATTGCATACATATAACTCCGTCCGAGGAGTATATTGTAATCCAAGTGAGCGTCCAAGACTTCAATGTCTATGTGCACCGTCTTACCAGCTAAACAAACCGGGATGTTTTGGTAGAGGACGACAGGGGTCAAGGGACGACCATCGTAGGCTCGAAGCATCATGCCCGAGGGTTTTAGTTCGGGAGAACCCAACTTCTGCCAAACATTTTTTGACATGATGCATGTCGATGCACCGTCATCAATGACACATTGGTGAATAGTGATATTCTGGACTGATACTGGTATTTGGAAGGCAACCATGGAAGGAAGCCTAGGGGTGGCTTTGTCTAATTCAAAAGCCATCATGCGCATATCGGCAAGGTCGATAGCGCCTAACACGGAAAGTAGGGCTTTCCATTGCTTTGGGCATGACTGCAGTATTTCTAATGCGGACATAGCAGTGGGTGATTGAGCTAAATCTTCCACGATGCTATAATTATGGGCCGCTTTGGAGTAGTTTCCTGCTCGCCTATTAGGTCCCTTTGCCATCTTTGGAAATGGTTCTTGTTACACAGTAATTTTTCACCGTCCCTGCAATCCCCGTCTCGCACATTGGAGGGCTCATTTTGTGACCTGTGAGCAGTGAAATAACTTGAAAATACTTTCATGGCATTCCCCTGAACATGTACTTTCATCCCCCTGAAGACATCTCCTGTTGAAAAACCCTAAAAACACCCCTTTTTGCATTGGCGCGGGCAGCCAATTCAGTACCCGCCCCAATGGGGAAAATCCTTCAAAGAGTTCGCGCCAATTGGCGCTCTGTCCCAGAGTCGCACTCGTGCCAGCCAATTTAAGGAGTGTTTTTAAAAAATAAATGGCGGAAGTTTCGTCCTAACTGATCCAGGAACTGATATCTATCTTGAGTTGGGAGGTTTGGCTACGGATTTCCATAGAGAGGAAGTGGTTTGCCACCTCTCATGGAAGCTTCCTTGATGATAGGGCCAATCCCATGATTATATGGATCCCAACTCCCCTTCCTCCATCTATAAAAGCTTGCCCATCTCCATGGCAAGCTAGTCTTCAAGTTCCCAAATTCCCAAGAGCTTTATGCTGCAAGAGCCTCCATAATTCCCTTAAGGCCAAATCCAAGAAAGGAGACTATTGTCAAGATCCGAAGAGAGAGGTTTGTCCCATCCTTGACAGGCTTTTTGAGACATGTTCTGCTGGCGACCCTCCGAAGGAGAATTCAGCGTCATAACTATGGTTGTATTCTTCCTTTGATTGATTAATAATAAACGACTATTGGTTATGGTTCCACTCTTGTTGTTGTTTATAATGATGAGTTATGTCCTTTCTGACTGACATATAGTTGCATCTTCTGGACTTTACGCTTGCATTTGTTTCTTTTCTCGCATTTGCAGGTGTCCATCACGGAGATCGTGGGGATCGTGATCTGCCAGGGCTAAGGAACGGGAGCACTACCTCTTTTACAAGAAACAGCGTTGGATTCCAGGTAAGCCTTCATCGCTAGTTGGTTTATTTGCAATTAGGAACCTGCACTATAGCATGAATGATTGTTGCTAGACCCGGTATGGGCTAGTAGGGATCACCTTTGTCCGCAGAGGGGATTTACCTCCACAAAAAATTCGTGACTCCACTGGTGATCGTCTAGCTTGTTGTTGTTCTACTTTGTAAGCTACAGACGAAGCCTAAAGTTAGCTAGATAGCCTTCGAAACGCTATTGCTCTGCATTAGCGAAGTATATCAAAGCTGCTTCAGTCAATCTCTGGTTTAGTTTATGAACCGAACACTTGGAGTATTGTCTTGTCTTTTCGGTTGTTTCTCGATTCTGCTTGCTTGATCGGCTCTTTTGGCTGGCTCTTTTTTTGTTTGGCTTTTGGTTCAGCCCCAGAGGATTAGATCTAACCTCTGCTTTTCCGAATTTTCACCTTTTCATAGTTGGCTTGATTGGCGCGAGTTTAGACCTGATAGTCGCGCCAGTTGGCGCAGGTTGCCAGTTCATCACTCACGCCATTCCCTGTTTGACGCGGATTATAGCCTGACAGTCGCACCATCTTATGTAGGTGCTAGGGTTTGCCCTTGTTCGGAAGCTTATTTTGGTTAGTACTTTGCTTCTGGGTTTGTTTTGGATTCTTCTTGAAGTGGTGAGTCTAGTCTTGGTTGGGAGAAATTCTTTGTTTTTTCATTTTCAGGCGTTGGCGCTTGTTGTCAATTAGCAACCCGCGCCAATTGGGCATTGGCGCTAGTTGTCAGTGAGCAAGTCGCGCTAGTTGGCGCTAGTTGTCAATGACAAAGTCGGACCAATTTCAGGGTGTGTGAAAATTGAGATTTTTTCCCTAAATCCTTCACCAGTGTGTCTTTCCCTTCCGATCTTTCCTCTATATGAGCATAGATTACATTGCTCATTGTTTGAAATGTCTTCTTTCCATGATTGCTTGATGTAAAAGGGAATGAATGCCTTGTTTTGATCTTTTGCTTTGGAATTCCTCTTTATGTTTGACCTCATATGTTTTGTCGCCTTTTGAGGGATTTCGTTACAAGTGTTTGAAGCAACGATTGCATTCTTAGTGTTTGTTTACATCTCTTTTGCATTCATCCTTCATTAAGGAGATTTTTGTTCTTTTAGTTTTCGTCTCATAGTTTGCTTTTCGTTAAAATGCATTAGATCACACTGCATTGAAAAGTATTTTTTTTTAGATCCATCATTGAACTGAGATTACATTGTTTAATTATTGAAAACTAGAAATCGCTTTGATTGCATTCTCTTTTATTAAAAGCATGCATTAAGTAGATTCTCATCTCATCGAAAAATGCATTGAATGCATTCTTATAATTTGAAAAGGAAAAGGAAATTGTGCATAGATTACAATTGCATAGTTTTCAAAAAAAAAGAGGATTTTGCATAGATTACATTGCATTATTCGCATCGTTGAATGTTTGAGATTACTTTTGGATAGTGAAAGTCATCTAGTTTGGAAGAATTTCGTTTACAGTGTTGTTTTTTGTTGCATCATTGTTTGAAGCTCTTCCCTTAACTAGATAGCATTCATAGAATTGAAAAGTTTTCTTTTCTCATATAGCTGCATACAGGAGATTTTCATATGACATATGGTAGGGCCTTGAAACCGAGACATAATTGAAGATAAACATTAAAATTTACTCAATGTACACTAAGGCAGCATTGAAACATTAACGTAACATTTAGTGGTCTAGGCTAGAGACGTGTTCCGGCGTCTTTAAACCTAGTAGCTGTCGTTCGCCTCTTGGCTTTAGACAGCACTAGTATGGACTTGTGCTCCCAATACCGTCGCGTATATAAAGGGAGACCCCACTAGGTTGCTATCCTTTAGCCATAGGAAGCCAAGTCTGCCGCCCTATAGCCGTGATACACCGAACACAGCATTCGGGGAGATTTCCTGCACGTACGTCAAGTCCTTGGTTGATTTCTCTTTCATTTTGAAACCAAGGTGTATATTGCAGTTCACGGTTATTTGGTACACCCTTTACCTAGTATTCCTGAGTAGTCATTTCAATCTTTTCTGACTCTTTAAATTTGAAAAGGTCATCAAGCGCTTGTCCTTTCACGCTTGTTTCCAATTTGAAAGTGATAGAGTCACCTTTTGCCTATTTCTCGACTCTTAAAAGATGAAACAGCAGAGTTTTGTTTCAATGTTTTAAAAAATTAACTCCCACGAAATATTCCTAGTTAAAGTTAGTTTCCTTAGGGTGTTGTTCTGAAGATCATTTCTGATGGCAACATTTCCGGAGTTCACCAACCAAGGAATCCCCTTCGATGGGAATCCTGGTCCTTTTCCTCCTTTTGGGAATGTTGGTGCTCCTTATATGGCAACGTTGTCCCTTCCTGGGTTAATTGTTGGGTTGCCTGTTTGGTTGTTTTCAACCTTTTTGGTCCCAAATGTCTCGGCTACTGTTCAATCAGTTCCTCCACCTGAAAAACATCATGTTGATTCCAAGGTGGAACTCTCCCCTTCTTCGCCTATTTCTGCGTCCTCCTCTTCTACTTCGCCTGGTGAAAGTCTGGATTCGAGTAACCAGGTGGCTAAGAAGAAGAAGAAGAAGACGACAAAGAAGAAGAAGTCCGATAAGAGAGAGGCTAAAGCTGCAACTATTGCTTCTAATGCACCTCCTCTTGATAAACCTTCCAACCCTCCACGGAAAGTCAAGTTCCCTTGCATGTTGTGCACAGGAGATCATCTTCTTCGAGATTGCCCTGGCATTCCCAAGGTACTCGAAGTATGGTCCAACGGTCGTCCACCGTTGCCTTTGGCTTTCGGGAGTCAGGTTGGGGGTACGTCTTCAACTGGTGCTGGTAAAACTCTTAAGAAGCAGGGTAAGCTCACCAATCCTTGTAAGTTGTGTGAAGGGCACCATGCCATTCACCTTTGTCCATATATGGATGAAGCCAAACGAGTTTTGGACAACTCAACTATTTCTACACCATGCCTTCCAGCTGGTTATAAACAACTTTCTTTGAGTCCTCCGCCGGCTGATCCTACGATTGGTCAAGAGTCACCCTTGGTCAATCCCACTCCCCCAGAAATTCAAATTCAAGAATCCATCCCTGACCAACCATTGGTCGTGGGATCGGTTGAACTGGCCCCGTCTACTGTGCACCAGGTCTTTTCCGTTGAGAGTGGACCTCACGCCCCTCATGTTCTGCTGGTTTCTTCAGATTCTTCGGAATTGGAGAAATATTATCCTGTCCCTATACCTCAACAAGCTGCTCCTCCACCTCCCATGATGGAGGTCCGGGAGGATACTCCTCCCGCCTTCAAGATGGAGGTCGTAGAGGATGCTCCTTCTTCTTCCGTAACACCATGGGAAGACCATCTCGATTCGATGGTAGCCCCTCCAAGTAGTTTGGTCGCTTCCTTTGACTGGATTCGATTTGCAGGATACCGCCTTCCGTCTTATGTGCCTTTCGAGATCATAGTACAGGATTTTGGTCTGGTCATACCCAGCACCATTATAGATGAAGGCGCGTCTGTTAGTATTCTATCCTCAAATACTTGGCAAGCTTTTGGTTCGCCACCGCTTGCACCTGTTACGCAGAATCTGTTGCCATTTAACAGAAGAACGAGTCAACCGTTAGGGATCCTTCCAAGGTTACCTATTACTTTGGGAGGTAAAATCGTCCATATGGACGTGATGGTTGTTCCAGGCCCCTTGGATTTCAATCTGCTTTTGGGGCATGATTACACCTATGCCATGGGAGCGCTTGTCTCCTCCCTTTTTTGTGTGGTATGTTTTCCGCATGAATGATGGATCATGACCATTGATCAGCTTTCATTCTTTGGTCCTGATATGGCAGCTGGCCCACCATCATCCCTTCCTGGTTTTTATCCACCCATTGTATCTGCCCCACCGCAGGTCAACTATGTGGCTACCTACCCCGTGCCTGTACTCAGTGACAGTGTCGTTGTGCATCAGGTGCTGGGGGGCATTGGGTCCTGACTTCCAAGATGTTTTCCTTCCATTGGATGGGCCACTCTTAGAAGCGATGACTTCTTGTTCATTATGATGAGGTTGTCAGAGCATGGTTCTTGTCTTGTGTCAAGCTCCTTAAAAAATGAAACAAGGTCGTTGGAGCAGAGTTCGTTTTCTTGTGTCAAGCTCCTTAAAAAATGAAACAAGGTCGTCGGAGCAGGGTTCATTGTCTTGTGTCAAGCTCCTTAAAAAATGAAACAAGCTCTTCGGAGCAGAGTTCCTTGTCTTGTGTCAATCTCTTTAAAAAATGAAACAAGGGTGTCCTAAGGATAGTTCTTTTAATGTGTCAACCTCGTTAAAAGATGAAACACGTTCTTGTTCAATTCGAGTCTCTGATCAGATCTCATAAAATACCAGTCGAGTCTTTTCCTTAATCTCGTAACGTGAACCTTCACTCCATCTGCCTTTCATATGGATTGAAGCTTGGGGGGCATGTACCTCAAATTGAGTCACCATGCTGGGGGCATGCTTACTTTTTTCAAGCATAGTTTGTTTCCGTTTCAAGCTTGTGTAAAAATGAAACTGGTTTCAAGCATAGTTTATCTTTGTTTCAAGCTTGTGTAAAAATGAAACCATTCCCATTTTACCTCTTGTTATTTCCATTCTATCAGCCTGTTTTTGCCAGATGAGCCTTGGTTTTCTCACTCCATCGTCACTATCTGCTTGGCTGATCATATGCCTTCACTTGGTTGTTTTACCCATTCCTGAGGAACCGCTGCGATGAGTGGTCTTGTTAGCCATCCTCTTAACCTTTACTTGTTCTGAGAAATTCCACCAGTACCAGAACCAGTTGCTACCCTTTATACCACTCGTTCCTCTAGGAGGAGTCATCTTTCAGCTCTTTTCTTACTCTCTAAATATGAAAATATTGCCAAGCCCCTTGTCGTTTAGATCTCGTTAAAGTGGTTGCGAATCGACATCTACCCAGTATACGTTTACCCCTTTTTTAGGCTGGGATAGATTATTTACGAAAAAGGAATACCCTAGCCTATCGCGACTAGGATGCTTTCGCAGACATAGTTTTCTACCTTTTCGGGTCTGAGAAACTATTTATGAAAAGGGACCTTTGGAGTTTACTTTTCTGCTGCCTTTTCAAACTCCCTAAACATGAAAAGACGCCGAGTTCTTCCTTTGTCAGACTCGTTAAACCCTGATGACATTGGATTCAGTCGTAATGACGTTATTCGAGTCGCTCCTTCCTAAGGCTCGTTAAATGTACTAGGATGGATTCGTCCGAAGGACGAACTTATACAGCAAGCATATGGTATCCTCTTCAAGCTTGTGTAAAAATAAAGAGGTACTCGCCAGAAATGGTGGGGAAAATGGAACCAGCATCATTGTCGTGTCGGCAGTATGTCGCTCTTAAACATGGCACTTGTCTGCATTCGTGTCGGGTTGGGGATATCTCATCTCGTTTTTCACTTGCCTCCATGGGTTTGGGTGATCCATTTTGACCTCCCATCTGCTCTTTGCCTTGTCACCATGACCCTTGATATTTTGATGTCAAATACTGCCAAATCCACTGTCGTGTCGTTTATATGTTCAAAAGAAGTTGACCTCTGCAACGTATCAACCTTCCTCTGATTCTCATCTGATCTTGATTCACAAAGACATTATGTTCCTCTGTCTCATGTCGATGATGTGGGAAACACTATGGCCCACCTTCGATCAAGGTCACTTCCTGTCGACTTCAGCTCATTATCCAAGAAGTTGATCTAGAGACTCCCTTCTGGTACCTTGGAGCCTGCATGCCTCAATGGCAGGTTCTTCGCATTCGACGTGAGGTTTTCATCACTAGCCTCCGATCGAGTGATTTTGCGGGTGTTCGACGTCAGCTCATTGTTCACATGCTGTAGATTTTACCTATAGTACCTTGAGGACCATTGTCATTAGTGGTGGTACCTCTCGCGTCTGTTAACAGCTTTCATCATTGGCTGGTAATCAGAAAATGTTCTTGAATGTTCGACTTCAACTCATCTATTCGCATGCTTGAACTTGTACTTTGTTCGGGTCGAGATGGAGCACAAGACCCTGGATTCTGCCTGTTATAATCCAGGCTGCAATTTTGTGGATTCTTATGATTAGTTACATGACTCATTGATTGGATGGCTGCGACCGTGCCTGAGTCTATTTATCGATCCTCACTGGATGGTTGCGTCCATACCTTGGATCTGGATTATGGTATACTCTGTTATGGATGGCTGCGCCCATACCATGTCTATATCATGTATTTGAGACATCAGTTGTACTTCTTCACGCAGGTTTTCCGATGGCAGAGTTCTCAGTTGGACACATTCTCGTAAATCATTTCACCCCTCTCTCTCTCTCGGGCCTCATGCTTTAGGGGGCATCTGTTACACAGTAATTTTTCGCCGTCCCTGCAATCTCCATCTCACACATTGGAGGGCTCATTTTGTGACTTGTGAGCAGTGACATAACTTGAAAATAATTTCATGGCATTCCCCTGAACATGTACTTTCATCCCCCTGAAGACATCTCCTGCTGAAAAACCCTAAAAACACCCCTTTTTGCATTGGCGCGGGCAGCCAGTTCAGTACCCACGCCAATGGAGAAAATCCTTCAAAGAGGTTGCGCCAATTGGCGCTCTATCCCAGAGTCGCACTCGCGCCAGCCAATTTAAGGAGTGTTTTTAAAAAATAAATGGCGGAAGTTTCGTCCTAACTGATCCAGGAACTGATATCTATCTTGATTTCCATAGAGAGGAAGTGGTTTGCCACCTCTCATGGAAGATTCCTTGATGATAGGGCCAATCTCATGATTATAGGGATCCCAACTCCCCTTCCTCCATCTATAAAAGCTTGCCCATCTCCATGGCAAGCTAGTCTTCAAGTTCCCAAATTCCCAAGAGCCTTATGCTGCAAGAGCCTCCATAATTCCCTTAAGGCCAAATCCAAGCAAGGAGACTATTGTCAAGATCCAAAGAGAGAGGTTTGTCCCATCCTTGACAAGCTTTTCGAGACGTTTTCTGCTGGCGACCCGCCGAAGGAGAATTCAGCGTCAGAACTATGGTTGTATTCTTCCTTTGATTGATTAATAATAAACGACTATTGGTTATGGTTCCACTCTTGTTGTTTTTTATGATGATGAGTTATGTCCTTTCTGACTGACATATAGTTGCATCTACTGGATTTTACGCTTGCGTTTGTTTTGTTTCTTGCATGTGAAGGTGTCCATCACGGAGATCGTGGGGATCGTGATCTGCCAGAGCTAAGGAACGGGAGCGCTACCTCTTCTACAAGCAACATCGTTGGACTCCAGGTAAGCCTTCATTGCTAGTTGGTTTATTTGCAATTAGGAACCTGCACTATAGCGTGTGACGATTTTTGCTAGACCTGGTCTGGGCTAGTAGGGATCGGCTCTGTTCGCAGAGGGGATTTACCTCCACAACAAGCTCTATAGGCATCTTTGAAATGGTCAAAGGTGGTCGACGCACTAGTACTAGCCCCTAACGTAGTGGAGTTTGGTGGGGTGTTGTAACTGTGATTCCGTGTTTGGAAAAAAATCTCTTCCCCAGTCATGTAGATTTCATGGCTGCTTTTTCGGGAATTGTCTGGGTTTTGTTGCTAAGTGTTGACCGTCCCTTGGTGGGGGAAAGGTTCTTCCATAACAGCGAGTTGCTGGGAAGATCCTCCTAGTCCTCAGTTACTCTGCAAATTTTTTAGCTCAGGGACAGTGGTGAGTATAGTGCCCGTACTCACCACATATTGAACAAGAATGGTTTGTTCGCAGAGGTGGCCTTTTTCCTTGCCATTGGGCATTGCTTGGCTCCTGGTTTTGATTCCTGTTGGAGTTGCCTCCAGCCTGGGATCGCGGTGAGCGCTGTTGGTTGCTGCCCCCCTATCCAAGGTTCCCTTTTGGCTTGTTTTTTTATTTTTTCTTAACCATGTTAGGAGGGTAGTTCTCCTCGTCATACTGGTGTGGTTGATTTTGGGACAGCTGCACAAAGTTCACCTGCGCATTGGTTTGTGTAGGTGTGTCATGCACTTTGGACTGAACATAACGTTGTCCCTTGTTTGCACCTGGTCATTGGGGGGGAGCTCTTCTATCAGTGTTTCTTTCTGCGTACTGGGTCCCCTCAACCAAAGGATAGGGTCCTCCTTGGTGATACGCTTGTGCCCTACTAGTCAAATCTTGATGAGGCATATGATGACTTTGAAATCCGGGTTGAGACATGCTCTGGGTATAATTATGTGTGTAACCAGGATTTTGACTACTGATTCCTAGGTAAC
This sequence comes from Pinus albicaulis, assembly GCA_034641835.2. Taxonomy (NCBI): domain Eukaryota; kingdom Viridiplantae; phylum Streptophyta; class Pinopsida; order Pinales; family Pinaceae; genus Pinus; species Pinus albicaulis. The sequence continues at coordinate 77,500,619 of CM076572.1, read as the reverse complement.
CTTGGGTCATTAACCCAATTAATCCGTTTGCAGAGTTCGATGCGCCTGGAAATTCTTGATAAGTTTACAGGCGTGGGGCATTAGGCAGGATATTGTAAATGTATCCTGACTGTGTATAAATTAATTCAAGCTTCTGGGATTTACTGATTGCGTCCTCTTCGGATGTGGGATATTTCTGCGCCACATCCTTTGAAATATTCGCCCTTAAGAATAAATGTAAGAGGACCCGATCGTCGAGTTTAGCTTTGCATAAACTGCGACGTTGCCTCCATTCATGAAGATGGTCAGAGATATGGATGGTAGTGGTTTGTCTAAAATGAGTGTTGTGTAGATTAATCCGTCTTGTGGACAAGACCGATCTCTTTAGTACTAAAAGTAACTAGCAACAAACAACCAATTATACCAATTTCTCTCTAAGCATATAAGATTCATAAAAATTCTATATAGGTGCAAAGCCTACTTTATTTCCGACGCTTGTTTGAAATTGTTGTCGTCCCTCGTGCACTTGAAGGAGCGTTCTTCATAAACCTACAATCACAAACAAGCAAAATATTAAATAGCACCTGTATAGACATTATTATAAACCATACTTATCATAGTGATCAAGGAATCTATGAAATAAACCATGAATAAACAGCTTATTAAGAAAAATGAGTATATTTGTATTAACTTCAAATGAAAGAAAACCTTTACAACCTGTGCCTTGATGTCATGCAGGTCTTCCTAGGGTCCGAAGCAGGAATCTCCTCTACTTTGATAAGCTTTGCACTCTTTCAACCAAGATCAATAGAGGTATGTAATCTCTCCTTACAGAAATTCTTAGTTAACAGAGTCTGAATCTCAACAGCATTTAGCCTCAAATATCTTAAAGCTTGAACTCCCTTTGAGGCTACCCAATGCATCTTTTTATAGTGGAAAAGAGGAGGTTTTATGTTCCAAGTATGAAGGGATAGAATCCTCCTTCAAATGGATAAGCTCCTCACATCAAGGGATTAGCTCCATAAAGTAAGGGATATATGAACCTTATCAAAGCATATCCATTCCCGAAAATTCCCATCTAGAATCTTCTAGAATTGATCTGAAATCAACTTTTTAACTTTAATTTCTTACCTTTTTGAATTTTACAGAGGTCCGCACCTATAACACAAAGAACGTGCGGTATGGTTCCGCAGGAGAGCTGAACTTTAGGTGCGGGACCGCAGGCAATGAATAGAGAAAGTGCGATACCAAAGTTTAGGGAATTTTTAGGAACTTTTCTCTGATTTTCAAAGCTTGACATGAGGAACTGATATGATAGACTTGAAAAAGGAGGAAGTATGAGTAATAATGAGCTCATACTCATAGCAGAATGTCAGGATGACAATTTTTAGTGTTACAGATTGCCCCCTAAAGTGAAAAGTCTGGAATAGATGAAGCTGAGGTCTGTCATATATGAAGAGTGTAGTACTTTATCATTTCAAAGATCATCCCGTGGACACCCCAGTCGGAACCTGTAAAAACATTCAATGTAAAATATATATGATAAATGTCATCACTGAGGTAGGAATTCCCATACTCAGATTAAAACTAACTCAAATCTTTCTGATACAGGGATGATTTTGAATACATCATAGTACATATATATGTAGACACAGTATGGACGCAACCATCTGTTTATAAATAGTCTACTGTATAGATGATAAAAAAATTCCTCGCAGCTTGGATGGTGGAAACTAGATCCAGGGTCTTGATTTCCGCATCTCGAACTAGTATGATTCTATCCATGTGAATGAATGTGTCGAAGTCGAACATGGTAGAAACCACTTGATTACCAGTCATTGATGTAAACTGTTAAAAAGTGTGAGAGTAACCACCAGTAATTTCAATGGCTCTCAAAGTACCCAGTACAATCCATGAAATGTGAATGAATGAGCTGAAGTCAAACATGTCACGGAATCATTCGATCGAAGGTCAATGATGCAACTCGTCGTCGAAGGCGAGAAACCTCGCCATTGAGGCATGCAGATTTCGTTGCACACCGATACTTTTAGATCAACTTCCTAGATAATGTGCCGATGTCGATAGAAAGTGATCCGTCGTAGGCAAGCCCACAACACGAAATCATAGATCAAGTTTTGAAAATATATTGGCAAGGGGATCGGACTGTGGATGGTCAAAATGGATGACAAATATTTTGCAGATGAATGGTTTGTTTTGAATTGTCCTTTTGAACACATAACGACACTGCAGATGGCTTGGTGACAATTGACCCAAAGCTAATACCTAGAAACTGGCTGAATAATTTCAATATGGTTTGATTAACTATTAGGCAAAGGATTTCCCAACCTGGGTGAACAAAAGTGTCATGTTGAAGAGTGGTTAACGACTTTTTGAAAAATCAAAATACAACAAACAGGTTCATTTTTCTCTCTTTCCCCCCACCATTTCTGGCAAGTACCTCTTTATTTTTGACAAGCTTGAGGAGGATAACATTTGCTTGATTATATGCTCATCCTTCGGATGAGTCCAACTTAGTTTAAGATTCGAACCCTAAGAAGGAGTGGTTCGTTCCTGTTTAAAATTGAACAAATCCTTTACTCTTAAATTTTAACAAGTCCAGTATATGAGAAACTCGGTGTTTTTCAATTTTAGGGAGTCAGAAGAAAAACTTAAGAAAACTCCGTGGGTGTTCTTTTTCGTAAATTTAGTCTCTCGAGCCCGAAAAAGGATAAAATAATGCGGGGGAGAACTCTATTGACCGTAATTAGTCAACGTATACCTTTTTTGTAAATAGTCCATTTCAGTCCGGAAAAGGGGTAAACTTAAACTGAAAAGACGATCATTCATTTACTTTAACGAGTTCGAATAATCAAGTGCTCGGCAATATTTTCATGTCTAGAGAGTTTGAAAAGGGCTTAAAAGAGGACTCTCGAGTTTCGCTTTTTCAAGAAGGTTTAACGAGTTCGAAAAGGGATAAAAATGTACTCTTTCGTTGAAAAATGATCAATTCTCCCGAAAAATCCAAATTTCGCACAAAAACTTGAAACATTACACATACCGTTTTAGATAAATAAAATGTTTAAAAATACCCTTTTTAAAGTGAAAATAAACAAATTAAAATTCATCTATTCGAAAAAAACTTATAAAAAGGGACTTTTTCAATTTCATTTTTACCGTTTTTAAGTTCGTAGTGAAAAGTAAAAAGCTTTTGCAAGAAAGTTCCCTGTTTGAAGATTCTAGAAAATCTAGTCAATTAAATCGAGAATCGTCAGTGCCCTGTGTAATCCACGACCTCTTAATCGTGTATTCCATCCGTTTTCAAATTCATTTTTAGGCTTTTTAGTTTGTATTTTTAGGGGAAAAATATGGTTTAAAAATCTGGTCTACGGGGTCCGTAGTGTGACTATGACGTACTCCGCGCACCCCGACTTTTTCTATGTGGAAAAAATTCGCTGGGTCCGCACCCAACACACAGCCCACATGCGCTCCTACGCACCGCTATAAAGGCTCTGAGCTGATGACCCTGCGCTACACAAATTTAAAATGCAAATTTCTCATTTGTTTCCCTAAAAATTCTCTAAATAAGATTGTTCTAACTTGCCTTTCTTTTTATGCATTGTAGAGATTATCAAGATGTTGATTTGGAGAGAACGTGAACATGAGGATGTGGATGAAGCCGCAATACCCATTTTCCCACACAAAGAAGCATTAAGAGCATGCGGCTTTCGTACAAATTTCCGGGCCATCTCAGTGCATGAGGGCACAAAGCCGAACTCCCCCGACATGGTTGGTGAACAGATGGGAATGTGCGTGACCGCTGCTTCATTATTGGTGGCCACCACTTTCAAATTGAGCCGGAGGATATATATTTTCCGATCTGTTTTTTCCAAGAGGGGCAAACAAGTTTCTTTTATTGGGGACTAGGCCAGGTGGCTGCCCTTCTCTAGTTTCCAACTAGAATTCCGCAGAACGACTAGTGCAAATCCCTAGTGGACAAACGGATTGATATAAACACATCATCCGTACTCCAATTGAAATTTATTTCTTTTACTATTACCAACTGTGGAGTGGTCATGCACATAGTAGCTACCTGCTGCCTCAAATGCATATTGTTGTGGACTGCATACTTATTTCACGCACCATCTTTAATCGGTGTGAAGTTGTGCTGGCATAATGTAAAAGGCCAAACTAAACTCAGAGAAAAAAATGGGGAAACCGAATAATCTCTTTGGATATGGATCCATCGTCATCTCTTTTGGCTTGTGAGAGATCCCCATGCTAGCTCCCAGCGGAGTATTGTCGTTGATGTCTGGCCGACTTCGAGAACCTAGGATGGTTCGTTGGTCCGCATTGATGGCTCGTCATGCTATTGAGGGTACCGAGATTGCTCCGATTTCCTCCTTCATATTTTCGTTGGCTCGATCGCCAAATTTTTGTGATAGAGGACTTTCCATATGTCGATATATTTCCGCGGCACACTCAAGAGATGGCCTCTCTGCCACGGGGAACAAAGTGGGATGACCTGCATAACCATTTTTCAATGTTCTGTTAAATTCTCTTTAATTTTTTTATATTTTTTATCATCTTGAAAACTAATAACCAAAAGTTTTTTTGAATACGTATGTGGGTCCACAAACGACTGCAGCCCCATCTCCAACTCCTTTTTATGAGAGAAGACAACCAAGCCAGGTGGTGTCGCACCAGCCTCACAGAGCCAATCGCTGAAATTCTCGATCGATTTAGAGCATCACTGCAGAGCTGCTTTGACTCTATGTATATTCCGCGAGACGAGCATAGATGATATTCCACTCATGTTACAGGTAGATACGTGATTGGTGCTCCATGACCTTTTTAGAGGTTCCTCAAGTGTAGGGTGGCTCTGGGCAAGCAGGTTTCTTATCGTGATCACCATCAAGTGATGGGCATGATCTTGTAGACTCATATTTTTGACTTTTGTGTTATCATTTTTTGCCGATCATAAGGTGTTTCCAACCTATGATTGAAGACTATGTATATATTTTCTCTCGAAAACACTTCTATACTATGATATATCACTATTTACTCTCGGCCTATCTTTGTACATGTTATGAATGCGTTTGATTTCATCGCTTTGATTATTGCAAATGTCGATTTATCATACTAGAAGCAATTACATCTCTGCTAATGTATTTAAATGTCTCTGGAATATGCCGATATTCAATGTAATCAAATTCACGTTCCAAGAGACGAACTCTTAAAAATAACCATAATAACGACTCGGATTTCTAATGGTATAAATTTCGTTAAGTTGTAATACAACAAGCTCCGTAATCCAACCTAACAATCAAACTCCGAATTCCAAATGATATGGATCAGTATAATAACTCAATCACCCGCGACTATACTCAGCAATGTTATTCGTTGTTTGACCAAGGCTTACCCCATGCATGGATAATAACTCGTCGGGAAAGGTGAATAGATAACCCAAGTCATGGAAGAAATGTTCCGGTGAACTACGACAAGCACCATCAAAGAAAAACCAATGTAGGTTTGAAGAGATCGTCAAGTATCCGTAATATCAAGAGTAAAACCTCGTATAAAGCAGTGAATAGTGATAAACACACTTCTAAAATAGGCACACTTTTCTAATCTAAAACACATCTAAAGAAGAAAAGAAATCTAACCTAAAAAATCTCCACACCAATTTTTAAGCATAATATCGCTTTAGATAAAGCCCATTTCTCGGGTTTATCCAAAGGGACACCATCAAAATCTATCAACTCATAGGCCCCTTTTGCTAACTTCTTCGCTTTAACAATGTAAGGACCATGCCACATAGGCACGAATTTCCCTGCACTCTCCTAGCTTGTCATTAGCTTGATCGTGAAAGCAAACTAGGCCTCCTTCCTCGAAAAATTTCGAGGGGTCACACTTCTATCATACCGAGCTTTTATCCGTTTAACATGAGCCCTTGGGCTGCTTGCTATTGCAAGCATTTCTTCGATTCTCATCTAATCGGGCTAAGTACAAGAAACTTTTCTCCTCTTCGGACGTAGAATCGGAAGTAATTCTACGGCTAATTTTAGTGACGGAATTTCGCATTCAATCGGCAACACAAGCCTTCTAAACCGGGAAACCGCTGAAAAGGGGAGTGAAACCCGTTGATGTTTTGACCGAGGGTCGATATGCCCAAAGTGCTGAAAATAACATGGACGCTACCCTGCCTTGTGAATACCAATAATTGGCTCCTCGATCATGGTGACTAAAACTTTATTAATGGCTTCAACTAGACCATTGGCTTGCGAATAATACAAAGAGGAACTATCGTGGCTAAAGACAAGTTGGTCTGTTAGTTCGACTATCATGACATTCCGAAAGTGACTTCCATGATCCGTAATTTCAATAGCTCATGAGGAACACCGAACCTAGCAATTATGTGATTAAATACTTTAAAGTTACAAAGAAGCCTTGCCATCACCACAAAATGTAGGCATCGCTCTGCCCACTTAGTAAAATAATCAACTCGCTAAGATAATATGCGCGATGCCCCCGCACGAGTGAGGGTTACATGTAATAAAATCGATACCCCATTTCGCAGAAAAGGACCAACAACAATTATAGGGTGAATAGGAGCCGGGTGGAAAGTGCGCATTTTTCGATCAAAAAGTTGACAATTATGGCATTTCCAAACCGCATAAATATAATCTTGAATAACGCCGCCGTAAAGAACCAAAGACGCTATATATATTTTGAGTTTGTGGCATACTCTAGACATATGACCGCCACATGCTCCAGTATGCGCTCATTTAAAACCTTTTTCAGCCTTCTTCATGAGTTAGACAACGTCATTGAAATGTAATCCGCTCCATCGACGGTAAAGTGTATCACCAATGATATTATATTGTTGGGATTGAAGTATATTTTCCGTCAGCCGAGATCATGAGATGTCAGTCGAAATATTGGGTTTGGAGATAAACAATAATATCTCCATACCATGGATCAAGTGTAATCGATGAGAAACAAAGATTCGGCTCGCAAGAATGGACTCTTCTCCGCCACTATTTCAAGACGCGCGAGAGTGGAAATCACACATCGGGCCCGCAAATACTAAATATTTCTTTGCCTTGATTTTTTCAAACTCCAAGTCAAATTCTCGCAGATAACTATCCATTTGAAATACTTGCCCCCTAGCAATTAGTTTGGTCAAAATATACATCATAGGGTTACAATTAGAAATTACTTTGGTTTTACGTAACAAGATGTAATGTTCCAAATATTTGAATAGCTTTGGACAACTCGCCAAGGCCAATTTCTCCACATGAGTGTATTTGATTTCGCCAGATGCAGATTCTCGATCATAATGATAATAAATCATACATGTTCATTGTGAGATTCGTTCTCTCGAACTAGCACCATCCCAATGGTGGAATGAGCAGCGCCGAGATACAAAATGTAATCTTGGTTGTAGTTGGGAGGATGCAATAACGATGCATGTGTCAACGCGTGCTTTATGCATCAAAAGATCGATCAACGTATCTCTATCCCAAAAGAACAGTAATGTTCTCGTTTCTCAACAACCATGTAAAACCCCTTTGTAAGCCCCTTAAGCATAGTTAGAATAAACCTACGTAAAAAGTTTGCTTTCCCCGCAAAACTTTGGAGTTGGCGCAAAAGTCGAAGGAGGGAGGGAATTTGAAAAATTGCTTCCAACCTTCGATGGATCGACGTGAATGCCTCGCTTTGAGACAACAAATCCCAAGACAATCGACCCGATTCTACGAAGAAAACACATTTATGCGGGATTCAACCTAATTCGATAATGCCTACATCTCCATAAAGATTGCTCATAAATGAGTGAGATGGTCGGCCCTACGTAATGAATGAGCAGTGTAAATCATCAAGGTAAGGCTGTACAATGTGCTTAATGTCATGAAATGCATAAGACATAGCCCTTTGAAAAGTTTCTCCAACATACTTTAATCCAAAAAGTATTTTACAAGAAGCAAAACGTTCCCCACTGACAAATAAAAGCTCGTGTTTCTATTGATCATCGTGTGAGTATGTTTATTTGATTGTAACTCGAAAAGCCATCCATGAAGAAAAACAATTCATCACCAAAGACAATCATCGATTATTTCCGATCGATATATGTGGAGTTGGATAATTGTCTTTTGGACGAAAGCTCGATTAATATCCCTTTATAATCGATACATACTCTTATCATTCCTTGTTTTTTAGTCACAGAACAATATTCGATATCCAATCCGTCGAAGGGAATTGGATAATGAATCCCGCACGAAGTAATTTTTCAACTTCTCGCTTTGATAGTTAGAAATTTTTCTAGGATGAATTTAATCGTTGATCGTTGACGAACGTGCTTAGCATCCGGTAAGTCTTACTTTCATGAACAACGATCGATGGATCGATTCCTAGCATTTCTCTCATAAGACCAGGCAAACACGTCACGGAATTCTTGAAATAGGGCTTTATAAGTCCGAATTTCATCATCTCGTACAACAAGCACCTATATGAATGTTTTCAATTATTCTGGTTTTTACCGTGAAATGTCAATTGGAACCGTTCGAGATATATTTTTCATTTAACTCAAAATCATGGATTTTGCAATGGACTTCGTGGTTCTTTGACATATTCAAGAAGAAAATTGAAGTCGAAATCATCCTCAAAATGATCTAATTCTGTAAAAATGAAGATCGATGATGTAGATCTTCCCATGGTAAATCGTCAATGCAGCACAAAAACTCACGAATTTGCTCATTAGTATGAACAAGTTCAGAAATGTCGTTGAAACCTGAATCTGAGATATAGAAAGTGATTCCTCTGGATCCCGTGCCCATCGTATCGCCTCGCTGAAGAGGGGTCGTGAAAATGACCGTACAAACTCGGGTACGCAATTTCAAATGGACTCAAAGGCATTACGCCATCGAATGAATCTAACTCTGATTTGCTAAGGTACGTGATTCCAAGGATCATCAAACATAATAGTGTTTCGACGAAATCATGGGAATATTTGCAAGAGAAGGCGATACGTTAGAGGAGGAAAAGGAGAAAAGTTCCTAGTAAAACCAGAATATTTTAACCAAACCTACTCAACATCCTTGTAAGGGATAAGCCGTTTGCCAACATGCCGGATTGTCTCTCGTGAGAGGTCGGGCTCGGAAGAGAAATAATTCTAACCGATCTATTGTTATGATCTTTCCTTGATATGGAAAATTCTATGAGTCGAAAGACCGAAGAGACAATATGCACATCATAGCATAGGACCAACTACGACCTGTAAGTAGGTTGTAATCTAGAGGGGCATCAACCACTTCCACATCTAGATTTACTATTTTTCCCTCCTGACCTCTATGGGTAAATCCCCGCAAAAAATACCAAAAGGGTGAAAACTCGACTCATCAAAAAGCCTTAAGAATCGTAGAGATTGGTTAAGTGTAGGAGAACCAAGCGATTTCAACACCGAACCGACATAATACACGTCTGAAGCTCCCTCATCAATCACAACATTCGAAAAATTGGTCCTGTTTTTTACTAACACCTGGAATCTCGAAAGCCATTTCGTGAGGTAGACGAGGTGTACTATTTTCTAAATCGAAGATTATAAGGTTAGAATCCCGAACATCAACAAGCCCCTATGGCGGCATAATAATTTAACTCTTGCGCCGGGTCATGATTGCAAGACTTCCAAAGCCGACATTGTCAAGGAGAAATTGCTAAATCTTCAACAATGTTAGTATTCGAGCAGACTTTCTCGCATGTGGATTGAAAGCTGATTTACGAAGAACACCTTTAGCAAAGGCGGTTTGATTATTAAGTCCTGGATTTGGTTTCTCGATCCGTAGCGCGACCGTAAATAGGAGGAGATGTAGTTGATGTGTTTGCATTAGACGATTCTCGCTTCTTTATCATCAACAAGATTCTTACTACCGTAATCTTGGCGATCGTGTCGCAACCCCGACATGAGACATCATCATAATAGGTTCTTCTAAAGTAGTCGAGGTAGAACCAATCATTTTACTATCTTGAGTTGAAAAGGATCCTTCAAGACAACAAAGTTATTGAGAACCTTTAACGAATTTCGTAACCTCCGCCTCGATGTGGACATTCTTTTGTAAAATGATCCTTTCATCACAAATGAAACAAGGATAGCGAGGCTTTACGTTTTGGCCATTGATTCTGGCCATCGCTTTGTCTTTGAATTATTTTTTATTTTGTTCTTCCCTTTCTTTTTACCACCGGATTTAGATTTAGTCGTAGATGTTTCAAATTCGACATGAATGCGTCGCAGAACTTTAGGGGAAGATTCTCCTTTCTGGGAATCTCGTAAAGTGATAATAGGAGAAGAATTCTTTGAATATTTCTTCTTGCTTTTAGAATTTACCAGTACTAATCATATCGTCAATGCGCATGAGACCCTCGAAGGAGCCGCACTTTATTTATCCTTTGTTTTGGAAGATCGGGGATTTTTTCATGTAAAGTACCTCGACCGTGTATAAACAAGTTCAAGGTACGAGCTTGAGAAATTACTTGCTCTTCGCAACAACACCAAATTTCTTAGCTACATCTTTAGTGATCTTGGGTAACAATGATTTAACAAACCATTCCGCTGTAATTTGATTCGAATGTAAACTTTTCACCAAACGTCTCCTCACGTCGCCATTCATGAATATGATCAGAAATATACGTGGATGTGGATTGTTTTAGCGAAGTTAATAATTTTGTGCCATTGTCGTATCCGACAAAGTAACTAAAAATGAGTCAAGAAAGCAGCTTGCTAACCGGGATCGAAATTATGAAACGAGCTCGTGGAAACTCAATGTACCATTTGGCAAACAAGACCTATAAGAGTTCTTTGGAAAAGACGTAAACGACCGAATCATCAATGATTGAATTAGATGCACACCAAAGGTGAGTAAGTCATGACATGGTTCGATGGATCCTCTCCTCGGGCTTACCTTCGAATTTTGGTATATCACTGACAACTTATGAGGCATTGGTGGCCAGCCTGCTCATATAAAATCGGGATCATTCAGAAGGCGTCGTCAAATCGGGTGAAAGTCCAAAGTTGCGATAAACGGAAATTGATCTGGGTTAGGGGTCTCGAAACCTTGAGAAGCCAAAGCAGATCCATGATACGGATACCCATGGATAACTCGGGAATCGAATTGAAGCATTAGGGAATCATGTAACCTCCTCGGAAAACCAGGGGATGAATCTGGACCAGTATCGAGGTTGTTGATAAGTATAGCTAGTGGTACTGTTGATACACGATAGTTTGATTTTGTGTATAGGGACCCTAATTGCTATTGGCCCCCGGTACGGCTGAGTATGTAAATCGTGGTTGACTTGTAACAACCGTACTTGTACTGGGCTCTGTCCCGCAGCATCTCGAACCGGCTCTGGATTGAAGGTCTCTTGATCGGCGTGCAGACATCATGAGGGATTTGCACGGAGTATAGGGATAGAAGAATTTCATGCTACAGTATACTCCGAACAGTGTGTTACAAAGCTAACCGTGACGTTATGTATCGCTGCGGTGCAGCTTAAAAGGGAGCCATGAGTCCGAGGTGTACTAGGGCTCTGCATCGCTCATCGAACTAGGGCAGTAAGTTTGAATAGCCGGCCGAACTATGTTGTTGGGTTGCGACCCAGTATCCAAAGGTTGTCTAGGTTGAGCAAGGCAACCGCACATTAGGCCGTCAAAAGGTCGCGTGATATTGGGACAGCATCCCACACCATCGCTTTCGGGTATTGTCCCAGTAGGTCGAACGTAAGGACCATAACTCCGGTTGGAACGTAGGGTTGATAGCTTAAGTGGTAAATTTCTCGCTCCTCAATAGATGGTTGGACGTAAGGTCGTTGGAAATCCTTGAATCGGGTACCGACCTGAGGTTGATAACCCCCGAGGCGCGCATCGAGGGTCGTGGGGTTGATAAGGACCCCTAAGGAGCATATTAAGCTTCGGGGTTGACCTTGAGGTATGTACTCCGGCCCTTGAGGTTGATGTAACCCCGAGGTATGTACTCGTCCTTGGGGTTGTCCCCTCAAAATAATATGATTCCACAAGCTTTTCCTAGGAAAAAGCTGCTACCTTGAGGTTGTGCCCTGTGGTGATTGACTGACCTCGAGCGTTGCCCTCCAGGGTGGTAATTGACTTCGAGGTTGCCTCTCTGTGCAAGAATCGACTTCCTCGAGGTTGCCCCCTGTGCGGTAACTCGATCGCTTTGAGATGTTGCCCCCTGTGCAAAGAATCGATCGCCTTGAGGTTGAGGATTCCGTAATATTGTCGTACATCAGCAAAAATTTGCTCAAGTGCTCTCGACGTTTCAATGTTAAATCCGTTAAGACCCGTATGATAACACGTTTTCAATTGGTCGAGAGTCGCTTCAAGAAAGTAGCCGACATGCAGCCCGATATCTCGAAGGAACATAAGGACCACCGTGTGAAAAATGTGATTCCGATGGTCCGAGAAAACATGGATGACTCTCCCCGCTATAAAATATGACGGATAATAACCTCTCTGGGGTGTAGGATGAAATGGAATTCGAGGTGGATAAAAAGCAAGACCCGGTTCTCTAAAAAATTTGTTAAAGAGAGATACCAAGGACTCGCTCAATGGGGTCAGTAGAAAATAGATTCGACGCTCCCTAAGATTTAACGCATTGAGGGGAGTTGGGAAGAGATATATCTTCGTCTCGATTAATAAGTTCCTCAATAGAAATAAGTCCAGATGGAAGATCGTCAAGTGATAATATTTCTTACCCTAGGTGAACCCCGGATCGCTAGAAGTTGGTGTAATAAATCCCCAAGATGTTTCCAAAACAGAAGATCTGGCACAGTTCAGAGATTTCGTGTTCGCGCCTAATTCACCGAAAGGGAGAAATACTTCTAGTAACTTCTGTGTAAACTAAAATCTGGTTCTCTGAATGTATTCTCGTTGTAGGCATTTGATGATCGATGAATAAATATAGTATGAACTTCCAATTTCTGTTGATCTAATTCTACCCTCACTGGATGATACCAGTAGCCTCGAAGCTCCTTCAGCCGACTTCGTGAATATTCGTGGGGTTTCTTGTGGTTCTCCCAGATTGTACTCAAGCACTCCGCCATGATTAAAAATTATCTAATCACACGCAAACAAAGAAAATTTCCAATGAAAACACCTAAAGTCTCTAAGAAAAAACAAGCTTTAATCATGCACTTAAAAAATCTAAGAGTTCAAACCACACACAAACAAGAACTTTCCAGTACTTTGGAAAACACTAGTTGGTGATGAAATCCAACTCAGTAGAATTTTAATACGAAAAGGGTGGTTGGAACAAGCTTACCCCGACAACCTACTTAATGAAACAGCATCAAAGGTAAGTTTCTCCTCCACTATACTCATCTCTCGAGTGAAAATAACTCCTCCTGGAGAGTCCAGGTGAGTCTAGCCGACGTCTGCTCTCTAGGTACGTAGGGATCTTCCTCCACCGTCACCTTAGGAAAGCAACTCCTGAAAGATTATGGCCTCTAAGGTTACCAACAAAACAAAATATACCTCGGGGGAATAGTCTACGCATCCGACACACACGCAAGTGCGTAGTAACAAAGCTCAATCCTCGAAGGATCCTTAAAATAATTCAAGGTATTCCAACAAGACCCCCTCGGCTCGACAATGGTATATCCGAGTGGTTTACCTGTTGCTGTTAACACGTGTATATCTTCTATCGTTCCCAATGAGGAAGGATTGATTACCCCACCGGTTCGTATATGATCTCTGTGCTTGATTCCCTTTAAGAGGAGCTTCCCAGAAAGCATACATGCAACAATTGGAATTCTTCCTACCTGCAAGATTTGTCTACTTGTTTTTTTTAGCTATCTTGGAGAGTTAATTACTTCTCTACTCCAAGATACTAGCCTAAGCTATGTTGGTGATAAGAGCCCTAGAAATAAAAAAAATACTAGATGAATTTTAATTAAGCGTCGAAGGTTTATGAGTTGTTCTTTAAGTCAATGGGTGCAGTAAATGAAACTTGATGATGTGAATGACTCTGACTTCCAAAAACACTAAAAAATGCACCTAGAAATGATAATCAATTCTTTTTTCTGTTCAATGAACTTTTGTATCTAAAGAAAGAGTTTGGAGAATGCAATTCTTTTTTAATGAACAATTCTTTCTTTAAACATAAAGAATAATCGAAAGAAAATATTTTTTTGTCTTTTTCAATAATGAGATAAATTATCAAAGCTCATAACAAATCCTTTTTTCTTTCCAAACTCGAAGCTACAAAACAATTTTCCTTCAAAAGAAAGCTACAAAATTTTAAAAGACTACTCAAAACTACAAAACTAATCTCGAGATCTATTGATTCTAATTTGAATAAAAGCTTTAAGAAATTCTTAGAATGTTTTCCTTAGTTGATCAACAAAATAAGAATCTATTTGTTCTAATAACAAATGATCATCAAAACATTAAAAATATGTATAAAAATGAAATTCAAAAACTCCCTTCAACCAAGTTTTTTTCGAAGATTCACAAAGAAACAAATGGCTCTATTTCTCAATAAAGGATGTTTCCACAATCGTGCTCGATTCAAAGAAAAAGACAAAAAGATCAATGTAATATGAGATATTTCAAACTCACACTGCTTCTAATCACTACAAAGACCAAGTGAAAACAATCCAAAAATGCAAAATCTTCTAGAAAATCACCAAAAAAATCAATACCGTTGGAGTTCATTCACAAAAATTTTCGACGTAAACAAATGATCACTGGGGTAGAAACCAAAGATGCTAAATCCAAATAAAAATAAACTACGTAAAGAAATCGGGAGTGTTTTCTAAAAAATTTAACAGTGGTCCATAGAGTTATTAGTATAACCAAAAGTGTCCCGCACCGTTATCTCACGTAGTGCTTAGAACCGCCCACTCGTCTAAAGAAAGCAGAAAGCGTAGCGTGTCCCGGGTGAAAAATTATAGAAAAAATAAAAATTTTCAAAATTTTCTTCAAAAACAGGGAAAATCTAAATTACCCTACGATATATATGTATCACATCAAAAATCATGAAAAAACTGTTTCTCAAATCAAAATAAAAGATGAACCAAAAACAACAAGTTCTTTCCTCAAAGTGAGTCACCATTTTGTTGTGTAGATTAATCCGTCTTGCTGACAACCGATCTCTCTAGTACTAAAAGTAACTAGCAACAAAACAAACTTCTAATTATACTAATTTCCTCTATGCATATAAGATTCATAAAATTCTATATAGGTGTAAGGCCTACCTTATTTCCAACACTTCGTTTGAAATTGTTGTCGTCCCTCGTGCACTTGAAGGAGTGTTCTTCATAAACTGCAAATACAAACAACAAGCAAAAGATTACATAGCACCTATATAGACATTATTATAAACCATACTTATCATAGTGATCAAGGAATCTATGAAATAAAACCACGTAATAAGTATGTGCCTTATTGAGAAAATGAGTATATTTGTATTAACTTCAAAATGAAAGAAAAACCTTTACAACTCAGTGTCTCGATGTCATGTAGGTCTTCCCGGGGGTCCGGCGGTGAATCTCTTTCTACTTGATAATCTTTTGCACTCTTTCAACCAAGACCAAAAGAGGTGTGTAATCTCTCCTCACGTAGTAAATTCTTAATTAACAGTAGTCTCGAATCTCAACACGCATGAAGCCTCAAATATCCTAAAGCTTGAACTCCCCTTGAGGCTACCCAATGCCTCTTTTTATAGTGGAAAAGAGGAAGTTTTTTGTTCCAAGTATGAAGGGATAGAATCATCTTTCAAAGGGATTAGCTTCTTACATCAAGGGGTTAGCTCCATCAAGCAAGGGATGCATGAACCTTATCAAAGCGTATCCATTCCCGAAAATTCCCATCTAGAATCTTTTAGAATTGATCTGAAATCAACTTTTTAACTTTACTTTCTCGCCCTTTTGAGTTTTACAGAGGTCTGCACTTATAACACAAAGAACGTGCGTTATGGTCTCCGCTAGAGAGCTCGAACTTTTAGGTGCGTGGGACCACATGCAATGAATAGAGAAAGTGCGATACCAAAGTTTATGGATATTTTTTAGGAACTTTCTCCGATTTTCAAGGCTCGACATGAAGAACCTGGATCATGTTAGACTTAGAAAAGGAGGAAGTATGAGTAATAATGAGCTCATACTCAGAAAGTGTAATGTCGTGGATGACAGCTTTTTATGTGTATCAATGAGTCAGTAACTCCATTCCCGAATCATGGTGAATGGGTAATCAAAAATAAGTGAGGAACGCGGTATTGGAGAGCGCTAAAGGTTCCATGTGAAGCAGGAGGTTGCTCCATCGTACCACTCTGCACTGCCAATTTCGTAAGAGTGTGTTGAAATAGCCTCAATCGAATAGTGCCATCGATGATACACTCCGATGAGCACCATAGGTGAAAGGTCATTACATGATTACCCGGGTCCTCTCGCTTGCTTGCCTTCGAACTTATGGTATATCTCGAAGGAGCTTCGTGGGCATGGGAGGCGGCGCATGACATCGTGTGAAATGGGGTAATTTCTTGAACTTGGTTACATCAGGTGTAGATTTAACGCAAACTAAGAAGGTTGATTTGGGAGGTTGACGCCATTGCCACGCATGAAGACGTGAATCTCTCGGGTTAGAACGAGGGCTAGTCTCGCGATGTACTCGATGTGTGTTCGGCACCGGCTTCCCAATAGGATGCACTCCTCCCGCCCCACCTCATGGGTCAAGGGAGGAGTGGTGTGTGTGGTGTGGTGTTGGGAGACCCAACTAGGGTTCCCAACTATGGCTTTCTCCAATGAAGGATGAACGACAACAAGTGCGGCAGTTCCGTCTTTGATGCCTCGAATGGCGGAAAGACCTTGAACCCCTCCCCCCGTAATGGGGGGAGGTCCAAAAGATGCTTGGATCGACGAGGTTCCATTGGGACCATTTAGGTGTCACTGGTAAGTTAGGTTTTGGAAAAACTTTTTGAGAGGATAGAGTCTATGATCATGACAAATTTATGGCCACATACATAAAACAAATCAAAATGAAAATGAATTTTCCCTTTAACTTAATCTATGTAATCAATCAAGCAAAAATATGGTTTTTTTTTGTTCATGCTGCATGATACTGCAAAATCCTAGAAGACCTATGCATCATCACACACTCAAAAGTAACTAGGCATTGAGAATACTTTCTTGCGAGTGCCGGCACAACATCTCATACACACTGGCAATGCCCCTAGTCAGCCGAAGAGAATCCACCAAGGTAAGGGTAGAGGGTCTGGCGCTTGCTTGCATGGTCACCTATAGGGTAAATGATGCCCTAGTTTTTTTCCACTAAGAAAAATCATCCCACGTGAGTGTTCGAGTCTTGGGCTTCTTGTTAGTCAACTAATGCGCAGACTTCGAGTATCATCCTAAGCTCGTGTAGCCCCCAATCCGATACCACACGCACCGCGCGCCTAAGCCTAACCCTCCGAATCGAGTCTCTATCGTGATCTGTTTTCTTTTCCATGGGCCGGATAGATGGATTTGAAGCTCCCTTAAATACACAAATTCTATGTTTCAATATGAATTATGATCAAGGTGGCTTATTGGATGCCTACCCACTTGATCCTAACTTAAACTATAAATTATTTTGTGGCCCCTGTGGGGAGAATTTAATGAGTTTGGTTAAGTTAGTTTTACGCATCTTCCTTTGCTTAGTGGGTGAGTGTGTGTGAGCATATGGTGAAAAATATCATAGTTTGAACATATGGATATCGATGATCCTTTGCAAAATTCCCCTAGTTAAACTATGTGATGTTGTTCCTGGCTCAAATGGAAAACATTTGCAGATAAAGGGTCGCTTTCAAATTTTCCTAGTTAATCTATGTGACTAACTAAATGGAGATGGCAAACTATAAATATAGAGCGTTCATATTCTTACCTAGGATCACTGAATGGTGCAAAGGTAGCATATATTACTTTCTATAATCGACAAATATATCCTAGTCCCGCAATCCCTAATGCACAAATTGAACTAAACTAAACAATTTCTACACTAGAAAATAAAACTAGCTTATGCATGTGTGGTCTTGGGCCACTTACTTGGACTAGTTAATCTAAGTGTGCATACCAAAATTTGCAAAACATAAATCGTTTGGAATGCAATGGTAAATTTCCCCCCCACTTAAACTATGTGAAATTGTTTTTGCAAAAACTATTTTTTTAAAGGAAAACATAACTCTAAGCCTGCTGTATAGGTAAATAAAAAGTAAGTTCTCGTAAGTCAGGGTATCAACACAAGTGTTGGCGTATACATTAGGAGATGCCCAACAGTACACTTACAAGAAAAAAAATGTAGAATATAGGAGAGAAAAATCTCATTCTCGTAATTTTCGTTTTGAAAAAGGCTCGACAGTGCACTTTCCCGCATCGCAATGTTAGTCCCGAACGCGTATCATAGCGCGTCTGCGTGAGAAAAAAACTCGTGCTGTAAATCCCTGCAAGCAAAAAGATTAGGAGATGCCTTCTTCTACCCTGTCACTCCAAGCTGCTAATCTAGGGACTCCAAGATACATCAAAGCGACCTATCACCTCCACTCTTCAGTGCAGACAAAGGTCTCCCGCAAGAGATGGCACAACCACATAAACTTGTAAACTGTTAGTGGAGTCGCCAATCTCGTAGTGGTGGATTTGACGCACGGGTATGTAAATTGCACCGCCTTAAGGGGTGTGGTCTCACCCTATAAACTATTGGTAACAGGAAGAAATTGGTGGAGCTCAAAATCATATAATATAGAGGGAAAAATATGCGAATGTATGCTCAAAATAAACTATAAAATAAAACACAAACATAGTGTTTAAGCTAATGAGAGAGAGTCAAAACGTATAATAATGAAAACGATGGCTCAAGGCCCTCTCTTATTAAACACTTGATATGGAGAAGAAATTTTAACCGACTTTGCCACAAAGGCCTCTAGACAATGGTTCTAGGTCCCGATGCAAGGATGTTGTTTTCTCAAGCTCGCTCTCCCGATGCGCCCCTCTCTCTCCATTGTGATGGACTAGATTGTCAGGGTGGCCAACAATCAAGTCCCCTCTATCTCCAGCCTCCGAGTCACACACCATCGGTATTGCTTTGGGAAATTCTAGCCAACATAACAATGTGTGATCACCATTTCTTCATCTCTTGGTGGCTTTATATTGGGGATTTCTAAATCCTCCTTCCTCCCCTTGGTACATGATGGATGGTGACCCAAGGGAGAGGTATGATTCCATCAGTGTGCTCCAAATATTCCCTTTTGTGTGCTCACATAGTGTCTAAGGAGGTGTTGCATGGTTGTCCTTAGGCGTGCTTCATATGAGGAGTAACTCGCCCTTTGCTTTTGTGTGGTCCCGAAAGTGACATTTTTCCATTTCCTGTGAATATGCACTTATCTGGGAAAAATGGGCACACAGTAAGGCGCTCTCGAAGGATTAAGCGCACAATTTAGCATTTAAGACTAGTTAAAATCTGATTTTCTCAAAACCTTAGAGATTTTAAATACTTCTTGATTCCATAATGTGTTCTTGCCCTGTAAATCCTTAGGCTTGACATTAATTAATGTCATCTTATACTGTACGATTTTCCAGTGTTAATAGTGGCAGTTGGGGTGGCCACATGCCAACCCCAAACCGTGGGTTTCATAACTGTTATCGTTGGTGGAAACTATTTATGGTACAATAAACATTGCAAATGTGACCAGTTTTCAACATGAAATGGTGGAGGTTACGAGGTATTTAGTGTTTGGCCCTTGGTTCACAGGCTAAGGCCGTATGGGGAGGGGTTGACCCCTCCGCTCCCCCAAAATGGATTTCACTAAATATTAAATAGAATCAGCTAACTAATATGGTTAAGATCCAACCTATAGCAGAGATGGTAAATATGAATCCATGAGGGTGGGAGGTCTAAGGTTCGATCCCTGGCTGCTGCACAAAATTTTACCACACCACTAAGGGGACATGTGGCAGCCTTCAAGCTGGCCACGTGTCACCCTCTGATTGGCCCGAAAACCACAATGTGCAATCATTGACCAATACATTCCTGACACTTGTCAACTTCTAACTAGCCCGAAGGGAATATCTTAGGGAATATTTTGAGGAATATTCTAAGAATATTCCCTGGAATATTATTTTTGTTGTCCGTACAAATGCTCAATCAAACTTGGTCAAATGCCAAAAATTGCAGTTTACTGGACTTTTAAAATCACGATAACTTCTTCATACAGTGTCAGTTTTTCAAACCATTCGCAGTGCAAGAATCAGGAAGACAAGATCTATTTGGTCGCTCACGTTCGACACTCTTTCAAAAATTTTAAATTTTAGCTATCACTTAGGTCCTTGATTCAAATCTGATCACTCTTCCCCATTAGGAATATTTTGGACCCCAAAACACTAATTACCTATTCAGTAAATGAGAGTAAATCACCCTCACATTTCCAGCCTCCTTACACTTTGCTTTGCTTGGCTTAGTGGCTTTGAGCCCCAAACTCAAAGGTAGTCAACACTTCCCTTCTTGGATGTTCTTGTCCTCCTATCAAGAATTGTGTCTTCATTTAACTCATTCAGAAATTTCTGGCGAGAAATCTTCAATAGAAGGTAGTTGAAAATCATTTCCTTGATCATTGATCAAAGGTGGCTCAAAAAAACATAAGTTTCCAACAAAAATGCATACATGATTAAAATTTTCATATGTACAAATGAATGTATGTCTTATTGAGTCAAGAAGTCAAACCACTTCTTCCCAAGCCAATTCCATGCCGATTTTTGTTGCTGAAAATCTTCTTCATGTGAAACATATGTTTTCTCATCAATGATGGAATCTTTGGTTCCACTTTCGCCAGTATTTTTATCCTCTTGCTTCATGTTCTTGGGATGATTAGTTGGATGCAATGTCCAACATTACGAAATAACATGTCCCTTCTTCTGGCAATGTGTGCAATTCTTTTGCATCTTTTGAGCAAGTTTCCTTTCCTTCAACTGTTTTTTTTATGCCTTCATCCTCTTCCAGCATTTTGAAAATTCATGGTTACACAGACCACAATAGTAACAGCAAATTTTTCTTCCATTCTTGCATGTAGATTTTCCATGCTTAAAAAAAACATAATCAACTTGACTATGGGAATAATTATAAGTCAAATGTTGCTTTGCATGTCCATATTTTTTACCTTCTTGAGGAGATGAACTTTTATAGGTTCCAACTTTCTTTTGAAGACCAACTTTAGTGTTCATGTCTTGATAGCTGTCAAAACTCTCTTTCTCACCATAAGCTGAATGTCCACTAACATCTTGTTGCAACATAGGATTCAAACAATGGAAATCAACTTGAAAACAAACTTGACATGTTTGTGGTTTAGAACTTGCAACAAAAGTTCTTTTTTAAGTTGTCTCAAATTCCTTCATGGTTGTATATTTTTCGCCATAAGATTGAACATAGCCTAGACCAAAATTCTTAGGCCTTTCCTCGAACAAAATAGGATCAATCATGCCTTGCGCATTTTTACCTAGACCCTTGCCTTCATATCCCATTTTTAACATAAACTTGGACCCTATACCTCTAGTTTTATTTTCAAATGAACCTACACATCTATCTGAAGAGGAATTTGAAGACAAATTTGAGTGTTTTACCTCTGCTTCAAGCATGTGTTTGGTTAATGGCTCTTGGGCATGATGGAGCTGCATCTCCATCTCATGCATCTTTTGAAGAAGTGCTTCTTTATTTTGCTTCATAGCAACCAATTTCTCATGAAGTCTAGTGCTTTCCCTTCTATCGTCATATAGAATTTGCACCATATCCTTCAGGATGTAGAAGTCTCGCTTCATCTCTTCATTGAAGAATCTTGTGAAGGAGGATTTTGAAACCTCACTTGATGAATTTTTCATCTCTATGTAAATGAACTAAATAAATTCAACCAAAAATTCACAAAGTTTCAAAAATAATTGACAAAGCTTCTTTTGCAAACAATCTTCAAGAGTTTCTTAACAAACCATCCCTCTTATGCTTCAAGGGTTTCCTTGAGGTCCTTTGGGTAAGGAGAATGCTCTAAGCCTTTTTCCTTCTTGTCATCTTCTGGACTTAGCTATTAGTAGCTCCCCTTTACCTCTAGCAAACTCAAACTTGTAAGCATCATTCAATTTTCAAATAGTTAAATTCTTTGCACTGTTAAACACCTTTCAATTCAAATAAGCGAGCTAGTGCTCTATCAAACAAGAAACCTAGTGCTCTATCAAGCAAGAAACCTAGTGCTCTGTCAAGCAAGAAACATAGTGCTCTGATACCACCTGATATGAAATGGGGTGGATAATTTTTTATGCTTTTCAACCACCTCCCACTCAGTTAAAAAAATAAAGATCTAGCTTATACTTGACTGTGCGGAATTGAATACTTGAAACATGTGTATGTGTTATTTAAATTTTTTTAATGATTTAAGTGTGAGGAATTACACATTTTTTTTTGCTGATATTAAGCATGTACATTAACCATAAAGTGCAGCAAATAAGCATCAACACATAACAGAAAATTTAATAAAGGAGTTCACCCGAATATCGTGAGCTACGTCTCCTTGAGCTCTTGTCAAATTGACTTGGCTCTTTGGGATTATGATGTATAAATTATTTTATAAGTAACTTACTCAACTCCAATGTTTATTTGTATTTTACCGCTGGTTTTGTAATACCATCATACCCCTGTAATGGCTGCTATCTCGTTGAAAATAGAACTAGGCTTCCTTTGACTTGACCTCATCTGTTGGTGCCCTTAAGCTTCCGTGAGCTTCTCTTTGGCACAAACTCCCTAGAAGTAATTTTCTATCCTTGAAACCTCACCTAATATCTCTAGCATATATCATACATCCAAAATAGACTGATCATTTTCTCAAAATGAGCTCTAGCTCCCCAATCTAGGCCTCCATTCATTGTTGGCCCTAGGCTGCCTGAAAATTCCCTGTGGCTTCTCAACCTTCAGAAGTCTCCAAATGAATCTAAAAATCCTTCCATTGGATTCATAATGTCAAAAATATTCAGAATAGACTACTCACTTACTAAATTTGTCCTCCAGCTACTCTAGTTTCGCCTCCAACACCTAGTGGCACCCCCTGGCTCTCGGTTCACTGAAAACTTCTGTGAAGCATCTCGACCTTCAGAAGTCTTCAAAAGCTTATGAAAATCCCTCCATTGGATTCATAAGGCTCAAAATAGTCATAATATACTATTGGTTTGCTGATAATAGTTATTGGCTTCTCTGGATAGGCCTCATTCTCTTGTTGGCATTTGGTGGCCCTCGTGGCCCCTGGGACTTCTCTGAAGCATATTGGCCTTAAGAAGTCCTATACTGGCTCTGCAAAACCTCACCATTAGTTCCATAATGTCTAAATTTCTGAAACATCCAAAATTGATTATTGGTTTCCTGAAAATCGCCTCTAGCTGCCCTGGCTAGGCCACATCATGTTGTTGGCTCCTAATGGCCCTTGGAAATTCTCTGAAGAAAAATCATGCTCAGAAGTTCTTTTATGGCTCTAAAAACCTCATCAATAGCTCTATAATTTCCAAGATAGTCAAAATTGACTATTCACACTCCAAGAATGGTCGAATAATTCTCAAGATAGAGCCTAATCAATATTTGGTCCAATAACCATTAAAACAACTCCACTAAATGTCGAGGAACTATAGTTAAAAATCCAAATTTAGGATTTCCGCCAGGAATGGCACGCTGGCCCTAAACCTCCGCTAGAAATAAATATTATAAATTAATGGTGGCGGTTGGGGTGGCCACATGCCAACCCCAAACCGCGGGTTTCATAATTGTTACCACTAGTGGAAACTGTTTATGGTGAAATTAACATTGAAAATGTGACCAGGTTGCAACATGAAACGGTCGAGGTTTTGAGGCGGTTAGTGTTTGGCCCATGGTTCATGAGCTAAGGCCATATGGGGAGGGGTTGGCCCCTCCACTCCCCCAAAACGGATTTCACTAAATCTTAAATAAAAGCCGTTGACTAATATGGTTAAGATCCAATCTGTAGTAGAGATGGTAAATACGCGGCCATGTGGGCGGGAGATCCAGGGTTCGATCCCTAACCGCTGCACAAAATTTTTCCACACCACTATGGGGACACATGGTGGCCTCCGGGCTAGCCACATCTCACCCTCTGAATGCCCCGAAAACCACAATGTGCAATCATTGACCAATACAGTCTTGACACTTGTCAACTTCTAATTGGCCCGAAGGGAATATTACAGGAATATTCCCTAGAATATTCTTTTTTCTAACTGTAAAAATGCCTAGTCGAACTTGGTCAAATGCCAAAAATTCCATTTTACTGGACTTTTCAAATCATGATAACTTCTTCATACAGTGTCATTTTTTTGAACTATTCACAACATAGGAATAAGGAAGACGAGATCTATCTGGTCGCTCAGGTTCAAAACTCTTTTGAATACTTTGAAATTCGAGCTATCACTTACATCCTTGATCCAAATCTGATCACTTAAAGGTTGAATGACATATCACATGGGCGGGACCGGACACGAGCCTTTTGCTACCCGAGTCCTTTATTTTTGCATTTAACCCCTCTTTCAAAGAAAAATAGTGTAAGACTCGTCTACCCAGATCTGAAAACCTTTAGATTTCAATTCTGAACTTTATCGCATCCATAGCACTATCGCATATTGCAAATTGAACAAATTACAACATAAATAGGAATTAGTGGTGTGATGCAAAAGGGAAGTGATGTGGAGGGCATGTAATGTGGAGGGTAAGAAGTGGGACCGGACCGTAGCGCATATCACAATTCATAGCTTTTTATTTATAAGCACAAAGGATGTAAACTTTAAAAACTTTGAAGCGTGACGCGCGGGGAAGGAGGTGGATGACGTGGAAGGGAAGAAGTGGGACCAGAATGCAAGCACACATCGCAACTTTTAATTTTTATTTATAAGTTGCGGGGTTAACTCTTAAAATTTGCGAAGTGTGGGGAAGAGGGGCCCACTGGAAATTTGCGGAGTGTTATGAATCGACGGAAGGTTTTTAAGCAGTAAGTGTTATGAATTTCTATATGATATAACAATGTATTGCTATGGATGTGTAATGGGGGCGGAGCTTCTGAGGTGGGGCCAACCTACTGCATCACAAATTAAAATAAATATGTTGCAAGCGCTCACAAAGGTAAAACAAATGTGATGTGATATCACAAATCAGTGATCACATTATTTAAAGTTTAGCTCCAATGAAAAACACAAAAAAAACTGCGAAATGCAATGAGGGCCCCACTTTAATCATGATCAGGGAATGAAAAGCGATGAAACGGTAAATATGGAAGGGTAAAGCAGAAAGGCGGAAGAATGGTAAGGTAACGTATATTTCAATGGAAAATGAAATGGAAGGGAAGTGTGGCGGGGAATGGGTCCCACTTCATATCGCATCGGCAATTTACGAGTTTAATGTTAAGAACATCGCAGTTAATGGTTATGATTTGCGATGGCCGATATGCGATGAAAGTAAGGGGTCCTACCAATGGTTTAAGCTAATTTTTGTTATATACATGATATGAAATGTAAATAATGGTGATTTTATATAACACAACTGTTATATGAGTGGCGGAGCTTATAACATAAATTCTAAAACCTTATAATAAATTGGTTTATAAAGTAATAAGCCTCGAAAGGTTATATATGTGGGTTTTGGGGTTTGAATAGGATTCAAAGCATTTCAGAATATGGAGGAAACGAAGGGGGGAAAGAGGGTGAATAAAATGAAATGAAATGGAACGAGGGAAAAATTAATTTTGATCCCCATCACACCTTATCAGAAACATTTCATTCCTTCTACTAGACGAAAAAACAGATTGATTCCTTTGAAGCTCTCTATAGTCAGGAGTTCCATTTATTTCTCTAAAAATAAATAATAGCTATGGAATATTATTTTCAGTATAAGAAAAATCTAATCAATAATCAGTCACCTTGTGATACTATAAATTATGGTACTCTAACAGTGGCTCCATCTGGGGATGGCAGCTCCTTCAGGAGGTGAAAATAACACCGCATGCTAGTGGCCCAATCCATTGAGATAACCTCACCCTTGTATCTTGATCTTCCAAGAAATTTGTGACTGGAAACTAGTTGATTTTCCCTCCTGACTTTGAAAGATAGAAACAGACCATATTCTTAGCCAGCCATTTTATTAGCAAACTGAAATTTAAACTATAACTGCAATTGAGCTTATCCATTGCAATCCATAAAGTTGAACATAGTACTGCACCTTGAAAACTTGAATGGTGCAACCAAAACTGAGCTAAGGCTAAATTCTGAAACATACTGATCTGAAAATGAAAAGAAATCTAAAACTGAAATTTGAGAGATTCTCATAGTACCGAGCTTATTTGCACAACTACCTACCCTAACCTAAGTTGGATATGATATATACACTAAGTGAAATCCTTTCTCCAATCCAACCAATCAAGTAAATGGCTACATGATTGATTCTTGTTCACTTTTTTGAGTGGTCTGAGAAAACAAAAGGGCCACTCCCATCTTACTTGCCCTTGAACAGCAGTGCTCAAACCTTTCCTTAAACTCTACAACAAACCATTCTTGGCATAGCATACTCTCTTTAGATGATTCTAATAAGCCAGCAAAATGATCTTGGAACCATACCTAGTCCTAAGGATTTAAATAACAGACTTCATCGAGGGCTGCTCCTTATTCCACTTTGTCGTGCTCAGGGTCCTTCTAAAAGAGAATATCTACATATTCTTCATGGTCATTTGACATGGCATCCTCATTATATACCACTATGTTGTCCTCAAGAAAACCTGATATGTCTTGACTGAGTTGGTTGAATTATGTTGGAAGGCCATCATTCTGATGAATAGGAACACTTCTGGAAATAGGCCTTCTTGAGAAGGTATAACAGCATCAATATCAATATTTTCTTCTATTTCTTCATGAGGAAATGCTTCAGTACATAATTCAGGAGTAGAACAAATAGACACAATATCTTCATTACATAAAAATTTAGAGGTTGGATGCATGCTTAGAATCTGATTGATTTATTCTTCAATAAAGGAGGAAGGAGTCTTTGTTTTATTTGGATTGAACAACAATTGTTTTCATTCTCTTGTGAAGGTTGATCATGAGGTTGAATGTCTTCTTTAGCCTCACTCAAAAGAGAAGATAAATTATCATTTGTCCCCACAGAGAGATCTTGTGGATATTCTTTCATTTCTTGATTGCTTTCATTTTCAACTAACTTCTCTTGGTTGTCATGACAGTTAACTTGAGAATGAAATTCATGAATTTCTTCTAAGAAATCCTCGGGATGCCAATTTCCTAAATCTTCATCAATATTTACAAGGTATTGTATGAGATCCTCAAATTGATCACAATAATTTTAAGCTAATGGTAAATATGGAAAATATTCTTTATAATTCTCATAAAACACCTTATGGAAGTCTTTTAAAGAAAACAAATTACCAGGGTTCAAACCTTCATACAATTCCCTCGCTTTCCCTTCTAATGTTGCCATGAACATCTTCATGAGGAAATCCTCATGCCATTTGACCTTAAACTTCCATGAATGTATATTAAATTTAATGAGATGTAACGAAGCCTTATCAACATTACCATATTGAAAAATAAGAAGTTTTATTTTCCAATTTACCTGAGGCATTTTATGTGGGAATCCAAGAATGTGATCCTTGTTCATTGGAACATACCTGCATTGTATTCCTAGATCCATATTGTCAATCATTCAAAGAGTGAGGTCACTATATATTCACAACCAATCTGGATTATTCTACTAGTGGATTCTTTAGGTCAACTAAAAACTGTGGAGTCGCCAGGTGGATTATTTCAACTTTCTTCTATCTGGCTTTTGTCCACCATCAACAACCAAATACTAATCTTGGAACATACTTGACTCATACAATATTTTGACTGGGGTTTCTGAGTTCTGATGAAATATTAATCTTTCTCAATAACTCATTCCCCATTATGGTCACCATTATGTTAGCACTCTATAATTTAGAATATTGGAAAAACTAAACTATAAAGCACATAATCAAACTGCTTTGGAGTCAAGGACCTAGCCTTCCTAGACTTAGAGAGGGCTCTCTCTGTTTTATGATTTAAATCGATTTAACTTGTTTATTATGAGTATTGATATTAGGCTATTTAAAGTGATGGAGGGTTGTTTGTTTGATTGGTTGTGTGGTTGGACATATAGGGTTGCAGAGTATATTCCATTGGGTGATGGATTCAAAGGCTGGAACGACACATTAAAATCAAGAGAAAATCACAGGGTGTAATATTCCTAACTTACCATACAACTAAGGGAATATTAAAATTTTGTTTTGCTCTTAGATAGAGGAATAAAATGGGTAGGGAGACCCATAAATCTCTTTAGTAGAAATAAAATACCTCTTAAATTGGAAAGGGATCATATTCATAGCTGGATAAAACACCTTCATGTGTGAACAAGAGCTTAATGCATGTGGACAAAGTCAAAGTTTGACCAAGTCAACTAAGCTAATGTGGAGGATGTGAAACACTAATGAAGATAACCCAGTGGGAATATAGATCTACTTAGACAATTGGAATAAAGCCACCTTGTGTGTGGAAGAAGATATTGCATGGAGATCCATTCAAGAGTGACCAAGTCCATCAACATTGTTATGGAGTGGTATTGATGATGGGACAGTGCAGTTTTGGAGGGAGATTCATTGCATGAAGATGGAAACCCTAAAGAGTGGGATCAAAGGTGAGGAGGCTCACATTTCTTATGAGGAGGATGGAAACCATATGAGGTTAGCTTATGATTATAATTTTATGATTGTATGGTCTCTTTAGACATACTTCTTTCTCTGGATGTTTAGCTGAGATAGAGTATTGTTTAGCACAAGGTCCTCATGTTTAGGAATTACTTCTCTTCCATTGAGTAGCTCTTGGAGGAGCCTTGCACCATATTTTCCACTATCTAGCTTGAGGGCAAGCTTCATCTTCCTTTGAAAACGTATATCCTATTGAGGGTTTGACTGTTTCAGAAAGCTACATCAAGTGGAGGCTAGATCTTCAGATCTAGGCCATCTCAATACTTATTTTCAGTGGAGAAGTCTTCTAATCCATTGGGAGGATAGTATTGAAGTTTGTGAGCTATATTTCCATATCTTAGTTGTAGGCCAACATCATTTTATCCCCTACAATGCAGAGAGGGTCCAGATCTGCGTTATTTCTGAAGGAGCTGCTGCAGGGTGATTCAGTGCACCATTTGGAGAGATGATTTTGTTGAGTGTTGGGAATCTACCCTTCACTTTGGAGATATGTTGGAGGAGATCCTTTTTCTTATTATATCAGATCAGATCCACTTTCCAGATATGAATATTTCCATATATCTACAGTCTTAAAACTCATATCTACATTTTTCACATGGTGTATTGCTAAAAACCCCAAGGGGGATTGATAAAAGAGCTTGTATAGTGCATGGATTTGTTGTAGATCTAAATTTTTGTCCACATACTTGCTCTATATATGATTTACAACCTAATTCTATTGTAGAGGTAATAAAATAACGTTTTCATGGTATTCCAGCTTTCATACATGGTTGCAGTCCCTATTTTTACATGATTTTGAGCTAGTTTTGGCATGGGAGGCTTGTTTAACTATGCAATAGTGATTTGTTTCTGATTTCCTTTCAGATCTAGTCATTATAATATCATATCTAAGTGATCCATGAGTTTCATTTAACTTTCATTACACATATTTCTTAAAAATGCGTTATTTTAGCATGCATTGTTGAGCAGTCCCATTTTGGGATATTACAGTGGTATTGAAGCATGATCCTTGGCTCAGCCTATGAGTTTCAAGACAAAAATCAGAATGAGGTAAAGAATGATTTTTCTCTCATCTCTTTTCAGATCTAAGAAGGACCACCCCAAGGAGGTAAAGCAAAGAAGATGTGAAGCCAAGTTAGGGTTTCAAGATGAGGAAGGTCCATGTACATCCTATCAAAAAAAAGAAGATCTGGTATTGTATAAAGCTCCAAAGAAACACACTATGGCCTTTTCTTTGAAAGATAAAAAGCATAGGAGTGAAGAATACTTAGATCATGAGATTCTAAGTGAATATCTTATAGAATATAAGTTTCAACCTAAAGCTATCAAGAAGAATTTGACTCTTCCAAAGTTTATTCAGCTCAAAGAAGAAAAGAGACCTTGCAGCAATGGAAGAATGAAGGGAAATAGATTTATATTGTCTACCTTTGATGGGTCACCCTCATGCATAGCAAAGGCTTGGGGAAAGAAGTTGGATGCATTTTTTCCAGTAGTATAAAAGGAAGTTGTTGAGATTGCAGCACTTCACCTTCAAGGTGAAGCACAAAATTGGTGGTTCAGCCATTTGAGTCATGTAAAAGTGACTGCATATGCAGACTTTACTCAAAGGTTGATCAATAAATTTGAGAAGAATAAATCAGAAGGGAAGAATCCTTCACCACCATTTACTGCAGCAGAACTTGTTTCAAGAGGAAGACCACTTGCACCTTTGCAAGATGATCTTGATCTTTTGATATCTAGAGTCCCATGCACCATTCTGGAGATGAATGAAGAAAAACAGACTTGTACAAGTGCTAATGAAGCTATAGAAGAGCAGCCATCATTATCAGTAGCTGGGGAAGCCATCACACTGGAAGGAGGATGTAATATTCCTACTTATCCTAAGCTAAGAGGAATATTCATTTTTGGTTTTATTTTCTGCTGTATGAATAAATGAATAAAGGAGGACATGTAAAAATCCTAAGAAGACTAAATAAATCAATGCCCATGTGAACATAGTTAAATCAGGGCCATGTAAATAATCACTTGTAGGTGTGAAAGGCATTTGAGCTGTAATACTGGGTCAACCTTGACCAAATCCTCAATGATGTCTAGGTTCAATGCATCTCCTAAAGGGACAGTGCAGTTTTAAAAGGAGGCCCCTCATGTGAAAAGAGATAACTCATCAAGGTGGTTTAGGGTTTTCAAAGGCTCTCATATTATAAAAGGAGAGGGAAGAAAGCAAAAGGGGGTTGTTCATTGATCATATTTCTGAGTATTTTGTCTGCTTAGACAAATACTATTCTTTGTTGTTTAGTGGAGGATTGTGCTTGGAATTCCTATGCAAGGATTTCACCACTTCCTTTGAGGATTCTTGGAGGAGTATTTGCTGAATTGATCCACTATCAAGCTTGAGGCCAAACTCTACTTTCAATTGCAGCGCTGATCCATTGAGGGTTTTGCTGCTCTTGCAAGTTGCAGCAAGTGGGAGTGTAGATCTGCAGAGATCTAGTGTATTTTGGGAGCCTCTTCTCATGGAGTGTGTCTTTTAACCTCCTGGAAGAGTGCCTCTTTTGTTTTTACTTCAGATCTGCAATTTGGCAGTGGCTATCTATGTCATTTGAGCTATAGTGTTGTTTCCATTGATGGACTGCATTATTTTGATATGAGGTTCTTTCTGGTGTTTTGATCATTTTTTTGATTAGAGATATCTAGTGCTGGGCTTTGCCTTCCCCTTAGGTGATCCATGGATTAGCTTGCTAATCCATGTTATATTTAGATCTGATCCATTGTAATGAAATGTAATATTCAGAAATTACTGCAGAATTTTACAGATCTACAACTTGTATCTCAGATTTGCTCTTATTTATGCATGATTTGGTCAAAATCCCAAGGGGATCTTGTAGAGAAAACTATCTAGTTGCCAGATCTTATATAGATCTAATGTTTTGTCCACAAATCTGTCCTAGATCTAAGTTGTAATATGCAGCTACTACAGCTCCTGAAAATAACACTGTTGAGCCATTTCTGCTGATATATACCTGTTGCAGCTCTCTTTTCTGAAGCTATCTTGCTCTCTTGTCTCATGTAACTTACTATATATTGAATGAGCTTCACTTTACTTATAATTTGCTACTATACATTCATTTATTGATTATATTTGATGGCCTCCTGCTTAAACTGTCAAATACTGTGTTATTCCTGAAGCTACTTGTTGTGCATAGCTGCAGCCCCTCTTGTAGGGTGTTTTCCAGCTATCCTAGGTTGTGGGAGACCTGTTTACCACACGTAGTTTGATTTGTTTTTTCTCCCCTTCTGGATCTATACCCTAGATTTTCTGATCTAAGGGATCCAAGGGCTACAAACTCATTTATGTACATTAATATCCCAAGGAGTGAATTATTTTTCCAAACTTGTTATGCAATCCCAATTTGGGAACATTACAGTGGTATCAGAGCTCCTTTCTTGGCAAAGCCTATGCTTGCCTTGGAGCACCAGTCATTCTGCACTTAGAAGAAGATCATCCTCTTGCTGAGATGGAGAATAGGTACCAGAATCCAATTCATAAGAAGTATGACTACACTACTAGTGATCCTAACAAGGATCAATACAAGGGGAAAACCCCTGAAGCTGTGAATGATAAAGAAGAAGAGGAGTTTGCAAAAAATCTTTTGGAGACCATGCAAGATCTTTCCAAGGAGATCAGAGAGATGAGGGTAGAAAAAATGAGGGAATATCCTGGGATATTTTAGTTGGGAGAGAGCTCAGATATGTCTCACCATGGGACTGATCAACCAGTGAATCCACCACCAACTCCAAAAGCTTCACAATGCTCCACTATGCCTACATTCTTGGATGTGAAGAATGAAGGACCACATGAGAAAGATTCCCTTGAATATTACTTTATGGAGTATGATTCTCAGAGTCAAAGATTCAAGGATCACTTGAGTTTCAAAGACTTTTATCACCTCAAGGACAGAAGGAGAACAGGGCAGCAATATAGAGATGGTGGTCTCTTTCATAGTAGACACCACACTATGGGTAGATTCTTTTTGTCCAAGTTTGATGGATCCTCCTCCAGTTCTGCCAAGGCATGGGTAGAGAAGCTGGATATCTAATTCCAGTTGAACAAGGTCCCTGAAACTGAAGCCATCAAGATTGCAGTGCTACACTTTGAGGGAGAAGCACACAATTGGTGGTTCCATGGACTGTCTACATTGGGACATATCAATGTGACTTCCTACTCTGAGTTTACTAGAAGACTGGTGGAGAGGTTTGACAGGAAGGATCCTGAAGCACCCTTCATAATCCTTGCAAATTTGAATCAGTTAGGAGATGCAGAGACTTATATCTCTGAGTTTTTGAGATTATTAGTCATGGTCCCTGATCTATCTGTAGACAGAAGGGTCTACATATTAATTGATGGCCTGGAGGAACCTTTGCATAGGTTGGTTAAGTCTACCAAGCCCATCACTTTGCATGATGCCATCGAGAGAGCTAGAGATCTCCAAGATGCCTTGCCAAAAGCAAAGGCAACTTTCCAAAGCAAGGCCCCTCACTCCTCTAAGGGGAAGGAAGGAAAAGCTGC
This sequence comes from Pinus albicaulis, assembly GCA_034641835.2. Lineage (NCBI taxonomy): Eukaryota > Viridiplantae > Streptophyta > Pinopsida > Pinales > Pinaceae > Pinus > Pinus albicaulis. Next base: position 77,467,235 of record CM076572.1, on the reverse strand, counting down.
TCCTCCCAAGGAGAGATCTTTGAAGAAGCCTCTTGATGTTGATCTCAGGAGGGAATTGAGGAATAAGAATTTGTGCTTCACTTGCCAAGATTCATGGATACCAGGACATAGGTGTGTTGCTGGAAGAGCACACTACATAGAAGTATTCTCTGATTTTGAGGAGAAATATGATGATGAGGAACCTAGGAACGGTCATAGCGCTGATGATGATGAGGAAGATCAAACACCCACTAGAGATGGGAAGGGAGCCGCTCCAACCAGTTGGACTCTTGCATCTTTGAGAGGAGTGCCTAAGTACTTGACCCTAAGAGTACAAGGTTCAGTTATGAATCAGAGAGTATCTATACTGATTGACAGTGGGGAAACTCACAACTTTATTGATGCTCACCTTGTGCAAAAGAGAGGAATCCCCACTAATACTTTTGAGGGATTTTCTGTCTTGGTTCCGGGAGATAGGACCATGCAGTGCATGTAATATGTTCCATCACTCTCTGTCACCATGGAATCCTACACCTTGGTGGATCACTTCTTTGTAGTTGACATACCAGACACCAACATCATCTTGGGAGTCCAATGGTTGATCACCTTGGGGAAGGTTACCATTGATTGGAAAGCCTTGCAAATGGAGTGGGTGGACTTGAAGAGTGGGAAACCACAAATGATTCAAGGCATGCACACTTATCCTTCACCTAATGTTTCCACACAAACAACAGAGATGGATTTTCACAGTGGAAGCAGAGATCTCACAGTTCCTTCTCTCATGTTCATGAGGATGCTGCAAGGGACATTCTTATCTCATGGAAAACCACCTGAAGTACCATAAGATTCAGATATTGAGGGAGATATTTCACAAATTTCTTCTCCAAGTCTAGAACCAAGAAGGATTGGAGCAATGAGAGACCAAGTTACAGCGCTAGGAGGCTTGGGACAGCCCAAGAATGAGGCAGATCTTCTTCCTGCCTCACTATCTCCCTCTCACTTTTCTGGATCTGCGCTGTGGGAAGAGGGGAATGGGAGGATCAACCTTCCAACAAACCATTTTAGCATGGGTAATGTCAAAAGAGAAATCAACAACTTGACAAGCACTTCCATGGATGCATCAGCAACGCTGTCATTGTTGAGCAGTGTGGATCTTTATTGGAAATCTCAACTTCTTGTAGATTATTCCAAAGATATCCACAGAGGTATGATACTAGATGTCATGCATCAAGAAGAGGGCTACTTGGTCCAAGGAGGGGTCATATATTATCATGGTAAGGTCTTTTTGGCTAGAGCTTCCAAGCTCAAGCAGAAGATCCTACAAGGAGCATATGAATAATTCTTCCTTAGCCATATGTGTTCAATGAAGATCTATTCCCTGATCATGAAAAGTTTTGATTGGGAAGGCATGAGAGAGGACTTACATCAGCACTTTCAAGAGTGCAATATCTATGGAGGATTGGGGCAGCCAATGGACTCTTTGCAAGATTCATTTCAGCCAGCTCTTCCTTTGCTTGAGAGGAAGGGAATGTTCATGAACAACTCCATGTGTGTGAAGGACTATGATGGTAAAGGGTTTGATCATGGTAAACAAGTTGTATTTTCTGATATATTACATTCCTTTTCCATGTTTTTGCAGGATGGGACTCCTAAAGGGAGTGAGAGATCATATGGATCTCATAGTTTGTTGGGGGTCAATGAAAATTCTAAACTTGGCCACTCCCTTGATGTGTAAAGGGAGATTCCTTTTCATGATGGGTGCTTCCCAAAGACACCAAACTTATGTAACACCTTCAACCATGTTAAGGTGACTTATGCAGCAAAAGTGTGGTGGGAATGCCACTTACCACACCAGGATCTAATGAAGACAAGAGGTGCACTGTGCTGGCATCTCATGTGTGATTTTGACCCACCTCCTCAAGTTCAGATTTCAGTTTGCATCTATGTAGTCTTGCTTCCATACATTGATGATATAGTTGTATTGCTTATGGGGTTGTATGGACAGAGGATGGGCAGTGTGTATGTACCACGTGGGTTGGAACTTCAACTTGTACTTCATGATACATGTTTTAGATTTAGCATTGTTCCACCCATGTTTATTTCTGTTGAGTTTTTCACTCTTGAATGGATGGACTATGCACATATTATGTTGGCCTTGGAGGAGAAATTCATGATGCTTTGGCTTGCTGAGCACTTGGGTTATGGTGAAGATTTGATCCTTGATGATTCCAACAATGAAGGAGGAGAAGAATTGCTATAGGATAAAATGCTTGGGTTGTTGGTTATCGTATATCCCTCTCAGGGCTTTCCGGTGCCCGAGGCAGACAGTAAGATTAGCTGTACAGTTCACAAAGATGGCATATACATGTTCATATTAACTTGAAACAACTTGATGGAATGTGATAGAAAATTACCTCTTTGATGATCTCGGAGTCCCTTGGATAACACTAGGCAGCGAAGCAAGAGTCTTTCTTCACCGGCTCCAAATCTTAGTCCTGC